>OY728153.1:1135628617-1136878617 GCA_963277665.1 Viscum album | reverse complement strand
TAGCACCAGTTCTCTTCTCCAAGAAGGTTAATGGTTCTATTTTCTTATGTGTTGATTATCGAAAGCTCACTCGAGTTACGATAAAGAACAAATATATTCTACCACAAATTGATGATTTGTTTGATTAATTGAAAGGGGAAAAGTGGTTTTCAAAAATTGATCTTCGATTTGGTTACCATCAGTTGAGGATAAAGGGATCTGACATTCCTAAGACCGCTTTTCAAAGTAGGTATGGCCATTATGAGTACCTTGTCATGTCGTTCAGCCTAACAAATGATCCTGCTGTTTTCATGCACGTGGTGAATAATGTTTTTTGTGTGTATCATGATACTTTTGTGATTTTATTTTTAGATGACATTCTTGTCTACTCCATGTCTTAGGGGTAACATCTGCATCATATGATAACAGTTCTAAGTCATCTAAGGAATCACCGACTTTATTCCAAGCATTCAAAGTGTGATTTCTAGATTCAGGAAGTGAAATTCTTGGGACATGTCGTGTCAGAACAAGGAATATTAGTTGATCCTGAGAAGGTGAAGGATTTTATGACTTGGGAACAACCATGAAATATTTTCGAGATTCGGAACTTCTTGGGCTTAGCAGGATATTATCGCCAATTTGTTAAAGACTTCTCAATGTTAGCTTCTCCAATGAATTCTCTGACTCAAAAGGGAGTGACGTTTTCCTGGAATGAAAATATCAGAGTTATTTTGTTGAGATAAAGCGTCTTTTGACTACTGTGTCGGTGTTAACTCTTCCTGAGGCTGGGATAGATTATATTGTCTTATATGAAGCATCAGGTTTTGGTTTGGGATGTGTACTCATGCATGGTAATCATGTTGTTGCCTATGGATCTCGTCAGCTTAAGCCTCATGAGAATAACTATAATACCCCTGACCTTGAACTTTCAAATTTAATGCACTTACTTAAGTTTTGGATACATTACCTTTATGGAGAAATGTTTATTGTGTATTCATACCATAAGAGATTGAGTAATATCTTCTCTAAAAAATATTAAAATCTCTGCCAAAGGCGTTGGGTGGAGTACCTGCTGTCCTTAGACTTTGACATTGCCTATACCTCGGGGAAAGGGAATGTCATTGCAAATGTGTTAAGTAGGAAAAATCCAATTAAGGCTGCAAAAGAATATTCAGAAGAGTGGAGTTTGATGGCTCTTTTTTCTTAGTTGAATATCAGAATTCAGTGGAAGAGGAATAAAGTTTTTTTAGCCAGTGTTCAGCTGACTTCTGCTCTCCTTGAGTTAATTCTTCAGGAACAACAGCTGGATGATGAATTCCGTGGCAATAGGGACTCACTTTATGGTGAGGAGACTGACACCTTGTCGTCGTTCTCCAAATAGGGTGTTTTGTGTTATCAAAATCGTTACATTCTACTGTTATTGGCATGGAAGGATGTGATGGGGGATTTTCATAACTCCCAGTGGGCTATGCACCCGGGAACCATGAAGATGTTCTATGATATGTGGCTGCAGTTCTGGTGGCTAATAATGAGGCGAGACATTGCTGAGTTTGTATCTCGTTGCTATACATGCCAGCAGGTGAATGTCGAGCACTAGAAACCGTCAGGTTTTCATCAACCACTTCCAGTACCTACATAGAAGTGGGATGAAATCTCAATTGACTTTGTGGTAAGGTTACCTCAATCTCAGAGGAAGAAGAATGTGATATGGGTTGTGATCGATAGACTGACCATGTCAGCTCACTTTATACCTATTCGAGATATAACCAAAGTTGAAAAGTTGGAAAATATCTTTGTGAATGATATTGTTCATTTTCACGGAGTTCCATCTGCAATAGTCTCTGATAGGGATCCTCGGTTTACTTCTTGATTTTGGAGAGGCCTTCAAGAGGCACTGGGATCTCAGGTCCAATTGTGCACGACCTACTATCCACAGTTAGATGGTTAGATAGAGAGAGCTATTCAGATCCTTGAAGATATTCTCTGCACTTGTGTTCTCGACTTTGGTGGGTCTTGGGATAATCATCTAGGGCTAGTCGAGTTTTCTTATAACAACATTTATCAATCTGCAATCAAGATGGCTTCTTTTGAGGCTTGGTATGGCCATCCTTGTAAATCTACATTATGTTAGATGGAGATTGCTGAAAGTTCTTTAGTAGGACCGAGTTTGTTCCAAGAGACGACAGCTAAGATCCAGTTGATTCATCAGAGATTGTTGACATCACATAGTCGATACAAGTCTTATGATGATCATCACCGTAAACCATTAGTGTTTTTTGTTGGTGACCAGGTGTTCTTGATAGTTTCACCCCGATTGGGTCATCGACGGCTTGGGAGGAAAGGGATGGTTGCTCCTTGTTTTGTGGGACCTTTTGAGGTTACTGGACTTGTGGGGAAAGTTTCTTACTGTTTAGCTCTACCACCACAGCTGATGTCGATACATAACGTGTTCCATGTATTGCAGCAAGAAAGTATCTCTCTGGTCCATCTCATGTTGTGAGGTGGAGTGATCTTGAGATTGAACCAGATTTATCTATTACTGAATGACCAGTCAAGGTTGTTGATTCTTACACCACGGTACTTCATGGGAGAATGATACCTCTGGTCCATGTACTTTGGAAGAACGGTTCAGATTCTCACAAGACGTGGGAAAGGGAGGTACTAATGAGAGAGCAGTGGCCTCATATTTTTGGCGTGGTGGTTTTTCATAGGCTTTCTAGGGACATAAAGGTCTTATGGTGGGGAGGTTGTAACATCCCATTACATTTTTAGGTACATTTGATGTCTCTAAGTGCCTCTGTTTTGGAGTAGTGACTTGGGGGTTCTTTTGGGTGAATTTTTTTCAGTAAAGAAAAAAATGCAATGGCTTGTGCATGGTTAACGCATGGTTTGATACAGCCTGTGATCAAAACATGCCAACCTTGCAGCACTGGACAGTGGGGTGTGCACGGTTTGGTAAACCGTGCTTACCAGTAACCCTGGATAGTGAGACTCTCACAGTGTGTACACGGTCTGACAAACCGTGCGGAAAAACCGTACGGTCACATAAAATTAAATCGTTAAATTCTGGATCTCAGACGTTTTTCCTTGAAATGATTTTTTTTCCTCCTAAGTGTCCCTAACTCGGAATTTTTATTCTCCTTGGGTCATATAAGGTTCTCCCTTTGTTCTATATGTGATCCAAAGGCTCCTCTTGGTGAATCGAAGCATGATTCTCAAGGTATGTGATCATTCTTCTTCGTTGTTGATTGGTTTCTTAGATCCACTTAGATCTACTTCTCATCTTCTCTCAGTTTCATAGATCTATTCCTGTTATGGGTAGATCCAAGTGTGTGGTACCAAATTTGAAGAGGATTGGTCTTAATCATTCTAGGATAAGAAATCTAAGGCGGGTTATTAAATAAGATACTCGGTTTTCTTGAGCATTCTCAATCATTGTGGTTTTGGTCACAAACTTCGAGGTAGGTGGTTCCATCATGACTTGCCAAATTGTTTATCATTGTATTTTCTTGATTTAATTCAATTGTTGATATAAATCCAATTTCTCATGTTTTCTATCAATTAAATTGATAAAAACTCGATTCCATTGAATTGAGATATTTGAAATGGTATTGGTATAGAAATTTGGTAAAACCCCCAATTCCATTGAATTGGGTGTGTTTATGGAAAATTGGTAGATTTAAATTGTTTAATTTAATTGGTGTATTTGATGGAAATGTTTTTAATTAAGTTGTTGAATTTAATTGTGGAAATGAAATGTGAAATTATGGAATTTGTTTTGAATGGATTTTAAACTTATGAATATGGCTGAAAATGGTTTGATAGAAACCATTGGGTTTATCTTACGAAAAGCCATGTTTTTTTAATAAAAACTGTTGTGGTTTTAAATTTAATGGAATTGCCACTTTGAAATGGAAGAATGGGATTGATCGTATTTTCAGAATTCTTAATATAGTTCTCCCATCATGTAAGAGTACATGCAAGCCTTAGGTAGTTAGTGAGTTATTTGGATACACTCTACGCTACAACAACATTCTATAACATACATGTAGCGAGTCACATCCCTGACGGGTTGGTGACGAGTCTCCTTTGGCCCGTGTCATAGGGACGTGTGTATACACATTTTGCTGAGTTCACAAATATAGTGCAGAATCCTATAACTGGTTAATACTATAGTACCTTTTGGAAGATGACCATGTTGCTCGCTTGTTTGTTTATATTTGAGATATAAATGTATGCCAATGCTTTTGAACTGCTTACATGCCTTCTAAATTCATATAAACTGTTTTATATAAATTTATTAGTTAAGCCATTGTTTTAGAAATATTCCATCACAGTAAATCATTTCTTAAAGTAATTTTCCCGTCAAATGAAAATGTATAGCATGTTTGTTGAAATATGATTTTGTGTTGCCAAACCTGTATATTTGAAAATTGAAAGCTTTTATTTGGATAATCTATATTTGGCATCTGTTACAGAATCTTTTGTGGTATCCTACTGGGATTAGGCTCATACCCTACTTTTTTCTTTGGGTGTTTTTAGACTTCCTCCTTCCAGGCTCGAGCAAAGGGAAGGAATCTCTTGGAGGTGGATCCAGTTGTTGATCTTATCTTGGTGAGTTTTGTCCTTAGGGACTTTGGGGATGTTTTCCCATTGTAGTATTTGGGTTGTAGTACATTGGGAATTTTTTATTCCAAATTGTTTTCTGGTACATCACTCCCGGTGGAGTTTTCCTTTGTAATTCATACTGTTTTGTTATCTATTGCTTACGCATTCTTGTAGCAGAAATCATTCCCACTTGCTCGTTGTGTGATGTAATGTGCTAGTCATCGACCCGTGGGGATCGGGAACACCCTTCGGGCTATGTCAGGACTGGCTCAGTTATCGGGTTACCAGGGTACCCGGGCTGGTTCGTGACATTAAATATATTCACATTGGTATGACATGACTATTTCAAACAATACAAATTTACTTATGAACTATTACTATTGTGGTGTAATATTTGTGATGGTATCATTACATAAGACCTTATACACATATTATTAGAGGAAATTATCATGATGTGTTCATAGTGGAAATCATTATTTTATTATTACACATATTCCTCAAATTGTTATATATTATTTCATTGTTACTAGGATCAGTCATGTTATGTTGATTTTTTATTTTCCCTCTATAATTATATAGGAGATAATGTTATTTTAAATATGGTATGGTAGTTCTATGTCCCATACATAACTGATCGACATATCTAGGAATAAATTTTATCCAATATAATGTTTTGTAAATTTTAATTCTAGTGATAACGATAATAAGTAATCATTTTTAATCCATTATATCACTAATTAGTAAATAATGAAATTATTTTTTGAGATAGTATAAGGGTCTGGATCCTTTAAAAATCTATTTGGAGAGATGATTCCTAGATTTGAGATATTTTTACCTCCAATGCATGAGATACCCACAAGGATAATGAAAATTTCTCATCCATATAGATCAATTTTTTATACTTTTAAATATTACTATTCAAGAAAACCACATGGGAAATCCTCAAAATCCATTGGGCTAATGAAAAAAAAACATGTTAAATAGAGTGCCCTATTTCTCACTCCCCTTACCTCTATAACCCTATCATTGTCACATTAACATCCATCACTCCCTCACTCGACAACCATGCTTACCACTACAACTATTCTCCCTCCCTCATTCACCTCTCACCTTCAATCCCACCTTGTACCCCACCCTGTCAATGACACTCCCCATTGTGAATCTATACAAAACCTCCTCATTGTGTCACTTAATATCCTCAATTTCCCTATCCATACTAAAGCATCTCCCTACAAGGACTTCTTTCCTCTTTTGTATCACATTTTTTCTTACAGGTATGTGTCACTATCTTCTATTTCAGCCTCATCATGTATATACACCACTTTGTACTAGTATAATTCTAATTGGGGAGTATTTATTTTTGTATATTTAAATGGGGATGGGTGGTTGGGATGTGAATGGGTTTGTAAAATGAATATATTGATTTAATTTAAATCTGTTGTTTATCATATTTTCAATATATATATGATCAGGCATCAACATTGTGTAATTTTTATCATATATAAACCACAGAAAATAATGTGTTGTTAAATAAATATTAATTCAACCTTTACAACCATTTTCATAGGGTTCAGAGCAGTTCCATGAAACATTGAATGTCAATTCATGGCTTCATCATTTGAACCGAATGATCGTATAAAATTCACTACATGTTGAAACTCTTTCATGATATATTATTTTATACTGAGCTAAAAATAATTTCAAATGAAATTTGATTATGGAATCGTACTCTCATAATTCAATATCATTGATTGACAATTTTCCATTCCCATTTCTATTTTCATGATAATACAAAAGAAAAATTATCGGGAAAAAATGTCACTAAAATTTTTAGTTATTGTCCCAAACTAGACATATATCCAAAAACATGTTGAAGACTTCATTTTTCATGACCAATTTAGAATTCCTTTAATGTGACTACAAATATGGAAAATTACTAAAAATATCCATAATTTTTTTAGGGTTTTTTCATTTTTTAGAAGGATATGATATATATGAAATGGTCTTAAAAGTTCTTAGTGACTCTAAAAAAGTTGAAAGTTATCTAATTGGATCATCTGAAGATTAAAACCATAGGAAATTATATGGTTTTGTGTGATTTGTAGGTTTTTGGGGATGAGATTTTGGATTCCTTACTCACAACTACTTTGATCATAAATGGGTATGAGTAAATTAAGCTTTGGTTATAGTAAAAAAAGACATTAGGTGATGATTTTCATAGTAGTTCTGATGATTTTCAAATTCAATGGGATCTTAAATGTCTGTAGGGATGGAGTATTTAGATTTTATTACTATGTGATGGATAATGATCCTATTTGGTATTGGTATATACTCTCTTTGTGCAATCTACTGTATATGAAAAAAATTTCATTGGACTATTTCATTTTATGTGTGCAGTTTATAGAAGCACCAATTTGTGTTCTCTTCATTTTCTCATTTCTGAAAAGTATTCATAGTTTAACCTGAGTAATTATTTTAAATAAATTTTATTTATTTACTTATGCTATTTTTTCCCATTATTATAATTAAAAAATCGATAACTATTGTTATTAATTTCAAATAGTTTTAATCGAATATAAATTTTATTTTAATTTTAAATATTTTTTTATTTTAGTATGCATGTCTAAAGGGTAATATTTTAAATACAAATCATGGGAAATAGTATTTATCTGGTTAAATATATTTCAATTTGGTTTTAAATTCCTGAAAATAGTTTTACAAAAATTAGTGTAATGATCATTGGTTTAATGTGGAATAGAACTTAGAGAAAAATGGTGTGTGATAACAAAAACTTGATGGTCATCACCCGTTGAGTCATATATCATATTATTCCCATTGTTTTCATTATAATGAAGTATATAATTCACCTTTAAAATTATATATCATGATATTATCAATATTCATGGTATTTATTGTTTCTTTTAAATCATATTCTTCAAGTGGTATTGATTTAAATATATTTTGAGCTATAATAATTTGATGGACTAATATTCTATCACCTTGAGTAACAAATTACATAATTTAGTATGATATTATAAAACAATATTACCCATAAAATTATATTTTTCTATGGTATCATCTCTTTTTATTCAATGAATTCACTTCTCATTTATAACTTCTTTATGGATGAAATACCTTCTCAAATAATAGTTTGATTTTGAAAATAATAAACTCAATTAGTTCATGTATATATTTTCCTCCTTATCCTTATTTTTATTCCATCAAATGTTATCAAATTTTTAATACTCTAATACATAATATCATTCATAGTCCAAATTTTAATCTTTACATTTATTATAAATGAAATTATAATACTCTTTTCATGATGTCAGTTTTCCAACAATTGTATTTTAAAATATGTAAAAGGATTTTCCATCATTTCAAATCAAATGTTTTATCTTCCACACCAAATTTATTTTTAGAAATTTATGAATTTTAATGAAAATTTTATTGAAATTTCGTTTTTATATGGAAATGTATTTATTGATTTAAATTCAAATGATAAAAAACGGATTTTGAATATGGAATATAACTTCTTCTTTTTATATTAGTGTTAAATAGGTTTTATAAAATATTTTTTCATATTTTATTCTATGTAATCACATCATTACACCGCCATTTCCTTCTATATGAAACTATATATTTATTTATTTATGGGTTTTCAAGGATATTATTATTATTCTAATCATATAAAATAAATTCTTTCTATAAATCAAGGAATTTAATTATTTCTAAATTGAATTTTCTAAACCTTTGAGAAAGTGTTTTCTATCCATGTCAACTCGCTTTACCATATTTTCGGATTGATCAAGGAAATTATCTAAATAATTCCATCAAACATTTTTCTATGGATTTTTTCGGTAATGACAATTTCTATAAAATAAGTATCCCTTAACTACCGTTTTCATTTCAAATCATCAACTTTTATATGTGTGATTTTTCTTCCAATTCCATTCTTATGTAAACAATTTTTATTTACATCATTTTATTAAAGGTTGTTCACCTAGATGATATACATATACTGATTTGGGAAATTACTGTCTCTATAATAAACCATTTTCACTATACCATATTAGTTATAGGGATGATTATATAGAATGTTATTCCATTTTTTATTTAAAATCAATTAAAAATCCTTATGTTTGTTATTCTGATGTGCATGTTTATTGAATACCCATGGAATTTGATAATGTATTATTTAACCATATTCCTAATTCTTCTGGATGAGTTAGGATATGATATCATTTCTATCAACACGGAGAATGTTTTTAAATTCCATATTTTTGTGTCTCGATATATATGTTTTTTTATTCCAAATGTAATTTTATTATCCATTTCATTAATACTGAAATAATTTATATTTTCAGTTATATTGGAAAAAAAGAAGCTACATGTGTGCCTCTTCATTATATAGCCCTGCGATGCATTTGTTTGTCTCATGAGGGAAATGTTTTGGGTATTTGTTTTCTGCCTACCCAATTTCAGCATGATGTATTTTTTGTGACATTGATATTAATAATTTTATCATTGATATGACCTTGATGAGGAGAATTATGTATTTCCTAAGGCCATGAATGTAAAATATATCTATTACTATACATTCCATTACCAGGAATTTAGTTATTTTTTACCATGTGTTAATTTTCTTATAAACCCATATTTTTTTCAAGCTGATCTGATCATTTGTATACATTAATTTGATTATCTATTTCATCCATATTATTAATTATTATATTATTCTCACTTATTATATTTCATTTTTTTCATATGCTTACCCTTAATAATATTTTAATCTCAATCCTTTTGATATTTCCTTTTTCCAATTTATGAAGAAATGTGATATATCTAATATTTCTTAAAGTGTATGATGTGTGGAGTTTTTCTGATATGATGAAGAATTATTATGGATCATTCAGTTTTTCATATAGAGGAATAAATTTAAAAATAATGAGAATGATATTGGATTTATTAGTTACATATTTTACCTATCTCTCTAAAACTGTATACCTAAATGGTCACTCGAATGTATAAGAATCAATATTTTTTATTTATATTATAATTATTTAGTTTAAAAATTTGTTCATATTATGTCATTTAAAAATTGGAATTTAAAAGGGTTTTTATTCATACTGGATTCCAATATTTCGGGTCTAGGATATCATAGATTTTAATGGAAAAGGAATAATAATTAATAGAATTTTTTCCATGATTCATACAACTTACACCAACAAAATGTAATTTAAAAAATTATATTATAGTTAAAATGTTATTATGAGTATATATAAATTTACATAGTTTTATAGAACAGCCATTATAAACTTCATTTCCATGCACTGATAAATGGGAACATCACCCGTTTGTATGTGTCGATAACAGACTCCATGAAATACTAGTTTAATTTTTATTCAAAGCCTCAGATAAATCATAATAGTGGTGAACATAGTGATTTAATATTATTTTTTAGATAATTATATAATCAAATAATGTTAATACATTACCTACCTTCTTTCCCTTCAATGCATTGAAAATAAAAAATTTCCCTCTTGTGTACGTGTGGACTACCATCTTCATGAGTAACCTATTTCATTTTTCATAAACTTATTAAATTGATGGGAAAAAATAAATTTAATGTTAATGTAATTAATGATTAAAGAATGTTATATACTAATAATATTGTGAAATAATATTGATTTTTAAAATAAATATGTAATTTAATAATATATGTATGAATGTTTGTATGTGTGTGTGTGTGTTTCAAAAAAGTAAATTATTTTGACAAAATCTAAGTGTAAAAAAATTAATTTTTATGATTCCCATTAAAAAAATCTCCATATTATCCATGAAATATCTTGGGACTCTAAAATCATATCAAATACCTAACCTAAATCATAACTGAGATTTTTCTTTATGAGAAGACCATGACCATGATTTATGGAAACCACTAAGTTGAAATATACACGGGAAATAAAACAATTACCACATAAATATGTATGTTTAAAATAAAATTATTTCAAAATTTGTAACAATATTATAATTTAATGGAATATATTAATAAAAATATGAATTTGTTGATGATATAGGTATTTAATAAGTATAAACTTTTTCTATAGAGGTTTTAGAGTTCGTCCGACTAAGTGGATGTCTATGGTAAGTGGATTTATTTAAAAAAAATATTTTGAATGTTTCTATATATTCATTAAAAATAATTTGTTCCCTTATTCATCAATTTTATTGTATTGAATAATTTTATTCTAAATACATAAAATGAATGATAAAGGTCATTTTAATGTAACTCATACTTTCCTAAAAATTATTTTAAAAATAATTCATTCATTGTTTTCCATATGTTTTATTTTTAACATTAGTTATAATAGTGTGAAAAGAATGTTTATCAAGATTTTAACTTGATATATTACTCATGAAACAAAAATATTTATTCATTATTATGAGTCCTCTTACACGTTAATTTATTTAGAATAAAATATTATTACTATTATTGGGTATTATTCTTTGTTTTTCTAGTTCTCAAAATAAAATGATTATTCTAATTATTTTTATATGAAAAAAAAGCTTGAATTTTTTTATGGGTGAAAATTAATTTATTAGTTATTTTATTAATTAAAATGTAATTTTATAAGTATTTATCATTTTATGGTTCTTATACATTTTATTTAATGATTGGAGGTTTCAACATAACCCATAAATGAAATGCTTAATGATTAACTATCCAATAGATATTATGTTTGAAACATTGGGTAATGTTAATACATTATGAGTTTATGTTCAAATTATATGGTTATCTTGATATCATTTAAGTCAGATTATGTGACAAATTAAAAAATGGCTTTATATTGTTTGTAATGTTTAATATTATTTTAATAATAGTGGAAAAATAAAAATTATTCAATAATGGATAATTAGAATAAAAATGGTTTTGAATATCTTTTCTGATCTATTTTTAAGCCACTTTAAATTTTTATTAAAAAAATACATTCTTGACTCTTAATGAAATAAAATATTAAAAAGTTTCATTTATTTTTCATGAACCATCCATCGAGGCCCATTCCATGACTACCCTAAGATCATCTTCCATAGGCCAAGGATTGACAACTAGTAATGAAACAGAATTTCCCTAAAATGGGAAGCCATTACCTTTAAACATGTAGAAACACACATCCCAAGAACACAACAACATCCAACCAAGATTTAAAATTGTAGTAGTGTATATGTGGACTGAATGTAAAGGGGACAGAATACAAGACAAACTGAAAGATACAAATACAAAATAAAATATTAAACAACTCTTGGAATCGTCCTCCAAAGTTCCTACATCAAGGGTAGGTACAACTTGTCTCCACATCTCTCCACGTCAACCTTCACCGCCACCAACAATCAGGTCCTAGATCCCCTAGTACCAGTCATGACTTCCAGTCGTCTGCAAAAGACACAACAATGTGCGGGTGAAGCCCGTGTAGGGGTGAGTATACTAATAATGAGTAGGGACACCATGACACTCGAAGGTATCTCAGAATTCCAAAAAGGAAAACCACAAAGCATGATCACAATCAAAAATCACAATGAAAAAGTCTCATCTCAAACTAGGTATAAATTAAGTAAAGAATTACATATGATTAGTCATAAGGCAAGATCATCTTATTATATTTAGAGGAACAACTACTGAACCACACAGGGTGGATAGGTACAAAACCTTGCTGACCCTCACAAGATCAGACCAACCCATGATTGAAAGATGCTAACCCCCGCTGACCTAGATAGAATCTATAGGTACTAACCCCCACTGAACCACATAGGATCTAACACAAACAGTATCGGTATATGTTGATCCACATAGGATCTCTGATTTCTGACCCACACATGATTATACCCACATAGGATCTGTATGCACTGTCCAACATAGGATTGTTGAGCACTGATGAATATAGTATCTGAACCACACATGATCAGTTAGAATAGTCCCACAAAGGATCACTAAGCGCTGACCCACACAGTATCTGACCCACATATGATCTGTGCTGATCCACATAGGATCTCTAGGTGCTGATCCCCATATGATCGCTATGTGATGATCTACACATGATTTCTATTCAAAAGACTAACATCCATAGGATTCTCCACACCCGGTGCGCTTGAGTTCTGTAGTATTTATCCCTCATGATATTGGTCATGCCTCAACTTCCACGAAGTCCCAGGAGAGAGCATCTCAAGGTAGAGACATGTAATATGGGTTACAATTCAACATACATCATGTCAATAAGACACCTGACCTGTGACTTATAGTCATTTTATTGCCGGGGGCCTGGTTGGATTCAGGTAAGATCCAACCCGGCCGTACTCCATATTTTTTCAAAACCCATGTAGAGTGTCTCAATAAACCTTCTCATACTAAGGATTCCAACACCATAGAAGGTTCATAAAATGGAAGTCTAATTTATAAGAAATGTCCTTTT
Source organism: Viscum album (assembly GCA_963277665.1). Lineage (NCBI taxonomy): Eukaryota > Viridiplantae > Streptophyta > Magnoliopsida > Santalales > Viscaceae > Viscum > Viscum album. The sequence goes on along the minus strand of OY728153.1, from coordinate 1,136,865,562 downwards.
AAGCGTATCTAGGCATGTAAGGGGTCTGGTTCCGATATGAGCTGGTCGGACTGACCCGACCTGGTTCAGGTCGCCCAGAACCATTCTAGGTCTGACCTGGCCCAGCTCAGTCCGATCTGGCTTGGGCCTGGGCGGTTGGGCTGGGGCACGACAGTCTTGGCCAACTGGGTCGCGGACTGGCCTGACCCACTTTGGCGAGGCGCATCTCGGCCAACAAGGTGGCGCGACATCCAACTGGTTGCTCATTCAAAGATGTGATTTGCTCCCCCTACTTCTTGAATAATTGAAATAGGGGTTTGTCTCTTTAATTGTGGGAGACAACCTAGCCGTTCTCATGAATCTTATAATGTGGGTCCCCTTTAGTCACGGCTTCGAAGCTGCGGCCTGCTCATCCCAGCACGTGACGATGCACCACCTAATCACAACCATGAATGACCATTTTCCGCTACCCTGACCTTCCACCTCGGTTCCAAGAAGAACTGACTCCTTTTGTAGCCCCCTGAGTTGGATCCAGTGGTCCTTTTTCCCTTCTACTAATGCCTATGGGCCTACCTAGATGTTGTCGTCACTGTGTGGCTTCCATATTCAAGGTTCGGCTATGTAGTAAGATAATCCCCTGAAGAACATGAATAGAATGAAGTAGTTGAGGTTCTGTTCCTTATTTTTTTGGGTCGCGCCCTCCATGTTAACATCATAACAAGTGGTAGAACTTTAATCCACTAAAGATAAAAATTAATATTAAACCGACTTCCTCAGAAACTGTTGGATGAAGTCGCGATTGTGGAGGGTGAAGGGTCCACGTTCGATGAAGTTACAGGAATTCGTTGATCATGGATCTATCCCTACAATGAACTTGAAGCTTTTGATCCTCATTAGTGGAAGATGTCTTGTCACTTCAACATAGGTTCCTCACATCCTCCTCAAAAACCAAACCCTGAGCCTAACATAAAAACTCTAAAGAATCATATATCTTATACAACATTAATTCGGTTCTTTTGTGAACCGTATTTAATGTTTCATCTCCGTGGTTACAAAAACCAATATTCAATCCATTGAGTTGCTTGAAAACATCGCGGTCCATCCAATGCTGCTAAACCACTGGATAGAAAATAAAATAACATTTTCATGTTATTTAATTATTATTTTTTATATTCAAAAAACTATTTTTCTCCCAAACCACTACGGTCAATGTTGAGCCTCCCTTAAGTGAATCCATGGGTTTCTAATTCAACATTGTCCTCACGTATCAATTCTGATCACCGATTCATGAGATATAAAATTCCACTTGTACATTTAATGAACGTACCTAAAAAAAATTAAAATTATCTTCCTGGCACACTGGGCCTCATAATCACGCACTGTTAATTTTTGTAGACTCATAAAAAACCCAAATAATTAAAAAATATATGTAATATACATGTCATTATATTTTCCCTATCTTAGATATTTTCTTCCTCGAAAGCTAAAACAAAAACTAGGGAAACAAATAGGGGTACTTAGCACATATCTCATCCTCCCACTCCCATGTTCTCTCTTGGAGATTCTCGTGATGCCAACAAATTCAGACTAGAGGAATTGACTACCTAAGAAAGACTCACTCATGTCGATCATATATCTCTACATGGAACTATAGAAATGTCACCCGATCATCGATGTCCAGCTCGCCGTAGTCAATAACGTGTTGTGGATCATGCACGTACCTCCTCAGTTGTGACATAAGGACAAAATTATTCACCCAATGCATCTGAAGGGAATAGCTTGATAGTATGACACCTCGACTACACTTCTTTGGACCTGAAAGGGCCCGATGAACCTTAGATAAAACATTCCACCCCAACCAAACCTCTGTAATCCTCATCGGGGTGAGACCCATAGGAATACAAGGTCTCCTTCCTCATACTCCAAGGGGCTTTGTCTCCTATCAGCATACTACTTCTTCCAGGTTTGTGCATTCTACATCCTATCTTGGATGATCTTCACCTTCTCTGTGGTAGTATGTACCAACAATGGACCCAAAAGCGTTGAATCCCATTGGCCTATCCAACATTATGGTGATCTGCAAGGTTGCTCATATGTGGCCTCAAAGCAACCTTACTGATAGTGGAGTGATAACTATTATTGTAATAGATCTCCACCAGTACCTGGTGGTCCTCCTAACAAAGGACAACATCAAGGACACAAGTAACAATCATTTCCTCGATTGTCTGAATAGTATGCTCTATATGACCACCTGTCTATGGATGAAATGCAGTGCTTAAGTGTAGCTAAGTTTCGAATGCCTCCTGCAATCCCTTCCACAAGTGAAATGTAAAACGTGTGTCGCGATCTGAGAAAATAATCAATTGAACCCCGTGAAAACATAAAAAATATTTCAAGTAGAGAATCCACAATATCTATATTGATCCTTTCTCTAGGATGGGAAGAAAGTGGTCTGACTTGGTGATTCGGTAAACGATCCCCCAGATGGAATCATGACCTCTGGATTTAAATGGTAGCCCCATCATGAATTCCATATATATTCCATCCCACATCCACTCCGGTACCTCAAGTGGATGATCTAAGTCTGCTGGTACCCGATGCTCAGCTTTCACTTGCTGAAAAGTGAGGCATCGAGATACAAACTCTGTCATTTCTTTTTTAATTACTTCCCACCAATACTGAGGCTAGAGGTCCGGGTACATCATTGTCACAATATGAAGTACCACCAAAGGGGATGTGTGGAAGTCCTTCAACACCTCCTCTTGATGTGTCACTAGTAAAATGGTGCATCCTCTGAAAATGATGAAATTATCCCCACATTCATAAAGTCCATCAGGAGCCTATCCTAAGTATATATGAGCACATCGGGCCTCACAGTCTATGTTCCCAAGATGTTCCACCCTAAATATCTAATGGAGTGTAAGAGTAACTATCATTGGATAGATATAAGATGCTCCATATATATCCACAAAGTATATCTACAACACAACTAACTACTCTATCACCTCACTCTGCAACTATAGACCATACCTCCGGCTAAGTCCGTCTGCTACTATGTTACCCTTACCAAGAGTGTAGACTATCTCAATGTCATAGTATAGGAGGAACTCCAGCCATCATTGATGTATCAGGTTCAGATCCATGTGTTAGTTGATATACCCGATACTCTTATGATTAGAGTAAACATTAAATCATTCAACCATCAAGTTGTGTTGCCACATATTCAGCTCAAAGACCACTGTTTCTAACTCCGGGTCATGGCTATCATATTTCATCTCGTGAAGTCTCCAATGTCGTGAGTTGTAGGTGATCACTACTTTCACCCACATCTAGACACTTCTTAGTCTAGTCCCAGATGTGTCATAGTAGATTACATACCCAACTCCCTCTCCTGGTAGCCTCAAGATGGGGGGCATTCATCTGCCTCTGCCTCATATCCTGAAAACTCCGCAAGTATCTCACCATACACACGAAGGGATGTCCCTTATTTGTCAAACCTATCATGGTTGTTGCATCTCTATAAATTCCAGGTAAGAATATTCGATAGAACCAAGCCAAACCCAAGAAACTCTGCACCTCATTCACACTCTTGGGTGGCTCCCAAGAAAGCACTGCCTATATGTTCTCAGGATCCACTACAACTTCAGCATCTAAGATAACATTCCCCATTACGTGGACTTACCATACCATGAACTAGAACTTCGAGAGCAATTCGTAAAGATGGTTCTGTTAGTGTGTATCCAAGAACTATCTGTTGGTGTGTGGCGTGATCCTCCTTCAATGGTGAGTATGAAAAGATGTATCCAATGAAGACTACCACAACACAATCTAGGTAAGGCTGGAACATCCTGTTCATGAGCCCTATGAACACTACCGGAGTACTTGTTATGCCGAAGGGAATCACCAAGAACTCATAGTGGCCATACCAACATCTGAAGGATATCTTCGGTACTTCCTCATCTCATACCCTAATGTGATGATAACCTGATTTGAGGTCTACATTAAAAAATCATTGAGCACTCTTTATCTAGTTGAAGAGATCATCAATCCTCATGAGTGGATAACTATTCTTCACGGTCACCAATTTTAGGGTATGATAGTCTACACAAAGCTTCAGAATTCCATTCACATTCTTGGAAAACAAAATTGCGGATTCCCATGGAGAAAAACTAGGCCTTATGAACCCCTTCCTCTACAAGTCCTCCAAATATACCAGTAACTCACGAATCTCCACATGATCCATCCTATATGTTGTAGTATATATCCATGTCGTCCGGGGGTATAGGTCCATGTTGAAGTCTACCTCTCTATCAGGATGTAGTCTTGAAACATAATCAATAATTTCATTAGCATACTGGTCCACCACTACAGGATAACTCAGACTCCTCAGATCAACTGCTCTGAGGGTAAAGCTATCCAACTAAAGGGTGATTCGATGCACCAGGCTCTTAGATTTTCTATCATGTTCTGCAAATGTTCCCTTCTCATTGGTGAAGGAATACCTAATCTCATCCTCATTGACACACCACACATTGCGCCTAAAACAGTTAATCTGAGAATGGACTTTGGATATCCTGTCCATACCCAATATGACGTCGTAAGGCCTCAATGCTGCTTCTAAAAGATCCCAGTTGAAGCTCTTGCCTCCTAGAGTGAGCTCCCACTTCCTGCACAATTGTGTAATCATTTAATCTTCTCCTGTAAGATTCTCTAATGGAAAGAATTGATCCAACAACTCTTTCAGAATCTCTGAGCTTTGAACGAGTGTCATGGAAATAACAGAGTTACTAGAACCTATGTATATATACTTCCTCTACTAGTTGTGACAGCAGTAACAACTAACCAATGGGAATTCATATCACTGGGACACTTTTCGAAGGTACCATCTTGGGAAACAATACTGATACTGAATCCTCATCACACTGTAGACCATCCGCATGGTCACACATTGGAATCTTTGATAGTTTTCTACATATAGTCATATTAATAGATAATTAAGACAAACAACAGTTAAAAAATATATACATAGTGAGATGACTCAAAAGAGAACAAGAGTAAATAATTTCCCAAACACGCGTAATCAGGTTTTCATTCACCGAGTCAGAAATCAGAATTCAGGGTCATGGTGTATGGATATGTCGGCTACCGCACTAACAATGGATGCCCTGAACTGAAAACCACACTCGAAACACTTAACAATATTGATCCATTGGAAAGATATGATTCCTAGTTATCCTGGTAGGACTGACCACCTTTGATACCACTTTGTAATGATTTGTCCCCCAGGGCCCATTCCATGACTACCCCAAGAATGCCTTCCATAGTATATGGGTTGGAAACATGCACTGTAAAGGAATCTACCTAAAACGAAAAGGAATTATCTTTAAAACTATATAAACAAACAACCTAATAACACAAAAATATGCAACCAAGAAGTAAAAATGCAGTAGTAAATGTGGGTACTAAAAGTAAAGGGGCTGGAATACATGCCCAAATTAAGATACAACAACAACCGAAAATAGTAAACAACTCCTGGAATCATCCACAAAGGTTCCTACCTAAAGGGTAAGTGAAACTTGTCTCTACATCTCTCCATGTCAACCATCACCGTTTTCCACCGTCAAGTCCTAACCCCCATAGTCTCTGTCATGTCTCCTCGTCATTAGAAAAATACACAACATGGTATGAGAAAACCCCATGTAGGGGTGAGTATAAAGATACCCAGTAGGGACCCTGAGATCCCCAAAGGTCTCTCATAATTCCACATACTAAAAGAGAACACCATGATCTTAATAACAATGCACATTGAAATAACTCATCTCAAAACATGTATAACATTTCTACATAAATACAGATGATTATCCGTAAGGAGAGATCATCTTATTATATTAAGAGGCACAGCTACTGATCCTCACATGATCAATAGGTACTAACCCTCACTAACCGACACAGGATCTGACCCACACATGATCTGTATGCAATGACCCACATAGGATCATTGAGTGCTGACCCACATAGGATCTGAACTAAACAGGATTGGTCTCTTCTAATACACATAGGATCTTTGAGCACTGGCCCACATAGGATTTGACCCACACACAGTTGGTATGCACTAGCCAACAGAAGATCACTGAGCACTGACACACGCAGAATCAGACCCACACAGGATCAGTGGTAATCCAAATAGGATATTTAGGTGATTATCTGCACTGGATATCTAGGTGATGATTGAAACATGATTTCTATTCAAAATACATCTATCCACCTGATTATCCGCACATTGTGTGCTTGAGTTTCATAGTATCTATGCCTCATGATATCATTCATGCGTCAACTTCCACAAAGTTCAATGAAAGAAGTATCCCAAAGGACCACCATGTTATATGGGTTCCAACGTAATATAAAATGTGCTAATCGAACACCTAGTCAATGAGTTATAGGAATATAAGTGTCATGTTCCCGATGGGATTTGGGTATGACCCAACCCGACTATACTCCAATATTCTCCAAAACCCAAGTGGAGTTTCTCAAAAGGAACGTCTCATCCTAAGGATTCAAACGACATATAATGTTCATCAAATGGATATCTGGATTGTATGATACAGCCTTCCAAACATATTAGGGCTCGAAAGGGGTCTGGGTATGGTCTGAACCAGTCTGGGTCTGACCTGGACCGGCCCTTTACGAACCGGCCTAGGCTGTCCCGGTTGGGATGGGACACAGTTGGCGCAGACCACTAGGCTGCGTACTGGCCCAGTCGGCTTTGGTTAGGAGCGTCCTGCTAGGTGTTCCATCTCACTAGGTGGGACGACACCCACCTGATGCCCTAAATAGTGAGGTGAGTCGCTCCCCCTCTTTCCCGAATGGCCCAAAGAGCAGTTCAAGTCTTTAATTGGAGACACTAGGTGGCGCCTCTCAGGCCATCCCCGGGACACGAGAGGAGCGGGTCCCCTTTCGTCGTGGCATCGAAGTAGTGGTCTGCTCTCTATGGCATGTGATCAGAATGCCGCATTGCCAAAACCACAACCGGTCATTGTCATACGCCCTAAAATTCCTCTACGGTGCTGAGCGGCTCTACCTGTTTCTGCGGCCGACGTGCTCTGACAGCCACTTTCTCCTGCTGGTGCAGGCGCAGGCACCGCCATGCCGGTGGGACATCCGTGCACCACCAAGTGACCTAAGTTGGTCCTTTTTCCCTTCTTATCATCCCTATGGGCCTCTTGGGATGCCACAGTCTATGGGAAGCTTCCGGATTCAAGGTTTTTCTGTGATGAAAGACCGTCCCCGAATACAGTGACAAGACAAAGCATTAGAGTGTCCGTGACTTGTTTGTTTGGGCGACGCCCTCCACTTTAACAGCATAATATGTGGTAGCACTTTAATATATCAAAGATAAAATTTAATAATAAAACACCTACCTTGTGGAATGTTGGATGAGGTCTCAGTTGTAGAGGGTGAAGGGACCTTATTCGTTGAGGTCATTGGAATTCTTCAATCCCAGATTAATCCCTCCAACGATGTCCATGTTTTCATACTTCATCAGTTGAAGATGTCATGTCACTTCGCTAGAGGTACCTCAATTCCTCCTAAAAAACCAAACCTTGATACTAAGATAAATATATAGATTAATCAACTGCGTTGAATAACATTAAAGCTGTTCATAAATGAACCGCATTTTATTTTTCAACATTGTGGTTACAAAATCCAAGAGTCAATCCATGGAATGGCATGAAAAATCAGTGGTCCCACCACCACTACTCAATGACTGGAGAGAAAATAAAATAAATTTTTCTTTTTATTTTATAATTCTTTTAAATGTACAAAAAACTACCATTTTCTCCAAACCCACTACAGTCGAGGTGAAGCCTCCCTTAAGTGAATCCATGCATTGCATATTCAACTGAGTCCTCAAATTTCAATTCATAGAAGAAATTAGAAAGATAGAGAATGACACCCGTACGTTTGCTGAATGTACCATAGAAAATTTTCAATGTTCCGTTCTGGGCACACCATGCCTCAAAATCACACTCCATTAATTTTCCCAGACTCTCAATAATCCCAAATAATTTTTAGAAAAATTATATAGAATTTCGGGGCCATTAAACTATTATTTATTCTGATTTCAGAATCAATGATAACATTCTAAAGAAACATATAAGTATATTTTTTTCCAAATTATGACCAAATAACTCTCCACACTACCTTGGACATTTTCTCATTCAAATGGTTTCACCATAAACCTACCGTCCAAATGACATAACATAAATTGAATGGATGGTATTAAAGGTTGATGTAATTTGTTAATAATTTTATATCATGTTTATTTCCACTTAAACATCATCAAAATATATAATATAAATTCTAATATAATTTAATTAGAATTATTATTATATATAAATGTAATTATTTTGAATTAAATGTATTATCCACATATTTTCTATCCATTGAAAAATGAAAATGTCACTAGGTGTGCGAGGAATCTACTGCCACCATGGACATTACATTTCAATTTTCATTACCCCTCCAGAAGGTTGGTTATAATGGTAGATGTAATGAAAAAATGTTATATTTATGACATAAATGATATTTTTTATAGATAAAGAATTTTCCACCTTCATTCACATTCATCTAGAGAGTTAAAATGTAATCTGTGTCTACACGTAGAGTACTACCAGTAATAATTGTGTCTTCTGTGTTTCAATTTATCATTTCATGGAAGGTTATACAAATTGATATATTTAATAGATATTAGATTTTTATTATACTTAATCTTTTATATGATGTTTATTATGAATATACAATAACATTTTTTTTCTCATTCAAAATTAATAACATGTAACTGTTTTGGTCTGTTTTACAATCTACAAGATCATTATTATAATTATTTTGTCATAAATGCTTATTTAAGGATATATAATGGAAATATTATTTAATAATTATTAAAAAATTATGTTTTAAACTTCCTATAATGGTAATATATGATTATATGTTTTTAGTAAAATCAATTGTTTCTTAAAAACAAATCTTCTAAAAAATAGAATTTTGAGCATTCCATGTGAATCATCACCATTATTTGAATGAAATATAAATAAAACTAATATATATTATGATATACATATTATGTCATAATTAAAAAAATTATATAATGAAACCATGATCCATGTTCATGGGCTGTAATCACTGAATAAAAATATTCATAAGAAACAAGACAGATAACTCAATATAGATTTTTAAAATAATTATTTTATATTTGGTAAAAAGTTATAAATTAAGGGTATATAGAAATATAAATATAAATAATTTTTTATATATATGTGTATCATTATTTAGAATTTATTATGAAGGTATGTAATATCACATTTGACTAAGTGGAATTCTAAGGTAAGAGATCTTTCATTCAAACATTATTCTGAATATATTTAATAATTCCTCCCAAATAATTCTCTACCATATCTATGTTCATTGAAATATTTCCATCATTATATTATTTATAAAAAGATTAATTATTATATCAAATTTTATCTACCATACACAGTATTTAAAATAGTTTTAAAATAGTTTTAAAAGTAATATTTTCAATGTTTTTCATTGATGTTATTTTTTACATTCTTTATAATGTGTGAAAATAATTTTTTTTAAAATTTACCACATGATATATTTTTTTCAACACTATAACTATTAATTATTAATATTATCCCAATAAATTATTCCATTGTTTTCCAACTATTTTTTTATTTATTTAATAGAATTATTAAAAAGAAAATGTTTTTATCGTTATAATTTATGAAAAAAATGAGGATTTTTGCAATGGTTAAAATGAATATATTTATGTTTTCTAATGTAAAATAATTATTAATTTTTTTTAATTCATGTTATGGTTATTGATCATTATATATGATGACTGGTAGGACTAATATGGACACTAATGCATCATATGATAATTTATCATCTATGATATTTGGTAATGGAATTAACTGATTAATTTAATACATTACGATATTATGTTGGAATTAATTGGTTATGTTATTTTATTATATGTTAATTAAACTATGATTTACTAGTTATATTATTCCATTATGATTTTATATTGGGTATAACTAGTTAATATATTCTATTAAGTGTTTTATGAGTATGTTGTTTATAAGTAACCATAATGATTTATGCATCCTTATAATAATATTTTTTAAAATTATTTAATCAATGATGTAACATTTTATTTTTAGTGGTTTGTTTTATATAAGATAGTGTTTATTTATTTAAAGAAAATACTTATTCATTGGATTTCTAGTATTTCAATTTCTTAATTTGTATATCTATATATTATATTCTATAACAATTTTTTATGCTCACCCCTTGTTTGAAAATATTTTTTCAATGATATAAGAATGAGTTAGAAACATAGAAAGGAAACTTTTTCCTCTACTATGAGCCATATTAAATGAACTTTCATAAATTAAATAGTATTGTACTCTTAAAAATATGTTTTTGTTGGAAACAAATCTCCACAGTATATAAATGTCAAATTTTTATGTAATAATTATTCTAATTTAATAAATATATAAAAGTAAAATATCATAGGAATGTAATAATGATCGATAAATAATTTTAATGTAATATTTATGGGTTTTTTTGTTATTGAATTTGTATAGTTTCTTTAAAAGAAAGTATAAATAGATCAGATTTTTACCACCTCGTTGGGTGTATAGGTCTAGGGTAAAATTATTAATTAAACATACGAAATTATCAATTTTAGATTTACAGAAATTCAATATATCTATTTTATTTTAGAAATAGGATTTAAAACCATGTTGATATGTATTAGTTTGAATATGAATTTAAAATGGATGGGTCTTAGGATCATAAAAAACTACCATTTATGGTAATAAAATTTTATAAAAGAGGAAAAATTGAATTAAAAACAAGAATAATTGGGGATGAGATAGTATGTTGTGAATGTCATTGAGTACCGTGAATTGTAGAGTAAATTTTGACTCAATAAGATTTATTTGAAGATCATTTTTTGAGGTGATGTTTTTTTGGTCAATATATATGAAGATAATTAAGTGAAGAATAAAACATGATAGAGAATACCAATTATTATTTAGTGTCATATCTTCTATCATTTTCATTATTAGTTTGATATGTGTTTCAATACTATTTAATTATACAACCCTCTTTAAATATAGTGTGTGGCAGAGATGAAGAGATAGTGGACCTTGGGTGGGCTATGAACATTACATGAAGATTATAATTAACTACTATATAAGTTCTAACTATTAGGCATATCAATAAATCATTGATATATGATCCTTATATATACACTAGTGTTGGTTAACCAATTAACAAATAAATTCTTATTTATCTCTCATTTTTTCCTTTTTCGGTGGTATTTATGAAATCAATGTGGTATATAAAAAGTGTATTTAAAAATAAAAATATCTAAACAACATGAATTTATGATATAATGAATTTCTGATTCCCGTCAATTCATGCCTAATTAGGGTTCATTTGAAGGAATTGAGGTTTAAAAATTATGGTTAGATCTATAACTTATCCGACAATCAAATATGTTAATAATCTTTCCATGGATTACTGATTTCATAGTTTTATTCTACCATAGATAATATGAGGAAGCTCAAGATCAAATTACTCATATAGAATATAAATATTTAGAAAAAGACTCGTTAGATGGATTTTATCTTTCCTCTGATGAATCTTATTCATTATGAAGACCATATTCAACTATGATGTTCTTATTCAATCCATATGACGAACACAAGGCCAAGGTGACCCATCCACATGAATCCATTGTATGGGGACTATAGAAGTTATCCAATATAATGGAAATAATTTCCACCATTTCTAATGAGTTAAGCATTTCCAACTCAATTTGATTACCAATATAATGAATATAAAAACAAAACTTATTTCATTACATAATGTATATGAACATGGAAATTTTTATAGAATTTATTGTTTCTAGAAATTATTAAATCCATAGGGACCATGAAGCTCAAATGGATTCTATCGAGGTAGGGAATTATATAGTGTATATAGATAAAAAAATTATATCTCAAGTGGGAAATTTTTGAAAATCTAATATTATAGGCATTTAATTTCTTCGAATATCAGGAAAAAAACCTTCTAATTTTTATGGAATTCAAGAGAATATATAACTAGAAAAAATAGGTTCTTGGATTAATCTTTTGAGGGATGCATGCTCATATTTCATTATAATAACCAGTTTTTTAGATCCAATAATAATTTCTGATACATATGATGTATTTTTCTCTATGAATTCAAATTGATGAGGAAGATGATAACCATTCTTGACTACTCATGCTAGAAAAAATTATGTAAATTATAGTATTTAGGATTTTATCAACTATTGTAAAGTGCTTACTAATTCCCTAAACATAAATTTTTTATAGTATTATATCATATAAATATGTATAGTGATTCTCTGTTGGAACCAAAATGATCGGAAAAGATTTTTGGTGCTGTTTTTTATAAATTAAATTTCCATAGAGATGGTTATAATGATTCTATATTATATTAAAATAGGGTTTTAATACTAAAATATTATATATGTCCAATATTATAAATGTTTTTTCAGTTTCATAGAAAATTGATAGCCCTATTAGATTTTTATAAGTCCATAGTTTTTTATAGAATGTTTTAAGTTTATTCCAGCACAATTTCTTGTGTTTTATTATAGTCAATGTGATTATACACGTGTTTGGAGATTTCATTCTAGATGGGTTGAGAACTGCCCCATATATTTCAAATTTAACTAGTCCAAATAACTATCTCATGTGAATATTTTAAAAAAAATGCATTGGTTGAGTTTTATAGTAATTTTATATGTTAGGGAACTACACTCATTGAGTTATCTGAATGATGACCAACAATTATCTTAAGACACCATGTTTCAGGGTGGTGAGGGTTTTCCTAAAATATATTATATCCCAATAATTTCAATTTAAAATTATATTAGATAAAGTGGTATGTCTTCATGTAATTGTTACCTCTGGGATGTAAATATGAGTCATATATATATGGGATGAGGTATTATCATGCGAAAAACATTAATGGAAAACAAAAATTGGGAAAAAAGTCGCATGTGAAGGGTAATACCCCTGAAAAGTACATTGGGTGAATATTTGGACCACATTGAAGAATAATATTTTGGAATTTTTAATTAAAAAACATTTTACACTTTAATAAAAAAGGCTACCATTATGTTGATAAATTTAATATAAATCTATATGATGTAGTGTGTATTGGGGGATTTGATAGTATTGATCTGAGGAAGTTATTATGATTATCCTAGATATTAATAATAATATTAGTTCACATGGCTTGGAGTAACCATGACTAAAAATGGTATTCAATAAACTGGTGCATATTATTTTATTCTAATACACCTCCACAATAACGTGTGTCTGTTCCTTAGACTATAACATAGTAGTGAATGACTTATAATTATGAATCCTTGATATGAATTAACAGTATAGTGGTTTATTTTCATCTTATAATGATATGTTCAATAAGATCATAGAAAAACTAGATAAATATCCAATGTAATAGAAAAGTAACCCATGTATTCTATTATCACCTGCCAGTATGTCACAATTTACAATAATGGGTATCACAGGAGAGGTTAGAGGTGTTTAATCTATCAAATAAATATCAGTATAAATAATATAATGAATTATAAATGGGTGAATATATTTGATTAATGAAATTATCATATTTGGATGACCATATAGAGATCCCACATATGATCACTTGATATATTGGTTTTATGTACAATAATTCATGCTATATAGGTTTTTGATATATCAAATTTTCCATAATAGAAGATGAAAATAAACTACTTGATGATGATTCAAAATAAAAAAATCATTTATCTCATTCTCTATTGAATTATATATATAAGATGTTTATAATCATTACTAGTACTAAATCTATTATGGATAAACTAGAAAGTAATAATAATGTTATAATATGGTAATGTAATTAAAGAGTAAGGTAATTTTTAATTAATATTATAAAATGGAAATTACCTTTTACAAAAATGAATATATTTTCTCAAATTGGATCACAGATGTTTTTGGAGGCTATTCAAGAACATTATGATCAAATCAATAATATCAATATTGAGATTAATATATTGTAGCAACTATAAACTCAACATAATTTTAATATATAATCTCTTAAAGAGAGGTATTCGGATATGTTTTATCTTGATAATATACAAAGAGGAATGGTGACCATTGAAAAGAGAGTTAAGCTAGAAGGAATGAAAATCCATAATAATTATGAGATTTAATTAAAATCTCATTGAAAATGCGATATCTCTAAATTAAAATCTCAGTGTAGAGAAATTGATTACCATAATTATTGTTTAATTGAGAGAGAAAAAAAATTTAAAATATCCAGAAATATAATTATTTACCTTGAGAGTTAAAAATGAATCCAAAATATAATATAATGATTTTAAAGGGTAACTATAAATTTAATCGTTTTTATGAAAAGAATTTTTTGAATTTAAAAACAAATATATTATTTTCTTGAGAATATTCTATATGAAAAATGTCAGATATCCATGGATAAATATATAATATGTTATTATTTTTATACATATAAAGTATTAGAGAAAATTTATTTGGAATAATTTAAGATTATGTTTGGTGATTCTGGTGTCAATATTAAAACAAAAATTTCAGAGGAAAATATTAATTTTATAAAATTTAATGAGAGGGTTGTAAATGCATATCAATCTTTGAGGATTATTCAAAAATAAATCAGGTTCACTAAGGCAGTAGTATAGTAGAATAATAAATTATAGAATGTATTTTATCATATGAAATTTAAATTATGTGGGTATTATAGAAACACCATGTCCAATTATGGAGAAACTAGGATCTTTTTTATGATGAATAATCTAAGAATAATCACAGAATAATGATATCGTAACAAAATTTACATAAAATAAATAAATACTATTAATATTTCTATCAATATTCTATTTTTCATCTTAAATACCATGAATGGAGTGAATGGAAAAATAATGCATTCCATCATGATATTCATTTCCATATAATTTTACTGTTACTTTGAAATATTACATTTAAAAATAGAAACATAAAATTGGACAAAATTGGTGACAATAATTAAACTAATTGTGTTCATGTAATAGAGGATAGGTTATTTATTTCCATAACCCAACCAGGTATTTCCTTGAAGGATAAAAGTAAAAATAAAATTCCAACTACATTGAAATCACTATTAAAGATAAATAAATTACATGACCTATATCCTTAATATCAGGAGCTCATTCCCCATGACACAAAGCATGAACCTTATAGATAATGTGAAGGGGAAATTTGATGGAATATTTTTATTTCGAACCAATGGATATTTAAAGATAATGGGAAGTGGATATAGTATTTTAGTACTGGAAGAGATGAAAAAAAGTTCTCTGTATAGATAGATTGTGACACAACCCCATGTGTATAAGAAAACATTATAGATTAGGACATCGGTTCATATTTAATCAAAATGTATGTCCAATAAATGTTAATGTTTTGATATCTATAATCAATGGTAAGAGGATGAATTTTAATATATTACATGTGGATGAAAATAAATTATACATCATTTAATCAAGTAAGAGGATTGTAGTTTATGGAATCAAAGGATAGGCCACACTCACAAACTGATCATAGATAATTTATTTAGTTTAAATTCTTCATTGGATACCCATAACTATAAAATTGATAAAAAAATGTCATATGTAACATATGTACATGAAAATATGGTCCAAATTCTAAATTATCAATATAATAAAAGGTAATAAAATCTACTCTACCTGATATATACCAATGTCTATCAACCAATGACTATATTAGGTATATATGAATAAAGGCATATCATTTTAGTTTTTGATTGTTATAGTGGAATGGACTAGGATATGTTTTTGTAGAAGATGAGTGTAGTGATTTAATACTTCATGTGGTATATTCCTATATTAGAATTTGAGACTGAACACACAATCAAGATATTTTGATATAATAATATGAAAAAACAATCATATATTGAATATAGAAATTATCATTATAAAAAATGATATAAATCATGATGTATAATAATTATACACTTCACAAAGTAATGGAATTTTGGAAAAAATAAATTAGTAGGTGAGCAATACTTCAAAAACATTTCTCAATGATAGTTGTGTATATATCCATTATTGGAAGTTGGAAGTAGATGTTACAATGCATATGAAAAAACATGATGGTAGTTAGCCTAATGAAATAGATGTATTGTTTGAACTGTGTCATGGATGAAATCCTATACTGAATATTTTTATGTCTTTGGATGTAAATTCTAAATATAAAATGAACATGTAAATCAGGGACTTTATGGTGATATTACAGATGATGGTGTATATTTATTATACTCAATGATGATTAAGGCCAATAATAAATTGAAAATGTGGTTGGATTAAGTCATGGAGAGCAATGAAATTAATATCATTGAGGAAATGGGTTAGAAGAATTTGAAGATATAAAATTTCTTGGACATGTATGGTGATTATGAGGAAGTTTACAGAAATCCTATTGTCACAAAAATATCCACAAATGATAAAGATTGCGAGGTTTACTTTTAAGAGGAGATGATAAATAATGAAATTTATCCTACACTACTAAAGATAAATAGTTTATCTAAAGTTGATCCATCCAATATTATCATGGAAATATCTAATCCTACAATAACAAAAATTATTGGAAATATAGATCATGTTTCTCTCTTTTTAATAGTATAATTGATATGATTTGATAAATTAAAAATGTATCAATCATGGGGTAGATCCCATAATGGGGAATTTGATCAAAAGGGGTTAAGTAAAACATATTAACTGGTGATAATAATTTAAAATTATAATGTGATCTGAATAAGGTTCATATTTAGTAATAAATTAGATGGATGTAGATATGTGATTCAAAATAAATATTATCTCATTTTTATAGAATATTATTTAATCAGATGTGTTGATGTTGAAGAATGGTTTTAACAAATAGTACAACATTATTAAATGTGAACATTTTTTGGAAATAAAAAATTCAAATAGTTTCATATATTTATTATATGGATTCTAATATTAAATTTTTTAATTATGTTTGCCAGTATGAGGTTTATATTGGCCAAACAAAGGTCTTCATGATTATAAACTTTTAAACTGAAGTCAGTCGGTCATAAAAGGCCTTTCATTATCTACAAAACCATAATGATATTTGTATTCTTAAATATACTCATAGGAATGGAAGTTATAATTAAAAATGGGTGTTAAAAATCAAAATATACATCTGAATATATTTAAGAAAGAAAAATTCATTATGTCCTTTATGTGTATGATAAAATATTTCATTGAATCATTAATAATATTTTCATTTATTTTCAAATATAATGAGATCAGAATCTGAATTTTAAATGATTATAAGACTCTAATATTTTATGTAACTATATGTAATTCCTGAACAAAAATTTACCATCATGTCTCTTAAAATATATAATATTGTGATATAGAATAAATTAGAGAAAAATAATTCAAAAACAACTCCAATGGTAGTTGTAACTATGGTTGAAATTCATGAGGATTTGAAATATGTTGATTAGATCATATCGAGAAGAATAATTTTATGTTTGTTGAATTTGATAGTAACATTTAGATGTATTATGTTTTCAATACGTTTGGTGGATCATTAATAGTTTAACATATTGGAATATAATATTTCAATAACATTTATCATGAGGCATATCCAAGGTACTATAATCATTGAATTTCATATTCATATTATAAAGGATTGTGAGTGGTCTATATTTTTAATTGTGGTCTTGGAATGTGATGTAGTTGGTCGTAAGTCCATAAGTGGTGTCATAATTATTATAAGAATGAAATGTGTAGGATGGTTGTGTAATAATAAAAATACATCTGTAGGTAAAAAATAAGTGGATTACATCTCAATGAACTAGCAATGCATAATTTTCTTTTGATGAATAAATAATTATAAAATATTAGGAATGAAGTAAAGTAGCAGATTGTGGTGTTATTTGATAATAAAAGTGTTATCAATATAAGTAAAAATAAGGACCACCAATATCGTACCTTGAATTTGGAGATTACGTTTCACTTTATTAAATAAAAAATAGGGAAAATGGTATCTAATTAGAATATTATAGATATGATGAAAAGGTTTAAAATATCATGAAAAAAATATTTGCTAAATTGTATTTTGATAAACATCAAATGAAATTTTAGGTTCATCCTGCTCCCCCATATTGATGAGGTTTGGAATTAACCCTATCCATATACTGATAAATATTTATAAATGATTCAGAAGTGGACGATGTTTAGGAGGAGATGTAGTCCACGAGGTGTAATGTTCTATAAAAAGAACATTTGGATTTTATGTAATAAATTAGTTCTATGCCTTTTTAGATTTAATTTCAACGGGAATGAATTCTAGTGAAATTGAAAAATATATAGTAATGAAATTCAATATAAAAAGGGAGAATGAAAATGTCTTCCAATAAGTTGTTTTAGTGATGATATTATCTCATTGGGGTAGATTTCATAAAAATAATTTCTAGGGGAGTTTAAATGAAAATAATTATAATAACGCAAAAATGATCTCTTTAACTATTGTTTCCCAAATAAATTAACACTCAAATAACCATTGAGAGATATAATTTTTTACCTTCACATCTAGTCATTGAAGATGATGTGTATATAATTTAAAATCATATATGTTTTTTAAAGAACCAAATGTGGTAGAATTATGAAAATATGGTGGTTCAGGGTGAATATGGGTGTTTTGGTTACTATAAATCTTGTTTTAGGAGAGAATATTTTTGTTCTTGTGTCATATATTCTTATGTGGTGTTGAATTCTTGTGGATCATAATGATGAAAAATATTCTTAAGGTTTCAATGAAAATGGAATGAATTTGAAAGAATTTATAATTTTGGTTGTTTTTTAGAGACATTAATAAGTTGATTCCCATTCAACTGAGTCATTTCGTGTAACACAAGAAAATTTCTCAAAAGCCAATAAATTTTTAGTTTGTTGATTTTAAAACTACATTACATCTTTCTACTCATACTTGTATAAAAAATCCACATATTTGGAATTTGTTTTTAGGTAGTGTGCTCATTGAGTTGCACACAAATTTTGTAAGTGGAGGATTCACCCTAATGGATTTGTGTGAAGGACATACCATGATTTTCAAATAATTATTTGTTACATGATTGTTACGGGTTTTCTATAAATGTAAATTATCTTCTCTCATTTTAAATAAATAATTATTTGTAAGATAATTAATGTCATTCTCATCACATAAGTTATAAATTAGTGGTCTTTTCGTGATATATATATATGGGGGAGGTAGTTGATTCATTAATATATCCCTTATTAGAAGAACATTATTTAATCTATCTACTTTTAAGTGTTACACCAAAGAAGAAAAAACCTGAAAAAAATTAATCGAGTGAAATTTAGAATTTTGGTGAATTTTTGGACCTCAGTAAATTAGTATATTTTAGTATTGAAGATAAAAAATGTAAACATTAATGGAATCATTGAAATAAAATTCATTCCATTCAACTAAGTATACTTCTATAAGAATCAATCAATAATGTATGTGTTAATGAAATTGTTCTTATCATGATAGTTCTTTTATCCCAAAATAAATTAATTGTAATGTACTGAGTATATAGTGATTATCACAAAAAAAATATCAATTTAACCCCATTATAATATAGGATTCGGGTACATTGGTATAACTCCATATGTATATTCATTAAAATATTTCATTGTGGAGAACCAATTAAAATAATTTGATCATTCATTATTTATGTATTTGTTTTATAGTGGGTGTAAAATTAATTACGACTGCTTGAATGTGCTTCATCCATCTTGGTAATAAGATAAAATATAATAATTGTTTTTTTTTCAAAACCCTCATTCAACCATCCCTTCTTATGGTGCCTCAAGATACAACAATATCTATGTACTTCTGTAGTCATTGATCATATATCTAATATATTGTACAAGGATTTGGTAGTTTTTATTGGGATGACAATTGATAGAGGATTCCATTAGGTAGTATAAAGACATGTTTTGGACAACATCATTGATGTAGGGGATGGAATTCATTAATACTAAAACTATAATGGTTATAGTCTTGTTGGTCCCTTTTTTGTCCCTAGACTCTGAGCTTACAAACTACCAAGTAGTACCAATTCTCATAGAATAAAAAAATAAAAATATTCCCCTAATGGGACAACATTGGACAGAATGACGAAACACACTCTCAAAAATTTGGTAAACTAGATGAATAATTTACATTTATTCTAAAAGGTTAAATCCCTGAGATATTTAATTTAAACACTAAACAAGATCATATTAAAAATACTAAAAATTAAAATAGGTAATAAATTAGGGTTGAATGGAGACCCTTATTATTTGTCATGTCGTTGGATTTTGGGACACAATAACCTTGAATATTTCATCTTAATGTATTTTCAATAGATATATATAGACACTATGAATAATGAATTGGGAAATACCTCATCACTGGTGACATATGTATCCTCTAACACATCTGAGCAATATGGATAATTGTGTATGATCCTTGAAGAGGGGTCATTAAATTTGATGATTAGATGACCATACAATCTATCAACCAATCACACACAATCACTAGGGAATGACACAATAAACATACTTTGAACCTAAATCCCCTCAAAATACATTATGAATCATATTTTTATTCCCAGAATACATATAGTATGTGAAATGGTCATTTTTAGAAGAACGAATATGAATAGGTCCATTGATAAGGACCCATGCAAGTTCATACCATAGTTGAATCCATTACCCAAAAATGGGAGGATGGATACTAACCATTTAAATATTATTTTCCTCTCATAGAAATAAAAAAAATCAGTCAATATTTTCACTTGATAAACATTATTTCTGATTATGAGAATTCATATTTACATAATGTCCCAAAAATTAATCATAGAGGTAAACATTGAGGATGATGAAGGATATGTAACAATTGTCCCAAGAATTCAAGTGACATTATTATAAAGAAGATACACATAGCTATGTAAGAAAGTTATACTTTTCAATGATCTTATCAAGAGAATAAATATGATATTATATATTTTAAATATCAATCATAATGATTCATCCTAGTATATGGATTAGTAGAAAAGTATTATAACTATTATCACATAATAATAGGAGGTAAAATTTAACAAATGTAATAGATAATAAAAACCCATCCCAATATTGAGAGAGGATGTGAGTCCAAACCATAGTAAACTCTATCCATTAATCCACAATAATGCAAAAAACAATATAGTATGAATGATATAACTTTGAACAAAAAATATGATATTCTTATTCATCTTTTTTTCTTCCTTAAAATTCATTCATCCTCGAAATAATTCATCATTTGTAAGAACCAATGGTTTCTTTTACTGAGTTCCTTTAAATCCCTAGAGTGTTATAGGTATAAGTAGATAATTATTAGATATGTAATCTAGAGATGAGCTCCACTAGGTTTCATATAATAATTTAATTTGAAAAAATACTACTGATAAAATACTACTCAAGGGAACATTAAACACTTGTATATAACAAAAAACTACATAATCTCATCATTTTATTCCTTCATTTAAACTGCTTCTAAAATCAATGTAATCATAATTTAAACCCTCCAATATTTTATCTATGTTGAATCTAACATGTCTGTTTCCAACATATTAATCCTAATATATGAAAAAACAAAATAGAACTACCTATTTGGATCAAACTGAGTACCCAATGCATGTATATCATTTTCAACTCTATATTCATTGTGTTCTGGAATGATATGAATTTAGAATGCATGTTACAAATGTTTATTATATAAATTAAAACTATATTTCCCTCATAATATCATCAATTCCTAAAATATTCTATTGACATTTGGATAAGGGTACTTTACTAGGATAACCACTCTTTTGATTAACCGGAATCATATTACTTTGATAAAGGATAATATTATAGGTAGGAGAAGTATAATTTTCTAAGTGAAACAACACAAATACCTACCCCCTAATGGTCTATAAAATTCCCTATTAAATCAATGGAGTGAACATAGTGAATATTTACTCATCAACATTGTAGATGAGAGAAATATTTATTTGGGTGGTCATTGTCTTAATCAATACATTGACACTGATCCCACAATAATTTTCATCTACTATAATTGTGAAGATAACATTTCTATTGAGTAATATGTATCATATAAGGAATAGACAGTATTTAATCTATGTAAATCAATATATCTAGTGAGAATATTAACCTAATGTGGGTTTCATTGATATTAAATTAATATATTAACATATCTTAAATTAGGAAGGTATTTATTAGGGAAGAATACCACGGGGTTTAAGTTCATTCTCCATTATTAAAATGGTATTATCTACACCTAAAAACCCATAACATTCATCAAATGTGTGCAAACCAAATAAGTGGGTTAATAGTTCCACATATTATTATGAATCTAATGAGGTGAGTAAATCATCTACTTTAAGATATGGAAAATAATAAGAGGATTATATTATAGATTCTCCATTATAATTTGAAAAATGAATTTCATAAATTATTAATGATGTATTAAAATAAAACATGGGTATATGGGAATAAGTAATATCCAAATTAATTATGGAGAAAATTAACCATTTAAAAAACTAAAATGTGTATATTTTGTTTAAAAAAATTGAGATTTTTACATATGTAGTTATAGAAGAAATTTCCGCATTCGATCCCCAAGAAATATCACATCACTAGATTCATACTATCAACAAAAAATTATATAAATATGGAGTAAAAACAATATATATGATCCACACTACCTTGTTTTTTGATGATCTCAACAAGTAGATCATATCCAATTGCATAAAATACATTAAATAACCAATGTGAAATTCCAATATTTTCCCTATGATGATGAAGATTTTGAAAATCAAGGCTGGTATCAACCATAGGGATTCAAACCTTCCCATCCCAAAGGAAAATTTCCTATTTTTATCACAATTTTATTAAACAATGAAATTAATTTTTTTCAATTATTATAATTCATGGATGGGTATTTTGGATGAAACTAGAATTGGATATACCCACCTGATGAGTATTCCACTATCGTAATGTAAATGCATGGGGTATAATGCTTCCATAAAATTTTGTTAGTATTAATTAATATAGAGATACATGTCAACTAAAATGGGAAAAAATATTATATCATTTATAATGAAATCATTGATTGTATTGTTGAATATATAGTAATTAAATTTCAATAAATTAATTATCACCTCACTAAGAATGAGGTGACATTAAAAAAACTATGGAAACAAATATTAACAGTGAATAAATTGGAATGTTATTCTTAAGTTACATTAATAAATATACTGTATTAACAGTATTTCATCATGGTAAATATTTACCCCTATAAAGATAAGTTGATAATTTATATTACTCATATTTGAAACTTTAGAACATTTATAGGATACTAGTTTCATATCTCCACATTTAGGCACATTGTTGAAAATATCACAAAAAAGGGTTTTCCAAATGCAATTTGGTTTTAAAAAGTGGTTATCCCCCAATTGGGAAAAAAATTGTTGGATATCCTTTAATAATATCTTGTATTACCTCCTACATCTATAATTCTTAATGGTTCACATATACGGGAATCCTATCAGCCTTTTTGTGGTGACCATAGTTTATTCTTTTGGTTACCATGTAACATAGAAAAACATATGATCAATGAAATAAACATTATTTTCATTGTAGGATAATGTGATCATCTATGATTCAATATTTTTATACTAAAAATCACATTCATTAATTGGTCTTCACAGTGAAAAATCATATATTTTTATGAGGTATCTTGATGATAAATTTTTCAACCAAATTGATATTCTAAAACATTTCTTCTATCAAATATTCCTTGTTTGGTATTAGGCATGATGGAAATCCATTAATAATTATTATTACATTTTTGATTTTGGTTAAAAATGATCAATTAATACTAATTTTTTATAATATCATTTTAAAAATAACATCAATGAATAAACCGTTGAAAAAAAATCTTCTGGATAAAGATTTTTTCTCAATTAACAGAACATTTCAAGAATGATATATGTACATTGATAATAATTCTCAATGGATCCCATGAATAAGAATAAAATACAAAAAGCTCAACATTATTTGTTTGGTTTTCATGTTAATCTCCCAAAGTAACTTAATTATACCTTGTATCATTACACTAGTAAATGGATTCACCAATAATGAGGGGGAATTAAAGATACTAATAAAAAATTGGGAGTTTATTTATAAATTCCTATTTATTAGATGGAAATCAAGGAAGACATTGATTTAGTGATCAATAAAATCAATGATAACTATTCCATCTAAAATTAAGAACTGATTGCCTTGAATTATTATTTAAAATGATTGATAGATAAATTCCAATCAACAGATAAATTATTATATATCCCACAATTAAAAAATTAAAATATGGGTGTACCACATAATGTTAAAAAAACCATTGAGGACCCAAAAAAAGATTAAATAACGATATATATCACACATAATAAATTATTCTCTATAGTAGTCAATTAAAATCTTATTTAAATAAATGATATAGTTTAAAAATAAAAATGTGAGCCGTTAACCACCCCAATAGACACTATATTTTACTAGATATAACCAATAGTAAAGTATCACCACAACAGGGTTCACCTAGGGGTTAATCATCGATAGAAAAATCAATATAAGGGAGTTAGATGTTGTGATACATAATGGATAAAAATCAATGTTATTCATACATAAACAATTAATTTATGGGGTTTTACTCGTCTTCTTGGACTGGAAGAGACCCTCAAAATTATATAGGAATTATATTTCAGTTCATACATCACTTATCAGTTAAGAGATAAGCTCTTCAATAATATGTGGTTAACAATTTTTTTAATATAACTAGGATTTAAAGATGGATTTAATTTCTAAAACAAATATCAAGTGTGTAAAATAGAGGGAAAAACAATAATCCACTAAAATAATTATTGTACACATTTAAATTATGTTTTCCATTTTTTAAAGAGGATATATGTCATTTTTCTATACCCACCATTCACACTATATAACTTTATGTTTACCCTTACTAATAGTGACTTATTTTCCACATGTGTAAATGTTGTACACCGTAAATATTCCCACAAAATGTACATTATAAACATCCCAAATTCTAATATCATTTTTGAATCTCCATTACCTCATTAAATACTAATAAAAAAATCACTAATATTAATACCTCCAACCTTATAACACTATAATAGGATTACAGTATTCTTTCCAGTCATGCGTCTCTCCTCACAGTATGAAACAAAATAATAGAACTAGGTGCTAAATAAACCAATATCTGACATCCATTCAATGATAGTGGGAAAATAATAGTTTTGAATATATAATATATATTATGAAATGATCTGGATTGGTTAATGGAAAATAATCTTAGAGAATATGTTACACACAAAACAAAACCTTGAATTCCAACAGAAATAGGTTTTATCAACCATTCAATAAGAATTTAAACCTAAAAATAACTAAAAAATGGCTCACTGGAACTACACCAGAATATACCAATGATAATTTAGAATAATAACATGAACCATGATATATAGTAGAAAGGAAATTATTCCATACAAGTAATCTATTCCAATATAACATATTACCTTTACACAATTGATAAAGAGCATATCACACTTGAAAAAATAAAATATTTATCGAGAAATACTTTTCATATATTCTTATTTGGTTCATTAAATTACATTATTCATGAAATTAAACTATATCAAATAGAATCTAATAATTCTAACCTAAACCACAAGGAACATAATTCCTTATCAGATGATATTTAACTCCATGATTTATAGTCCACCCTGCATGATCGATCAATTACTTAGAATACATTAATTATGCAACCTAATATACATATAATATTTCTTAATCAATGAACGGGTTTCAATTGAATTTCCCTCAGTCCATAAGTCTTCACTAAGATAAAATTATTTTCCTATGTAATTATTAAATATGTATTCATTGATTATTATTATTTCATGATACATAGTGATGTCAACATTACCTATGTTATACCCAAAAAATAATTATATTTCTATCAAATTCATAATTTAACTACACATAAAAGTCATTACAAAATCATGTTAAGCTTCCTTTAGTGACTCGATAGTATAACATAATAATTTTATTTTCTCCCAATTTACTACGTACATAATTGATAAATGTTTATTTATTTTCGGCATGGTCCTCATTATGTATCCTTAATCTACATGACACATAAGAATTTATTATATGATGTCAAACTATACAACATTGGTATCCTCATTTTTCCATTAAATTTATTGGTGTGGTCTATTTTTTATATCCAAATCTATGGACATGAGATTATTTAGCATGAAATAGGATTATCATGTATTTATACACATATAGATGAAAAATCTAGAATAAAAATGTCCCATATTCCCAAGATATATGTGTGGAAATATTTGTTTTAACTAATGATATTCAGTGACAAATGAATTTCTATTTATACTACTAGTCATAAATATAGTCAAATTTAATCCAATATTTATATGAACTCATTAATTTACATGTAGTTATCTTTAATGGACATACAATGAGAAACCATATAAGCAATCATGTATGTCATATCCTTTATATTGACACTGTAAAAAATTATTCTAGTTTACCATAACCATATAAAACCAAAAACTATTCTAACGCAACATGAAGGGTGTTCTCAATCCCCTCAAATATGAAATAAGTGCTTTCTACTCTAGAACTACATTTAAAAATAATTTCTTCATTAAACTAGAAAAAATGATGGATAAATAGAATATTTAAGTGTCAAAAAAATAGAACATATCTACAATAACAAAGAAAATATTTCCAATATAAATAAAAAACAAATACTAAATACTAAAAACATATAATCAAAGTGACATGATGTTAATTAAAGTCTCTAACACCCCTGATATCAAAAAAATAAATTTATTCACTATTTTTCCTTTCCATTTACCACATTAAAAATAATAAGGTATAAACACACCAAATGATCTAGGAAAGGGTTACGATAAATATCCCAATAGGAACCCACCCAATGTATAATAAGTATACATTATATGATAAACCAATATGTTTAAATAATTCAAAAAATGAATGACAAACAATTTAACATAAAGGATGTATAAAATAGACCACTAACAATTTATCAAATCATTCTAATAAATAAGATTCCATAGTATTTTTGTATAAACATAAGAAACATATTTGAAGTATAATCAATAGAGAAACAAATCCATAATAAATACTTATTATTAGTCAATTTGGATACTTTTTACATTTGATTGGTCTGTATTACACATGTTGTGTACATTTCCATGGTATAACTAGTCAAGGGTTAATAAAAAAATTATAATTTTGAGTCCTTACTACATCTTAAGAGACATGTTGTAAACATTACCCTAGAAAAATACGCTGATGGTGAAATATTTCATCCCAATGGATGGCTACCTCCCTCATAGTCAATCACATTTAGGTTTACCATATAAAAATATATCATTAGTAATTTCATCTTTGAAACAACACATTTAATTGTTTAAAACCATTTTGGCTAACCACAGTAAATAGGAAATATATTTTCAACACCATAACTATAACCAAAACCATAAATTATTATATAAACCTTTTCAATTACATTAACTAACTCATGAAAATAATTTCAAAGATCATGAACATAATGTTCACAAGATAAATCCATGTTATGAAATAACCTACATTTAAACACTCATAGATGCTTCCCATAGGTAAATAATGATCCGATCAGATTAAAGGGATTTATAAATTCAAAATAAATCATATAAAATGAATTCCAAATAATATATATAGATATTTAATTGTTCTATAATGGGGGAAAACCGAAAGGATCACGTACCACCCCAATTCATGATCAATATTCTATAAGGATTGAAGATCTAATCAATAACACTCAATTCTGTAATTGATCTATAAAGATCTTGATTAGAATCATGAACTCATAAATTCCTATACTTGATGAAACTGGTTTATAAGTATAAATTAGAGAACATGGATGAAGAAGGAGTAGGTCTATGACTAAAATAAAGATCAACATCCCAAGAATGTTCAAAAGATTTGATTATAATTTTAATCCATTAAGGAATTTTTTGAGAGATCCAAGAACACCCAAATAGAGTGTCTAAGTTGATTGAACAAAATTATTATTAAAGGGGGATATATTTATAAATAAAATTATTATTTTAGTGGTGGAAATATGAAAATCCCACTTACACCATAGGTAAAGAACACCACCACAAGAAAACTAGTGGATTCTATATATATGAAGAAGTTATGGGATGTCCTACAAGAAGGAAAATAGTGAAGAGAGAATACATACTCTTATGGAAACCATATCAACTAGATGGTGGCCCTAATTGGCTATATTGTCATCAATGTGTATCTCTTTAAACAATAAGATCATATCCAATCATATACTAAATCTCTAGGATGATCCCCAAACCCATTTATAAACAAAAAACCACTACAAAAACAAGGATAACATTTGAAAAAAAAAACAGATAGAAAAAAAAGGAATAGAGTAGTACTGAAAAACCTATGTAGGATATTACCACCGAAATTATTATAACTATTATTGATCATATAATATAATTAATTTAAATCTTGTAGAACTATGTGTGGTTATATTCATGTTTCCATAGAATACAAGGTCAATAATCAAAATAATTTTTTATTTCAAGACAAAAATAACTTAAAACATAATAAAAGGTTATATACCCCCAACTATTAATATCAGGGATAACAGTAGATAACAATTCAAATACAATAATTTCACTTTTTCTTTGTTTTCATACTTCATTCATGTTGGGTGTCATCACTTTTCTCATGGGAAACCCTCTCAATCCTATTACTATATTCTTACACATATGTTTCAATTCTACGTGGTGATCTATTAACTTTTATACATGGACTGATTATTTTTCATACATGATAAAATGTCATTGTTAGAGTCACTATCATTGGAATGTATTCTCATTATTCCAACATTAAGTCCATTTAACTCATATGGACTCATCTCATATTTTCATCTATTATACACATACTAAATCACTTCAAGGAAATCCATTATGAACAATGTGTGACTTGAGGTAATTGTTTTTGATAAAAAGTGAAATTCAAATGACCTATCATGGAACCAATTGTATATTCTATTTCCATTGAATTACGACACTATTTTATTTTGATATAGTCCCTTACAATTTCATATTAGGATTTCATTCATTAACAATATAATAGGATGATAATTATAGATATTAACACTACGAAGTTATATTGAATGATTTATTTTTTTATAAGTGTAACGTTAGGATATTTTTAAAAGGAAAAAAATAAACTGACATCATAAAATATAAGTCACTTAGATATTAAATGAACAACTAAATATCATTCACATGTACGTGTGGACCACCACCCCCATAAAATGATGTGATTCATTTTTCATCACCACATCACATGGAAGATGTTGATAAGTATATTTAAATAATTAATATGATATATATATATATATATATGATATTATGGTAATTATGTAAATACAAAATAAAATTTATATTTTTTCTATAACGATCCTTAAAAAATGGAAACATTAACAATGCGTACGTATTCCCTAAAACCTCCGTTATTGAAATACAATTCTTTTTTCTTTATCATATATCATGGATGGATTGAAAAGTTTAATTAGTGTTTAAAAGTGATAATTATGTCATTAATATTATTTTAGATATTATATCATTGAAATTAGTCTTTATACCAAAAACAAAATGGACATCTGATCCAAAAAACAATAAATTGTCATATGTGAACTTAGATAATTAAATTATTGTTTTAACATGATAACAAGAAAAATAAAAGGAATAATTATTATGAAATGTTTTTGAAAAAAAATTAAATAATTAAACTAATTCTATTATTTTTTAATATAAATAATGTGCATGACTTGTCACTATGATGATTAGTGTACATTACTCATCTTTTAATAGGTGTCTAGTACTCATTTTATGGTATTCATTTTCCCCTATTTTATCACAACATTTTCAAATTTTTCCTTGGGGTTGTTTTTAGAGAATCGGTATACTTTTGGAATGACATGTGACTATTAATTATTGGTATATTGTTAGGGAATACCATGTGGGTTCTTCCATAAAATCGTGCACCCCATTTGGAGCCACATGAATGCGGAACACCGTTTGACCAAACCGTGAATCCAATATCCCCAAACCATGCACTCTTGGAACGAGTGGGTTTGTATGGTTGGGTCATGGTTTTTAAAACCATGAAACCACATGTTTTAACTATTCACCTATAGAATTAAAGGACATGATTATGTCTCACGGGTTGTCAAACCATTTGACCAACTGAAGAAACCATGTACATGGGATTTTGAACAACTAAAGTTTTAATTTAAAAACCTAGATCACCCGTTAAAATCATTAATCACCACTATTAAACCTAATATAATTTAATTAATTTTTGGAGGCTCCTAAGAGGAATACAATTCCCCTCTAACCTAGTCTCGTGTGAATTGAGGACCTAGTAGAAAAAATTAATCCCTCTACAGTATGTAATTTCTTCCCCGTTTAGATTCTTTTATCACAAAAATTTCAGACCATTTAGAGAATGATGTTTTTCTCTATTTTTTATGGTTTATATGTAGTTTTAATGGATGTATTATTGTTAGATATTTCTCTTAGGTGTTGATCGTATATGTCCACTACTGTTGTGAATTCATCCATTTAACCTTAAATAAATGGCTAATGTTGGGAGAGCATTCATCAGTGATCCTAGGTGCTATTATTGAGAAATTCCATAGACATGATATTGATATTTTTGGTAGTTTTATCATTTCATTTTCATGTTGTTCAAAATACATTAAATTAAATAATTGGATTTATTTCCCATAAATTGAGATACCCTTCACCGATCCTATTGGACACATCAATGATTATAACTTTGGGAAAGATGGAAACATCTGTTGTGTGGAAATTACCATGAGATGATGATAAATGGAATTTATAAGGGGATATTTTGGGTTCAAAAATTTGAACTAAAATTTTATTTAATGTTTTATAATCTGATTTTTAGGGTTAATGTGATTAACCATGATGTGTTAATGAGTTGTAAAATACCTGATGATAATTGGATTAATGGGTTTGGTATTCATGTCACTCATTATGATAAATATCATGAACCATTGTTGTGTATGATAAATGAATTGGTACACCATATTGAAAATTATTGATGAATGATTTATGTATTTGGAACCATGGTATGTGTATATGGAAATTTGAATAATGAGGTTTTTCCCGGGGACTGATGCAACAAATACCCAGAGGGTTCGAGATTGATTATCTCAGAAAATTATATATATAGATATATATTAATGTTAATAATATGTTGAGGGACATGTATTGGTTCTTCAAATACCCATGGGGTTCTAAAATGATGATACATTCCACTGAAATATATTTATTTATGAATGTTAACAATGAGGAATGTGATAGAGAATGATTATCCAAATACCATGGGGTGCCATACTGTTACTCTTGGCCCCCCAATTCATTTTTGTGAATTGGTTCCTGAACTGATCCTCCAAGGTACATAAGGAAATAAGAATAAAATTAATAATTAAATCCCATGAATGAATAAATTGGTAAATAATTGTGATGTTTGGTACAATCTCTAGAATGAGTGGATACATGTATGATTGGTTTGAGTGTCTTCATGAACACAGGGATAATTTTTTTGGATAAATGATAAAAATTGAGAAACATGTTTACATTATCTTTTTGACATTATTTTCAATAAATATTCCTAAAAATTTATAGATTGTATATTTCATTAGAAAATGTTTGTGGTGGATTACTATTTTGTAATCACACCCTACTCAGTATTTATACTTGGTACCTAAATTGATTTCATGTTGGTAGTATATGATAAGAAAAACATAACTATGATTGATAAATTAATTATGAGTCAAGATGGAGCATATATTAAGAGACTGTAAATGATTTCTGGTCCCACTTTTGAATTTTTATTACTTATTTATTTATAATTTTCATTATAAATATGTCTCTTGAATGGAATGACATATTTACTACTCTAGTTTATGGACATTTAACCTTTTTGGATTTATTCATGTGATGTTTGAGATTATTGGTTATTGTTGATTATTATTCTATATTTTTTATTTATTTACACTATTTTCAAAAATTAATAAAGTCGGTATAGTCTCCCCACGTTATATATTATACCCTTGATACATGTTAGAATCCACTGGCATACGTGTTGGCATGGTTGAGGTCATATGGTGAAGCAACTCGGTGCATCGGTATGTAGAAATCAAATCGAGATGTAAAAAAGTACTTCCAAAAAAATTTCTATTATTTTCAATATTCATAATATTTAAAAAATATTGAAATGATACTAGTATTATTTGGGCCTTGGTCATTAGCTCGTTCATGGGGGTAGCTAACCCATGTGCGGGGGGAAACCAAATTATCAAGGGTGGAATTTTTGTTTTTAATTTTCACTGTTATATTTG
Source organism: Viscum album (assembly GCA_963277665.1). Lineage (NCBI taxonomy): Eukaryota > Viridiplantae > Streptophyta > Magnoliopsida > Santalales > Viscaceae > Viscum > Viscum album. Next base: position 1,136,832,743 of record OY728153.1, on the reverse strand, counting down.
AATGTTTATTCACCATGAGTAATGTACTTGTGGTTTGATTATATTTTTTAGAATATTTTAGTAGTTTGAAAGCATGGAATGATATTTTTATATATTAGAATAATTTGAGGCACTTAGAATTTAATGTTTTATGGATTATTTTAGGAAATCATTGGAATTAAATTCATGAGTGGGTTTTGGTAAATGAAAAATGATTTTCTCTAATTGGATAAATTAAAATAAAATGGTTCGTAAAATGGAAATTTATGATTTTAAAATGTTCTAAATGTATTAATTTAAAATGGATACTAAATGGTCATATAATTGGGAATTTTTAAAATGAAATGTATTATACCCAGTGTTTTCCATATACTAGGATAGAGATGGTTGAGGGCAGTGAAATTGCTTCAGTATTGAATTTGGGAAAGAATATTATGACCGACTAATTATGGCCTAATATTAATATATCTTGTTAGAATGTCTTAATTATGTGTTATGTTTCTTAAAACATTATATTATAATTTTATATGCATGCCTCTGTGGACATGATTTTTGGTAGGATGATATGAGGAAATTGTATTAAATTTTCCTCCAATTTAAGAAATATAGTCCCTGATAGTTCCGTGTGATGGGAGAAAGGACATTTCTATGAGACAATTACTCGATTTATAATGTTCATGGAAGGATGTCCTATGAAATTTGTGTGAAATTTGTAATTTTGTGACATGGGATTCCTAGCTACAACACCAATAGATGATCACTAGAGATGGTGTAACTAAGCCAACTGAGTTCTAGATTGATTCAATCTATAAACTACTAGACCATTTAGAGACTCTTTTAGAGGATTAATTATGTTGGATTATTATATATTTTTAGGATCAGTAGATAACTGGTGGGATATTCAGATGTGGGATGAGCAGATGGATACCATGGTATGTAAATTGTTTCTGACGAATTTCCTAGTATACATTTACCTAGAGACACTTTGGTAGAAGATGGACAGAATGATTATCCATTTTACCCAGGGAAGAATATTTTTTATGGAAAGTTCTACTCACTTCATTAACCTGCAGCTCTTTTTCCCAATTCTAGAATAGGGTAAGTGAACTAAATTTTTTTAATACTTGATCAAATGTGATATTATGATACATGTTAATACCATTCAACTGGTGATATTTTTTCATGTAGTGAATCAGGTTCTCATTTTTGGGGGAATCGTAACGGAGGATTCTTGTGGTGTATAGGTTCTTTCTTTTATATGACCAAGAGGTTTTTAGTCAAAGGATAGGTTGTATTTCTATGAGAACATTAATCAGGGTAGAAGATAATAGTGTATTGAGGGAATATTATTGATAACTAAGGGACATATTTGAGTGTTTTATTAACATTGTGGTAGGTTCGGTCACCTTGGTAGACACATTTTTTAAAAACATATATAATTCAAAGATTGTGGAAATATGGTGCATCTACTATATTTTTACAGAAACCCTCAAACGATGGGTAATAATTGAGGATCTAGGGGAAACCATGTATAGTAAGGGGTCTTATACCACATATCGATTTAGCAGTTTGAGTAATATTGGCCACGCTAGTTGAGGTGGTGGATGTGGTACATTAGGGAATCTGAACCCATTTCATTAGAGTAGTGTGATGCAGGTAGATCAAACATGATTGTAGGGAATAGGTACTGGAAACTTGGATACAGTTCTTCCTACCCTTTTGGTGAGTGAGGATGGGTCATTGACATCTATTGTAACGAACCGGCCCCAGTGACCCAGATTCGGTGCATTATTACATAACATTGGCATGATCATAAGAAAGATCAAATCTCGAAAGACCGATTAATTTAATAGCCTTGGAAACACTAGATATATTCATAATTCTTACATTACATAATAAAAATGAAAACTAAAACACCCTATTTTCTTCATAGCCCACACTCATATACCCACATACTATCCTTGCAGGTCATTCATAAATTACTTCTTCACATCCTGGAAAAAATAAAATATTGAAAGGGGGTGAGCTCAAATTCCCAGTACGGATAACAATATAGCGGAAACATTCATAAATAAGAATAAACATTTAAGGCAGTGTATAAATAAAATAAAAGCCTTTTAAACATGAACTTCAACATAGTATGGAAAAAATAAAAGGAAATAATGCCATTTAATTATTCACATGGATATTATACTAATCAAATAATCACATGCAATATCAATAATCACTTTCATAATGATGGAACGCATAATTCCAGACTATCATAACCACATAGCCAAGGCCTCGTGCCAAGACTACAAATAAGATTTTCCCAAGGACTTGTTCCAGGACACTAGTTTGTCTCATGAGACCTACCGATGCATCGAGGAGCTACAGCGGGCTCCACCCATCACATATTAAGTCCCATGCATTCCCATATGAGAGGGATTAAACATAACATAAAAATTCATATTAAAACTAGCATACGAAATGTCAATAATTTCACAATAAACCATGAATGGTATAAAAATTGCACATCCACAGTCAAACATATCACAAAACCTTCAATACAATATATATGTTTTGTATCATAATAAATCAACCTCAAATAAGCGTAAAATCCATCAAAGGATGTTGACATAGATGAAATCAAAACTCTTTTTAGAGAAATATCCCTTTCTATTTTGATATCATTTAAGATTCATATCTTAATAAAATATAAAAATTTCTTTGAAAATATTCTTATAATCTTGTAAGGTAATCTTAAATGATTTTATAACGGTGGAAAATATCTGCACCCGCCATATAAGATAAAAAACATTCTTACCTTAATTCTGTCGAAAAGGTTTAAAAGGACCTTGTTTGGAAAACGACAGAAAGATTCCTTTATAAACCACATATAAAAGTCAACAAGGGTATAAATTAATTTATTCCATAGTCTATAAAATAGAAATAATGATTTGAAATACATTTTTAAGAAACGTGGATGTGAATGATAAAGAGGTCCCAGTAGATAATCAGGTATAAACAACCTCGGATAATGAAGAGATTGTGAAATAAACCATTACCTTGTACATTTACTTGGTTGAGGGTAGGTTAACCTTCTGTATAATGGTGAAATAATTGTTATTAAATTATAAAATAATCATATATATTAATATGATATCATATATGATCTTTTAACATTGATTTGTTAATAATATCTTAGTATTATCGTTGTTTCAGGTGTTAACTTACTCATTTTCTTTTATATGTTTTGTTATGTATTCCATGTTTGTAATGGATAGGTTGTATCTTAATCATATCCAGGATTATATAATGTCCTTAAACATTATTTTTAAATTATAAAATGATAATTATACTTGAATAGATACGATGGAGAATGAATCTCTTCGCGTTCGTGGAGACGGTAGTCCGTACGTACGCACGAGCGACAATATCATTATTTTGATATTAAAATAATATATAATTGGATGGTATATCACAAATAAATAATCATTATCATGTTATATTTATTATTTAAATTAGTTACAAATCATTATTATACCCATCAATATAATAATTTATTGAATAACAATTACACCACGACATGGAGACGGTAAGCCGTACGTACGAACGTATGGTGAAATGTTATTCAAAAAATGGATAGAATACTGAAATATGGTTGTAAAATGTTTATAAAAAAAAGGAAAAAAAATATAATCCACTGGAGTTATTATTTTAGGATGTTAACAACAAAGAAAGAAGAAGTTGAAGAAGAAATGAACTTGGAAGAGGGTGGTGAAATCATTACCTCTTCTTTGGGTTCTTCCTTTTGATTTGATCAAAAGGAATATTTGGATGGCTTTCTAACTAAATTATGGCCGCTAGGATGAAGTTAGGGAAGTTAACAGAGTATTTGGGCAGAGTTTGGCTGATCCAAAAGGCTTTGAAGGTGTGAGTTAATGAAAAGGGGGAGTTCCCTTTTATAAGAGGGGTGAGGGGCACCTTTGGAAAAGCTACAAATATTATTTTATAATAAATTCATATTCTGTTTCTAATGGCTCCAAAGTAGATTATTTAAATTTTAAGGTGGGTATATGTCTAAAACAACTCAACTAATATAATTTATACAGGTTAGGGTCATTATACTAACCATATTTTTAAGAATTAACTCTTTGTTAATTAGTTTCACTTTTACAATGTCACTTTGTATTTTTATATTATATGGTTTATAAACATACTATATACATCCAAGAGACCCCCCAAGTGGTAATTTAATGATACAAATATCATTATATAAGTCTCTGGGCCAAACCTTATATATTTAGGTATTTAATATCAATTAATAATATAATATATGTTTTAAAAACTCTTTTATGTCAATTTTGACCCTATTCAATAATTGATTTTTTGTAAAAATCCTAACAGAATTATTACTTCGAAAAAAGATAATTAAATCATTCCTAACATATCATATTAACATAGAAAATTAGTTTAATTCATATAAAGTCTCAAATTATATTTATTTGGGTATCTACAATATCAATCATTTTAATTTTTCACTATTATGGTAATTACTTCATCACCATTGTGTCATAAATAAATTAAACTATTTAATGTCTAAAAATTATAAATAAAATACCATAATATAGGAAATCGTTTTTTCTTTCTAATGTATACTTATAGTCGAAAATCCAACATATATAACCCTATGTAAAAAATTTTGTTCTAAAAGATATATGCTTGTTTCATTTTTGTATTCATTTTAACTTAATTAAAATAAAGTGTCCCTATCACTTACAAGTGAGACCATGGGGTCCCAAAATAGACCCAAAGATGACCATGGTTGGATATGTATTTAACAATAAGTTTAGGAGATGTTTTAGGGTAATTTGGTATTATTATAATATTTTTTTAACCCTTATTTACCGGATTTACCCTTTAACCATGGTAAATAAAATATTTACCGAAGTAATTATTCAAAATGTATAAAAATAAAAGTTACCTATTTACACAACATGAACATCCTGATTCAAAATATGGAATCCATTTTTCCAAATTCAAAATATAGAATTAGCAGAAATTAATTTAAAATGATTTCCTCCTGTCAAAACAAAATGCGTGTTTTTAAGATATAATAACTATCAAAAGATTGATACTTGTTTATGTTCGGTTCAATTGTGAAATTACGTCCAATGACCAACATTTTATTAAATGGTAAAACTATATTCTAAATATACTTTAAAACCACTCAAATTCATAATTTATTACAATTAATTATATTGAATAAAAAAGTTGTTTTTGATTAAAATTTAGTAATTTTCATTATTCCTCAAAATATTAATGTTAACCGAAAAATAGAAAAATTTCACCTTAGGCTAAATTTGATATTCTGAATCCAAAAATGAAGTGCATTTTGAGAGATAAAATTTCTAAAATTTTAAAAAGTAGGTATTACTATTCATAACGGCTTGTCTGATCGGTTGTAGTGTGTGTTAGAACTCGATGTTGTGTACAACACACACTATCACATTATTCAAAGAAAAGCGTACCGTAGAAGCTTGGGGTGTTACATTCTCCCCTCCTTCAAATAATTTCATCCTCGAAATTTATAGAATACTACCACATGAAATGACTCAGGTGGTTCTTCATCATAAGTTCCTCTGGTTCCCACGTTGCCTCTTCCATCTTATGGTTTCTTCACATAACTTTTACCAGATGTGTCGTCCGGTTTCTCAGTACTTGTTCTCTCGTATAAAGAATCTTGACAGGCTCTTCGCAGTAAGACAGATTGGGTTCTAGTTCTAATTCCTCATAGGTGAGTGCATGTGTTGGGTGAGGCATGCATTTTCTCAGTAGAGATACGTGGAACACATCGTGAACTTTGGAGAGACTTGTCGGCATTGCCAATCGGTAAGCTACAACCCCAATTCGTTCTAGAATATCGAAAGGACCGATATACCTGGGACTCAATTTAAATTTCTTAACAAAATGTATAACTCTTTTCCATGGAGATAGCTTTAGGAAAAAATGATCACCGACTTAAAATTCCAAATCCTTCCTTTGATTATCGGCATAGCACTTCTGCCTACTTTGAGCTACATTGATGTGATTTTGGATTACCTTCACCTTTTCCATTGTTTCCTCCACCAGTTCTGGACCTACAAGTTTTCTTTCACCAACGTCATCCCAACAGGTTGGTGTGAGACATCTCTTTCCGTATAACCCTTCATATGGTGTCATCTGAATACTCGAATGGAAGATATTGTTATAGGAAGATTATACTAGAAGTAAATATTGATCCCACATACCCTGAAAGTCAAGTTAGAAAGATCTCAACATGTCTTCTATGCTTTGAATAGTCTGTTCTGATTGTCCGACTGTCTGAGGGTGCTAGGCAGTGCTCAAATGAAGTTCAGTATCCAGGGATTTCTGAAGACATTTCCAGAATCATGAAGTAAAACAGGGATCACGATCAGAAACAATCGATACGGGTACTCCATGAAGTCTCACAACTTCATCAATATAAAGTCTTGCTAGAAGTTCCAGTGGTAGATCTTCTCTTATAGCATGAAAATGTGCTGACTTGGTAAGACGATCAACAATGACCCATATTGCATCATTCCTTCTAGGATTCTTTGGTAGCCCCATGAAAAATTCCATCATAATATTGTCCCATTTCAACTCTGATATGGGAAGAGGTTGCATGACTCCTCCAGGCTGTTGCCTTCCAGCTTTCACTTGTTGACAAACCGTACATCTTGACACAAAATCAGAAATATCCCTATTCATGTTGGCCCACCAAATATGTTCCTTCAAATATCTACACATTTTGGTGCTCCCGGGGTATATAGATAAATTGGAACTATGGGCATCATCCAGCAATTCCCTTTTTAGATCAGGTATATTGGGAACACAAAGTCTCTTCCTGAATTTCAAAATTCCATCTTCATACACAATGTCTCTCAATCTCCCATCATTCACAGCTTTAATCTTCTTTTCAAATTCTTCATCATCGTTCTGAGAACTCTTAATCCTTTATTGTAAAGATGGTTTGGAAACCATTTGAAAAAGCATTGATGTTTCACCTTCCCAAGTTATTACCATGTCCATCTTCACTAGATCCATGAAAATTGGATCCCTTTCAATTCTCAAATTGTACAAAACTCCATGTTCTTTCCTTCTCAAAGCATCTTCCACCTTTTTTTCCTTCGCCAAGAGGTAGTGTATCATGCAATCATAATCCTTGAGTAATTAAATCCATCTCCATTTCCTCATGTTGAGTTCTTTTTGTGAGAAAATACACTTCAAACTCTTATGATCAGTATAAATCAAACATTTTTCACCATAGAGGTAGAGCCTCCATATCATCAAATAAAAGATCACAACTGGTAACTTGAGATCATGATAAGGATAGTTTTTCTCATGAATTTTCAACTATCGTGATGCATAGGCAAAAACCGTATCATTCTGCATAAGGACACAACCAAGTCCTTTCTTAGATGCATCACTATAAATAATGAATCCATCATTCCCCGATGGTAGAGTAAACAAAGGAGCATTGACTAATCTTCTCTTCAGTTCTTTGAAACATTCTTTACACTCTTTTTTCCAAACCAATTTAACCCCTTTACGTGTGAGCTTCGTTAATGGGTTAGCCAATCGGGCAAAATTCTGGACGAAACATCGATAATAACCTGCCAAACCAATAAAACTGCGTACCACAGTTATACTCGTAGGTCCTGGCTATTCGTGGATTTCCTTGGTCTTAGAAGTATCAACAGAGATTCCATATTTGGAGAAAATATGGCCAAGAAAAGAAATCTCATGAATCCAGAATTCACACTTTCTAAACTTCCCATATAATTCATGTCTTCTCAGAGTCTTCAAGATAATTCGCAAGTGATTTTCATAATCATCATAGATTTTGGAGTATAACAATATATCATCAATAAATACCACCACAAATTCATCAAGATATTCCTTGAAAAATCTATTAATCATATCCATGAATACATAGGGTGCATTAGTCAATCTGAAAGTCATTACAGTAAACTCATAATGCACATACCTAGTTCAAAATGCTGTCTTCGGAATGTCTTCCTTCCTTACACACAACTGATGGTATCTAGATCGAAGGTGAATCTTTGAAAAGTATTAAGCTCCATGCAGTTGGTCAAATAAATCATCAATGTTAGGTAGTGGATACTTTTTCTTTATTGTTATAGCATTGATCTCCCTATAGTCGATACATAACCCCATAAATCCATCTTTCTTTTTAACAAAAATAATAGAGGCTCCCCATGGAGAAACACTAGGGAGAATAAATCCATTATTAATAAATACCTCTAGTTGTTTCTTTAGTTCAACTAATTATACAATGGCCATTCTATAAGGGGTCTTCGATATTGGCCTTGCTCGAAGAATTAAATCAATGGAAAACTAAACTTATCGTTCTGGAGGATGTCCAGGTAAATATTCCTGAAATACATCTACATATTCTTTCACAACATTTACATCCTCTATTTGATCAATCTTTTCCTCACCCATAGTCATTTCATTCTCTTCATCCCCAATAATTGAATTTAGTTGAGCTACTAGGGGTGGATCTAGATAAGAATTAGATGGTGACGATTCTTCTCTAAAGATAAGGCGTTCCTTATCATCATCATCAAAAATTCTATCCTCCTTCTTCTTACAATAATACGAAAGCCAATCCATACCAAAGATTATATCAAATTTAATCATAGGTATGACGATGAGATCAGAGGATAAAAAAACATTTATGTGCTCTAATGGGGACTGATTCACAAAACATTGTTGCAATGATACTTCCCTTAGGAGTTTTAACTGACAACTCCCTTGTTAAATAAAATTTGAAATATCTAATTTTCTTAGCAAACTGTTAAGATATGAAACAATGCGATGATCCAGAATCAAATAATTTATTTCCTAAACTTGAGGAAACCATTAAATTACCTGCCACCACGTCTTTTGGAGCTTCTACCTCAGCAGTAGTGATAGCAAAATCTTGGCCTTGATCCCTTGGAATTTTCTGAGGTATGTTCCTCTGACGATTAGGAAATTCATTTGCATAATGTCCCATCTCCCTACAATTGTAGCACTGAACATTGGTTTCTTCCTTCTTCCCTTTACAATCACGAGCTTGGTGGCCTTTTTCACCACATTTTTAACAGACGCTGATTCCCTTCAAGCAAGTAACGAGGTGTTTCTACCCACATTTACCGCAAGATGGATATTCAACCTTTCCCTTCTTCCCCTTATTTCCATTCCCAGATTGATCAGCACATCTCTTCTTCTCTTGCTTTTCTTTAAAGTCATAAGACTTAGATAATTCATTTTCTGTCTTGATAGCACATGAGACAATGTCTTCGTACGACGAGAAGGATTTTGAGACTAATGCTCGACGGAGAAATGGTTTTAACCCATTAATGAAATGATCAATCTTACTTCATGGGTTACGTATATAATCTCCAGCATAACTTTCTATCCTTGTAAATTTAGCCTCATACTTTGTGACATTTTCATCCTCCTTTTGTCTCAGACTCAGAAATTTCCTTTCAATATCTGCTCGATGGTCACGAGGAAATTATTTTTCAAAAAACAGATCTTTGAACTCCCTCCATTCCATATTTGATAATTCATCATCTTCCTTCATGTTTTGAAACAATGACCACCATTGATCATCATCTCCAGTGAGGTGTTAAACTGCCATGATAACTTTTTCCCTTTCACTACTCCCCAATAACTGAAATATTTTCTCAAGGAAATTTATCCATTGCTCAACTACTAAGGGATTTGTACACAAATTGAATGTTGGTGGTTGTTTCCTCATGAATTTATCTAACATTGATACTCCACGCTGCGGATCAGGGTGCTCCATATGGGTAAGGTTATTATTCATAACCTGAGTGAGTTCTCCCAGTATGGTGATTAGCTGATCGAAAGCAGGTGCATCACCAGCTCCACTATAATTATATTGAGCAGGAGGGAAATCTATACATGGTGTGTGTCCATTGATACAGTTTCCATTTCTTCCACTAGGCGCCATTTCTAAACAATGGCATAAACTAGATCAGTTTATGAATAAAAATACATAATTCCATATTTATAAAACACTTAACATAAATTGAACTATTTATGGATATAATCCATAACCATAAAAATGTTTTCTTTGAGGAAGTATATACTGATAAACCATTCATAATGATTTTAAAAACAAAATGAGATTTATCCTAAGAATATCCCCCGAGAGTGTTGTAACAAAGAGTGTAGCAATGTCCATTGTCATGCACCAGTTCTTGTTCGAGTTTAGCTCAAATCGGTGTTTTCGGGTTTTACCCCTAGGTACATCTGTGCCAGAGCCGCCTCTACCTGCTCATATCTAGACAGGGATGTATTTCTCGGAAAACTCACAAAATCTATACAATACCAAAATTCGAGAAAGTTCTTCTATACTAATCCTCAAAGTCCATCTTAGGTCGATGTGCTCTAATCAGAGTTTATCTAAATCTAGCTTCCAAGGTTTGTACTAAACATCCTCTTATACCAACTGTAATGCTCCGACCCTAGTATCCCAGAGTCTGTGCATTATTACATAACATTTTCATGATCACAAGAAAGATCATATCTCTAAAAACCGATTAGTTTAGTAGCATTGGAAACACTAGATATATCCATAAGTGTTACATTACATAATAAAAATGAATACTAGAACAACATCTTTTCCTCATAGTCCATACTCATATTCCCACATACTATCCCTACAGGTTATTCATAAATTACTTCTTCACATCCTGCTAAAAATAAAACATTGAAAGGGGGTGAGCTTAAATGCCCAGTAAGGATAACAATATTGCGGAAACTTTCATAAATAAGATTAAACATTTAAGGTAGTGTATAACTAAAACAAAATCCTTTTAAACATGAACTTCAACATAGTATGGAATAAATAAAATGAAATAATGCCATTTACTTATTCACATGTATATTCTACTAATCTAATAATCACATGCAATATCAATAACCACTTTCATAATGATGGAATGCATAATGCCGGACTATCATAACCACATATCCAAGGCCTCGTGCCAAGACTACAAATAAGATTTTTCCAAAGCCTTGTGTCAAGACACTAGTTTGTCTCATGAGACCTACCGATGCATCGAGGAGCTATAGCGGGCTCCAACCGTCACATATTAAGTCCAATGCATTCCAATATGAAAAGGTTTAAACATAACATAAACATTCGTATTAAAACTAGCATCTGAAATGTAAATGCTTTCACCATAAACAATGAATGGTATAAAAATAGCACATCCATATTCAAAACTATCACAAAGCCTTCAATACAATAAATAAGTTTTGTATCATAATAAATCAACTTCAAATAAGCGTAAAATCCATCAAATGATGTTGACATAGATGAAATCAAAACTCCTTTTAGAGAAATATCTCCTTCTATTTTGAAATCATTTAAGAGTCATATATTTATCTAATTAAACATTTTCTTTAAAAATATTCTTATAAGCTTGTAAGAGAAGCTTCAAATATTTTATAATGGCAGAAAATAGCCGCACCCGCCGTATAAGTTAAAAAAACATTCTTACCTTAATTTTATCAAAAAGGTTAAAAAGGACCTTGTTTGGAAAACGACGGAAAGATTCCTTTATAAACCAATTATAAAATTCAAAAAGGGTATACATGAATTTATACCATAGTCTCTAAAATATAAAGAATGATTTTAAATACATTTTTAAGAAGCATGGATGTGGACGATGAAGAGGTCCCAGTAGATAATCACATATAAACAACCTCGGATAATGAAGAGATTTAGAAATAAACCCTTACCTTGTACTTTTCCTTGGTTAAGGTTAAATTAATGTCTTTTATAATGGTGAAATAATTGTTATTAAATTATACAAGAATAATATATATTAATATGATATCATATATTATCTTTTAACTTTTTATTTGTTAATAATATCTTAGCATTATCTTTGTTTCGGGTGTTAACTTACTAGTTTTCTTTTATATGGTTTGTTACGTAAGCCATGTTTTTCATGGATAGGTTGTATCTTAATCATTTCCAGGATTATATAAAGTCCTTAAACATTATTTATAAATTATAAAATGATAACTATTCTTGAATGGATATGATGTAAAATGAATCTCATCGCGTTCGTGGAGACGGTAGTCCGTACGTACGCACGAGCGACAATATCATATTTTTTGTATTAAGATAATATATAATTGAATGGTATATCACATATAAAGAATCATTATTATGTTATATTTATTATTTAAATGAATTAAAAATCATTATTATACCCATCCAAATAATAATTTATTGAATAACAATTACACCACGACGTGGAGACGGTAAGTCGTACGTACACACGTATGGTGACATGTTATTCAAAGGATGGATAGAATATTGAAATATGGTTGTAAAATGTTTATAATAACATAAAAGTATATATAATATACTGGATTTATTATTTTAGAATGGTAATAACAATGAAAAAAGAAGTGGAAGAAGAAAGGAACATGGAAAAGGGTGGTGAAATCATTACCTCTTCTTCGGGTTCTTCCTTTTGATATGATCAAAAGGGATCTTAGGTTGGCTTCCTGACTAAAGGAAGGCCTCTAAGAAGATTTGAGGGATGTTGAGAGAGTATTTGGGCAGAGTTTGGCCGAATCAAAAGGCTTTTATGATGTGAGTTAATGAGAAGGGGGGTGACCATTTATAAGAGGGGTGAGGGGCACCTTTGGAAAAGCTAGACATATTATTTTATAATAAATTAATATTCGGTTTATAATGGCTCCAAAGTAGATTATTTAAATTTTAAAGTGGGGATAGGTCGAAATCCGCTCAACAAATAGAGTTTAGACAGGTTTGGGTCATTATACTAACCTTATCTTTAAGTATTAATTCTTAGTTAGTTAGTTTCATTTTTACAATGTCTCTTTGTATTTTTATATTATATGGTTAATAAACATACTATATACATCCAAGGGACCCCCAAGTAGTCCATTAATGATACAAATATCATTATATAAGTCTCTTGTATGAACCGTAGATTTTTAGGAATTTAATATCAATTAATAATATAATATTTGTTTGAAAAACTATTTTTTGTCAATTTTGACACTATTAAATAATTGATTTTTGTAAAAACCATAATAGAATTTCTACTTATAAAAGAGTTAATTAAATAATTTATAACATGTCATATTAATCTATAAAATTAGTGTAGTTCATACAAAGTCTCAAATTATATTTATTTGGGTATCTACAATATCAATCATTTTAATATTTCACTATTATGGTAAATACTGCATCACCACTGTGTCATAAATAAATTATATTATATAATGTCTAAAAATTATGAATAAAATTTCATTATGTAGGAAATATTTTTATCTTTCTAATGAATATTTATAGTCAAACATCCAACATATATAACACTATGTAAAAATTGTTTTTCTAAAAGATATATTCTTGTGTAATTTTTGTATTCATTTTAACTTAATTAAAATAAAGTGTCCCTATCAATTACAAGTGGCACCATGGGGTCCCAAAATCTACCCAAGGATTCCCATGGTTGGAAATATATCAACCAATAAAGTTAGGACATGTTTTAAGGTAATTTGTAATAATTATAATATTATTTTTTAACCCTAATTTACAGGATTTACCCTTTAACCATTGTAAATAAAATATTTACCGAAGTAATTATTCAAAATATCTAAAAATAAAAGTTACCTATTTTCACAATTTGAAAATCCTGATTCCAAATATGGAATCCATTTTTGAAAATTCAAAACACAGAAGTGGTAGAAATTAATTTAAAATTAATTCCCGCTGTCAAAATAAAAAGCATGTTTTTAAGATATAATAACCATCAAAAGATTGATACTTGTTTATGTTCGGTTTAATTGTGAAATTAAGTCCAATGACCAACATTTTATTAAATGGTAAAAATATATTCTAAATATACTTTAAAACCACACAAATTCATAATTTATCACTATTAATTATTTTTATAAAAAAAAGTTGTTTTTAATTAAAATGTAGTAATTTTCACTATTCATCAAAATATTAATGTTATCCTAAGAGTACCAAAATTTCACCTTAGGCTAAATTTGATACTTTGATTCCAAAACTGAAGTCCATTTTGAGATATAAAATTTCTAAAATTTTACAAATTTGGTATTACTATTCATAACGGATAGTTTGATCTATTGTGGTGTGTGTTAGAACTCGATGTTGCGTACAACACACGCTATCACATTATTCAAAGAGAAGTGTACCGTAGAAGCTTGGGGTGTTACATCTATAGTTACTAATCATCTGTCTTATATAATTTATAGATCCTTATTTTATAATGGTGCCTCAAAATCATTTATATATGATCCCCTAGTGATTGTTTTGAGTCTGATAGTGGAGTTTGTGAGTGGGGTTATGTGGATAGACACAGCACACAATGTATGGTCAAACAATATATTTATAATTAAGGGGTGTTTCATCAAGGTTGGTGACTTCTTTGAGATATTTACATACATAACATGTCAGGTTTTGAAATGATTTTAGGAATGGATTGGTTGGTATAATTCTAAGGCCACATATTTTATTACTATAATAGAATAACCTTTATATATCCTAAGGGTTTTTGATATGATCAAAATAGAGCATAGTGTATTGAGGTAGGACGTATAGGACTTGTTAATCAGTAACTATGATAGATCATCACCTAAGTTGATTATATATTTTTTAGATGGGGTTTTGAATCCTAGTCTCCTTCCACCCATAGTGGATTAATTTTATAATTTATTTCCAAAATTATTATTAGGGCTCCCAAATGAGAGATATGTTTAGTTTAAAATTAGGCTTATTATGGGACTAGACCAATTTCTATTCCACTTACTAGATGACAACTACTGAGCTTCATATTCTCAAGGATCAAGTAAAAAAATGAAGCATAATGGATTTATCAATGCATGTATTTCACATTAGAGTTGGTTCATTTTGTTTTATATGAAATATTACAGAAAATATTATTTATATATCATCACTAAAACGTATTAACTAATGAATGCTAAGAAATTGTGTCCACTTTTTCATATTAATGACCTCTTTTACCAATTTAGGAATTATTGTGTCTTCTCCAAGATTGAAAATAGTTCTGGGTATCTATAGTCAAGAGGTTAAACTTATGATAGACCATATAAAACTTTTAAAAGAATGTATGTACTATATGATCACATCATGATGTTTTTTTTGGATAAATAACACTTTCTCAATGATTATATCCCTGATGAATTGAATCTTCCACCCGTACCTATAACAGTTTTTGCATGGTTTTGGATGACACATTGGTGTCCTCCAAGACTCATGATGATCATTCCCAACATATTGATAAAATATATTGTAATATTAGAGATCATCATATATATTAATAGATATATATGTACCAATTATTGATCAACAAGGAACATTTATTTTGTGACATCATCTTTAATGAAGGTGTGTTAGTGGACCTAGTGAAAGCTTAGGTATTTTTTCTTGAGAGTATCCCAAGATTTTTTTTCATATAAACTATTTTTTAGAAGGATACAACAGAATGTTCCTCCTATAATATTCCAATTTTAGTGAATAAGTTTTTTTTTTGGAAAATAAGGGGATCAAATTTTAATTGTCTTTCACATGTTGGATTTCCTTCTAGGAGTTCAAGGAGCATTATAACACCACATTTCATTTGATTATAAACGAGATGTTTATAGAGAATACCTTATTTTTTGATGTATCAGGGAACATATTTGTCATGGTGTTGAGTGATAAATATCGATTCATGGAATATATATCATGAAAGTTTATACACAATGAATAGAATTATAATTTTATTGAAATTGATTTGGTTGTTCTTTTTTATTCCAAAATTTGTTGGTGATATTATATTTTTGGGGAATGGTTTACTATGTATACTGACCAAAAATATTAAAGTATATATTTTCACAATGATATTTGAATATCATGTATTTGATATGGGTTGAGTATATTGATTTGTTATTTAAAGCTAGGGTATACAACATGATATAGAAATATTTTTTCTAACAATTTGATCCAAAAGGCAGATAAATAAGATTTCCAAGTGTCAAACTCTAATTAGAAGATAGTGGAATTGTTCCCTATATATGTTCATGTAGATGTTCAAGAGGAGTGGGAACATGACACCCTTTTATCCTTAATAGTTGAATATGCACTTATGATCTAGAGTAAGGAAAGGCAGTATAATGTTACATATTGTTTGGACATGAGGAAAAAACATGAATTTGTGTAGTGACCTTCTGATTGGACTGTATATGAGTATGAAATCATATATTCCCATGGTTATGTTGTTGTGCCAATGTGTATGTACAAGGAGTTAATTAATAAGATTCATTCTTTAATGTTGGAGTTGAATCCTAGTTTTAAAATAATACACCATTAACAACATTGATAGTATTGGTGGCCAGTTACCAAAAAGGATATTGTGTATTTGCTTACAGGAGGCTACACCTACCATCAGGTGAATGTAGAGCATACAAAACATGGCGGGTTTTTATATCAATTTTCCATTTGGAGAAACATGTGGGATAAAATTAAAATGGACTTTAGGGTGGGACTTCTAAGGATTCCACGATTGAATGACATGATATGGTGATTGTGGACTAATTAATGAATGTATTACAATTCATTCTTATCATGGAAAGATTCACATTTTATCTTTTGGGTGATATGTATATTCAAGAGATAATCTGTTTCCACGGAGTGCCATATAGAATAGTTTCATATCATGATTCACATATTACTTTTTTCTTTTGGGAAATTTTGTAGAAGGTGTTATGTACTCAGGTTCTTATGAGTACATATTTTAACATGTAGACATAATGGGAATACGAGCATTATATTTATGTTCTTGAGAAAATACAAAGGGAAAGTGTCCTTTAATTTTTTGAATCTTCAGAGAAGAGAATTAAATTGGGTTTATTTTCCGATAAAAAATGTTTTTATGAGTCTATTCAGATGTAACCATATCAGGTTTTTTTGGTAGGACATTTATATCACCTATATGTTGGATAGAGGTAGGAAGGTAAATGTTTTTGGCACTATGTCTCATACAGGAGACATGGTAATATGTTCGGGTGATAAGAAATGTTTTAATACCCCACTAAGACTATATAAGTGTTATGTTGATAGTTGTTTTCAACCTATTGAGCTGATAGAGGGAATCCTTGTATTTATTCAGGTATCATTAATATAGTTTCACTATCGGATATGGATGTTGGGTATGTTTGAACATATGTTTGTAGGAATGATTGAGGTTTTATAAAGAATAGGAATAGTGGAATGTAAATTAGATATTCCACAAAGGTATAGTGCTACAAATAATGGTTTCTATTTTCCATAACTTTTGTATTCTCACCAAAAACCATATCATGTGATCAGAATTGATGATTTTGATCTTGAGGCTGATTCATCATTTATGGAAAATCTTCTTCATATTATGGATCATAGTGAAAATGTTTAGTAGGGTAAGACTATGCAGTTTCTATGAGTGTTGCGATAGCAAGGATGTGTTTTGAGGAATGATGGGAAAACGAAGAGGATATGATGGACTAGTGGTCCAATTTTTTTACCTTATAGGCTTAGGGATTCATGGGAGTATAGTTCAATGATGAGCTATTATAAGGCGGGGAGATTATAGGATCCTGACCTTTTTAGAGAATTTTGGTACTCATTTTTATACATTATTTTACCCTTTTGTGAACATACCATCATTGGTTTTTTTGTTGGGGATGTTTTAGGTAAATTTGGGTAATATTGGAAGTTTAGGTGTCTTTTCACTATTTTATCATGGTTTTGGAAAACCATGATGTTTTCCCCAACAAACCGTGTGCCCCATTTTGAGACATTAGAAGGGGGAGCATAATTTGATCAAATCGTGAAACCACCATCCTAAAAGCATGTACCCTTGGACAAAAAGGAATTTTACAGTTAGTACATGGTTTTTCAAACCATGTTCCCAACTATGAGTAATCATGATCCCCAGATAGTAGGGGAACATAGTAGTGGTGTTGGATTTTTCAAACCCTATAACCTTGCTATGAAACCATGCATTCATGATTTTAAATCACTGAATGTTGAATAAATAATTACCAAACCCTTGGATCATATCCTTAATCACCCCTATTTGACCAAATATCAATTCCATTGTTTTATAATTTCCTAAGGTGATTATTAGGATCCATTTTCCCTTTCCTCTTTGAACCGAAGATCTAGAGGAAGATATAAAACCCTCCACAGTATGCAATTCCTTCTTCGTTTAGATTCATCACTCTCCCTTTTATCTTCCCCTTTAATGAAGGATGATTTTTTTCTTATTTTGTGATGGTTAATATCTTGGATTAATGGATCTTGTATTATTATATCTTGATCCAATGTTTTAATCAGATACTTCAACCTCTGTTGTGAATTTAGATGTTCTACCTCGAATTAAGGGATATGGTTGGGTGGGTTTTCATAAATGATCTTAAGATAGGTGTTCTAATTTATAAATCCCAAAATATTAATATTGATATTGTTTTGTATTTTAATTTTTTCATTTCAATTTTTTGAAATTTCATTTAAATTGAAAAATATTATTGAATTCCCTTAAATTGAAAGAACCTCCATGAATCCCATTAAACCCAATAATGGCAATGAGACTAATCATGATGGAAGCCCATGGGGTGTTCTAATTACCTAGAATTTGTGTTAAATGCAATGTATAAGGGGATATTTTGGGTTAATGAAATAGAACTAAATCCATATTTCATGTTAGATAATGTTATTTTAAGGGTTTATTATCAAAAATTTAATGGGATAATGTGTTAAAAAATGATGATAAATGGATTAATGGGTAAATTTATCATGTGGTAACATTGGATAACTGGGAAGAAAAATGGATATGTTTGAGGAAAAAATTTATACACCATGTTGATAATGAGTTTATAATGACAAATGAATATGGAACCATGATATGTGTATATATAAATGTGATCAATGAGTTGCTGGTCAGGGATAGATTCTCCAAGTACCCATGGGGTGTGAGACTGATTCTATGAGACAATTATATGTATGTAAATATGATTTTGAATAATGATATGTGGACTAGGGAATGATTCTCCAAATACTTATGTGGTTACAGAATGAAAAAATAGGACCTCAGTTTGTATTTATATTTAGATATTCGAAATGAGGTGTGGGTTAGAAGATGATGCTCCAAATACCCATGGGATGACAAACTTCTACTCTAGAACCTAGATGCGTGATTGTGAATTGGTGATAGGACTTTTACTCTAGGGAACCAAATGAAATTGGTTTCAAGTTAATAATTAAATCCCATTAATAAAATAATTGGGGAATCACAATGTTATATGGTTAATACTATATTATCGGTCAAATTTTTTATTATTGGTTTGGATGTCATCATTAACCCTGGGATTGCATTGTTGGATAAAGAATAAAAATTTAGAATGATTTTTACCATATTCTTTTTCCATTATTATTTATACATCATCATAAATTTCTATAGACTGGATGTTGTTTTAGACGTCATTGTTGGTGGCCTAATGAGTTGTACTCACAACCAACTCCAGTTTGCGTAATTGTTACCCGAATAGATTTCATGTTTGCATGATTGGGTTTGGGAAAGATCTGTTTGATATATAATAGAGTATGGATTCTAGATGGAGCATGAGTAACTTCCAACTGAGATGTAAACTGGGCCATTAGATGTAGGGTGCATGCCAACAATGGTACTATCTTTGTCTTTCTAATGACATAGTCACCATTGATCTTATTTATGACTAGTTTGGAATCTCCATTCACATGCAAGTGGTGATCGTCAATCTTAAGGGCCTGTTTGAGGTTAGTAATGAGAGCCTAATACTCCACTTCATTATTGGTTTATCCTTCCAACAACAACAATGAATATGGAAGAATGGCTTGTGTCGGGGTAATGAAGATAATACTATGACCTACTCTATTGAGTCAGGGATCATTGAGCCTTCTGACGGTGGTGCTTTGATAAGGAACATCAATATTCATTTCCCAGCATGTTATGGCTAGGTCCATCGAGTGAATCACTGTATGGGGGAAATCGTGATCTAGAGACTGGTTAGTAGGAGCTGGATGGGTAGTAAAGAAGTCTTCCCTCACTTTACCCTTAATATCCTTCTGAGGGACAATCCTAATGTAAAACTACAATGGAATCACTTCCCACTGAGCTACACATCCTGTGAACATGGGGAGGTTCATGATTTTCTTCAGTGGATCCACTCGGGATTCCAGATATACCTCGTGGGGCTGCAAGTAATGTCAAAATTTCGGTATGGTGAATACCAGCACAAGGCGATTGTTCTCGATAGGGGGGTATCTGGTATCTGTATTTAGGAGAATGTGCCTAAGGCAGTAGAGGATGTTCTACATTCCCCCATTGTTCTTCTGGAAGAGAAGGGAGTCGAGAGATCGCTCGAGGGAAGTCACATAATGGACCAGTGGAGTACCAGAGACGGGTGGCATTAAGACTGGAAGCTAGGGCAGAGACTACCTTATTTCCTTAAAAGCACTCTAACACTCTTCGTCCTCCTCGTTCACGGTTCCTTTCTTCATGTACTGAGAAAAGGGTTTACACTTGTCATCCAGATTTGTAATGAATCCGCATATTTAGGCCATGTGGCCTTGGAAACCTTGAAGCTCCCCGATATTTATCAGGTGACACATTTTTATAATGGCCTTGATCTTCTCTGGGTGGATCTTGATGACCCTGTTTCTGGAAACAAATCCAAGAAACATTGCCAAGGTGACCCCGAAGGTTCACTTAAATGGGTTCATCGTCAGGTGATAGGAAGAGAGGAATCTGAACAATTTCTCAAGGCCTTTGAAATTGTTTTGAGGCCTATGAGATTCGACCACCAGATCATCCACATAACATTCCACCCATGTTCCAAAGATCTTCTTAAATATGATATGTGTAGCCTGCTGATTTTCATCACCGGCATTCTTTAAACAGAAGGGCATGACTTGGAAACAGAAAGTACCTTGTGGTTCCATGGAGGCTGTAGACTCCTCAACCTTGAGGGACATTCAAATCTATTTGTACATGGAGTACCCATCCAGAATGTAGAGGGCATATAACACATACTTAGTGTCAATTAGAAATTCCTTCTTAGGAAGGTAGAAATCATCATTTAGAAAATGGCGGTTGAGATCCCAGAAGTTGATGCAGACTATGATATGTCTATTCTTCTTCCTGAATAGCATGATGTTTGCAAGACATTTAAGTCACTGGAACTACTTAATGATATTTGATCTGATTATCTTATCAACTTCTTCTTCAACCATGGAACTAGGAGAAGTGTGCATATTTCTGAGGGATTCTTGAACCTGCAATGATTTGCTGGTTAACTCAGGCAGTGGACATATTCTTGAGTATCTAGTCCTAAAATCTCATCATAACTCTAGGATAACACATCACAGTATTGTTTAAGGAAGCATATGTACTGATGTTTCTCTACGTGGGGCATAACGGCACTGATCAGTGTTAGTTTTAGTTCTACCTTCCTATCGAGGTTCACCTATACCAATTAATCAGCCGTGTTGGAGACGCCCTCTTCAGAGGATGGAGGAGCATCCTCTAAATCCTCTTATTCACTTATGGAGGAGGTATCCTTAGTGTGATGAGTTTATTCTGAGTCGGAAGATCCTGATGGGAGGCTGTTACCGGCCTGAGCGGCAGTGGATACTGCATCATGGAACTCTTATTTTGTCACAACCATAAAAATGAACGCTATCAATTTGTTCCCATTTGGTTTTCATCCCAAGGGGAAAAAATTGATGATATCAATGAAATAATGGAGCTTCAGCTTGGGTTGATTAATTGCAACCAAGAAAAACAAGAAACTATGATGTATTGTTGTTGCCATGGGGTGGACATCCTGATACCTTATGAGAGTAAGAGGCTTTGGGATCAGTTGACCCTGATTTGTATTGGAGTACGTGGTGATCTTCCTACATCAGTTATAAATGGAAATGTGTTCCCCCCTCGTCCTAGAAACAACTAATCATTTCCCCATGTATGGGGTTTTAGACTCCAATCTATGGATTGGAATGATGTAGGCATCATTTAGATCTGTCCATGGTTCTGCCGCAGCCATTGCATGCTCGACCTTGTTAATATGAATCTGCTTTTCTTTTCTCTTGTAATATTTACATCTAAATAGAGGAATTCACAAGGGGAAAAAGGACACATGTCACCTTGAAGCACACCCACCAGATTGTTAAGGGAGTACATGAGGCAATGGGGATAAGATGAAGGAACCACAATATGCAGGTGGAGCCAAGACCTGCCCATCAACACATTGTAGGTGGTTTCCTAGGAGACAACAACAAATTACATGCTGGAAACAAGGCCCCCAAACTGGGTCTTTAAGAGGATATTTCCGATCTAAGTCTGTTTCATCCTATCATAACCTTGGATTCTTAGGTCAGAGGGACTCTAATCATCTTCATATATTCCATGTTTTTGCAGTGTCCGAGTCGGGATATGGTTAATCCTAGAGCCTATGTCGATGATTCTGTGGTGATACTCAATGAAATTGAACTGGATGGTGATGTATAGTGGACGAATTATCCCCTATATTGGAGAGCCCTCATCTTCTCTAGGGAATGAGATAATTGTCTCGAATTCATCATTCTCGACTTCCTTAGCATGAAAGGCTTCTGCAGATGCTACTTAAATCTCAAACTAGAGGTGGCTCCTTAAAACCTCGACAAGGGCCTCATGCATGTCTGATGATAGGTGAAGATTCTCATTGATGAAGAACATTTATGGAATTATGGAAAGATATTTGAGAACATCATTATTCTTTTCCAGTCATGAACTTCTACTTAAAGGATGTCACTCTATGACAGGTGGTATGGTGGGTCCTGCTGACCGGACCAGCGGGTGACTAGTATTGGTAATATCGTGATGCTAAATAGTCAAACCCTACAAAGTGACTATTGGATGAGGGAAAAAACTAATACCGGCTTGTAGCAGGGTGTGGCTGGTCGTGACATTATCGAGGTGGCAATACCTTATTGAAACCCATGGAATTCAGTAAAGGTGGGACTGATGTCACCAGATGAGAAGGATGTGCTTTCTGAGCTCTATACTCAGCAGCTTTCCCGGTTTCGACAGCATGCATGGCCTGGGAGGAAGTGATGACCCAAGCACTCTGACGAACAATATAGCCATGGATCTGTCGACCATGATGACGACTGGGGATGTTGGGAGGATCTTCTTAGAACTCATCATCATTAGTAATC
This sequence comes from Viscum album, assembly GCA_963277665.1. Taxonomy (NCBI): domain Eukaryota; kingdom Viridiplantae; phylum Streptophyta; class Magnoliopsida; order Santalales; family Viscaceae; genus Viscum; species Viscum album. Next base: position 1,136,809,387 of record OY728153.1, on the reverse strand, counting down.
ATGTAGGGGTTAAAAATCTCTACATTATTAACCAGGGATTACCCTGGACTGTTTCTTGATGAGTTTTCCACTACTGGATAGATTTTGGGATGGATTTCCATCTCTAAGATGGAAGAAATCGCCAAGAGTACTAGATGATGTCGAAATTGACGGCAGAATTTTTTCTGTTACGCCGCTGGTGTTTACACTTCTGGGAAGAGGATGGATGGAACGATTATAGAGAAGTATTAGTTGCAACCCATGAAGGATATAGAGGATTCATGCATGCACATATGACACCATGTTCACAGGAAACTATTTTATAATCCATCCAGTCGTCATACTTCTGGGGCCCGTGATTGGTAACCTGATGCTACTTGCCTTTGTTATCAATACTTTTGTCTTGCCCCATAAAGATACATACCAGCAGTGCCGGAGCTGGGACTAATTAGACAATGGCGTAATACACATGGTCTTCAATCAAGTCTTTGAACACATAGAATTATTTTAGGGTGTTCCACATGATCCAGTGATAGTGGCAGTAATTAGGGTGGTAAGTGAGGATTGCCTCTACTGGCCTCTTGCATTCAGAAAAACGTACAATCCCCTGATCCAAGTCACTGCGGAAGTAACCGAGGACCCGGTCCTCATTGAATGAGTAGGTCTGGTTCCTCCTCTCAAGGAAGGGGTCTCATGGAGCCTGACCCTAATGAGGGGCTCATGGATCCTGTCGAGGAGGTGGGACCCAGTTATCTCTCCTAGGTGGTTGCAGCATGTTTCACAGGGCTTCTACTGACTCTATGGGGGGCTATGTTGGGACGCAGGATGCACTTGTGGTGGAGGGTCACAATGGGGCTGTGCAGGTGGCTCAACTGGTACCAAATCTAGTTGCTTGGGACCTATATTTGAGCCACTGCAGCGGGCTCAGCCCTGGAATCCCTTATCGCGGGAATTGTAGGAGGCAAAATATGTTCCTTCTTAGACTATGTGTAAGGCTTCATCTAGGCACTGGGCCCTATCAGAGAAGACTTGGAATCCCCAGGGGTAAGTATGGGTGATCAATGAGGGGACCAGTTCCGTCTTGACATTCCCTACCACATCGTTAACAGTTTCTCTTGAGTTAGTGACATGTTGAGGGAGTACGTGAGCCCTTTCCACCAGGCGACAAAGTCGGAAACGCGCTCATCATGAATCTTCATTCACGTGAAGAGGTCCGTGATACTCATCTTCTGAGTTTCGGAACTATACTGATAGAGACATTTCCTCAGAAGGTCTTCCCATAAGGATAATAATCCGATGGAAAGCAATCTATACCAAAACAACTTAGGCCCCTGCAATTTCTGTACGAAACATCGGATTTTTGATGCTTCATAATGCACTAGGGTTTGAAAAATGGGCCCAAACAATGAGATGACGTGGGAAAAATATTGCGGTGGTTCCCCTGTTCTGTTGAAGGGGGGAAAATTTTGAATTCCTAAAACCCTGATGTGCTGGAATATCATCCTCCCATGCCAGATACGAAATTCCATCAGGCTGTTTTTCCATCTATCACATTTAAAATCCCTTAGACGAGAAATGAGTCCCATCATTGGATCATCTAGGTGGGTGTTCCTGTCTTGACATGGATACCTAACCACCAGTGCATTGGCGGATTCATTAACATGATAAGGCATCATATTTTCTCGTGGAGAAGTTGGTAGAACGTCCTTGGGGGGGGGGGTAGCTAAGGGATCCATAGCCCGATCCTGAGGATTGTCACACCGTTCAGGAATATTCGACGAGGCATAACGTGCCATCTTGCTATAAGTTCCAGCCTCAACCCTATCTGTTTGGATAAGATGGTCAGTGTCAATAGGAAACAGTTCGCCATGGGGATGTGGGGCATGTCCCTACTGCCCACTCTGAGGATCACTGTAGTTCGAACATCACTCTACAGCATGTTCAGCAAGGAGTTCTTCGACCATCATCATGTGTTTGGTATGTTGCTGGCACAACACGTATTTTTCTGGATTGCCTTCCATTTTCTGTACTAGTCCAAACAGGTCGGAGGTTTTTGTAGCCCTGAGGATCACTTTTCCATTATTGAGATTCTGACAGGGTACTAGTTCCTCAGTTGGAGCGGGAAGAGCTAGTAGACTCCTCTATTGATGAATAATCCTTCCTAATGGATTCAAGAGGTGTGAAAATCTCTCGTGTGGTAGGTAATCTCCATAAATATCTTTCTCATTCTCACCTTTTGGCAAGTCATCCATGTTAATTGTGACTATACCTAGGGGTATGTCCTCAATATCTCTTAGCTAGTCAGGCAGCCACCAGATAGGGCAGAAGAGGAGGGAATCATTCTATCCCCAGCCACATATCTGCATGTGTGGGGTAGCCTCCCAATTAATCATGTAGAGTACATTGAAACTCTTAATGCATCATTGATAGAGGGCCTTATGACGGCTTGGAGACTCAGGGTGTTGGAGCACATGGAGTGCGGCCAAATCAACCACATAGTAATGTTTTATAATGTCCTCAGAGTGCACTTGGACCATAGGGTAATCCACCCATTGATGAGGAAGATGGAAATGATTCACCCATAAGGTCTGGCAGAAACACTCGACTTCCTCTTGGTTGCAGGATTCCGGAGCCGAAAAATTAGGCACTGCAACCGGCCAAAACAACATAGGGAAATGGTCGGCTGTGAGGATATCCCATATTATCCTAGTCCCAAATTCATGGTCTGGCCCTTAATTGCCCCAATCATCAGTCAGCGGCAGTTGGGGAACCAATATTGATACCGAAGTAGATTGCTAGGATTGAAGGTTGACTGACAGAGAATACGAAGAGCGAGCTGAAATACCGACGATTCTCAAGAAATCCTCCGAAGAGTGTTGTAACTTAACCACAAAGACGGGGTAGGGAGAGATGATGGACATAGTTTCAATCATAGGAACTATAGATTTTGGAAGTAAAAACAATGCTTCTCATCCTCCATTGGTCCCAAGAATAGCTCTTCATGATCTCTAGTTGAGGTAAAGAGTGCTTCTGGCGATGGTGGTGGTGATTGCACACCAGTAACATGGGGAGTTTCCAAATATTAATCCTATTGGATTTACATGCAGAGGGAGGAGGGACTACGATGGTCCTCACATTCTGGATATATGAGGCTGATGCACCTTATTCCTTCCCTAAACCTTCACACAGAGGTTCTAGGTGAGGCTTCCATCGCTGAGTCATTTTCTGCCTCAGAGTCTGAGAAGAAAACCGGTTTGATCTCATTCTAAATCTTCCTATAATTCTTATTATGGTGGATATGACCCACCATACCACCCTGGGATGGTTCTTCAGGATAGGGTATATTCTTGGAATGAGGATGACATTCGGCGATATTGCTGTAGGGGTAGGGAGGACTCCTTCTTCTGTTAGCTAGGGAGTGAGGGTAACCTAGAAAAATATTGAAGGGAACATGTGGAGTACATTCGTTTCCACTGAATTATTCACTGAGGGAATCTCCATGGGGAACCCTGGAGTGGGTAGGACCTCCGTTAGATCTAATAAGAGCATGTGTGGGACCTCCGTACTTGCTTCCCCAAGCAGTGCCAGTGCGAGGAGGGTCCTCGTACTGGTCAAGATGAACACGGTTTGGACCTCCGTGTTGGGTGCTGATAATGGGAAGTTGGACTTCACCCATATGATTGTAGTGACTAGGAAGAAGATTTCCAGCTAATGTCAGGACATGGTGAGGCCCCCTATTTTAGAGATTGACCAGCTGTGAAATGTCCCCACACTGACAGCCCATGGTAGGAGGAATGACTCCATAACTGATGTAATGAGAAGGAGAGAGGATTTCATACTAAGTGTCACCATCGTGGAGAGGTACCTTATTCAGACTCATGGTAGATAAGGGAGAAACTATATATTGAGCTTGGAATCAATGAATACCCACATTCTCCAGGGTGGCGGTATGGGGAGGACCTCTATAATGGCGGTGGAAACTACCTACACTAGTGGTCGAGATAGTCAACTAAGCCAAACCATGGGGTGGTTGGGCCCATGATCTCGGCCAGGTATATAAGTTCCTTTTCTCAGTATATAGAGGGGGCTTATGATACAAGTCGACAGTGACACGAGCCACAATAGTTGATGCAAATTCCCCTTAGTGTGAATTCCACTATGGATGTGCTCGATGGTGGCATCGGGTCAGCTGAACTGGGGCTAGCAGTGTAGGCGCATGGCATGCCTACTCCTCGACTCATGGGACTGGGTGGCATTGCTGGTGTGGCATGGGTGGTTCGCTTTATGGGAGCACCTGAGATGGGATACCGGTCTGGATGGCCAAGACAACCCCTACCTTGTCGGCATATGGGATGGAGTCATCGAGGCATTCCATGGAGAGGTCCCAAAACAATTGTTCGATGGAGTGGAGAGCAGTGCCTCCCTATGTGGCCCCTGGAGGAGGCGGTGGCGATGAGGCATAAATGCCCATAGATCCTTTCCAGCTATATCATATGTTGGGATAATCCTCTCCTCCACGTATCGGTGTATGATCTTTCTTATCAGCCTTCATTGAATAATTTAAGAAGGGGAGATGGCACATGTGAGCCCTGAAGCTGTGGTTATGGTGGTCATTTCATAAGTGGTGAAGCCACGTAGGGTTTCTTCATTGTCATTGCCCCATCCCTTGTATTTGTAGGAGAGTGGGGATCAGATTCCCGAGGATGTAGCTCAGTTCACTAAAAACCGTGAGATTGAACAATTAGTGCTGAAACAATGAAATCGACGTCTAGTCCCGCAGTGCCATCCCGTCTCCCATGGCTGGTAAGAATGATCCTTTCTAACAACGTCACATACTGGGATCTCAAACGTGTTGACTTCACCATCTTCTTGTGAGATTCACTCTAGGCCCGCTATTTTCTTGGCAGGACCCGATGCCTAATAACTGAATCTGGTGACATGCTAGTCTTCTGATGTCTGCAATGCTACTAATCTCTTTATTGAGGAGAATAATTTCACATCAGGTTCACCATTTCTATTTCTATCTCTTTCTTCCAGGAGTGTGCTTAATTTTTTGGTGGATGACGTGGATGCTCTAGCTGTTTCCCTAATGGCAGGGGCATCTGTCACTTATTCAAAGTTGTTTTCTCTTTGATCGAAACAAGATGATGGGAAGTCAGTTCTTCCTTCCATGGAATCCCCCCAAGAAATCGTCACCTGATCTGGGTCTCCCTTATAAACTTAATACGTTGTTTTTGAAACTCTTCCCAATTCCATATCTTCATGGATTCCAGTTAATTACACTAATTCTGTCAGGACATTCCAAGGGGTCCAATCTGGGAAACATCCTTTAGATAGGGTAGTAGTCATGTTGGACATCACTGACGTTTCTAGACGCTGGAAGACTGACACATCTAGATTTATTTCCATTATTATATGGCTTCTCGATATCCCATTGCCCGAGGCATCCCACACCGAATGCGAGGAATTATTTTCTATAGAATTATCTATGAGTTCTTTTTCATCTTTCTATGTTCAACATAGGGTATGCCGTGAGTTTAACTTCTAGTGGAGACAGATCGTACTGATCGGAACAGTTACTATTGTTGATCAAATGGGTGAAACCCATGGAAGGAAAACTGGTGATATGAGTTGAATTGGAATGATCTCACCGGGATGTGGTCACCCGGGTAAGAATCATGTTGGATGATGGATAGTTAAGTGATGTGGATGGAGAATTAAATGGAGTCAACCTGAGGGAGACAATGATGTTAGTATTGAGCCTTAAAGAGACCTCCAATGTATCCCTATGACATGGAATAATAGTACCTGTAGTTCATGATGTAGTATAGGATCGATGTGTGCACATAGGAAAACAACCTAATTATATAATGGGGGCTTATGCGTTGTAATCAACCTGATGTTGGTCTTACGCCACTGGGATGGAATGACGACATGGGTCCAAATTGAAATTACGATAGTGTCTTACCACTGGGTTTTGGTTAACAAAGGATTAAAGTTGAATTTGGTTAACAACAGGCAACCGTTTTATGGGGGAGAAATGGCTTACCATTGGAATGGGTCCCAACGGCTTTCCACTAGATGGGGTCCGAACGAATTACCGTTGAATGGGGTCACAATGGATTACAACTGGATGGGGGCCCAACAACTTACCACCGAATGGGGTTGAAACTCATGGTGGCATCCTACGTACCCTGTCTAGGATACAAGGATCAAAGCCCATGTATTTTGGGATGGTGGATGAAGTTTAACGTTGTGTAGGACAAAAAGGGGGCATGCAGTGTAACGCCATATGGGACGAAGGTGGTCTAACATGAAGGGGGTTGGAACTAGTGGTTTTTGGGATTGAAACTTGGGGAGGCTTGCTATGTTCCTTACCTTGTAAAAGATCAAAATCCACATTGTTCAAGATGGTTGGAACTGATGTGATGATATTCAGAACCAATGATTGTTGGGATTGAACCTCTGGCTGGCTTCTACATACCTTTCCTTGGCAAGGATCAAAGATTGCATAGTTAAGAATGGTTGGAACCAATGTGATGATGGTCGAATCCAAAGGATGTTGGGCTTGAACCTCATAGATGCTTCCTACATACATTTCCATGTTAATGATCAATGTTCACGTAGTTTGAAATGGTGTTTGGGGCATACACACTAGGATGCCAGGGTAGGATTCCATGGTCGATGCTTACTCTAATCCCACCTGAGTCATACTCATGGTGAGAAACAAGAGGCTATGAATACATGATGATCACGTCATGAATGGTGCATCCGAGGGAAGTGGAGTGGGGGTTACATGTGGTTATAAGCCCAAGAAATATAGAAACAGGACCTTAGGCATGGTTAATTGCCCATAGAGGAAACATGGGTTACGCCAGGATTGCAGCCTAGGGAGATGCAGACTGGGAAATACTCTAGGATGGAGGTCTAAATGATAAAAAATAACAATGGTAGAGGGACACATTAATGTAGTACCATGTTCCCCTATCACCTCTTAGTCTTTGGAAAGGAAGAAGATAGTTGGATTAGTGGTATGGCCTTCTGTAAGAAAATCTAGGGGCTTATAACAAGGTGGTTTCCCTTTTACCACAGACTAATGCCAAGGAAAGTTCACAGTTTAGCATCTTGTGTTGTGGATGATTTTACTTCGTATTTTAACATCATGTAGCTCGGACGAGGTGTATTAACTCCACACCCCTATGAATTATATAACTGATACCCTACTGCCCTTGGGGAATGAAATGAATTAGTAATTCCATGGCGAGGTGGTGTTATGGATTTATCTGTTGATGGATCCACATTACCATGTCTATGTGAAACATAAATAGCCGTTAGCGTTCCTTTACGAATAATCATGAGGCAATGGAACACAATGGGAAGGACCACCGAAGAGACTTTGACGTTCTTCATACGAGCCTAGAGGTTGGTATGAGAGACAGGTGTGTAATGTAGATTCTTTGTGTTTAAGAAGCGCCCAAAGATGATATCTGGAAGAGGGACATCAAACATGTGAGAAAGAGAACACATAAGGAGGGTGTCTTGTATGCAAATTGAGCTGCTAAATGGAAAAGTCCGGGGTGGGTGGTCCTAGAGGTGTGCGCGCAATTGGAGGTGTTTGCGCACAATAAACATTTAATTGGAACAATTTTGCAGAAAATACCTTGTGTTCTTGGAATTGGAGAGGTTTTCACACAAATGGGTTTCAAGGTTTTGTGTGAAAATTGAAGGGATTGCATGCATTGATGGACGCACTATTCAAGATTAGTGGTGCGCAAAAACTGCCTGGTGTTTTCTGCACAAGAGGAAGGGCTTTTGCGGAAAAGCCTTGACCTTAATGGACATGGGAGTGGGTCAATCCCATGTGGTACCATTTGAAGGAGGACACCAGGGAGACCTGTCACACAAAATCCCACACCTGAAAGCCATTATTTTCACATATGGGAGATGAATTGGATGCAGGGGAGGCAGTTCAGAATCTTTAGCCATCAGTAGCTGAAAGGGAAGCCTTCTATTTACAGGCGCCTGGGGCCACTGGCTCTACATGGATGTCGGTCGATGCAAATTATTCCGCACCTATGGATTGTGATGTGAAAAATTCGGCACTGGGTGCTGGCCGCACATAGCTTTCCACACCCCAGTGTCAGCTATGTGGATTTTTCCGTATCGGCATGGAAAACTCCCTCGGATCCCGCAATTTTCCACACAAAAGGGAATTTTTTTTCACACCATTTAGATATTTCATGGGGCCCTTCCATTTCACCCAGAATTTATCACCTAGTGGTAATAGTTTCTCACATTATCCTCAAATACACTTTCTCGGCCCTCAGTTCTTTTCGGCGTCAAAAAAATATTTATAAATAACATAATCCAAAAAATTATTTAATCACTTGAATAGTATCAAAAACATATAGGGATAGTGAAGAAATAAAAATACATTACTTATCAAGAATAAAAAATCACAAATTTATACAAATATTAATGAAATAATTGGTTAACTTGTATAAAAAAATAATTTTCATCAATATGTTATCAATGTAGAAGAAAATTTTCATCATATATTACCTATATTCTAATATAATGAAAAATTTTGCAGTTGATAGTAATTTCACCAAGATATTGTGGATTCACTTTCAAATATCCCAAATCCTAATATAAAATTTTTCAAGGGATGAGGGACTTGTAAAAATTATTATACATAAATTTTACAGACATCTAGACATGCAAGATCAATGAGAGAAAATGTGAAGATGTTAAAAAAGGTGGAGGATGAGAAGTAATCACCACACTGGATATCCCATTTCAATTAACCAATAAATCATGATAAGGAATTTAAGCCTAAATTAATATATAATATAGTCATCACTGACATTATCATTATGATGTTAAGAGAATAATAACAAAAATTATAACATTTATAAAATGGTAGGCTTCATGGAATTAATAATAATCTAATGGAACTGGTAGACAATAGTTCATTGATTATCACATTCAAAAAAATATATATGTTACAAAGAAATAGAATCATTATAAAAAACATCCCTTAAAATAAAACTATATGATTTAAAAAAATTTCACTAATAAACTACCCTCTTTATAAGTGAGATTATCTATATAGACTATGCTATAAAATTACTCAATTCACTCCCCCTATAATAGAATCGGAATTCGTGAAGGGATATTCTTCCCATATAAAATAATATAGAAAAAGAAACAGGTACACATTCCCTCCATAACTAGCTTCATTGTGTAAGCATTGATATTAAGAGTGATGAAATAATTCGTATAGAATTAATGTGTGACATAATATATGAATGGTTCAATAGGGCAACCAATGACCATGCCTCTTGAGTCTCTGGATACAGTTCTATATCAAGTACTACCCATGGTTCCCTTAAATATATCTTATATATATGTTTGATCCAATATATAAATTGTATATTTCAAATGACATACATTGATCACCTATAGTATGTGAAATGAACATTATTAGTAATAAGTATTATAAAAAAAGAGATCTTGAATGTTTTTCAACCTTTTTCATTGTTCATATTTTTAATATCCATATAAAATTTCATAGTAGATCCATGATTTATTGTATATTTATATCTGGACATCTATACTTCATCGAATTTTGAGGCCACCAAATAATATATTCCATATATACCACAATTTGGATTACAGAATTAAATGATGTGGAGTAAGTTCAGTATTATAGTTGTGATTAAGAGTATCAAACAAACATATTTGTAACGCCCCGACCCCAGTTACCTAGAGTCGGTGAATTATTACATATCATTTGCATGATCACAAGAAAGATCAAATCTCGAAAGACCAATTGGTTTAGTAGCCTTGGAAACAGTAGATATATTCATAAAGTTTTACATTACATCATAAAGTGGAAAACTACTACAAACACATATTTTCTCCATATTCCACACTCATATCCCCACATAATATCCCTGCAGGTCATTCATAATTTACTTCTTCACTTCCTGGGAAAAATAAAACATAGAAAAGGGGTGAGCTCAAATGCCCAGTAAGGATAACAATATAGCGGAAACTTTCAAAAATAAGCATAAACATTTAAGGAAATGTATAACTAAAATAAAAGCCTTTTAAACTTAAACTTAAACATAGCATGACAAAAGTAAAATGAAATGATTCCATTTAATTATTCACATGGATATTCTACTAATCGAATAATCACATGCAATATCAATAAACACTTTCATAATGATGGAATACATAATGCCAGACTATCATAACCACATAGCCAAGGCCTCGTGCCAAGACTACAAATAAGATTTTTCCAAGGCCTTGTGCCAAGACACTAGTTTGTCTCATGAGACCTACCGATTAATCAAGGAGCTAGAGAGGGCTCCACCCGTCACATATTAAGTCTAATGCATTCCCATATGAAAAGGTTTAAACATAACATAAAAATTCGTATTAAAACTAGCATACGAAATGTCAATACATTCACCATAAAATATGAATGGTATAAAAATAGCACATCCATAGTCAAACATATCACAAAACCTTCAATACAATATAGAAGTTTTGTATCATGATAAATCAACTTCAAATAAACATAAAATTCATCAAAGGATGTTGACATAGATGAAATTAGAACTCTTTTTAGAGAAATATCTCTTTCTATTTTGAAATAATTTAAGAGTCTTATATTTATGAAATAAAACATTTTCATTGAAAATATTCTTATAATCTAGGAAGGGAAGCTTCGATGATTTTATAATGGTGGAAAATAACCGCACCCGCCGTATAAGTTAAAAAAACATTCTTACGTTAAATCGATCGAAAAGGTTAAAAAGCACCTTGTTTGGAAAATGACGGAAAGATTCCTTTATAAAACTCTTATAAAAATTCAAACAAGGTTATAAATGAACATAACCCATATTCTTTTAAATAGTAAATTTTTTTTGAAATACATTTTTAAGAAACATGGATGTGGATGATAAAGAGATCCCAGTAGATTATTACATATAAACAACCTCAGATAATGTAGAGATTGTGAAATAACCCTTACCTTGTACTTTTCCTTGGTTGGGGTAGGTTAACCCACTGTATAATGGTGAAATAATTGTTCTTAAATTATACAAGAATCATATACATTAATATGATATCATATATGATCTTTTAGCATTGATTTGTTAATAATAACTTAGTATTATCGTTGTTTCGGGTGTTAACTTACTCGTTTTCTTTTATATGTTTTGTTACATAAGCCATGTTTGTAATGGATAGGTTGTATATTATTCATATAAAGAATTATATCATTTCATTAAACATTATTTTTAAATCATCAAATGATAATTATACTTGAATGGATACGATGGAGAATGAATCTTATCGCGTTCGTGGAAACGGTAGTCCGTACGTACGCACGAGCGACAATATCATTCTTTTGATATTAAAATAATATATAAATGGATGGTATATCATATATAAAGAATCATTAACATGTTATATTTATTATTTACATGAGTTACACATCATTATTATACCCATCCAAATAATAATATATTGAATAACAATTACACCACGAAGTGGAGACGGTAAGCTGTACGTACGCACATATGGTGACATGTTATTCAAAGGGTGGATAGAATACTGAATATGGTTGTACCATATATATAATAACATCACAATATATATATTATACTGGTGTTATTATTTTATAATGGTAATAACAAAGGAAGAAGAAGTGGAAGAAGAAAGGAACTTGGAAAAGGGTGATGAAATCATTACCTCTTCTTCGGGTTCTTCCTTTTGATTTGATCAAAAGGGCTCCATAGGTTGGCTTTCTGATCAAAATAAGGCCTCTAGGTTGTAGTGAGGGAATTTGGAAGAGTATTTGGGCAGATTTTGGCCGAACCAAAAGGCTTTGAAGGTGTGAAGAAATGAGAAGGATGAGTGACTTTTTATATTAGGGGTGAGGGGCATCTTTGGAAAAGCTAGAAATATTAATTTATAATAAATTCATATTCGGTTTCTAATGGCTCCAAAGTTTATTATTTAAATTTTATGGTGGGGATAGGTCGAAAACCATTAAACCAATAGAATTTATATAGGTTTGGGTTACTATAATAACCTTATCTTTAATTATTAACTTTTAGTTAATTAGTTTGACTTTACCATGTCACTTTGTATTTTTATATTATATAGATAATAAACATAATATATACATCCAAGAGACCCCCATGTGGTGCATTAATGATAGAAATATCATGATATAAGTCTCTTGGCTGAACCGTAGATTTTTAGGAATTTAATATCAATTAATAATATAATAGTTTTTAAAAAAACTCTTTTATGTCAATTTTGACACTATTCAATAATTGATTTTTGTAAAAATCATAACATAATTATTACTTCAAAAGAAGTTAATAAATTCAATACTAACATGTCATATTAGCCTGTAAAATTAGTGTAAATCATAAAAAGTCTCAAATTATATTTATTTGGGTATTTATAATATCAATTATTCTAATTTTTCACTATTATGGTAATTACCGCATCATCATTGTGTCATAATTAAATTAAATTATTTAAAGTCTAAAAATTATAAATAAAATATAATTATGTAGGAAATACTTTTATATTTCTAATGAATATATACAATCGAATTTATCTTATGTATAACCCTATATTAAATTTTTTTTAGTAAATAAACTTTGATTTTAATTCTTTTAACTCTTCTTTGAATTAAATAATAATAAATGTTCTCATCTAATCCAAGTGGACCTAAATGAAAATATTTTATTCCTAAGGTTGTTTTTGGTTGATATACACTTGTCCAATTGAATTAGGACATGTGTTAGGGTAATATTAATATCATTTTTACCCTTAATTACCCTATTTACTTTTAACCGTGGTAAATAAAAGTAAAAAGTTACTATTCACCAAAAATTATTTTCATCTCATTGAACCACATTTTAATACTTGATATTAACCATGTTTCTTGGATTTTCGAAAATCCATTCACAGAAGCGGTAAAATTATGTTTAATGATAAAATTCAGTTTTTTTAACTAACACTTAGTAGTTTCACTATTCATCAAAAATTGAAGTTTTTCAGAACAATGCCAAAATTTCACCCTAAGCTATAATTGATATTCCGAATTCAAAAATGATGTCTATTTTACAAAATCCAAACATATACGTTGCATTAAATAATTTTATAATTAATTCCCGTTGTTACAACAAATAGCATGTTTTTAAGAAACAATATATATCAAAAGATTGAAAATTGTTTAGGTCCAATTTCAAAGTGAAATTAATTATAATGAACACAATTGGATAAAATGGTAAAAATATATTCTAATTATACTATAAAACCACTAACTAATATAATTTATCACTATAAATTATTTTGATTAAAAAATTTGTTTTTAAGTATTTTTCACTATTCATAAAAATTGGACGTTCTCAGAAAAATTCAACTTAGGATAATTTCGATATTATGAATCCAAAAATTAAGTTCATTTTGAAATATAATATATATATAATTTCAAAAAGTAGGTATTACTATTCATAAAGACTAGTTTGATTGGTTGTGGTGTGTTAGAACTCGATGTTGCGTACAACACATGCTATCGCATTATTCAAAGAGAAGCGTACCATAGAATCATGGGGTGTTACATTCTCCTCTCCTTCAAATAATTTCGTCCTTGAAATTTCCAGAATACTACCACATGAAAAGACTCGGGTGGTTCTTCATCATAAGTTCCTCGGTTTCCCACGTTGCCTCTTCCATCTTATGTTTTCTCCACAAAACATTTACCAGACGCGTCGTCCGGTTTCTTTGTACTTGTTCTCTCATATCAAGAATCTTGACGGGCTCTTCGCAATAAGACAGATCGGGTTCCAGTTCCAATTCCTCGTATGTGAGTACATGCATTGGGTCAGGCATGTATTTCCTCAACAGAGATACGTGGAACACATCGTGAACTTTGGAGAGACTTGGATGCATTTCCAATCTGTAAGCTACAACCCCAATTCGTTCTAGAATTTCGAAAGGTCCGATGTACCTGGGACTCAGTATACATTTCCTACCAAAATTTATGACTCCCTTCCATGGAGATACCTTCAGGAAAACATGATCACCGACTTGAAATTCCAAATCCTTCCTTTGATTATCAGCATAGCTCTACTGCCTACTTTGAGATTCTTTGATGTGATTTTGGATTACCTTCACCTTCTCCATCGTTTCATCCACCAGTTCCGGGCCTACAAGTTTTCTTTCACCAACGTCATCCCAACAGGTTGGTGTATGACATCTATTTCCGTATAACGCTTCATATGGTGCCATCTGAATACTCGAATGGAAGCTATTGTTATAGGAAAATTCTTCCAGAGGTAGATATTGATCCCACATACCCTGAAAGTCAAGTGAGCAAGATCTCAACATGTCTTCTAAGGTTTGAATAGTCCGTTATGATTGTCCGCCTATCTGAGGGTGGTAAGCAGTGCTCAAATGAAGTTCAGTATCCAGGGATTTCTAAAGACTTTTCCAGAATCTTGAAGTAAAATGGGGATCATGATCAGAAACAATCGATAGGGGTACTCCATGAAGTCTCACAACTTCATTAATATATAGTCTTGCTAGACGTTCCAGGGGTATATCTTCTCTTATAGCATGAAAATGTGCTGACTTGGTATGACGATCAACAATAACCCATATTGCATCGTTCCTTCTAGGAGTCTTTGGTAGCCCCATGACAAAATCCATCGTAATATTGTCCCTTTTCCACTTCGGTATGAGAAGAGGTTTCATAACTCCTCCATGCTGTTGTCTTCCATCTTTCACTTGATGACAAACCATACATCTTGACACAAAATCAGCAATATCCCTCTTCATGTTGTCCCACCAAAAATGTTCCTTCAAATCTCTATACATTTTGGTTCTCCCAGGATTTATAGTGAAATTGGAACTATGAGCATCATACAACAATTCCCTTTTTAGAACAGGTATATCGGGAACACAAAGTCTCTTCCCGAATTTCAAGATTCCATCTTCATACACAAAGTCTCTCAATCTCCCATCATTCACAGCTTTAATTTTCTTTTGAAATTCTTCATCATAGGTCTGAGAACTCTTAATCCTTTCTAGTAAAGATGGTTTGGAAACCATTTGAAAAATAATTGATGATTCACCTTCCCTGGTTATTCCCATGTTCATCTTCACTAGATCCATGAAAATTGGATCCCTTTCAATTCTCATATTGTTCAAAACTCAATGGTCTTTTCTGCTTAAAGCATCTGCCACCATGTTTGCTTTCCCCGGGTGGTAGTGTATCGTATAATCATAATACTTGAGTAATTCAAGCCATCTCCTTTTCCTCATGTTGAGTTCTTTTTGTGAGAAAATATACTTCAAACTCTTGTGATCAGTATAAATCTCACATTTTTCACCATAGAGGTAGTGCCTCCATATCTTCAAAGCAAAGATCACAGCTGCTAACTCGAGATCATGAGTAGGATAGTTTTGTTCATGATTTTTCAACTGTCGTGATGCATAGGCAATAACCCAATCATTTTGCATAAGGACACAACCAAGTCCTTTCTTCGATGCATCACTATAAATAATGAACCCATCATTCCCCGATGGTAGAGTCAATATAGGAGCATTGACTAATCTTCTCTTCAGTTCTTCGAAACATTCTTCACACTCTTTTTTCCAAACAAATTTAAACCCTTTACGTGTGAGCTTCGTTAATGGGTTAGCCAATCGGGAAAAATTATGGATGAATCGTCGATAATAACCTGCCAAACCAATAAAACTACGTACCTCAGTTATACTCGTAGCTGCTGGAAATTCTTGGATTTCCTTATTCTTAGAAGGATCAACATAGATTCCATCTTTAGAGACAATATGGCCAAGAAAAGAAATCTCTTGAAGCCAGAATTCACACTTGCTAAACTTACCATATAATTCATGTCTTCTCAGAGTCTTCAAGATAATGTGCAAGTGATTTTCATGTTCTTCCTAGATTTGTGAGTATACCAAGATATCATCAATAAATACCACTAAAAATTCATCGAGATACTCCTTGAAAACTCTATTCATTAGATCCATGAACACTGAGGGTGAATTAGTCAATCCAAAAGGCATTACAGTAAAATCATAATGCCCATACCTGGTTCGAAATGCTGTCTTCGGAATGTCTTCCTTCTTCACACACAACTGATGGTATCCAAATTGAAGTTAAATCTTTGAAAAGTATTGAGGTCTATGCAGTTGGTCAAATAAATCATCAATTCGAGGTAGGGGATACTTTTTTTTATTGTTATAGCATTTATCTCCCTGTAGTCGATACATAACCTCATAGATAAATCTTTCTTTTTAATAAAAAGAACAGGGGCTCCCCATGGAGAAACACTAGGGAGAATAAATCCCTTATTACTCAATTCATCTAGTTGTTTCTTTAGTTCAACTAATTCTATAGTGGCCATTCTATAATGGGTCTTTGATATAGGCCTTTATCCAGGAATTAAATCGATGGAAAACTCAACTTCTCATTCTGGAGGATGTCCAGGTATATCTTCCGGAAATACATCTACAAATACTTTCACAACAGGTACATCCTCTATTTGAACATTCCTTTCCTCACCCATAGTAATTTCATTCTTTTCCTCCCAAATAATTGAATTTAGTTGAGCTACTAGGGGTGGATCTTGATAAGAATTAGGTGGTGATGATTCTTCTCTAAAGATAAGGTGTTCCTTATCATCATCATCAAAAATCATAACCACTTTATTCTTACAATAAATCATCGCATCATAGTCCGAAATCCAGTCCACACCGAGGATTATATTGAACTCAATCATAGGTATGATGATGAAATCAGAAGATAAAGAACATTTATGTGCTCTAATGGGGACTGATTCACCAAACTTTGTTGCAATGATACTTCCCCTAAGAGTTTTAACTGACAACTCCCTTGTTAAATCAAATTGGAAATATCTAATTTTCTTAGTAAACAGGGAAGATATGAAACAATGTGATGATCCAGAATCAAATAATGCATTTTCTAAACTTGAGGAAACCATTAAATTACCTGCCACCACATCTTTCGGAGATTCTACCTCAGTAGTAGTGATAGCATAAGCTTGGACTTGATCCCTTGGCCTTTTTTGAGGTAAGTTCTCCTGACGCTTAGGACATTCATTTTCATATTGTCCCATCTCCCGGCAATTGTAGCACTGAACATTGGTATCTTACTTCTTCCCCTTTCAATGATGATCTTGGGGCCTTTTTCACCACACTTGTAACAGACACCCATTCCCTTCAAGTAAGTACTGGGGTGTTTCATCCCACATTTACCACAAGATGAATATTCAACATTTCCCTTATTTCCCTTATTTCCATTCCCAGATTGATCAGCAGGTCTCTTCATATCTTTCTTTTCTTTAAAGTCATAAGACTTAGAGAATTCTTTTTCGGTCTTGATAGCACATGAGACAATGTCTTCGTATGATGAAAAGGATTGTGAGTCTAATGCTCGACGGAGAAATGGTTTTACCCCATCAAAGAAATGATCAATCTTACTTCTTCGGTTACGTATATAATCTCCAGCATACCTTGATAACCTTGTAAAGTTAGCCTCATACTTTGCGACATTCTCATCCTCCTTCTGTCTCAGACTAAGAAATTGACTTTCCATATCTGATTGATGGTCACGAGGAAAGTACTTTTCTAAAAACAGATCTTTGAACTCCCTCCATTCCATATTTGATACTTCATCATCTTCCTTCATGTTTTGAATCAATGACCACCATTGATCAACATCTCCAGTGAGTCGCTAAACTGCCATGATAACTTTTTCCCTTTCACTACTCCCCAAAGCCTGAAATATGTTCTCTGGGGAATTTATCCATTGCTCAGCTACTAAGGTATGTGTACTCCCATTAAACGTTGCTGGTTGTTGCCTCATGAATCGATCTAAAATTGATCCTCCACATTGTGGATCAGGGTGCTCCATACGGGTAAGGTTATTATTCATAACCTGAGTAAGTTGTCCCAGTATGGTGATTAGTTGATCGGCACCAGTTTCATCACCAGCTCCACAATAAATATCTTGAGCAGGAGGGAAATCCCCACATGGACTGCGTGCATTGATACGGTTTACATTTCTTCCACTAGGCACCATTTCTAAACAATGACACAAACTAGATCAGTTTATGAATCAAAATACATAATCCCATACTTATAAAACACATAACATAAATTGAACTATTTATGGATATAATCCATAATCATAAAAATGTATTCTTTGAGGAAGTAAATACTCATAAACCCATCATAATTATTTTTAAACAAAATGAGAGTTATCCTAAGCATATCCCCCGGGAGTGTCGTAACCAAGAGTGCAGCATGGCCCGTTGTCGTGCACCTGTTCCCATTTGAGTCTAGCTCAAAGCGGTGTTTTCGGGTTTTACCACTAGGTACATCTATGTCAGATCCGCCTCTACCTGCTCGTATCCAGATAGGGATGTATTTCTTGGAAAACACACAAAATATCTACAATACCAAAATTCTAGGAAGTTCTTCTATACTAATCCTCAAAATTCTTTTTAAATCAATGTGCTCTAATCAGAGTTTATCTAAATCTATCTTCCAAGGTTGGTACTAAACTTCCTCTGATACCAACTATAACGCCCAGACCCCAGTTACCTAGAGTCAGTGCATTATTACATAACATTGTCATGATCAAAAGAAAGATCAAATCTTGACAGACCGATTGGTTTAGTAGCCTTGGAAACACTAGATATATTCATAAAGTATTACATTACATCATAAAGTGGAAAACTACTACAACAACATATTTTCTCCATATTCCACACTCATATCCCAACATAATATCCTTGCAGGCCATTCATAATTTACTTATCCAATTCCTGGGAAAAATAAAACATAGAAAAAGGGTGAGCTCAAATGCCCAATAAGGATAACAATATAGCGGAAACTTTCAAAAATAAGCATAAACAGTTAAGGCAATGTATAACTAAAACAAAAGCCTTTTAAACTTAAAAATCAACATAGTATGGAAAAAGTAAAATGAAATAATGCCATTTACTTATTCACATGGATATTCTACTAATCGAATAATCACATGCAATATCTATAACCACTTTCATAGTGATGGAATGCATAATTCCAGACTATCATAACCACATAGACAAGGCCTTGTTCCAAGACTAAAAATAAGATTTTTCCAAGGCCTTATGTCAAGACACTAGTTTGTATCATGAGACCTACCGATGAATCGAGGAGCTATAGTGGGCTCCACTCATCACATATTAAGTCCAATGCATTCCCATATAAAAAGGTTGAAACCTAACATAAACATTCGTACAAAAACTCGCATACGAAATGTCAATACTTTCACCATAAATTATGAATGGTATAGAAATAGCACATCCACAGTCAAAAATATCAAAAAACCTTCAATACAATATAGAAGTTTTGTATCATGATAAATCAACTTCAAATAAGTGTAAAATATATCAAAGGATATTGACATAGATGAAATCAAAACTCTTTTTAGAGAAATATATCTTTCTATTTTGAAATCATTTAAGAATCTTATATTTACGAAATAAGACATTTTCTTTGAAAATATTCTTATAATATTGTAAGGGAAGCTTCAATGATTTTATAACGGCGGAAAATAACTGCACCCACCGTATAAGTTAAAAAAACATTCATACCTTAATTCTGTCAAAAAGGTTAAAAAGGACTTTTTTTGGGAAAATGACCGAAATATTCTTTTATAAAACTCTTATAAAAATTCAAACATTGTTATAAATGAACTTAAACCGTATTCTTTTAAATAGTAAATTTTTTTAAAATACATTTTTAAGAAACATGGATGTGGATGATAAAGATATCCTAGTAGATTTTTACGTATAAACAACCTCGGATAATGAAGAGATTGTGAAATAACCCATACCTTGTACTTTTCCTTGGTTGGGGTTGGTTAACCTCCTATATAATGGTGAAATAATTGTTATTAAATTATACAAGAATAATATACATTAATATGATAACATATATGATCTTTTAACATTGATTTGTTAATAATATCTTAGTATTATCGTTTTTTCGGGTGTTATCTTACTCGTTTTCTTTTATATGTTTTGTTACGTAAGCCATGTTTGTAATGGATAGGTTGTATATTATTCATATACAGAATGATATCAAGTCCTTAAACATTATTTTTAAATCATCAAATGATAATTATACTTGAGTGGATACGATGGAGAATGAATCTCATCGCGTTCGTGGAGACTGTAGTCCGTACGTACGCACGAGCGACAATATAATTCTTTTGATATTAATATAATATATAAATGGATGATATATCATATATATACAGAATCATTAACATGTTATATTTATTATTTACATTAGTTACACATCATTATTATAGCCATCCAAATAATAATATATTGAATAACAATTACACCACGACGTGGAGACGGTAAGCCGTACGTACGCACGTATGGTGATATGTTATTCAAAGGGTGGATAGAATATTGAATATGGATGTACCATATTTATAATAACATCAAAATATATATATGATACTGGATTTATTATTTTATAATGGTAATAACAAAGGAAGAAGAAGTGGAAGAAGAGAGGAACAGGGAAAAGGGTGGTGAAATCATTACCTCTTCTTCGGGTTCATCCTTCGGGATTGATCAAAAGGGCTCCTTATGTTGGCTTTCTGATCAAACTAAGGCCTCTAGATTGTATTGAGGAAAGTTGGGAGAGTATTTGGGAAGATTTTGGCCGAACCAAACGGCTTTGAAGGTGTGAAGAAATGGGAAGGAGGAGTGCCTTTTTATAAGAGGGGTGAGGGGCACCTTTAGAAAAGCTAGAAATATTAATTTATAATAAATTCATATTCGGTTTCTATTGGCTCCAAAGTTGACTATTTAAATTTTAAGGTGGGGATAGGACGAAAAAAATTCAACCAATAGAATTTAGACAGGTTTGGGTTACTATATTAACCTTATCATTAAGTATTAACTCTTAGTTAATTAGTTTGACATTTACCATGTCACTTTTAGTTTTATATTATATAGTTAATAAACATACTATATACATCCAAGAGACCCCCAAGTGGTCCATTAATGATACAAATATCATGATATAAGTCTCTAGGCCGAACCGCAGATTTTTAGGAATTTAATATCAATTAATAATATAAAATTTGTTTTAAAAACTATTTTTTGTCAATTTTGACACAATTCAATAATTGATTTTTTTAAAAATCATAAAAAAATGGTTACTTCTAAAGAAGTTAATAAAATCAATCCTAACATGTCATATTATCCTAGAAAATTAGTGTAAATCATAAAAAGTCTCAAATTATATTTATTTGGGTTTTTATAATATCAATTATTCTAATTTTTCACTATTATGGTAATTACCGCATCATCATTGTGTCATAAATAAATAAAATTATTTAATGTCTAAAATTTATAAATAAAATATAATTATGTATGAAATCTTTTTATATTTCTAATTAATATTTACAATCGAATTTATCTTATGTATATCCCTATATTAAAAATGTTTTAGTAAATAAACATTGATTTTAATTCTTTTAACTCTTCTTTGAATTATATAATAATAAATGTACTAATCTAATCCAAGTGGACCTAAATGATAATATTTTATTTCTAAGGTTGTTTTTGGTCGAGATACACTTTTCCAATAGAATTAGGACATGTGTTAGGGTAATATTAATATCATTTTTACCCTTAATTACCCTATTTACTTTTAACCGTGGTAAATAAAATTAAAAAGTTACTATTCACCAAAAATTATTTTCATCTCATTGAACCACATTTTACTTCTTGATATTAAACGTGTCTGTCAGATTTTCTAAATTGCATTCACAGAAGCGGTAAAATTATGTTTTTTGAAAAAATTCAGTTTTTTTAACTACCACTTAGTAGTTTCACTATTCATCAAAAAGTGATGTTTTTCAGAACAATGCCAAAATTTCACCCTAAGATATAATTGATATTCCGAATTAAAAAATGATGCCTATTTTACAAAATTTTAAACATATAAGTTTCAATAATTAATTTTATAATTAATTCCCCCTGTTACAACAAATAGCGTGTTTTTAAGAAACAATATATATCAAAAGATTGACAATTATTTAGGTCCAATTTCAACATGAAATTAATTATAATGAACACAATTGGATAAAATGGTAAAAACATATGCTAATTATACTATAAAACCACTATCTAATATAATTTATCCCTATAAATTATTTTGATTAAAAAAGTTGTTTTTAAGTATTTTTCACTATTCATAAAAATTGGACGTTCTCAGAAAAATTCAACTTAGGATAATTTCGATATTCTGAATCCAAAAATGAAGTTCATTTTGAAATATAATATATATATAATTTCAAAAAGTAGTTATTACTATTCATAACGGCTAGTTTGATTGGTTGTGGTGTGTTAGAACTCGATGTTGCGTACAACACACGTTATCGCATTATTCAAAGAGAAGCGTACCGTAGAAGCTTTGGGTGTTACATATATCAGTAGGTCGCAACACATTGAAAATATGAATTCTATTCATCACGAAATATTTTCCAAATGTGTTATATATAAATACAAATTAAACATTATCTACACCAATCATTTTAAATATATAAATAGAAGTCATTGTGATTCTAAAATACTAATTACCTTTATTAGTGGAAAGATTATTTTAAGATAACTTCATAGGCACTATTGGTCAAATACTAGGGTTCCACATATTTATTTTTATAACCATCCACTATTAGATTGAAAAATGTTGAGAAAATAGAATCATTATTTGTATAAGAAATAATGTGAGAAAAAATTTCATGTCAACCATTGAAAATTGTTTCATATATTTATAGAGGAAGAAATATACATGCTCTAACACAACATTGAATTTTGGAATTTTATAATATCCAATTTAACCCATATCAGTGTATTTGTATTTGAATATTTTAATTCTTTTATTCCAGTTGATTGAAATTTATATCCCTTTATAATAATTGTAAAAATCATGACATTAGATTATATTTTCACACAATCAATACATTAGAAAAATTTATTAATGATATAAAAGGATATGAAAATCACATTTACTATTTTGTATTAGCTACTAATTATTCACACCCTAAATATACTAGAGCATCAACATGATATTATAAATGGAAAATTTCATATGTCCCTTGTTTTGGATTATCCTATTGGTGGCCATATCATTATACATCTTCATGTTAATTGTTGGGGCTTCCCAATTTTCCCAAACAATAAAATCTCCATCACAAATTTTAATATAATTGAAACCAAATTATTATTGGAGGGGTATCAGCAATAAAACCATACTAACATTAGAGAGCTTACCAAAATGATATTACCTTTATAAGATAGTGTTTTTTTAATTTATTATTTTTAAAATAGATATATTTTACTCTTTTAGTGATCCATCATTGGTTTTTGTTCCTCAATAATGATTAAATTGGTCCCTTGGATTTCAATTGAAATATAATAGAAATGAAGAAATAGCAATAGACATGTCAATATATAATCTCAAAAATAAAATTATTCCAACTATGTTGATCCCCGAAAGCACCACCACCACCATCATTTAATAGTACATAATAATAACAAAAAAACTCAACCAATAATAACTAATAATAGTCACAATATGAGTAAAATTTACAAAAAATACATTCCCACAAAACATATTAAATATGAAAGGAATTTATTAGAATAGATATATTATAATCTTTGTATCAATATACAATATTATATTATACAATATGATGTGTAAAAATTAATAATAATAATTATAATTATAATATGTTTAAAAAAATAACAATTAATGTGAAAAAAAAATTGTAAATTTCTCGGAAAAAATAATAATGATGAAAGTGAGAGATGCTACAAAAAGGGTATGCCATATTTATTACATGTTTAACCCCTAACATCCAATTCCACCAGGGATGAACAAATTCATAGTATTATAAAATTAATTGACTAAGTGAACATCAATTATTTTTTTATTTAAAAGTGCATCCACAAAATGATTTTACTCTCTATAAGAATGTAACACATAAAAATGTTACCCATTAACAACTTGGAAAATCTTTAATGAATAGGGAATGAGCTTCAAAGGGACAATTCTTAACAATTTTTTCAGAATATCTAATCCAATCATTAAATATAATCCATGTTGTAATTGGTGGATCCATTCAATATACACCATCTCAAGGAGATTTTTTATACTTTCAGTTATACCAAACATGTCTTGAAAATATAAATCAAATACCTAATTATTCATCAGACTGTTATAAAATTTTGAGGCTACACAAATATCGTTGTGATGTACAGTGATTACAATATTTAATAAGGGTTATTAATTATAAAGGAAAATTTCATTACTTGCATTATATATAAATTCCAAAAATTATGTTATAATAACTCAAATAATAATTAAAAAAATCTCATTATAAGAATAACTAGTAATTGAAACCATGAAGTTGGTAAATAAATTTCTTAAACACAACTTGACATTAAAAATAACTTATAAATAATCATATAGTTTCATTTCAATGGATCAATTAATGAATAATTTTTATATATTCCCATACATATTCAAGATAAAATCATTGACCAAGACTATTTTTATTTATAAAATTTAATTTTAGTCATCTGGTGGTAATATATTTCTAAAAATATCCTTAAAAAATGGATTGTGTAATGAATTGTTTTTTAATTTATCAACCTAATTTTAAAGGTTTGTATGCATTTACTTCATCACACCACAATGGTATTAAGGTATCCAATGGTTCTACATGTCTATACATGTGTATCTACATCAATATATGTATTTATTTATATTTTTAGGATTATATCAAATGAGATAATTTCAAAATAATCACAACTGTATTGAACTACCTCAGCCATTAATATGTATAATAGTTTTTTTCTATATAATTTTCCTAAAATTATAAACCATCCTACCGAACCAAGTATATATTTAATTGTTTATTTCATATTTCCGGTAGATAATCAATCTCCACTAGTATATCATATCATTATTAGAATATTTTAATTCATGACACATAGTTCATGAGATATGGATGGAATACTCATTTTTTAACCCACAAAAAAGCCTTTTTTTGAACTGTACAAATAATTCATTAGATTTAATAATGTTCTATGTACATCTATTTGGGAAATTGTATTTGAATTTCTATAGGTATTTAATGCCAATTCACCAATGGTAATGGGTATGGTTCATTGTTTTCATGTAGATCATCCTATTATTATAAATACACATAGTCCAAATAAAATAGTAATTCATGTTATGTAGTTTCTTAATAATGATAATTTTATATCTATAAATATATAATTAATATAAATCGAGGAATTTAATCAATTAATTTTGGAAAAAAAATTCTTTCCACTTGTGACATGTCTTTTTCCCATCCACTTCTTCATTGAGGATATGACACCTGGGTAACTATTTTAAGAATAGAAACTCACAAAATTTTTCTAAAAAAATAGGAATATTTAAAATAAAAATAGAACATATCCACTATTGACACAAATAATCTCATCTTATATATTTTTATTTGAAGTAAAATTCACCTCTATAGACACAATGGAATAATGACTCCAATTAATTCATTGATCAATATATTATTCATAATGAATAATTATAGATTTATGAACATCATTAATCATCCTATATTCTTCTACACAGATATGTACAACATATATATATATATATTCATAATGTGTTAGGTAGAAAGTATGTTCCTTCCAAAATTTATCTTTCTATATATTAATGAATTTTCAAGTTTAGTTCTATATTAATATTTAGTAATAGTAAAAATTAATTCCTACTAGTGTTTTTTCATTCTAAATATAATGAATCGGCCGTAAAACATTACATAATCTTGAATTAAACGAATATTTCACCTTGAGGAACTTTTCAAGTTTAGAGTTTTATAGAATTAGGCCATAACTAATACATAAAAACATTAATATTACATGTAGTCAATAATACTCAGTATCCATTTTATAATAAAACAAATACTATTGAAAAGAAACACATCTAGTTCCATGTTTTAGACAACACGATTTTTCCTTGATAAATTCCTTGACCCTATTTATCTTTATGTCATGTGAAAAAAAAAATCAAAAACTTGGGATGATCATAAAAGGCTCAGTAAGGGTTATAAATAAGGAGAGAAAACATTATCCCAACAATAAATACAAATCCATGAAACCATACTTTTCTATCCTAACATACCTTATTAAATGATATGATTTATGAACAACACACACAAATCATAAATCATAAAGATTACTTATGGAATCCATATCAAACATACATTGTAGCTATCACAGCTACATTGGGAGTTACACTTGGAATAACCATCACAATATATACCCTAAAGCTTTTAGGAGAAACATTCACGTTTACCTCCATCACGTTACCTAATGCATTGGAGAGATATCCCGAGCTCACCCGAGCTAGGTTTATCACGGAACAACCCGTATACAAAAACAATGCCCAATAACCATAACATAATCATAACATATAACACATTTATAATGGAAATATAACATTTCCACATTCCAATATATCAAATCAAGATATTGAAATAAACAATGTTTAATCAAATCATTTTCAATACCTTTTAAAAAGAGATTTTTTAATCAATGTGTCCCATGCCACTTTGAAGCTTTTAAATGAGTTATCATTTGAAAACATTAATTTCAATATAAATAAATCCTAAAACTCATTTTGAAAACATGGACATTAATTTGAAATATTTATAAGAATAAATCATTCAAACATCTAAAATGATATTTTAGTTAAAGTGTTTTTAACAAAAAGAGGGATGTTTCAATACAAATAATTGAAGAATAAATTTTAATTAGAACATTAAAATATCATGAGAATAAATGTATTCATGATATAATATTTAAAATGACATTATATACACCATATAATACTAAATTGGTGCATAACAACAATGAAGTCTCAATAGAAATGTAAATTGAGATAAAATCCCATATAAAGATGGTATCCTTAAATTGAGTATAAATCTATCTCATAATTATGTGTGAAAAATATAATTAAACCCAATATAAGTGGATATTAAGTGTAAAAAATCATATTTAATTCACACATATTCATAGGATGACATAAATAAATAAAAAGAGAATATCAACCCAATGAATGGGAATTGGGTTAAGCATTTCCCTTACGGATTTGGTAACTTACAAAACATATGCCACATGAAAGAAGGATCCTCCAATGAAGATGTAAATAATCATAAATGATAGTATATTACACAAAGGTTACAATCATGGGCAACACCTATTCCAATTAAAATGAAATAGTGGAAAACATAGCATGAATCTCACGAGAATAAATGTGAGATGAAAAACCCTTACTTCATTGTCTTCAAATTGAATCATATGACCAAAAGTTAATAACCAAAAAATGAATCACAGAATACCATGGATATAAATCTAATCATTGTAATATATATCAATGGCAGTACACATTACACCACATGTAATAAATAATTGGCGAACACTGGAAATCTCACGGATTTGAAAGTGAGATAAGAAATCCGTTAGGAAAATTTGGCAGCATAACGACGCCACCTAAAAATTATTAAAATGAATTTATGAGAATAATAGGGGGTCTATCATCATGTGAAAATAAATATTAAAGTATGGTTAATATAAAATAACATCCTTTAACATAAGAACATGCAACATTAAAGAAATGACATAAAAAATAGTACTTGAAAAGAAAGAGAGAGGTCGGATCCCTTACCTCGTGTTTGACATGACTCAATCATTCTTTAATCTCATAAATAATAAACTAAAGTTAATTTATACTTTATTTAGAAACTTTTTAATGTTTATTATTCCTTTCATATCACTTATTAACATTTTATAAACATTATGTAATCATTTAAGTTAATAATGTTCATTTTGTCGTTATTTGGTACATGAGTCAAAAATAGACTTCTTATAATTACATGTTGTTAATGTGGTCAAAGGTTCATTATATACAGAATTATATTAATGATTTATATATCATATATATCATATATATCCAGTATATACATTAATTTATAATATACATAACATTTTGAGGTAAGAAATGAAATGCACCGTTCTGGAGACGGTAAGACGTACGTACACATGAAAGCTACTTTCATTTCTATTTCTTATTTTAATGAAAATAAAACATAATGATGTATAGTTATTTTATAATTCCTGTATAATATCATATATAATATCGTTAAATATATTCATTATACATCCCACATAAGGCATTAATGAATCAAATCACTTTGAGGGGGCGGCAGTCTGCACTTCCTCAAATGAGATTATTGTATTTACCCATTATGGAAACCATAAAGGCGTAATATAAATGGAATGTACAGAAGCATAAGGAAATAATAAACATAATATATATCATATATAAATATAGTTCCATCATAATGGCCACCATGATGGGCTGTAAGATGTAATTAAACAATCATCGTTTCGTGAGGCGTTAGTTTTCCACCCACAGAAACATTATGTTCTTCATCCAATTTATGGAGGTGTGTGTAAGTGTAGTTCTATTCCTTCTTATAAAAACGTACAAGTATACTGAGGATACTATTTCTGTTAGAAAATAAATGAAATAAAAAGAGTTTATGGGTTGGAGAAGTAAAATAAAGGAAAACAATTTAAGAGAAACTGTTACCTTTTATTTCGGTAACTCCATTTGGATTGAACCAAAGGACTTCTTGAAGTTCCTTATTCCTAAATTAAGGCTTCTAAGAGGAGTATAGGGATGTAGGGAGATTAATTGGGCAGAGTTTGGATGAGACAAATGGCTTGATAGGTGTGAGGAACGACATAGAATTGGTCTCTTTTTATAAGAGATAGGAGGGGCTCTTTAGGAATGAGTGTAAATATTATTTTATAATATAATGGTATTCGGTTTATAATGGTCAAAAAATAATTTATGTCGAAGATAAGATGACTAATTTTGGAAATAAATTCATCCAATCATAATTAGACTTTTTTTGGATAATATTTTAATCATTATAATCTTATTTATTTAAATCATTTATTAATGAGATAAAAACTGCATCATTGTTGTGTCATAAATAATTTAATTTATTTGATGCCTAAAAATTATAAAACAAATACCATGATGTAGGAAATCGTTTTTGCTTTCCAATTAAAATTTATAGTTGAACATATAATTTATATAACCCCTTATAAAAATTAATTTACTAAAATATATTTTCTTTTGTCGTTTCTGTTCTCTCTTTAAGTAAATTATTGTAAATTGTCATTATCACACCCAAGAGGCTTAAAGGGGCCCCAAAATATACTCAGAGATGTTAATGGTCATAAATGACTCAACCAATAATTATTTGGACAGGGTTTATGGTAATATTTAATTATTATAATATTCTTTTAACCTTGAATTACCCTATTTAAATTTAACCAAGGTAAATAAAAGTCAAAAGATGCTATTCACAAAAAATTATTTTCATCTTACTGAACCACATTTTACATCTTAATAACAACAATATATGTAGGATTTTTGAAATTCAATTCACATAAGTGGTAAAATTTTAATTAAATGAAAAATTCAGTTTTTTTAACTACCACTAATTGGTTTCATTATTCATAAAAAATGTATGTTTTTCAGAAAAATACCAAAACATCATCCAAAGCCCTATTTTATATTCCAAATTCAAAAATGTTTTTCATTTTTCCAAATTAAAAACATAAAAGTGGAAATAATTAATTTAAAAATTAATTTCCATTGGTAAAACAAATAGCTTCTTTTTAAGAAACAATAACTATCAAATGTTGGACAGCTGATTAAGTCCAATTTCAAAGTGAAATTACTTCCAATGACCAAAATTGGATTAATTGGTAAAAATATATTTTAATTTCACATTAAAACTCATTAAAAAGATAATCTAACCATATAAATAAATTAGATTAAAAGGCACTTTTGAAATAAAATACAATATATTTCACTATTCGTTAAAAATGATCTTTATTCGATAAATTCCAAAAAATTTACACAAAGTAAATTTTGATGTCCCCATTCAAAAGAAAGATTTTATTTGGTTATATATAATGTATTAAATTGAAAAAAACTAGATTTTAGAAGGGTTATCCATTAAAAGGTGGTAAATCAGCCTTTTAATGTAAATTATGACTAAGATTAGATTCATTCATATTTTAAGCCTCTAACTTTTATTGGATAAATGTAAATACATTTAACAAACATGTATAATCATATTGCATTTAGTTTTTTTCATTACCTCTAATACAATGGCTAGGAGTTAACTTCCATTTTAAAAAATAATATTATATTATTAGTGTGTAATGTAAGATTCAAATAAACACATTATCGGGTATCAGGTACGCTATCGAACATAGAAACCCCATTAAAGAAAAATTAATATTTAATTCAAAAATATTAATAAATATCAAATATGACTTATTCTTTATTTATCTGGGATGTTACATCCTTCCCCCCTTTTGGGAATTGCATCCACACAAATTTTTTTTAAAAAGGGCTCAGAAACTTCATTTAAAGTCCCACATCGAAAACAGAGTCAGTAAAACTATCACTTTAAAAGAAAGTAAGAGAATCCCAAAGGTCACCCATGTTAACCCATACTAATATTACATGAAAACATGGATATGGATGAGAAAACAAAGGGTCAAGTTATGATGGAGAGTGTTATGAAACATAGTTAGGAGAAAGTTAACCACCAGAAAATCATAAACTTCTGATGGGATAAACATTCTTTGATTCCCCAATAGGAAAATTTAACGGAAAAGGTTTTTGTTTAAAGTTAATTTTTATTGAGGAATTTATTAATGAGACTAACAAAAAACATAAGAAAATATGCTTACTTTTCATGTAGACATTCATCTTTTCTATATTTCTAACACAAACTCCTATTTTCTCCAAATGATGAATATTCAGGATGACCTTTTTTTACATTAAGAGCACTATAATCAACTTCGAGAGAGTCACATAATCCAAAAAAGATAAACTATATATATCCCATGCCTTTAGATATTAACTAAAACCAGAACGTTTAGTATAAGATCAAGTAATCCCCCCAAAAAATATACTTTTACATAATGAAAAACTACAATTAATCTTGGAAATTTTTCTTACCAAAACCCAAAGTTCAACAAAGACCATTCAATAAATAATTGTCCCTAAAATTCTTAAAAATTAATCCATAATGTAATTGTAACCCAAATCTCATAAGGATTTAATTAAATTGACATCCAAGATATATCTTAACATTTATCTCCAAGTAACACTGGTTTCTCATTAAGTCTCATATTGAAATGTAATTGACCTAATCACATATTCTCCATGATAGGTTAATCATTTTCATAAATTAATCAAATAATTATATGTCTGTAATAAAAACATATATTCTTCCAAAAAAATATCAACCATTATTCCACAATTGAAATCCCATAGTATTCTATCTTCCTTAGGCATATAGTGTTTCCTCAAAACATAGAACGTCTTCCACAACAACCATTTATCAATTAATCACTAATTCAATTTTCAATACTAATTATATCTATTTGATAAAATAGAAGTTCCAAAAATCAACTTATTCTTGTTAAATAAAAACATTTTACTATAAATAATAAGTCATACTAACAAGGGACTTTAAGTAGGCTAGTGGTAGGCGATAAGACCATATCGCCCATCGGTTGTGGGTTCGATTCCTACAGCCTTGCCGGATGCGATGGGTTGTTACCCATCCTACGGGTTGTCCTATTTATAAAACTAAAAAATAACTCTAACATGTTTTAACCTCAATCGTTTTCTTATACCACTCATTTTTATCCAAATTCATTGTGATCTCATCATCCTAATTCTTGAAATCTTATTTCACCACCAAATGATAAAATAATAAAATCCCAAAAATGAAGAACAGAATACCTTGATCGTGGTGTCCATTTGGTTTCATCGTCATCTTTTTCACTTAGGTAGAAGGTCCATGCATTGCAACAATGATTTAGATATCCTTCAAAATCATTTTCTTCCACCATCCATATACACCTTGTACAACATGGGTCATATGGGTGTTCACGGAAAAAAAAGTTTTGGAAAATAATCATGTATGAAATATAATTTAAAAACATCTGATAAAACTTGATTTCTAAAAAATAGTCGAACAGAATTTGAGTTGAAACATTCAATTAACAGTCTTTTTAAAATACCATAAGTATGTACTGAGAGAATATATTTTAAAATAAAATATAAATAGGTCACACAAGGTTCTCCTTCTTCAACAACTTTTTTAAAATCATAATATGCTTCAAAATCTTGTGATAAGGTAAATTATTTGAAAATTCCTTGATAATATTTACATTTCTTGAAAATGTGAGAATATTGGAAAAATAGGATTTGTCAAAACAAAACCCATGATCCATGGTGATAACAAGGTACAGTGGAGGTGTTTTATATCTCAAACAACTACTTTCAAGTGAGTTGGATGCTAGAAAAATTTTCACAGTCATCCGAACATGACTTTGCAATAATTATTGCAAGCATGTCATGAGGAAGAGATATGAATGTCATTTGAGATCCTCCTCCTTCAATTTTTAACTGACTTTACTTGATCTGAAAAGTTATAAAACAAGGATTTATGTGAAATAATATATAGGTACCAACCATATCTCTAACGAAAATTCATAATCCTTAAAGTTGTGCAAACCGACCTCTGATACCAACTATAAGTACCAGACCTTAAAACACTTGATAATCTTGAATTAAATAAATAATTCACCTTGAGGATATTTTCAGGTTTAGAGTTTTATAGAATTAGGCCATAACTAATACATAAAAACATGAATATTACATGTAGACAATACTACTCAGTATCCATTTTATCATAAAACAAAAACTGTTGAAAAGAAACAGGTCTTGTTCCATGTTTTAGACAGCTCGATTTTTCCTTGATCCATTCCTTGAGCCTATTAATCATTAAGTCCTATGAAAAACATTTCAAAAACTTGGGATGATCATAGAAAGCTCAGTAATGGTCATAAAATAAGGGGAGAAAACATTATCCCAACAATAAATAAAAATCCATGAAATAATACTTTTCCATCCTAACATACCTTGTGAAATCATAAGATTTATGAATAACACACACAAATAATCAATCATAAAGGTTACTTATGGAATCCATATCAAACATACATTGTAGTTATCATAGCTACATATAGAGTTACACTTGGAATAACAATCATAGTATATTCTTTAAATCTCGTAGGTGAAACATTCACGTTTACCTCTGTCACGTTACCTAATGCATTGGAGAGCTATCTCAGGCTCACCTGCACTAGGTTTATCACTGAACCACCCGTATATGTAAACAATTCCCAATAACCATAACATAGTTATAACATATAACACATATATAAAGAAAATATAACATTTCCACATTCCAATATATCAAATCAAGAAATTGAAATAAACAATGTTTAATCAAATCATTTTCAAAACCTTTTAAAAATAGATTTTTGAATCCAAGTGTCTCATAACAATTTGAAGCTTTTAAATGAATTATCATTTGAAAACATGAATGTCCATATAAATAAATCCTAAAACACATTTTTAAAACATGGGCATTAATTACAAATATTTAGAAGAATAAATCTTTAAATCATCTAAAATGATATTTTAGTTAAAGACTTTTTTAAAAAAATATGGATGCTTCAATACAAATAATTGAAGAATAAATTTTAATCAGAACATTATAATATCATGAGAATGGATGGATTCATGATATAATATATAAATGTACAGTATATACACCATATAAGATTGAATTGGTGCATAACAACAATGAAGTCTCAATGGAAAAGTAAATTGAGATAAAATCCCTTATAAAGATGGTATCCTTAAATTAAGGATAAATAAATCTCATAATTATGCGTGAAAAATATAAATACACCCAATATAATTGGATATTAAGTGTAAAACAATCATAGGTCATTCACACATATTCAAAGGATGACATAAATAGAAAAAGAGAATATCAAACCAAAGAATGGGAATTGGGTTAAAGAGTTCCCTTAACGATTTGGTAACATACAAAACATATGCCACATTAAAGAAGGATCATCCAATGAAGATGAAAATTATCATAAATTAGAGTATATTACACAAATATTACAATCACCGGAAGCACATATGCCACACAAAAGAAAATAGTGGCCAATATAGCATGAATCTCACGGGAATAAAAGTGAGATGAAAAACCCTTACTTCATTGTATTCAAATTAAACCGTATGACCAAAAGTTAATAACCACAAAATGAATCATAGATTACGATGAATATAAAGCTAATCATGGTAATATATATCAATTGCAGTACACATTACACCACATGTAATAAATATGTGGCGAACAATGGAAATCTCACAGATTTGAAAGTGAGATAAGAAATATGTTATGAAAATTTGACAGCCTAACGACGCCACATAAAAATTCATAAAATGAATTGATGAGAGTAAGGGGGGTCTCTAATAATGTGAAAATATAAATTAAATTATGGTTAATATAAAATAACATTCTCCAACATAAGAGCAGGGAGCATAGAATAAATGACATAAAAGAGAGTACTTGAAAAGAAAGAGAGAGGTCGGATCCCTTACCTTGTGTCCGACTTGACTCGATCATTCTTTAATCTCCTGAATAATAAACTAAAGTTAATTTATACTTTTTTAAGAACCTTTTTTAAGTTTATTAGTCCTTTTATATCACTTATTACCATGTTATAAACATTATGCAATCATTTAAGTTAATAATGTTCGTTTTTTTTCAATATTTGGTACTTGAGTCAAAAATGGACTTCTTATAAATACATGGTTTTCATGTGGTCAAAGGTTAATTATATCCAGAATGATATTCATGATTTATATTTCATATATATCATATATATCCATTATATACATGTATTTATAATATACATAACATTTAGAGATAAGAAATGAAATGCACCGTTCATTGAGACGGCAATCCATACATACGCATGAACGCTACTTTCATTTCTATTTCATATTTTAATGGAAATAAAATATAATAATACATAGGTATATTATAAATCTAGTATAATATCATATATAATATCATTAACACCTCCTTTATACATCACAAATCATGCATTAACGAATCAAATCACATTAAGGGGGCGGTAGTCCGCACTTCCTCAAATGAGATTATCGTATTTACCCACTATGGAAACCATAAAGGCATAATATAAATGGGAAGTACAGAAGAATAAGGAAATAATAAACATAATATATATCATATATAAATATAGTTCCATCATAATTTCCACCATTAGAGGTGGTAAGATGTAATTGAACAATCATCATTTCGTGAGGTGTTAGTTTTCCATCCACAGAAACATTATGTTCTTTATCCATTAGATGATGGTGTGTGTATGTGTATTTTGAATAAATCATATAATAACATCCACGTATATTTAGGATACTGGTGTTGTTACAAAATAAAGGAAATAAAAATCGTCTAGGGGTTGGAGAAGTAAAAAAGAAGAAAAACAATTTAAGAGAAACCATTACCTTTTATTTGGGTAACTCTCTTTGGTTTGAACCAAAGGACTTCTTGAAGTGCCTTCTGCATAAATTTAGTCTTCTAAGAAGAGTAGAGGGATTTAGTGAGCTTAATTGGGAAGATTTTGGATGAGCCAAATGGCTTGAGAGGTGTGAGGAATTTCATATAAGTGGTCTGTTTTTATAATAGAGAGGACGAGCTCTTTAGAAAAGAGTGAAAATATTATTTTATAATATAAGGATATTCAGTTTCTAATGGTCCAAAAATAATTTATGTATAAGATAAGATGACTCATATTCAAAATAAAATCATCCAATCAGAATTGGACATTTTTTGGATAATATTTTAATCATTATAATCTTATTTATTTAAATTATTTATTAATGAGGTAAAAACCGCATCATTATTGATTCATAAATAATTTAATTTATTTGATGTCTAAAAATTATAAAACAAATACCATGATGTAGGAAATAGTTTTATCTTTCCGATGAATATTTATAGTCGAACAGATAATTTATAAAACCCCTTCTAAAAATTAATTTACTAAAAGATATTTTCTTTTGTCATTTTTGTCTTTTCATTAAGTTAATTATTCTAAATTGTCATTATCACACCCAAGTGGCTTAAAGGGGTCCCAAAATCGCCCCATAGATGATAATGGTGGTAAATGATTCAACCAATAAGGTTTGGATAAGTGTTAAGGTAATTTTGAATTATTATAATATCCTTTTAACCTTGAATTAGCAAATTTACCTTTAACCGCGGTAAATAAAAGTCAAAAGTTACTATTCACCTAAAATTATTTTCATCTCATTGAATCACATTTACTTTTTAATAACAACCGTGTGTGTATGATTTATGAAATTCAATTCACAGAAGTGGTAAAATTTCATTTAAATGAAAAAGTCAGTATTTTTTAACTACCACTAAGGGGTTTCACTATTCATCAAAAATTGAAGTTTTTCAAAAAAATACCAAAAATTCACCCTAAGCCATATTGGATATTCCGAATTCAAAAATGATTTCCATTTTTACATATTCAAAACATAAAAGTGTCATTAATTAGTTTAAAAATCAATTACCATTGTTAAAACAAATAGCGTCTTTTTAAGAAACAATAACTATCAAAAGTTGGGCAGTTGATGAAGTCCAATTTCAATGTGAAATTGCTTCCAATGACCAACATTTGATTAAATGGTAAAAATATATTTTAATTTAACATTAAAACTAATTAAAAATATAATATAACCATATAAATAAATTAGATTAAAAGACACTTTGGAATTAAAATACAATATATTTCACTATTCATTTAAAAATGAACTTTAGCAGAAAAATTCCATAAAATTAGACAAAGTAAATATTGATGTCTCCATTCGAAAAAAGGATTATTTTTATTATATATATTGTATTCAAGTGACCAAAACTAGATTTAAAAAGTGTTCTCCATTAAAAGGTGGTAAATCGGCCTTTTAATGTAAATTATGCTTAAAATTAGATTCATTCACATTTTAAGCCTCTAACTTTTATTGGATAAATGTAAATACATTTAACAAACATGTACAATCATATTGAAGTTAGTTTTTTTCATTCTCACCAATACAACGGCTGGAAGATAACTTCCATTTAAAATAATAGTATTATATTATTAGTGTGCAACGTAAGATTCCAAAGAAAACTGTTGTTGTGTATCGGGTATGCTATCGAACATAGAAACCCCTTTAAAGAAAAATTAATATTTAATTCCAAAATATTAATAAATATAAAATATGCCTTATTCTTTATTTACCTGGGATGTTACATCATTCCCCCCTTTTGGAAATTGTGTCCTCACAATTTTAAAAAAAGGCTAGAAAACTTCATTGAAAGTCCCACATCAGAAAAAGAGTCAGTAAAACTACCACTTTAAAAGAATGAAAAAGAATCACAAAGGTCACC
Source organism: Viscum album (assembly GCA_963277665.1). Taxonomy (NCBI): domain Eukaryota; kingdom Viridiplantae; phylum Streptophyta; class Magnoliopsida; order Santalales; family Viscaceae; genus Viscum; species Viscum album. The sequence goes on along the minus strand of OY728153.1, from coordinate 1,136,771,730 downwards.
TGAGTTAAACCATACTAATATTCCATGAAAACATGGATATTGAGGAGAAAAAAAAGGGTCAAGTTCTGATGGAGAGTGTTAGGAAACATGTTTAGGAGAAAGTTAACCACCAGAAAATCACAAACTTGTGATGTGTTAAACAGTCTTTGATTCCCTTGTAAGAAAATTTAACGGACAAGGTTTTGGTTTAAAGTTAATTTTTGTTGATGAATTTATTGATGATACTAAAAAAACATAAGTAAATATACTTACTTGTCATATATACATTCATCTTTTACTATATTTCTAACAAAAACTCATATTTTCTCCAATGTATAAATATCCAGGTTGACCTTTTTTTTACACTAAGAGCGCTATAATCAACTTCGAGAGAGTTACATAATCCACAAAAGATGAACAATATATTTTCCATGTCTTTAGATATTACCTAAAACCAAAACGTTTAGTATAAGATCAGATAATCCCCAAAAAAGATAAATTTTTACATAAAGAAATACTACACTTAATCTCCAAAATTCGTCTAACCGAAACCCAAAGTTTAACAAAGACCATTCAATAAACAAATTTCCCTAAAATTATTCAAAATTAATCCATACATTAATTTTAACCCAAATCTCATAAGGATTTAATTACATAGTCTTCCAAGATATATCGTAACATTTATCTCCAAGTAACACCAGTTTCTCATAAAGTCTCATATTGAAAATTAATTAACCTAATCACATATTCTCCATGTTAGGTTAATAATTTTCATAAATAAATCAAATCATTATGTGTCCATAATAAAAACATAGATTCTTCCAAACTAAAATTTCACCCATTATTCTACAATTGAAATCCCATAGTATTCTATCTTCCTTGGGCAGATAGTGTTTCCTCAGAAGAGAGAACATCTTCCACAACATCCTTTTATCACATAATCACTAAATCATTTTTCAATACTAAGTATATCCATTTGATAAAAAATAAGTTCCAAAAATCAACATATTCTTGTTACATAAAAACATTTTACTATAAATAATATGTCATACTAACCAGGGACTTCAAGTAGGCTAGTGGTAGGCGATATGCCTTTATCCCCCTTCGGTTGTGGGTTTCATTCCTGCAGCATTGCCAGATGCGACGGGTTGTCACCCATCCTATGGGTTTTCTTATTTATAAGACTCAAAAATAACCCTAACATGTTTTAACCTCAATGGTTTCCTTATACATTTAATTTTCATACAAATTCATTGTGATCTCAACATCTTAATTCTTCAAGTCTTATTTCACCACCAAATGATAAAATAAAACAATCCCCAAAATAAAGAACATCATACCTTGATCATGGTGTCCATTTGGTTTCATCGTCATCTTGTTAACGTTGGTAGAAGGTTCAGGCAATGCAACAATGATTTTGATATCCTTCAAAATCATTTGCTTCCTCCATCCAAATACACCTTGTACAACATGGGTCATATGGGTGTTCACAGAAAAAAAGTTTTGGAAAATAATCAAGTATGTCATATAATTTCAAAATATCTGATAAAACGTGATTTCTATAAAACAGTGGAACCGAATTTGAGTTGAAACTTTCAATTAACGGTCATTTTAAAATACAATATGTATGTGCAGAGAGATTATATTTTAAAGTAAAATATAAATAGGTTGTTCAAGGGTCTCCTTCTTCATCACTTTTTTTAAAATCATAATTTGCTTAAAAATCTTGTGATAAGGTAAAATATTTGAAAATGCCTTGATAATATTTACCTTTCTTGAAAATATGAGAATATTGGGAAAATAGTATTTTTATAAATACAACCCCTGATCCCCGATGATAAAGAGGTATAGTGGAGGTTTTTGTTATCTCGATCAACTTCTTGCAAGTGAGTTGTATGCTAGAAAAAGATTCTCATTCATCTAAACATGACATTGCAATAATTACTGCAAGCATGTCTGCAGGAAGAGATAGGAATGTCATTTGAGATCCTCCTCCTTCCATTTTTAACTGAATTTCTTTGATTTGAAAAGTTATAAAACAAGGATTTAACTGAATTAATAGATAGGGACGAACCATATGTCTAATAAAAATTCTTAATCCCTAAAGTTGTCTAAACCGACCTCTAATACCAACTATAAGGACCCGACCTTAAAACATTACATAATATTGAATTAAACGAATAATTCACCTTGATGATCTTTTAAGGATTAGAGTTTTAGAGAATTATTCCATAACTAATACATAAAAACCTGAATATTACATGTAGACAATACTACTCAGTATCCATTTTATCATAAAACAAAAACTGTTGAAAAGAAACACGTCTAGTTCAATGTTTTAGACAACATGACATTTCCTTGATCCATTCCTTGAGCCTATTCATCTTTAAGTCCTATGAAAAAAATTTCAAAAACTTGGGATGAGCATAGAAAGCTCAGTAAGGGTTATAAAATAGGGAGAGAAAACATTATTCCAACAATAAATACAAATCCATGAAACCATACTTTTAAATCCTAACATACCTTATGAAATCATATGATTTATGAATAACACACACAAATCATAAATCATAAAGGTTACTTATGGAATCCATATCAAACATAAATTGTAGCTATCACAGCTACATAGGGTGTTACACTTGGAATAACAATCACAATATATTCCTTAAATCTCTTAGGAGAATCATTCACGTTTACCTTCATCACGTTACCCAATGCATTGGAGAGCTATCTCGGGCTCACCCGCCCTAGGTTTATCACGGAACCAACCATATACGTAAACAATTCCCAATAACCATAAAATAATCATAACATATAACACATGTATAAAGGAAAGTTAACATTTCCACATTCCAATATTTCAAATCAAGATATTTAAATAAACAATGTTTAATCAAATCATTTTCAAAACCTTTTAAAATGTGATTTTTGAATCAAAGTGTCACATACCACTTTTAATCTATTAAATGAATTATCATTTGAATACATTAATGTCCATATAAATAAATCCTAAAACCCATTTTGAAAACATGGACATTAATTAGAAATATTTAGAAGAATAAATCATTAAAATATCTAAACTGAAATTTTAGTTAAAGAGTTTTTAACAAAATGAGTGATGCTTCAATAAACATAATTAAAGAATAAATTTTAATCAGAACAATATAATATCATGAGAATAAAGGGATTAATGATATAATATTTAAAATTACAGTATATACACAATATAAGAGTGAATTGGTGCATAACAACAACGAAGTCTCAATGGAAATGTAAGTTGATATAAAATCCCTTATAAAGATGGTATCCTTAAATTAAGGATAAATAAATCTCATAATTATGTGTGGAAAATATAAATACACCCAATATAAGTGGATATTAATTTAAAAACAATCATAATTCATTCACACGTATTCATAGGATGACATAAATTAAAAAAGAGAATATCAACCCAAAGAATGGGAATTGGGTTAAAGAGTTCCCTTACCGATTTGGTAACTTACAAAACATATGACACATGAAAGAAGGATCATCCAATGAAGATGTAGATACTCATAAATGAGAGTATATTACACAAATAGTACAATCATGGGAAGCACATATGCCCCACAAAAGGAAATAGTGGCCAATATAGCACGAATCTCACGGGAATAAAAGTGAGATGAAAAACCATTACTTCAATGTATTCAAATTGAATCGTCTGACCAAAATTTAATAACCACAAAATGAATCATATAATACCATGAATATAAAGATAATAATGGTAATATATATCAATGGTGGTACACATTACACCACATGTAATAAATAAGTGGCGAACAATGGAAATCTCATGGATTTGAATGTGAGATAAGAAATTTGTTACGAAAATTTGGCAGCCTAATGGCGCCACATAAAAATTATTAAAATGAATTGATGAGTGTAAGATGAGGGTATCTCATCATGTGAACATACAAATTACAGTATGTTTAATATTAAATAACATCCTCCAACATAAGAACATGGAGCATAGAAGAAATGACATAGAAGAGAGTACTTGAAAAGAAAGAGAGAGGTCAGATCCATTACCTCGTGTCTGACTTGACTCGATCGTTCTTTAATCTCCTGAATAATAAACTATAGCTAATTTATAATTTCTTAAGATATTTTTTCATGTTTATTATTCCTTTTATATCACTTATTACCATGTTATAAACATTATGTAATCATTTATGTTAATAATGTTCATTTTGTCGATATTTGGTACTTGAGTCAAAAATGGACTTCTTATAATTACATGTTGTTCATGTGGTAAAATTTTCATTATATCCAAAATGATATTCAAGATTAATATATCATATATATCATATATATTCAGTATATACATGTATTTATAATATACATATCATTTAGAGGTAAGAAATGAAATGCACCGTTCATGGAGATGGTAAGTCGTACGTACGCATGAATGCTACTTTCATTTCTATTTCTTATTTAAATAGAAATAAAACGTAATGATACATAGTTATATTATAATTCCAGTATAATATAATATATAATATCGTTAACTCCATCCTTTATACATCCCACTGAAGCCATTAACAAATCAAATCACTTTGAGGGGGCGATAGTCTGTACTTCCTCAAATGAGATTATCATATTTACCCACTATGAAAACCATAAAGTAATAATACAAATGGGAATTACAGAAGAATAAGGAAATCATAAACATAATATATATCATATATAAATACAATGTCATCATAATGGACACCATGAGAGGCGGTAAGATGTAATTGAACAATCATCGTTTCGTGAGGCATTAGTTTGTAATCCAGAGAAACATTATGTTATTCATCCATTAGATAGAGGTGTGTGTAATTGTAGTTCTAATACTAATTTTAAAAACATCCAAGTATATTAAGAACACTGGTTTTGTTACAAAAGAACATAAATAAAAAGTGTTTAGGGGATGGAGAAGTAAAATAAAGGAAAACAATTTAAGATAAACCGTTACATTTTATTTGGGTAACTCCCTTTGGTTCGAACCAAAGGACTTCTTGAAGTTACTTCAACCTAAGGTAAGGATTCTAAGAGGAGGAGAGAGATATAGGGATATTAATTGGGAAGATTTTGGATTATCCAAATGGCTTGAGAGGTGTGAATAATTTCATAGAAGTGGTCTCTTTTTATAAGTGAGAGGAGGGGATCTTTAGGAATGAGTGAAAATATTATTTTATAATATAATAATATTCGGTTTCTAATGGTCCAAAAATCATTGAGGTCGAAGCTAAGATGACTCATATTCTAAATAAAATCATCCAATCGGAATTGGACATGTTTTGGATAATATTTTAATCATTATAATCTTATTTATTTAAATCATTTATTAATGTGGTAAAAAATGCATCCTTATTGTGTCATAAATAATTTAATTTATCTGGTGTCTAAAAATTATAAAAAAAAACTACAATGATGTATGAAATCATTTTATCTTTCTAATGAATATTTATAGTCAAACAGATAATTTATATAACCCCTTAAAAAATTATTTTACTAAAAGATATTTTCTTTTGTCATTTTTTTCGTTTCATTAAGTTAATTATTCTAAATTGTCATTATCACACCCATGTGGCTTAAAGGGGTACCAAAATCTACAAAAATATGATAATGGTCGTAAATAACTCAACCAATAAGGTTTGGTCAAGTGTTAAGGTAATTTTTAATTATTATAATATTCTTTTAACCCTGAATTGCCCTATTTACCTTTAACCGTGTTAAATAAAAGTCAAAATTTACTATCCACAAAATATTATTTTCATTTTATTGGACCATATTTTACTTATTAATAACAACCATGTATGTAGAATTTTTGAAATTCAATTCACAGAGGTGGAAATATCTCATTAAAATGAATAAATCAGTTTTTTTAACTACCACTAAGTGGTTTCACTATTCATCAAAAATTGATGTTTTTCAGAAAAATATCAAAAAATCATCCTAAGACATATTTGATATTACGAATTCAAAAATGATTTCAATTTTTCCAAATTCAAAACATAAAAGTGGAATTATTTAATTTCAAAATTATTTCTCGTAGTTAAGACAAATAGCGTCTTTTTAAGAAACAATAATTATCAAAAGATAGATAGTTGATTAAGCCCAATTTTAAAGTAAAATTGCTTCCAATGACCAAAATTGGATTAAATGGTAAAAATATATTTTAATTTCATTTTAAAACTAATTAAAAAGATAATATAACCATATATATAAATTATATTAAAAGGCACTTTTGAATTAAAATAAAATATTTTTCACTATTCATTAAAAAATGAACTTTATCAAAAAAATTCTCAAAATTTACAAAAAGTAAATTTTGATGTCCCAATTATAATGAAGGATTTTACATGGTTATATATAATGTATTAAAGTGTCCAAATCTAGATTTCAAAAGGGTTCTCCATTAAAAGGCCGTAAATCGTCCTTTAAATGTAAATTATGTTTAAAATTAGATTCATTCACATTTTAAGCCTCTAACATTTAATGTATAAATGTAAATACATTTAACAAACATATATAATCGTATTGTATTTTGTTTTTTTCATTCCCACCAATAAAATGGCTAGGAGTTAACTACCATTTAAAATATTAATATTATATTATTAGTGTGAAATGTAAGATTCCAAAGAAACTCGTTGTTGCGTATCGAGTATGCTATCGAACATAGAAACCCCTTTAAAGTAAAATTAATATTTATTTCACAAATATTAATAAATTTAAAATATGCCTTATTCTTTATTTACCTAGGATGTTACACTAAATACTTCTATAGAACCCAACAAACACATTAGTGACCAATTAATTAAAATAGGGAGTCTCTAACTCTTAGTAATGACACCCATTAAGTTAGTGAATGTGTATTTGAATCTATATTTATATATATAATTCATAATTAAGACCTATTTTATCATTTTAATTCCCTTAGAAATTCCATATTTCAAGTAAAGTTTCACATTGTTATCCCTCTACAAAAAAACATTTACTGATTATTAAGAATTAATGAGAATGTTATAAATATTTACTCTAGGAATGATTTAATGTGGATTGTCAGTAAAAAACTCACCAATTTATTTTCCAAGCCACATTAATTTTTTTCTGATGATCATTGGAACAACATTCTCAATGGAAGATGTGAAAAAATTCATGATATTTGTATAATGATACTTTATGGGGAGTGGGGATATAAGGTGTGTGTTGATTTTATATAGAGTTTACGATTCAATAAATAATTCCCTTACATATTTTTTTAGATCAACATGAAATATGTATCATTATATGAAAAATTTACGCTTCATATAATCAAGAAAACAAATCTTATACATATTTAAAAAAAATATTTCATATTTTATCTAATAATTTGAAGGATCAATAGTAAGATATTGATTCTGGTGATATTAAATTCATTAATGAATACGCCAATCAGCTTAGGGATGAAAATGTTTTCCTCATCTCATCAGATTCTTTGAAATAACACCACCACATCATTAGAAATATCATATTCTGAGGTCAGGATAAAATCATTAATCAAAATATCATTAATAAATTTTATAAAATTGTAATACTTAGGAAAGAATTATAATAATTTTGAGTTTTTTATCAGCAGTTTGAATACATTTCATCATATATTGATTTATATTTTTCCTTTTTATGAAGGCTATATGATCATATTATCTATAGTAAATTTTTATCTCTATAATTGGGTATATTATATGCCTGATTATAGATTTATAAAAGGACCAAAGAAAGGTAAGATCATATATTCCTATCATTTTTGGAGAAGGATGCCTCACTACATTCCTGAAACAGATCCTTGACTCCTAAGGGATTTCTAAAAATCAAATAATAAGGGCCTCCAGAGCCTTTATTCCTCCACCAATCAGTGAACATTTCTATTCATCAGAGAATTATTATACATTTATAAATAAATATTACTGGTATATAGTGTGACATGAGTGTATTCACCTAAAAATCAATAATAATTAAAATTTTAATATTGTTGAATTTTAGAATAGGTAATCTTGACAACTATACTGATATATTTTTTCCATCAATTACATAAAACCATCAATCAAATCTACTTTCTTTCTTTAATTAACATTATATCTTTACTAGTTGATATCAATCCCAAATGGATAAACTTTTGGAAAATTACATTGTTTAATGTAGGAGTATAATTAATCCAATTTAATCCTTGTGATGTTTGACCCAATCCATTTTTTATGTTTTGATATAGTGTTGAAGTCGCCAATAAACATCTAATTCCACATCAAATTTTTTACATCATAGTAAAATTCCACAATAATTCACATTGTATTTATATATGAGTTATAAGAATATACTAAACATATGTTTAAATGAGTTATATTAAAAAAAACTGATAAGGTAAAAGGTTGAAACCTTTCATTGAATGTGATCACTAGTACAATTATATGATTCAACACACATAGGGGTTTTAAATCATTATTATGAATATTTTAAGTGATAAAAGAGAACCCAGAGGAGTATTACTAAAAGTAATCAAATTATGAATCATTATCATAGGTTCAATAACCGCAACAAAAGATGGAATGTTTGTTATATTGAGTTTTCTTAGATTTAAATGTATTAGAGAATTATCAACCCCATTATAGTTCAATAACATGATATTAATTTTAACGATGATGATATTATACCCCTAGTTTAAGGTAACCTCATAAGATTCATATAAAAATATTTTTTTAATTACAACATTACACTTATTCCATTTTTGATTATGATTATCGTTCTCAAAATTATTATCAATTTTCTCTAGAAGTACAGAATCCTCTACCCTATCATCATAGTTAGTTTTTTCAAGATGATATTTCGCTTCATATTCCAAAAAACATATCACTGAGAGGGAGAATTGTTTTACCCTAAATATCATCTCCTAGGTATATTTCCTCGTACTAATTTAATCTAGTGTCATTTTTAGGATATATTAGTTAATTTATATAACTTATTTTGAGAATATGTCTTCTATTAGTATTCAGGACGAGACCGTTCAAGTTTATTCACCATATAATTAACTATATTAGTATTCTGTATGTCCCCTTTTTTTAGTAGACCCATTGTGTGATGCATCCTTATATGCATATAATGAATTATTAATTGGTATGAATAAATTGTATTTAGTAATATACACATATCCATTAAACCCCTTCATATTGGTTGCCGTGTTAAAACATATCGTGGCCCAATACTAACATGCATGGATAATATATAACTTTAGTTGAATATTCACTACATTATAAAAGTACATTCCTGATGATTAGAATAATTTAATTTCTTTGGAATCCTGGATCACAATAATCTAATTTTGTGAAAGATATTTAACAGGTCCCATAAAGATATTCCCCATTATTATTCATATATAAAAATTTTCATTATAACATGGGGAAATAAAACATAAGAAATGGTGATCATAGATACACAATAAAGGTAAATATAGGGGTACGTATGTATAACATGAACATAGGTGATTGAGAACATGAGTACAAAATTTTAAATCCATACACTACATTTAAAAAATCATAATCATGAATAATTTAAAAAATATTGGTTTTTAACAAGACATATATAATAAGATAATCAATGAAAATGAGTCATGAGAGAATAATATAGGCATAACACATGAAATTTTTGGAATACACATACTAATGTATAATCATTAGATATTAGTGAAGGATCATTTCCAAGACCATCATAGAAGGAAAAGTATTTTAATAAACTGGGTTCACTCCCCATTCTGTCTATATATTACTAAACTGAGTTCACTTACCTTTCTAGTCTTGTATTACTGAACGAAGATCACTCCCTATTCTAGACCAATATTAGTTAACAAAGATCCCTCATAATTCTATCTATGTACTACTAACCCAATTTAAATTCCCATTCCTATTTTTTCTATCTCTTCAGATATATAATTAAATACCCAAAGCAGTTGAGGGAGAAATAGGTCTCACCTGCCACATAATGAAAACTAAATTTAGTTTTTTCATAAGACTATAAACATTAATCATTTTATAACCCATGAAATGATATGTGTATCATTAAAATACCATCATATCAAAAACTATGTAAAATATATAGTTTTACAACTAATTTTATCATCTAATAAACCATGAATGGAATTATGATTCATTAGCATCTTGTCACGGTATAACCCATGGATGAAAATTCACTTTCATTAAAAAACAAATTATCATAATCATAAACCATTCAAAAAATATTAAATATAATAATGGTTTCCTTGGATATTATCCTCAATAAATCATAGAATCTATCATATGATGTCATTTTATATAGATAATTATTTTTGAACGATCAAATGAAGTAATTATTAAAGAAGATAACATTTCATTAAAAATTATTTAATTAACATATACATATTTTATAATGTATCATTATTTTAAAAAAAAAATTAATTCTTATGAAGTAACTTATAAAAAAAAATTATAAATTTATTGAGGCAAATATCCTTTCCATTTTGAAAAATACATTATAAAAATATTGAATAGTTTGAAATAATTTTCATTGAAAATAACTATAAAAACTTATAATGTAATATTTTAAAACCATTTTAAACAATTATTAAAACAGAAAATATTTTTATATTCATACATATAGAAAACTATCTTAGAAGATAATCTAAATAAATTGAAATTTTATTACAAAAAAATGTTTTTTAGTAAAATAGATTTATAATCAAACAGAAAAATATGGTTAGATTGTATTTAAAATACATTCTGAATTATATTAAGTACCAATTAGTGAAAATATGTTACCATTTAACGAACATATCATAAATAAATATTAGATATGAAAATTAAAGATAATTATTTAGAGATAGATCATAAAGTATTCTAATAAACACACAGACATACACAATCCCAATAAATGATGGTATTTTAATATAAAATTTAAATAAGAGACTAATAATCTACAAAATATAAATGAGTGGTGACTATGGAATAAGTCTCACATATTAAAAAGTGAGACTAGAAATCTACATTCAATAAGTCTTGACTTGATTTGTACTCATTAATAAATAATCTATAATTTATATAAGTTTATTATAAATCTAATAAAAAACTATATTCATATATAAAATACTATATATGATTTTATTATGACATTATATAATGTATTTATTAATAATTTCATATTTATTATTTTGTTTTGGGTAATAACCACCTGATTTTTTAAATGTGTTCTAAAAATTATTTTTAGTCCTCTTACATAGATCATTATTTAATAATTTTCAGAATAGAAAAAATGATATATATAATATATATATAATATATATTTATTTGTAATAATTCATCAAATTTAGAAATAGGAAATGAAATACACCCTTCCTATAGATGACATGTCGTATATACAATGAACTCTATTTCTATTTATTATTATATGGGATAAAGAAAATTAAATTATATGTATAAATAATATTATTATATCATAATTATTATTTTAAATATATATCATATTTCATTTAAATCCATGCACAATAAATTCCATGTAATGCTTGATGTAATCATGTTGCTTCACGATGTTGTATCCCTTCTTACACACGAACAACATTACCGTATTCTCAAAAAATTGAATCCATCTAGTTATGTGTAATATAAAAATTATTGAATGATAAATAATATAGTAAAATAATATAAATAATATATACTAAAAATCTATCATGAATCCCAACCTTGAAAAGTGGTAATTGAAAAATGAATGACAACGATTCATGAGGTGAAAGTTCATTGTACACACGAATTATTATTGATTATAACATTTGACGGAATGCCCTGAATTTGTAGGTTATAATCATAAAATAATAACATATAACTAAGTCTTATTTTTTTATATAATCATAAATAAAAAAATATATTTTGGGGTTTGAGGAATAAATAAAATCAACACATTTGCTGCTGAATGAAACCTCTTTCCCCATATATTTTTTTGGCCTTCACCAAAGGACTTATTTGGTTGGATTTATTACCAATGGAAGGATTATAATACAAATTTATTTCAGTTTGGTGTTTATTTTTTTATTTTTTGGATGAACCAAATGGGTTTAGATTTTTGAATAATTAAAGGGGGTGAGATCCCTTTTATAGTGGAAGAGGAGTGTCATTCTTGTTAATAAAAAATATTAAACCATATTGGGAGGTATCCCTTACATCATATGCCGCTAATAATGAAACACTTTATATAATGAAGTAATATTTATAAAAATGTCCAGAAAATCGATTGTGGATAAGTTAAAAGGTCATTTTTCCCTTGATATCAATGTTTGGCCCCTAATAAACTTGTTTTTCACTTAATCTCCATGATTAATTTTAATTGTTCTCACTAATAACTATGGGAAAAAATTATATTTTTTATTTTATGTTATATGTAATTATAATTACAAATTTGGAATCCATGTTTCTAAATTACTGTCACATAATTTGTAGAATTTAATTTAAAATTAATCCCATGGAGGAGACAAGACAACATGTTTTTAAATTGAAAATTTTCAAAAGATTAATATTCATTATATAAAATTACAATATAAATTTTAATAAAATTACCAAAATTTAATTAATAATATTATAATTAAAATTTATAAACTTTAAAAAATTAAAAATATAATTTAAATTTGTAATTTTTTATATAAAAAGCGAGTTTTCCATTAAAATTTAGTGTTTTTCAATATTCATAAAAAATGATTCTTCTTGGAAAAATATAAATTACTAATCATAGGATAATAATGAAATTAAAATTTCAAATATACTATTTATTTTTTGAAATATAAATAATTGTGTTTTCAAAATTTATTTTTAAAACCATTTTATGAGTAAAAGGTGGTAAAACAACCTTTTATTAAAATACATCTTTTTATACCAAAAATAGATTTATTCTTCTCACTTATCTAAAAAATACATAAGATGAATGTTAAATAGTTTGTTTAATATATAATATAGATATTTAATTAAAATAATTCGTTTAAAGTGGATTTTTTTTGTTTTATTAAAATAAAAAAAAATTTATAGAAAAAATTTCTTTTGGAAAAGGAATATATTTATTTTCAAATGGTTCTTACCCTTCTTTATAATTAACTTTCTACCATAAAATTTACCTAATATACCGAATTAAACCATATTTTTATAATTTAGTTAATCTTATTCATTATAATCTTCTTAAGTGCTTGGTGATAACTATCCTAATATATTAATAATAAAATTAATAAAATTTTATAGTTCCATATAAAATAATATTTTGTGTAATTAATGTTATCGAAGGAACGTTTTATCATGTGTACCACAAGGAAAACATAGTGTTGTGTGCACTAATATATAATCTCGGTGTTTCTTTTAAAAGAAAGTAATATTGGTTTTGTGTATAAACCATTATTTACTTACTGTATCATACAATGCAATCCATCAAGGAATTTTAATTTATTAAAAAATTTAATTCATAAAAACATGGTGCATTACATTATGCCATCATTAAAATGAATTTATCCCTAAATCATTGATTGGGTAATTTATTTTTTAATACCTGATGGTTCCTCTTAAAGTAAGCATCATCATAAAAATGAAATCTGAAACATTAAATATCAATGTCAAGTTGGAAACATAATGATTACCCAAAATATCTCATAACTTGGTTTCCACATAGAATAACAAAGGTTGAAAGTTATGATGTGAAAAAAGAATAAAAGAAAAAAATAAATATAGAGATCGACTGAGGTCATTGATCACAAGTAATTGAATGATCAATAAAAATTTAATGGGCTAAAACCATAAATCTGAATTGATTGAAAAGACCATCGGTTCATTATAAATGAAGGTAATATGATAATTTTTTTGTTTCAATACCCTTATCCTAATGATGATGAATTACTATAATACATAATAATATAGGTAAATATTCATATAGAAACATAATTTCACCATTTGTTTTGATTTGATCAATATCTACTTCATCACTGAATATTAAATATATATTTTTTATTATCTAAAAATTTTGTTGGAAAAGTGTGAAATCCATATTTCACCCAAAAATGGAAATAAAAAATTCATTAAAGAATAACTTATACCTATTAGAGTTTAACTCACTAAATAAAATCTAGGATATAGTTTTTACCTTTTAATCTAGTTCATCCTTTAAAAGATCTTCAAACCTTAACACCAATTTTTCCTAGGACTGGATGTTCTCCTCTACATTAATCTTCTTGTCATTGAACCATGTTATCATTATAAGATCATACTTGTCGATCCAAGAAAACGGCTCCTCATTAATTGATACCTTTAATAAAATACTCATTATTCTGTTGGCATCATCATATGTAGCATTAATCGTAAGATCAAAACCCAACATATCCTCTCCCTAGTGCATTTGAAATTCCAAATATTCTTCATGGATAGTGATAGGTTCCACCTATTTCCAGACATCCTTAGGTTCATCTCACACCATCTTATAGTTCGACTTCTTCGCAGATCTAGTCCCCATAGGTTATGGAAAATATGAATATTCTTTTCTCTCTTTGCAAACACCGCTATGGCTCTTGCTTCTTCTCAAGATTGGAAGCATGCTACCCTGTCCATATCCATATGAATCACCAGATAACTGGTTGGAGTGATCACCACTGGACTCATTTTCAGGGGCCTTCTTCTCTTTCAACCTAGTTGAAACAGTTTCTAACTCCTACACTAGATCATCGTTAGCCCAACCTTGAAAACAGTGACCCAGTTTGATATAAACCCCATTTATTATATAGCATAACCTAATTGAGTCCAAATGGACCACTTCCTGGACTTCATCAGTGATTCCATTTCTAGACCGGACTACTTTAGTGTAAGAAACAACCAAAGGAGTCTGTAGGATTCATGCAACCTCCATTTGAAATTCCACAATAGATAAATCCTTATTGCTTGTTCAGGAAGCGCATACTTGAGGACTAGTATTTGGAGATTCCTAATGATCCTCAATTTAATTTGAAAAAAATGCTCATGTCATTCCCTCACCTAAATCGACTACAGTACCCTTAAACATTAATGAATTTTCAGAACTCCCCACACCCAGTTCACTCTTCAATCTACCAAAAATATCTAAAATCTTTGGTTCCAGAGGAATTTGATTAGCCTTTGAAACCCCC
Organism: Viscum album; assembly: GCA_963277665.1. Lineage (NCBI taxonomy): Eukaryota > Viridiplantae > Streptophyta > Magnoliopsida > Santalales > Viscaceae > Viscum > Viscum album. Next base: position 1,136,756,552 of record OY728153.1, on the reverse strand, counting down.
TGGACTACATCCCATAAGGAAATTTCTTGGTTGAGAGGTTGATCATGTGATTCATGGACATATGACTCACTCACCACCAAGGAATTGGTATTAATAATGACAGTCTCACATAAGACCAAGCTCATCTTCTTAGCGCTCAAACCAAATTCCTTCTACATCATATTCCCGCACCTACATCCAAATTTTTTAACACATGTTATCAAAAAGGTATAAATACTCATGTGGAAATTATATATATTAAATTCCCAAATAATATTCATATTTAAAATTTACCATTTCCCTAATGGTTTTCTATATTAATCTTTTAATAAAAATCCAAAATGTGAGAAAGATGGTGACTAAATTTCTCAAAACCAACTTTTGATCAATCACCAATGTATCATAAAGTATATATTTATTTTCATATAGAATATATGTAAATAAATTCATCATATAGTTTCTTTAATCATGGTAATAACCTAAATTACCATAGGAACATAATTAAGACAACAATTCTTTCCCATTACTTGAATAAACTAATAAATTATTGAATGTATTCCATAGATCAAATAATTTTGTAAAAACCTTAAATGATATGATTAAATGATTTCTTAATATTTCCTGTATCATATTTTAGGTCATTAATATTTTTGAATCTACCTTATAATAACTATCATCTCATTAGAATAAACAAACACCATTTTCTTAGCTTCTAGAACTTATTATGGGATTCTTCTCTATAATCAACCTATAAAATTTACATTAAATTTGTTTTATAGTCTTTATGTATAATTTAACAGATTATTTAAAATAATTAATGAAAAAAATCATTAAAAATACACACATATATATATATATTTAAATACAAATATTCTAGGATTCCAATACAGAAACACATAAATTATTCCACCTCATCCTTAAGACATAATATATGCTTCCTCATCTTATTTCTTAATACGTATTTTATTACACATGTCATATTTAGTCTCATTATCACCATCAATATACCCATTACTTGTATATCCCCACTGTTTTTATTCATGATATTTCCATTTTATTCTTTATTTAATCACTCTTATTGTACAAAAAAATTATCACTAGAATCTTGTATGTAAAGGCACATTATTTTTCACTAGTTCCTGATCGAGTTGAGATCAATATGGTGTTTTTAAGGTTATTAACACTTGGAAAATATATTCTAGATCCCCATCCAATTATAGTGTCTATATAAGAAATAATTTCTAGGAAAACAATAATTCTATCTTTTACCATATTTCTTGGAAAATTCCATACACATTGATTCATCCTTATACACATCTTTAGAGACATCCCATGAAATATCCATATAAATATCCCAAATGATATCACTAATGTTTTATAATTATTTTTATACAATGGTTAAATATACATTTACTTTCATACCATCTATATAGAAATATGATTATAAATGTTGATAATACATCATTTTAGATGTATATTCAACACATTACAAAAGTACATGTCTAAAGGCCGCAATAGTATATTGTATTTGGAATCTTGGAAAAAAATAATCTAATTTGTTGAAATACATTCAACAATAACATATTGATCTTCTAATTTGGTATTAATACTCAAAACCATTCTTTATAATCTATGAAAAGGGTACATATGAATGGGTGAGATTAAATGTGTAGTAAGAGTATACAAAGGATATACATATTAATAACATGAACATAAGGGTATAGAAACACAAAAATAACATTTGAAACCCATTTCCATTATATAAAACATCGTAATCATAACTTATAGAATAAAGTTTGTTAATTTATATGAAATTAATCATAATATAATCAAATAACATGATTTATAGGAACATTACATAGTATATGACATGTAATGATTGGCATATAAGTAAGAAAAGAAAATAATTTCATTTTAGTCATGTATTAAATCCAATACCACTATAGTGGATGAATTCCTCTACTAAACCACATTCACTCCATGATTAATCACTATATTACTGAATATATTTGAGTTTCTATTCTAGCCCGATATTTATGAAGCAAGTTCACTTATTATTCCATCACCTTATTACAGAACCAAGATCAATCCACGTTCTATATCATGAGTTATATAAATCATTACCCTGTGCATTATAAGGATATATAGGTCCCACCTATAACATATTGAAAAAAAATTGGTTTGCTCCATAAGATAATAAACATTAATTATATAAGAACCCATGAAATAAAATGGTTAAAATAAATATATTATCACTTCATAACTTAGAGAAAATTTATAGGTCTCATAATCATTTAATCAAAGAATAACCAATGAATGGAAGTGGGTTTCATAAGAATTTCATGATGTTATATCTCGTGGAAGAGAAATGGGTTTAAAAAAACTTTTGATATTATACATAAAACATTAAAAAAAGAATAAGAATGGTTTCTATGGAATGAATCCACAATAAATCATAATATATATTATGGGATATCATCTATGTTAGAGAGCTATTTTTGAATATCACTTAAATCATTTTGTAATGTAAATACTTTTTTTAAATATTTTTGTAAGACATAGAAAATATTAAAAATAATTTTATTTTAAAAAAAGCATTAAAAATATTATTTAGGACTTATAAATCATTTAAAACGTTTCCTGGTGAAAATTTCATTTCTGTTTTGAAAATATTATTTTAATTGTCAAAATAAAATTTATAAAACATTTTTCTTTAAAAATAACCATGAGTACTTATAAATGAAGAATTGAAACACATTTTAAAATTTTTTTAAAATATAAAATATTTTTAAAATTATTTTTCATGAAAAATATATTAAAATATCATTTATTTTTTTTCATTTTAAAAATATTTTTTTGAAAAAAATAGATTTCCAACTGAAGATATAAATAAGGACAAATTTTATTAAAAATAAATTCTTAATTATATTATTTAAAAATGATTGGTCAAATGCTACCATTACTTGAAGATATGATTAAGAAATAGAGGATAATAAAATTCATCATAATTATTTAGGTATTAATTATATGGTTTTATCACGAGAATGATAATTATAAATAATACTGATAAATGATTTGATTATAACATAAAATCTCTCCATTCTCGCATCCTTGATTCGTTATCCCATAAAAGAAAATACATAAAATGAAAATTAAATATAATTAAGATAAATAAATTCCTTATATTACATTTAAAATGTGTTTTATTTAGACACCTGGTTAGAATATACGCGTATAACATAATGTACCTCTCGATGGAGGAAAATTGAGACAAAATTACCTTATAGATATTGTAACATTTCAACTGTAAACCCCATGAAATAGAGATCCAAAAATTAATATTAAAAAAATAGATTTTATGGGAAGCTTAAAAAATAAATTCATAGGAATTTTATTCACCATATAAGATAATGAGGTGGTGAATATAAAATGTGTCTCACAAAAGAAAAAATTTCAACTGAAATCCCTTCATAATTGGGTATCTTTTGAATCATAGGATCCATTAAGTAATATAATAATTTAAAATTTGAATTTAATTAAATAAATTATATTAATTATATAAATTATCATGATGTGTTATATACAATGTCAAAAATAAATTAGTTCTTAATATTGCATATGTCTCACAGAAATAAAAGCGATACCAGAAATCCCCTTACCATAAGTGTTAACATTATTCATACACATTGAATACTCATATATAATAGATATAATATTATTATAAGTATAACACAGAACCATATTAATATATATAATAAAAAATATTTTATGATTGGGAGTTTATACTACCCGTTCATTAACAATTCTACGTGAAATATACATTTTGTGTAATAAATGATTTGTTTTTTCAATATGTTTTCACTTTTTATTTTTTGTCCTCTTACATTGATCAATATTTAATGAGTTCAAAAATTTAAACCATTATATATATAATATAAACTCAGTATATATTTTTTTATAACAATCTATAAATCATATGAGTAGAATATTAAATAGACCATTCATGCAGACGGTAGGCCATACATATGTGTGAACCTAGATTAAATTTCATTTTCATATTAAAATAAAGATATGTAAATTATATATATATTTATAAATTTTCATTCTAGTATAATTTTTATTTCATATATATCACATATTTATATTAAGACCATCTTTTATACATTCCATGAATATCATGAATGAATCAAATATCTTTGCGTGGTGGTAGTCCGTCTTACACACAACCGATGATATTGTATTCTAAAAAAAATGGAAATAATGATGGAATGTGTTATATAATAATTAAATAAGAATAATGAAATAAAAAATTTCACAAATTTAATATATAAACATTATATTAATCAGTATTTTTATCCATGACAGGTGGTAATTGAAGAACAAATGACATTGGTTCTCGACCCACCAGTCCGCCGTACACACGAATTTTGATTGTCTATCTGATTTGATATAAGTGTGTTATGTTATTGATATTAACCTTAAAATATTAATATATGTGAATATTTATGATAATTAGGTTACCATTTAATCATGAAACAAAATTAAATTAAGGTGCTTGAGGAAGAAAAAATACAATAAAATATCTAATTGATAAAAGTTACCTCTTATTTTGGTATGTCCTCTTGGTTTGCACTGAAATACTTCCTTGGATGGAATTATATAAAAATGGATGTTTTTATTATTATAATAAGGATGGTTTTAGTCTATTTGGGCATGTTATGTATGATAAAAATGATTGATAGGTGTGAATTATTGAGGGATCTAGGTGACCTTTTATAGTGGTAGTGGAGTTGAATTCTTCTAAATACCAAAAGGTAAACACGATTTAGAGGACTCCCACACATTATGTGCCTCCAAAAATGAATCATTTTTGATTAAATAAGGGGGTACTGCGAAATAATTTCCATTCAATATTTTTGGACAAGTGCTTAAGTCATTCTTTGATTAAGTTCAATTATTTGATCCTTAGTAAACTCTTTTTTTCTCTTGTTGATTATGATTAATATTAAATATTTTTAGTAATCATAATGGTAAAAACTATTTTTATATTATCATAAATTAGAAATTATGCTATTTAAAAATATGGAATTCATTTTTTACAATTTGAATTATAGATTTTGAAGAAATTACTTCCGAAATAATCCAGAAAATAGGACAAGACGATAGGTTTTTAAAGAGAAAATATTCATATTTTCATATGCTTTTATATTAGATTTAAATTTCAAATTTATTACAATGAAAAATCATAAATTAATATGATTCTATTTTAACTAATTTATATTAAAAATTTGAAATATAATTCATAATTGTAAATTATTTAGATGAAATGTTAATTTTTAATTAAAATTCTGTATTTTTCATTATTCATCAAAAAAAAACTTCTCATAGAATATAAAAAAAATCAAACTATGATATATTTGATATTATACATTAAAAAATAATGTTTATTCTTCATATATAATTTATATATGTGTAAAAATTTAGTTTTAAAATAATTTTACTATTAGATGTTGGTAAAACTGTCTTTTGAAACTTAATGCATTTTATTCATAAAATTGGGTTCATTCTTATATCTTATCTAAAAAACACAGAAGTTGGATGTTAAAAATTTTAACGAACATATAATATATAAATTTAATTAAAATAATAATTTATAATTGTATTTTTAAATTTTTTTTTATAAAAAACATGTTTTCGCATAGATTAATAGTTTTTTAGAAATGGAATTTCGTTATTTTGAAATAGTTCATACTCTCATTTATAATTAATTGGTATCCAAATAATTTATTTTATATAAATGTGTAAAACATATTATCATAATTTAGTTAATGTTATCCATAACTACCATTTCAATTACTATGTGATAACTATCATAACTTTTTGATAATAATTCTATTAGTATATTATAGTTTGGTATGGATTGTTCTTACAATTAATGAATGATATAAAAGGAAATGCTATTTTTTATATCACAAAAAAATATAGTTTATATACAAAAATATAAACATAGTGTTTTAGGAAGTAAAATTTTAACTTGGTTTTACATATAATGAAATCTTGACGTGTACTAGCATGAAATGTAAAGAATCAATGAATTTTATTTTAATATAAGAAATGATTCAAAGAGAATTTGGGTGTTACAAAACATGTTGTCTCCATGAATGTGTCACCCACATCATCTCTAACAATTATAATTCACTATATAATATTCAACCCATAATAACATTAATTATTTCAAAGGATTAAATTTTTTAAATTTCATTGATCAGTTTGGTTTAGAGTTTTAAAAAATTAGAAAAAATTCTTGAATCTTAAAATAGTCAAATATAAAGTGGGAAACTCCACTAAATGTAAATTTTTACAAAAATGGGTATTCTAAAATTCAAAATCTAAATTTATTAATAACATATCTTCAAATTTTAAGTGGAATACATATACTAGACAGGTAGAAAATGATATAGTTATTACAATAAAATAATCCCTACAAAAAAATTTGAATATGTGGGATGGTCAAAAAAATCTCAGTATGGATTCCAAAAGAAATAACACCTATTAGCCCATTTGAAAGATCATGAAAACCGATAAAAATGTTTCCATTTTATATTATAATTGTTTAAATGATATAATATTTTAGTTACACAAGAAATAAACTTATTTTCCCATTTTTTTAAAAAAAATATCATAATAAATAATAAAATATAAGTCATAATAATGACATTTTCTTGTAAAATATTATCAAAAATGAAAATATTTTATTGAAAACCATATTTTTCACCCTTAAAGTGGGCATTATAATTCCTTTAAAATTTATCATTAGCATGCCTTAGGAAAAAAATACTTCTATTTAAAAAAAATTCAAATATAGAAAGATAATTATGGTATATTGGGATGTCATATACATGTCATTCATAATATATATATATAATGTTGAATATCCCACATGGTTAATCCGACATATATTCTCCAAAGGAAAAAATCATTATTCATTTCATTTGAGATTTTTATTGAGCCTATCCATCAAGATGAGTTGTGTAAATAAAAAAATACATAAAAATATATAATTTTTCATTAACACAAAAAAACTAAAAAAATATTCATTTCAATGCTACATAGAAGAAATTTCTAGATATGTGTAAAAAATATGAGGAATAAAATTTTCTTTTTAAAACTGTTAAAAAAATTATATGAATATAAGTTAAGAATATTTTATTTATAAAAACACTAAACCATTGCAGTTGATGATTCAAAAATAATAACATTCATGTTGGTTGTAAAATAATATCATGTAGTATATGTTATAAATTATATTATTTATAACTTTGGTAAAACGGTCCAAAAGAGATTTGTAGAAAGAATACTAAAAAAAGTCTTTTTTAAAAAATTGTTATGAATATTAAATTAAATTTATAATTTTATTTAAGAGTATTTTATATAAAAATGAAAACACAATATAATAATTTTACTTAAGTTTCATATTTAATAAAATGACTTTAAACCATTTAAACAATTATTTAATGGAAAATATGATACCTCGAGTCACGATTTAATTCATATATTCTCTAAGTGATGAATAATAAAATTAATTTAGTTTTATAATTCCATAAAATCCTTGTTCATTTTAATTTCTTTATCATTATTTTCTTTATATCATTAATTATCAAGTTATTTTTTTGTTACTAAAAATTTTATGTTCACGTCAAACATTTTGAGTTTGTTCGGATTAAAATTTCTAAAACAATGTTGGTAGGTTTACCATAGTCAAATAATTTTTATTCTAATAATATTTATAATATAATTCATGAAAAAATTATTATATTTATAAATTTAATAAATATTTAAATATAACCATTTATGGTTCTAAAAACAAATGAGTCTCATCTATTTGTGGGTAGGGTAATCCATAAGTACGCATGAACAACATCAACATATTTTAATAGATCGCAATTTATTAAGTTAAATGATATATTAAATTTTTATTAAATATAACACACATATCATATATATATATATATATATAATAATTCAATCATTATAACTATTCATGAGATGTGGTGATAAAAAACAATACCCATTACTTCTTGGAGGTGGTAGTCTACACATACACACAAATGAAGTTTTTGTTTCCCATATGTTGAAAAAGCAGAGGAATAATGGTTGTAAAATAATAATAAGAATAATAAGAATATTTTAGATACATAAATTATTATATAATCTAGATTTATGAGAATCTTAATGAGTTATAGGAGGAAATAAAATTAAAATTCATCGTATACCATTATTACCATTGTTTGGAAAAAACTATTTTTTACCCATTAACCCTTACAAGAAGGTGTTTTGATGACACCAGATACTCTAGGTAACGGGGAGGAAGGTTTTAAGGTATTTATTCATGTATTAATTGGGATATTTCCCTCAATTAGTTTAAATAATAGAGGATAAATGGTTCCCCTTTATATGTGAATGGAGTGAGACTCTTGAAATAATTCAGTGTTTTAAAATGCTAGTAGTTCATATTCCTAGAAAAGTGGAACCAATGAAGCCCAAATTCAAATATAATATATTATAAGGTTTAAATAAACTCAACCAACCAAATGCAGATAATATTTTAATTCATTTTATGCCTTATCACAAAGTTAAAACCCTTTTTATCTCCAATTTAACCATAATTGCAGTAAACAATGTTTTAGAATATAAGGGTTTAAAATTTAGATATAAGTTGGAATGTTACTCAAAATTTTTCCATGAATGAATATTTAGAATATTTGAAATAACAATATTCCTCTTTCAATTTTTTTTTAAATTGTATAATAAAATATTATTTTACTATAATATCACTATAGTTATGTTAGGAACTCCTCATTTAATTATAATTGAATGATGTCAAGATTACAATAAATATTTAATATAAAATACATTTAAAAAAAATAAAAAACATTATTAACCATTTTTTTTAAACACCATAATTAAAAAATATATATATATTTAATTGATTTTTGGGGACTTTTAATTGATTTTTCTACTAATCTCTTAATTGATTCAATGACATTGTGTAAGCTTTCAAGGTAATTTAACATTCACTAACGATTAAAAATAATTTACAGTCATAAAAAGACTTATTAGAATTAATAATATTCACGTATAAATTTTAATATATTCTTTTTATCCATATTATAATATATTAGTGATGCTGAAACAAATTACAATGTTATTTTGAATTTATTCTATTATAATAATAATATGTAATCTATTTCCAAATAAATTGTAAAAAGTTCCACATTTTGAAATACTGGGAGTGGATATCCAAAATTAACTCATTATATAGAATATAGGAATGTGTTTAATATATTTTTAAACCTTTACAAAATTATTTTTTTCAAGGATTTACTTATTTGACTCTTATATGGGTGACATATCACTTCCATTATTACTATGCATATTGAAAAAACAATTAGTGGGAATGATTTACCAAATTTGAACCACTAGATTCGAAATATGGATCTCATTTATCATAAGTAAATTTATAGAAGTGTAAAAAACCATTTTTATACGAATTCATAAAATAAAATTGAAAACTTTTTTTACAAAATTGTGTTTTAATTACTAATATCAAATTACACGGAAATCAAGTATAATACAACTTAATATTTAGTTAACAATATTATTTCAAAAATAAATTAGTCTTTTTATAGTTTAAGATAAAATTTAAAATGTAATAGAACTTATAAATTATATTATTTTGTGAATAAAATGAGTCTTTTAAAATAAAACACATTTTTTACAATTTTCATAAAAATAATTTTTCCTAAAAAAATAAAAACGTCATTAAAAAAATATTATATAATTATTAAATCTAATTTTATTTTCTTTTTTTTGGATTTTTTTTAAATTATTAAAATATAATTATAGTTTCCACTCACAAAATTAAATAAACCCAATTATTTGAAAATACATTTTTTATTATATAATCATTTTACTAGAATATGAATATTATATTTTATGAATTGATATATAAATTTTCAAGTTTAAATAATAACATATATATTTTTCATAATGATTTTATTATTGTTTGTACAACCAATTTAATAGTTGGGTTATAATTATCACATTTAAATAATTACATTTTTATAGCATATCAATGATTTTTTATGCTCAATGTTGTGTATAGTAGAAAAAATATTATTTTCAAAATATAAATTATAAAATATTGAGGTATTGAAGCCGTGTATTTCCCATCATATATGATAAGAACATCAGGAGGGGTGATGCTCTGGATATGGAAATTTTCCGCATTTGAAACCTATTCCCCCACATTTCCACCAACCACATAGACAAATGGAACGGGATCATGTTCATTGGGTTTAATTCCATTTTCTTTCCCTATATCATATTCTATCTTAGAGGTTTATGTGTCTTGAATTTTCTATTTCACATAAACTGTATTACTTAAATATGTGGTATCATCATACCATTTAACCATGAATATAATATAGACATTAATACTTCATCACACTAAGGTGAGATCACCAATATAGTTACATTCACTACAAAAAATTGGGTACATAACATAATAGATTTTCAATTAATTTTTTTTCATTTAAAGTTGTTAGAAAATTTTTCATTAAATTTGTTTCTTCCAAATGTACTATAATAATAACCCTTACAAATTAAAAATATTTCATTTTTCTAGTTTTTATCTAAAACATAATTGATGTTCACAACATAGAGGAAATTTCACATAGAATTTTTGGATGAAAATATATCAAAATTATATTAAAAATAGACCTCTAAAAGTGTGAATGCATATTAATAACAATGAAGGGTTCAAAATTATGATCACATTTTTTATTCAATGGTGGAATCTTTTCGAGGAAATGGATCATAATCCCTATTCCCATCTATTATCTCTATTATATGTGAGCTAAATATGATAGAAGACAATTCTAAACACATTAATAATCCAATTCTAAAGCTCTATATTTCAATAATACTTTTTTAATGGTGAATAAATGTCTAGGGAATGTACTCAAAATGTAGAATCAGGATTATAATAATTGAGTACATAAATATATTCAAACTCCATAAAAGTGCGTCTTTATTTATTGGAATATTGGTTATAGTAAAATTTTAAGGACTCTCTCATTTTGTGGGATAAAACAAAATGGTGAATTGAAGACTCCTTATAGATAAAATAATATCGAAAGGTATTATTTCACAAAATGTGCTCTAGATATGTGATTCGATTCTAGATTCTTGGGTATAGAGTTTCAGAAATTTACTTTCTTCCCAAAACATCATATTTATATAGAGATGAAGACGAATTACACAATTTATTAGTTGGATTAAGTTTTCACACATTATTCTTTGATGCACCACCTGTTGAACCTCCTCTCTAAATCCTCAGGCCAATAATAATAACAATAACAACAACAACAATAATAATAATAATAATAATCGAGAAGATATCACCTTATAGATAATATCCATTAACTATAAATTCATAATAATAAAAAATATATGTTGTTATAGATGTCATAAAATATCTATGATGAGTATATAATTTTGGTTAGGATGATAAAACATATATTTGGTACCCCAAATTTTGAACATTGGGCATCTCATGGGTCCATTTCAATGAGGTGGTGTGGAATTACATATTTGATACACAGAAACTAATTTTTTATGTATTTAAATATTTGAAAATAATCAATAGATACATATAGAAACTATGAAGAAAAAAATATGAAATGTGATAATTGATGAAATAATGAATGATCTGGAAAATAAGGAATACATGGAAATAAATATAAATGGGAAAAAAAGCCCATGGTTGGTCAAACTGTGACTTCACCACTTACATAGTTTTTTTCTGCCAATATTATGGAAATAAATGATCAACATGAAGTTAATATCTTTGGTAAACATCAAGTTTAACATCATATAATTAGACTAGAAAACTATCCCATCAACATTAATGTCATAGATCACAATATATTTAGGCAAGTAGAATTACTAGAATTTATTTAAAAACATAAAATGGGTAAAAGTTGAAGTAAAAGGGGGAGAATCAAGGTTTTCTCACATATTTAGGGAATTGAGAATTAATTTATAGAAACAATCCTTGAATCAAGAATAAAAATTCCAAATTATAACAACATGTTTAATTTATCAAGATGAAATATAAAATAATGGAGAAAATGCATAACCAGTATTGAATTCCACATCGTGTCCCATTATGTTCTCTCCATCAGTACCAAGTTAGATCCAAATATTTTTTTTGAACTCCCACAATAATATAATCGTCACCATGAATCCTACATGTAATGTACCTGATCACCTTTATCTTCCCTCATGATCAAATTTTACTGATTCTTCAAGATAATATAATGAATTCAGAGTTGAAATCTGTAGATATTTTCAAGATAAATGAATTTACCTTGATTCTGGTGGTCTAAATACGATTATTTTTATTCTATTTCTATTAGCCTCAATATATCATTGGACATTAAAAACCAAATATAAAAATTGTGCATGAAATAAATTATCTACCTACCTCTCCATAACTCGATGTTATTATAAAGATCAAGGTATTGACACCTACACATGCTCTATAGTGCACCTTTAGAATATTCATGTTACTTAAAAATAATTTTGATCATCCAAATCACTATAATTGATTCATATCACTTTAAAAAATAATTAATATATCTCATACCAGATCAGCATGATTTTCTACATTATTTCATCATACAAGAAATTAACTAGTGAGTCAATATTAATTAAAATATTAAAAAATTTCATGAAAATCAAATCTGGGTATCCTTATTTGGAGATATCATTCCTTCTTTTCAATGGTTATCAATGAGAAAATTAATTTTATTTTGAAATAAATTTGTTTTTACCCAATACCCTTTAATTATAACTTTATAGTAATTTCCATGATCATGTTACTCCAAAATATTCAAAAGCATGGAAATGGGATTCCAAGAATTACTGAACCACATCGAATCCTATTATGAAATTTATCAAAATATCCATTATGATATTCCAATCCACTCATGAATAAGAATTACCTATACTGCCTGTGATAATTCATGTTCAATGAGCCCAATCTTTTTGCCCAATGAATAATTGAACTTCGGGATCAATTTCATTTAATTTTGTCATACCATATTTGTAATAATATGTCACCTTGGAGTCATTCAGGAAAAATATAACATATATTGTGTTACTATGATATAATAACACATCTACACGAATGGTGTGAATTTATTTTATAACGTACTTAACCCGGTTCACTCACATGTAAGAAAACACAATTGTTCATATAGAATATAGGGAAGCTCCCTATAAGAAAAATTATTCTGACTAATATAGAGGGTATAAGGTTGTATATTGGGGAGACAATACCCCCATTATGAGAGTAGCGTGGTTGTGTAAAAAATGGATAAATGTAGGTAGTGTAAAATCAATTAATATTAGTAGGAAAATCATCATGATAAACTAAAAAGTCATCAATATCAATATTGAATACCACATAAGAAATAAGGTAATGCCATGAATCTTAATAGAAAAGAATAGAAAACCATGGATACAAGAAAACATACACATATTTATATCTAAAGAACCAAAAATACCAAAAATTATATATTAAAATAGTATCATGATCAATATCTGAGTAATGTTCTCCCCTACCCCTCACTATAATCAAATACAGCATAAAAAATTGGCCTCTTTTCCATATCCTTAATTGCATCCATGAAGTCTTTACAAGTACCAAACGTAGACCTGAATATGTCATGAGATATACTCAGTAGGCCAAAACCAATGGTGTCTAGAACTATCCATCTAGTGTATATAATATGATTAGAGTGATGATATAATAACAGTCAAGAGTTAAATTAAAATGTAAAGGGTAGGATTTGGTTATAAAATGACACAATGTTGGCTTCACATACTTTGGTTCATGCTGGTAAAACCACTGAACAGATTTCATAATAAATATTCACATATAAGTTTATATTCAATCATATATAATAATATGTGTTATATATATTTAATTAAATTTATAACTATATATTTAAATGTTTATTGTAATCAAGGAGTCTAGGAATATCTAAAGCATCCATGTATAGTCATTAGAGTCTCATAAATTTCAAGGGGACGTCGTTCCCAAGTATCACAAAAATATGGGACATCATTACCATGTATCAAAATTATATCAGAAAAATGCCTGAGTATAACAATTATATGGGATTCTGTGATTGAATATCACAAGTTTATGGAATTCCATACCCATGTATTACAAGTATGTGTGATGTTGACTCCATGTACCCCAAGTATATGGGACTCCATTTCTATGTTTCAAAAGACAATGAAACAACATTCTTGACTATCACTAGTATTTTGGAATCCATTCCCCTGTATCATAAGTAAAAAATCTATAAAAATTCCATTTTACAATATTTATGTTCCACATTTACATGGTAATAACCATTGTTTCTATTCAAAATTGTGATGTGCTCAAACCTCTCACATTACATTTCATTTATTATATAAGTTTCATCTATGATCTAATCTATAACCACATAAGAGGTGGTTTGGGTCACAAAAAAATTTATAATATCTAAGGTAAATTTACTTAGGTATACCTCAAGAGGTGGAATTAAAAGATGGGGATGTATTCCAAGATGATTATGGAGGCATGAGGTTATTTGTATTAATGATAACAAATTAAATAGTGGATATGCATAATTTTAAGGAAAAACATGAATATTTCAGCATAAAACATAATGATTCATAATAAAAATGAAAAAAATAAATTTATGGATAATTAAAATATCACCTACCATTTGGAATTATTGGAGTTCACATCCAATATCGTTTTTTTTTAATCTGACAGGATGAGATAAAATTGTGAAATGGGAAAAGGTCTTGAAAATGGAAAATATTTGATTTGAATAATATAGAACAAAATATGGGGAGATAAATGTATAAAATAATTATTTTTATCGAATATCTTATTGATATGATTCCATCATGAAAAAAATAGGTTCGATTAGAGTCAGGATGATGAAAAAAAGTAACTTAGCATATGTGTGGAAGAGGATCTTTTGATGGCTGGTATTGTTGAGCGCGAGAAAGAAATATGGGCTCTCAAAAATAAGGTGGGTCACAATTTAAAATTAAATTAAATAATATTAATTGTTATTAAATTTTACATTTCGTTTAGTATCTGGTTCTCCCCCACCCCCTAGAGAAAAACCAATGCACACTATGAACTTGGTACAGAAAGATAAATTCACTTAGTTTATTTTTTCGATAACAGGCCTCATGTTTTTGTCCCTTATTCTCAAAAATGAGAAAACTATCCTAATGAAACATTTTCAAGTCGATAATTAAAAATAACACCTCAATAATAATTTGAAAAAAATTAATGGCTCCATACCTCATAAGAACAAATTGGGATCTTACAGTCTTCCCCCATTATATAAATTGTTTTGTAATTTTTCCTTCTAAGGGTAGTAAGGTTTCATTACTGACTAACTCATGCCACTAATCACATATTTTAGCCTCTCTCTACCACGTATCAACATATAAATCATCTTGATACCATAAAACATATAATAGAGATACATACATACATCATAGATCCTTTTTGCATCAATCAGTGATATGAATCAGATACTTAACAAAAGATGTGTCGACAACCAGCTGAAAAACCTCAAGGTCAAAATAATGAGACATGTCTACATTATATCAATGATGTTGATATATATGGAAGAAATTATTCCTAACTCAGTACCTTTGGGGAAAAACTATATATTAAGATAATTAACTAAATCTCTCTATCTTATCAAAAGGGCTCATATAATGAGGTGATAACATACTCTATTTCTGAATCTCTATATGTCCCACTTTGGGAAAAAATATTAGAAACAAAAAATCCCAAACCTCTAACTCCATAGGTGTTTAATAATAATCAAAAAAAATTCTATCTACAAGGAGAAATAATCATATACCACATAATAATCATTGTATAACTATATGTCTCCTAACTAGGTGTTGTCCCAATAGTGTGGCATCTCTTTTCTCGAACAAGCAATGTGTGAATGATGTGGACTACCATATAGTACATCATAATTATCCATTTTTATATTAATATTGGAGCCTCTATTGTATATAAAATAAATGGGAGATATATGATTCTCCCAAAAACCTCTTAAATCAAGGACACATACTCGAATCATGTCCTAAAATACTTGTTTAATCCATTCTACTTGGATATCATTTTGTTGTTGAATTTTTTTGATCAAAAATATCTATGTTCTGAGAGAATTCTGCGACCTGTACCAGAACATCAATGTAAAATGAGAGTCCTTATCTAAAGCAAAGTTACATGTTACCCCATGAAATGGTATATTCTAATATATGTACCATTTCCAAATCTCATCCACATTGAAGGTACCCATTATTGGAATGAAATGGATGACCTTCATCGGCATATCCTTTATTACCAAAACCATGTTTCTACCATAAGGATGCCTAAAAACCAGTCTCAAAATAAATATTGAAACAATCCATTTTCAAATTTTTAACTAATGATAGTTGTAACAAGATATGAGGCATATTTTTCCCCAACAAAACCCGATGAAAGTTGGTACACTTCATGATAAAAACCTGGACAAGACATTTCATCCCAAGAAACCAATAATAGCTGCACATGCCTCTCTACATGTTAAAATTTCTAGTTTATATAACTTTATAAAGCATGGTATTATGATATCAGTGTAACTCACATGTATGTAGTAAAAAAATGTACCCATGAACATGATATATCCAATATCTATTTATAGTCTATCTTAGTGGTGGGTCCCAAATTGAAACACTATACCTTAGAACTAAGCCTTCATGATTCAAAACGTGCCTCCTCTTTACTCTTTCCAGATGTGATGAGGTCACTGATAAGGATGTAATTGAACGGAAACTCTGAATAAACATACCACTATATGTATAATAGAAATTAGAGACATAAACATCCATTCATCAGTACCTCAATAAACAAACAACATTTAAATATTCCACCTTAAATCAACAACAACTACATTGAAATTTTTAGACGTATAAGAATGATAAAAGTTGAAGCACTGATGGTATAGAAACAAAATTTTCCATATAAGGTTCAAATAATGACATGTAGAGATATATTTTGGGATTTTTATAGTCAGTGAAGACCAGAAACCTCTCTCTCATTATGTAATTCCTCAAACAAATCTTGACATGAATGACAGATACTAGATCGAGATCGTGCATCAAGTAAGTCATCTAATGAGGACTCACCTAATGAGACCCATATTAAACAACTATGTTCTCTTGAAGAATAAAAGATACCAAACCAATACCTTCTGAATCAAAATACATATTTTATATTCTTCCCAACTTTGGATGAATCCGGTCTTTTTCTGAAGTTAGTATCCCTTTCAACTCCCAAAAGGACTTCTCGAACACTTCAAACCATAAAAAAGTTGCATTGTAGGTATTAGAACTAGTAATAGGTGATTAGTGGTATAAACAATAATGTATTATATGTATTCAATATCTTTTAATAGACAATAAACTCCATATGTAAATGACCTTATTGGGATTCTACCATTAATTAACCCTGCTCACCTTCTCTAGGATAACTGATACTCCCCTATATGAGATAATGTGACCAAAAAGTGAGACTTTTCAATCAATATATTGAATTTACTAAGATATTCATATACCTAGTGATCTCTTATAGTATTCAATATGAACTCAAGATGTTGGACATGGTCAATTAAGATTCCAAGTGGTTCAGTGATGTTGAAATTGTAGTAAATAACTAAAGAGTGTGAAATGTTAATGAATTGTAAATGGGATGTTTTTAGAGCTAGTTTGATGGTCAAGAAAACATGTTTCATTGGTTATTTGAGGTTGAAACAATACTTATAAAATAAAATTTAATCAAATAATTAATATGATATATGGAAAATAGTATTTATAAATTTGGATGTCTCTTTGAGTTTGGTTTAGTTGAGTATTCTTGTTCGGCTTGCATTGCATCTTATAAATTTTTTAAATAGTATGTTTTACTAAAAAAATCATCATATTTAAGAGCACAAGAAAACTAAACCCCTTAAATCTATGGGACCCTAAAGGCTCAACCACAACCATGTGGATCTAGCCTATGTCTAGAAAGGTGGTATATTGGAAGAATTAGCTCACCCACATAGAGCCATTATATAGAGACACTATATGGGGTGGCACGACGACAGAGAATGTGTCCTGTATTGGGTGGTTCCTAGAAGTATAAGATAGTAGGACTAGTAACTAAATTAGGTGCCTCTCTATTTGCATATTGTATTATAAGGTATCAACAATTGAAAAACTATTTTGATGTGGGATTCTGCATGTTCAAACATGAGCCTTGGATTTGTTCATTAAGATCATGTCTATCAGATCATTCAACCACTCTCTACATCCATGAGATATATTCAATCTATATGTGAAGATATTCGATCTACCTGGGTATAATCTAGACTGTCCAATTGATCTCATTGCATTGTCTTCCCCAGCAATCCTCATGCACATGTGTTATTCATCGATGATTCGTCTATTTTTCAACCAAATCCCAATATAAATTCAACCAGCATTGTTTCTTTATTCATAAAATTCCCTGATGATATAAATCATCAAATAATTTGCTTTAATGATTAATTTTAGATCAAAATGGATTTTATGACATGATAAAATATGAGATACAAATAACTGTAATGGTTCGTGATCACACTAAGTTATTTCTCTATAATCCTCAATGGTTCTGGATCAATATTCACTACCTATAAATAATCGTGGGCATGATCATTTTTTTCACTTCTTTGAGAGGATCTCATTTGAGTAAGGACGAGCTTCCATGAATTTATTTGGTTTGGGAAGGATTTCATCTAACTTTGATTGCATAAAAAGGAGAAGTAATTAATCATTCAGGTGATATGTTTTTTACCACTCGTTGATATTTTTTAAGAAAAGTGTCCCCTAAAACAATTAATATATCACAATACACTATGTGTGTCTCCATTTGTGTTTATAGAAACATATTACTGAAACGAGAGAATTGTGTATAGTAAAACATCATCTCATAAAGAATATATAGTGTTTAAAAACACATAATATTCATTCGTGTTTATTCATAACTATTGTGAGAAGGAGAAATGAGCATGATGTAGTGATTTCATCAATAGAAGTGTGAAAAGTATGTATGAGTGATGTTTTTGAGAAGACAATATATATTCATAAGGAAGATAGTGTATGTGATAATGTTTTCCTACATGAAGTTTTTACAATGTCTCTGTGTGTGTGAATATTTTTTGACACGACATACATTATACAAAGAAAGAGGTGTAGTATATGATTTACATGCATGTGATTTTAAAAAATGTTTAAGCAAGTGATGTTTTGTGTTCAAAGGAAGAATGTGTCATTGTGTGGAAAATGAGATGAAAAATTAATTGTGGTTCATGCTTACGTAATATCATGTTTAAAGACCATGATATAACCATTAATTTTTATTCAAGATTTATGGTTTATTAAATACATGTGAAATATATATACCTAATAGTTTTGATTTTTTAAGAGACTGAAGCTATGACAATTTACTATAAGTGATTTAGAAGATTTTTTGTATTAGATTTATTACTGTTAAGATTTCCCTAGTATTTAGTAGAAGAAAGAATTTTTTTCTGAGCAGTTGTGTACTAAGAGATATGATTATACTCAATGATAAGAATTATGTAAGGAAGACAAGTATCAATGCAAATGTATATGAATTATACACAAAACCATTTGATCCAGCAAGATCATGGAGGAGGATGTTTAACTGATCATCCTATCTGTGGATTAGACATTCTAAGATGAAAACGAGGTCTAGGACTCGGGGGGGGGGGGGTATAACATGTTTCTAAGGAGGAATTCGAGACTAGGGGTATAACAAGTCAAACAGTTTGGGTTTGAAATTAATCAAGGAAGAATAGTGGGATTTATTGGGGGTATAACTAGAATAAAATTTAGGATTGATTACCAGGGTGTATAACAAGTTACTCCTTATAAATTTTTAACTAATAATAAGATTATAGTGGATCATCCATTTTGGGTGGAATAACTGAAATTGAAATAATGCATGTGTTACTACCGAAGGTTGTAAAAAATAATATGTGTTTTGTTTTATTTACTTTCTTCTTCTCATTCTTGATCCACTCATCTTAGTAGGTGATATAGGTTTGATAGGGTTTAAGAAAAGAAAATAATTTATTAAAAAAATAACAACTGATTCAACCTCTCTTAGTGTGACCGCATGATCCATTAGACACTTCAATTAGTATTAGATGATACGACACCTATGATTGGATCTATTATACTTGTATTTTTTATATCATATTCATATGACGTGATAATTTTAGTTTTATGTAAATTCAGAAGAGCATCATATAGAAAATCCTATTCCTTCTCCTAATGTTAGATATTTTTATTTTTTAGTCGAGACAGAGACAAATTTAGTGAAAATAGTTCAAAATAATATGAATAATTGTTCAAAGATAAATAAAAATCAAATGTGATATGAAGGCACTCTGAGTGGAAATTGTTTAGTAAAATAAATTGGTTAAAATTTGGATAAATCATGTTCAATATGATATGTTGATATGATCAATTTTGAATTCAAAAAATAATATGAAGAAACATCCCAAAGATGTGGTCACATGTATGATCATATATTTCAAGGTACATCGGGATGAAAAATTATAGTTAGAAGAAGATGAAGATTCTGTGGAAGAAATATTAATTAAAACAGTTTTGATATCTAACAGTCTCACAAAACATATGATATAATAGTATTGTGCAATATCAAATTACAAATAAATATATTTTGAAGATATTTATGATTCTAAAATTAATGTAAGTGAGAATGGTGGTTTTGAAATTGTTTTTTACAGAAGTCATATATGAACTAGATAGGATCCAATTTATATATATGAATGTTAAAAGTGAGAAACTAAATGACAGTATAGAAAGAATAATTATGAATTAAAAAATTTTACTAATGTAAAATGTTTTTCTTGAGGATGATATTTAGAAAAAAAGATTCAATGGGAAGGAAGCCTGAAATCTATTGAAGATAAGAAGATTTCTCTCCACATAATGTTTCTTGAATTAGAAGTTAAATTTTGAAATATGGAAGTGAAAAAAAGGATAATACCCTAGATGGAGAGGAAAGAACTATTTTCATGGATTCATCTCATAAGAGATATATTTCTTAAAGAACTAAATCTGGTGATAATTAGATATTGAGATCATCCAAGGATAAATCTACTACAGACTCATTAGATAATGTAACCCTATTTCATGATATACATATTTGTATTAATGTAGATTTGATTACTTTTGTGGATTTAAAATTAAAACATATACGTACATGGTTAATGAGAAATTCTTTTTCCGGAAAGAAATCCTAGAAGAATAAATTTTCTACACAAAATATGTAAAAGTAAAAGATTATTAGAATGTGTTACAAAAGTAAAAATCCCGATTTGTTGGGTATTGTTTTTTATAAAGTTGTGTATCAAAAAATAAATCGTTTCAATATATTTTTTTATTAAATATAATAAAAGTCGTGTATTTAAGTGGGAAATATGAAGATATCAGAAAACCTACACAAATGATAAAGAATTAATTGAACGATAATCAGTTTTTGAAAAACCGATGTGATTACACTAAATAATTTGTGATTATTAAAATTGAAGTGGTTATTGTTATGATGAGTATTCATATGTATCGATCATTCACTAATAATATTTTTTTTGAATGGAAGACCACAACAAAAAGTGAATCATGTATAATTTGAATATGATAGGTCAACGTTGATTTTTTTAAAAATAAGATTTTGGTAAAAAAAACTCCCAAGAAGTTTTTGAATGATGATGAGAAGAGTGTCTCACCAAAGAGAATATATTTCTATTATAGTAGGAATAGTCACATCACATATCATTATTAATTGGACATGAACATCAATACTCAAGGAAGTAATATAAAATCAAATAAGTGTTCAATCTATAAAAGAAACAACATGGTTGATTTTTTGAAATAGATATTTGTTTAAGAATATAAACATTTAACATATAGAAGAGTATTATCTATGAATAGATTGAAAATATTGTTATTTTTAGTGTTTTAAAAAGGATGGCCACACAAAATGGGAATAATGATAATGTTTTTAATGAATGATTGATCGTATGGCCAAAATTATTGAAAGTGGCATGAATGTTGGAACAATAATAGGATACTGAAATAACATTGCGATTAATTTTGAAGAATACTTTATCATCTAATAATATTTCAGGTTTGATAAGAAACTCCCATCACTATTTCCTTATTTTTGTAGAATTTAAGAACCACCATATTCCCATATATATTGGGATTTTATGTAGGGAATTTAAGGTGATTCTTATATTCAGGGGGGATAGTCGAATTTATAAAATATGTGAATAGCTTATAGGTATATATATGTCCATCATTGAAGAAAGTTTTTATCATGTTTTCACTTTGTACATATCAAATAATCATAGAAAATAATTTTTATTTACTATTAAAAAAATTCAATCGTGATGAATAAGTAAAGAGTGTATATATTGAGGGAGAGAATACAAGTTCCATTGAACAATATTTAAATTTTTAGTTGATATAATATGAATATTAGATATTATTTTATGGTATAGAAATGATAATTCTAAAATATAAATAAATGAAAATAAAATATTTTCATCATTAAGGAACGTATATTACAGACTCATATTTTCATGATAAAAAATTCATGAATTTTAAAATGGGATTGATTTAGTACATGATAAAAAAATAGAAAGATTATTTGAAAGGCGTAATACATTCTTGTACATGAATGTTTCTAAACTATTCAGTGATATTTGTGTAGGGGATTAAAGTAATTTATTTCGATAAATTTCTATAATGGAGTTTTAGTGATTGGATTTATATGATGAATGTTTATTGATAATATTGATGTTAAATTTGATAACTCTTTTTTTCTACGAAGTGAATTTCTTATGTCAACATCGAGTTGATTAATTTTATAATTTTTATAACCTAGTATTATTTATATCTTTCATAGATGTAAATTATTCAATATGAGTTAGAAGATAATAGTATGTTCTTATAATTTTATTTTTGGAAAGGATAATTCCATCCCATTCTTATATCATTAGATTTTGTTCTTATAATGGTGATAATATATCATTAAAATTTAAAATAAAATGGGTATTGAAATCATATCCAAAGGGGGATATTGAAGATTACATGTTGTTTGGTGATGTTGAATTTTTTGTCAATTACTTAATAATATGAATAGTAAATGATATCTAAATGTGATTATTGTATTGTTAGATTGAATTTTATAAACAATTATGTCATTGGTTATTATTGGTTGATGAAATGTTTAGAACATCTAATTTTATTAGAATAATTATAAGATATATGGAAATTATTTTTTATCAATATAGAAGTGGGTTTGAGTATGATTTTGTTGTGTTCTATGGTTTAGTTGGATTTTCATCTTACGAAATATTTTTTATAATGTGTTTTACTAAAAAATATCCAACCTATAGACACAGTCAATATAACTCAACCTCTACCTTCTATGGGACTCTATAGGGTCAACCACAACCAAGGGAGGATAACCTAGGAATATAAATTATTAATAGTGATAAAATTATCCTTCCCTAATAGAGGCAGTATAAAGATCCCCCAAGAAGGGTATAACAATGATAGAGAAGGTGTTCGCCACGGGGCAGTGCCAAGAATTTTTGGAGACCATGACCAGTAACAGAATTCTGTGTTGATCAAGTCACAACTTGTATTAGAAGGTTTCACCAATTTGATAGTTCCTTTGATGTGGGATTCAAAAACATGTATAAAAACTAAAATATTTTTCCAGTGAATATATTGAATATTATACCTTTATGCTAATTTCCACATCTGTGAGATCAGGTCAATCTATAAACTGATCCGTCAAATATGTTCTTGTATTATCACAGTTGTCTGGTTGATCTGGATACATCATATTCCCCTACAATCCTTTTGTAAAAGTGTTATCATCAAAGCTACATTTAATTATCAATCGATTATTGATCCAATGTCTCGAATTATTGATTTGTTATTCTAATAATTCCATTATGTTCGAAATTATCTTTGAATTTTATTAAATAATAATTTTATATGAATCAAGGATTTGATGTGTGGATAAAATATGAGATACCAGTGAAAGTGATGGTTTTAGGTCATAGTTTTTTCTTTCTCATTGATTCCATAAGGTTTTGGAATAATATTCACTGCCTAAAAATACCCGAGTGTGGGTTCATTTTTGTCTCATGAGTTTGAGAGGATCTGTTTAGGGTGAAGTTGAGATTCCCTGAATTTGTCTCATTCAGGAGGGATTCCATGAATGATTTATTATTTGAATAATGATAAGTAATTATTCATTCATGTGATTTGTGATTTTTACACTCATATAGGATCTAGAGGAATTGTGTTGTAAGAAAAATTAACATATTTAAATACCAATACATGTGTATCCATTTTTGTTTGTGAAAACATCTTTGAGAAACCATTACAATGTGTATACTACAAAAATATTTGGATGAATTTATTGTGTATATAAATATTTAATTTTCATTTGGGGTTTTCATCATTGTTGAATTAAATGGACACGATGAAGAGGAATCAAATGCATTAAAAATGTTAAAACTATATATGTGTGATTTTTTTGAGAAGACCACTTATATTTAGATTGAAGATTGTGTATATGATAATGTTTTCATGGAAGTAGAATAGAAAGTGAGTGTGTGTGTGTGTGATAATTTTATTAATAATTCATATTTTACATAGATGATTAGGTGTATTATATTCTTTACATGAATGTTATTTGCTCAAAACTTTGAGAAAGTTACTTGTGTGTGTGGAATGAAAGAAAGTGGTATTGTGTGAAGCATAAAAATAAAAATTCAACGTGGTGAATGCATGAATAGATTCATATATACAAACCATGAGATAACCACGAATGTAAATTCATGACTAATGGTTTTTTAAATAAACACCCAATTTATATACTTTATAGCATGTGGATATTTGTGACAGAACCCAGGACAATTTTACTACTACTGATTCATAAGTTTGTTTATCTTAGTTTTTAGCGGATAGTGTGGATGGGTCTTCAGCATTAGGAATAATTTTTACATAATTAGTATTCTACTGAGACATATGATTATATTTAGAGATCAGAATTATTTGATCAAGGCCATCATAAGAAAAATTGTTCATTAAATGTACACGAGAAAGATTGATCTAGAAAGATCATATATGATGATATTTAATTGGTCATTCTATCTGTGTATTTTTTATTATAAGAAGATAAAATATCTTATATCTTGGGGTTGTAACTAGTTTCTGAATAATCTATAGAGATTTTGGGTTTAACTAGTTGAAAGTCCGGGGTGTCTAACCAACTATGGCTTAAGATTTGTATTACATGGAGTTATAACCACGATGAACTGGAGGATTGATTAATTGGTTGTATAACCAGTAGCTGCCTAAAAAATTTTAACCAATAAAAATATTATAGTGGATAATCAATGTTGGGGGAATCAAACCAACTTGGAAATGGTGTATGTAGTTGTACAGAACCATGTAAAAAATTACAATTTTATGTGGTCCATTAAATTTCTTCATTGCAAGTATGATCTACTAATATTATCATGTGATGATGTTTTTAATGTGTTTAATAAATAAAAATAATTTATTAAAAAAATTTACTAATGAATCACCCCCATATCAGTGTGACTATAGGACCCATTATACACTTCTGTCAAGTCGACTAGGAACATAAAACAAGATATCAATCACAAAGATCACTAAAACCAATCTAGATATGGGTGAACAATCCAATTCATTATGTCCATGAAAT
This sequence comes from Viscum album, assembly GCA_963277665.1. Taxonomy (NCBI): domain Eukaryota; kingdom Viridiplantae; phylum Streptophyta; class Magnoliopsida; order Santalales; family Viscaceae; genus Viscum; species Viscum album. Next base: position 1,136,730,532 of record OY728153.1, on the reverse strand, counting down.
TATATGGTACATTCATTAGATTGGATGACTTGACCATAAACACATATAAATTGTACAATAATTGGATGTATATACATGGAATATCTAAATGTCATAATCATACATGATCATAGTCGAACCTCAAATCAGTCTTGGAGGAAAACCTTTATCCTCATATATAGTTAAAGAAGTCGTCGATACAAGGAATTAAATTCCAATTATTAACTGTAAGATGGTTCAACCATTGATAATTAACACAAAGTATGAGGGTACCATTTTTGTTCTTGGAAACATGACAGGTGAAAACCATGGTGAAGTGATGGGTCAAATAATGTCCTTAACATCAAAATACTCTATCTCTATCTTGGGCTATTGTAACTTTTTAGTATCCATAATATAAGGTGGAATGGGTATTGGTGTGGCTTTGCACACTATATCAATAAGAAAAAATAACTCTCTATTATGTGGTAGATTGAAAAAGTATTCATAAAATACATTTCTAAATAGGTCCACTAATAAAGAGATATCAGCTTGATGTACTCTACGATAAACTAGAAAATGGATACAAATATGGAATGTTACTCCAATAACTACAGTATTCCCTAGTCCAACTCATCTGTTCAAGAAATATAATTCATAATTATGAATAAGAATATCTCCCTATATTGATGTAATGTACACCCTTCGATGATATAAATATTTATAGGCATGATAAAGAACCAACCGGTCCATCCTCAAAAAGTTGTCATAATTATCCACCTTAAAGAGAAATAGGTTCCATAGGAACGAAATGATTCTTATCGTAAGTGGTCACTCCTATCATGGGTGTACCCTCTCTAAAAGTATACCCAAAATAGTGTTTATGTTCATCACCCCAAAAGGTACATAATTTCAATTCTGTGACTTTCCACAAAATCCACCGATACGAATGATTGTGAAGAGAATGTGTAAAAAAATGAAAAAAAATAACGTAGAAACTACTAGAATAGTACCTAAATATTGAAAGGCCTATATGTCTTTCCCACTGTAATGGGATACAATTCTTATATAAAGCCATATAAGAGTCCCTGAGATTAAACCTGACATCCTAGAGAGTGTCTATCCTACTATAGATTTATATATGAATCCTGGATACCTCGACCATGACCACCTCCTCTTCCCAAATAGTATGTAGTACATGAGCTACCTTCCTAGTGAAGTTATATTGATATCAAACCTGAAATTCGATCGTATATAGATCATCTCCCACTATTAATATATGGGAATAGATTGTGAAAAAAATTAATATTCCCCAACCCATTACATCATAAAAACTCAAAGGGGGAATCTAGGACATTACAGATTCTTATTCCATGGCTTCCCACACTTGTGAAAAACCTTCTAACAATCAATGGGTGTCATCTGAAAATATCTTCTCCCATATTATGTCTCAATGTGGATTTTATGGAAACTATTTGAAAAACTTCCCTATCATAATTTTGAACCACCCTGACTGAAAATTTCACCTTCCCTCAGGGTTTTCTATGTTACAAGGTTCTTATTTACTATTTCTAGAATTGTTGTTAAATAAAATACATTCACCTAATATTAGATGGTGTATATGATCCCATCCTCCAAACATCATATTTTCTTCCAAAAAATCACTGAAAATAGTAAGTGGTTAGTGAAGGAGCACTATGAAAAATGACGAATTGTCCAACACGTGCATAGAACCATATTGTAAATGAATAAAATCTCATTCTCAGTCTTTTCCCAGCGTATGGGGAATGAAATATTGATAAAATTATATCTCAAAACGTATCCAGGTTATACCCTGATGATGATCCACCTAGGTGATGTTAACTCACTATCTATTGGAAGAATCTCAAAGAATGTACACAAAAATCCCCACTTTATTATCTAGAAGTAAATCCATGTACTAAAAGTGAGTTATCATGGCCTACAGGCATGAATTATTTTCCTTAGTACTACCATCCCCTAAAAACATGGGTGGATGCTACTACAAGAATTATCACATCAACTCTTCCATAGTAGTGGAAATAAATTGTGATCCATATATAGTCTATAATAAATGATGTAATACCTCATGAAATTGGGTATTATAACCCATGTTAGGAATAACAAGATATTCCTCATGTGGAACGACCGATAGGATACGTAGCACAATCCTCGGAGCATGGTTTTCACTACCAGCTGGATCATTCATTGAGTCTGTCATGATGGAAGTTCTCTATAATTTTTAATAACATGTATCATATAGTATTTCATAATGAAATAATCCACAGGTGTAGAACATGTATAAATAATTTCCATATAATTTCACTCCCCTATTCTGATTCCTAAAGCAATGTATTGGTGAAGTATATATCATAAGAAATGAAATAGACACTTCTTTCTTCCCACTACTAAGGTTGGGTCAAGTTAATTTTCATTTTTCCATGTCAGGTGTCCTAGTGTATAGAGTGTGAATTGAATGTTTTATAGGAAACAACTCACATGTCTTGATTGGAATCTCTATTCAATGGTGACCATTTCATTTCATTATTTGTAATCATTTAAATTTGTATTTATTTATGCATTAAATTATTAATGGGTTAATTATATAGATCCACACCTCCGATTTATAATACCCCATACATTTTATTAACTGAAATATGGAATCTCTTTAATACCCACTATAAACATTTTCTATCTCATGAAACAAACGATCTGTGACTCAATGTTTCACAATTGATTACATAAGTTGACAACATCATGCTATAGATGAAAAAAATGTAAGGTTGATATCATAATTTTACGAAATAAATGGTAATAGAATTCAATATATATAGAAATAAATAAACTCATAAAAATAATATGCAATCCACGTACTGAGATTCACCAATATGGAATACAATGAGAGATGAAATGAAAATCCATACGTGCCAATGATGATGTATGAGTCCACACATCCTTTCCATAATAGGATTAGGGTGAAATTTATTATAAGGACCTGACCTTATTAGATAAATAATCTTGAATTTATCCATGAAAACACATTATTTTACATTGATGATATTATCAAGTGTAGAGAATTACAGAATTAGGATAGTACATTCATGACATTACACATTATTACAGAGTGGATACCATAAAAATAGTTTCCATTTTTTAAAAAATATAAAACATTAAAACGTAATACAAGACTCCTTGAAAATTCTTCAACATTTAACATGTCTTCACTCCATGTATTACACATCCATTAACCTGTGAAAAATCATTTAAAAACTTGGGATGAGCACAAAATCTCATTAAGGGATGGAAAAGAAGGAAAAATCACATTAGTCCATGAATACTCATAAAGTATGAATGCATTTTCAAAAGCCATTCTTGTCACCCATATATACTTACATTGTGTTACATGAGATTTACAAAAGATCCAAAAAAAATTGATAACATAAATATAATCATAAAGGTATCTTGGGCATTACTTATATATTCTTGTAACCATTCATGGCTACCTTATAATTTGTAACCCTCACAGATACCTTACTTTGTGTAACCATCGCTGATACACCTGGAGTAACCATACGGCTGACCTCCAACTTACCCATACCCAATGACTTGGAGGGAAATATAGGTCCCAACCTTCATCATAAATAATTCCAAAGAACCAAAATATAATCCTACAACATGAATAATTCCATAAAAACATTACTTTATTATTTCAAAAAACTGAATTAAATTTTTTTAATGAAAAGGCCATTAAAAATACCATACAATTGAAGAGAGACTTAATAGAGTGGATGCAGTATGTATATATACTGTAAATAAACATAATAAAACATAATATAAACAGAAACCATCATAGAAACAATTTAAATATCACATATATAATTTAGTAGAAGGTTATCCCCAAGAATGGAAATCGTCTTATGAATTCCCTTACCTCGGGTTGTTCTTACATCCAACTTGTTTAATCCTCCTTGTAGAGTAACCCTTAGAAATTGAATGTTTGGATCTTGGGTGCTTGATTAAACCTTGGGAGGACTAATATGAAGGTAAAGAGGCCAGATCATTATTGAGGGAAAATTGTGAATGAATTCAATGAAGGTTAGAGTTGGTATTTATAGGAAAAGTGAGGGATTATTTTAATAATTTTGATGTGACACCTCACGAGTGGTATTTACAAAACCATGGGCTTTCCCATGGTATTTTACCATTTTATAGGCCACTTGGAACACCTCACCTTTTATTTAACTATAAAAAAGATGACCATATTTATGACATTGTTATTGTATCATTAATGATGTAATTAATACACTGAAACGAAAAACTGTATTTTTTACTATTCATCAAAAAATCCAATGTTTCAGAAAAATTTCCAAAATTCACCCTAACCATTTATCGATGTGTAGATTTCAAAAATGAAGTCCATTTTTTGAAAATATTTTCATAAATATTATTAATTTAATTTTTAAATAAAAGCTTACTTAATTCAAAAATTAACAATTCTAATTCTGTAACAACTTCTATATCACAATGAAAAATTAACCTATATTATATTATCTTAAATACTTACTCAAATAAAATAATAATAAAATTTACTATTCATTAGGGTCATATTACTATTTATAAGGGTATGTTACTATTCACTAAATAAACAAGTTGGTTCCAAAAGACTCCAAATAAAATACTGAACACAATTGCAGAAGACATTTTCTTGAAATTTGAAACATAGAAGTGGAAAAATTATGTTAAAGGCTAGTTATAAATATCTATTTAAAACAAAGATCCATGAATTTATATTTATTTTTTAGAAAAACTTGGGGTGTTACATTATCCCCACCTTCTAGAAATTCTACCCTCTCAATTTTATTTACTTATTAAACAACTGAGGGTATTTTTCTCTCATAGAATTTTCAGACTCCAATGTTGCTTCTTCAACCATGTGGTTTCTCCACAAAACCTTTACATGGTGGATTACCTTATTCCACAATACATGTTCTCTTCGATCAAGAATCTGAACTTGTTTCTCTTCATATGATAGGTAATCTTCCAGCTGAACAGCTTCTAGGCTCAAGACATGTGATGAATCTGGCACATACTTTCTCAACATCGAAACATGAAAAACATTGTGTACCTGAAACCAACTCAGAGGCAATGCTATGTGGTATGAAATTGTACCAAATTTCTCCATGATTTCAAAAGGACCGAGGATCTGTGGACTTAACTTTCCTTTCTTACCGAAACGCATCACACATTTCAAAGGAGAGACATTAAGGAAAACATGGTCACCTACCTCGAAAGAGAAGTCTTTACTTCTATTATCTGCAAAACTTTTCTACCTACTTTGAGCTGTCCTCATGTGCTGCTGGATCATCCTCACATTCTCAACCACTTTTTTAACTAATTTTGGCCCAATCAACGTTCTTTCACCGACTTCATCCGAAAATCCTGAAGCCCGACACCGCTTTCCATCCAAGGCCTCAAAAGGTGCCATCTGAATATTTGAATTAAGACTGATATTATAGGAAAACTCAACTAATGAAAAATGTTGATACCAACATCCCTGATAGTCTATTAAACAAGATTGAAGCATGTCCTCCAATGGTTGAATCGTTTGTTATGACGACCCATCTGATTGAGGATAAATAGTTGTACTGAAATTTAACTCTGTTCCCCACGACTTCTAATGTCCCTTCCAAAAGTTATAAGTGAACCTGGGATCTCAGTCAGATACAATGGAAAGAGGAACTCCATGTAACATGACAATCTCATTGAGGTACAATTGAAAAAGCTAATCCAAAGACATTGTATCTCGAATTAATAGAAAATGTGCAGACTTTGTTAGCCGAACACAAATAACCCAAATATCATTTTTACCTCAAGAAGTCTTTGGTAGTCCCACCACATCGTCCATGGATACATTCTCCCATTTTCACTCTGACATTGGAAAATGATGAAGCATCCCCTTCGGTAACTACCACTCTCCTTTAACCTGTTGACATATAAAATATTTCATGGTAAAATTAGCAATATCTCTTTTCCTTTCATCCCACCAATAATACTTTTGAAGGTCTCTATACATCTTAGTACTCCCAGGATGAACATAAAATGGAGAACTATGAGCTTCACACAACAAATCTTTCTTCAACTTAGGATCACTAGACATACACAAATTTTTTACAAATTTTAATACACAATCGTTATCAAGATTAAATTCTGGAAACATACCCATTTTAACCAATTCTACATTTTTCTGTAGCTCACAATCATCCTTTAGCGCCTGCTTTATTCAGTCTGAAAATCAAGACTGCACTGAAACATGAAAAAATAGTGGTATTACCTACACCAACAACATCTAAGACAAAATTCATCAAATCATTAATCAAGGGATTATGTTCCAAATGTAGCATGATTAATGATGCATGATGTTTCTAACTTAAGGCATCTGCCACTTTTTTTGCATTCCCAGGATAGTAATTGACCTTGTAGTAATAATCCGTTATCACTTCTACCCATTTTCTTTGCATCATGTTTAATTCCTTTTGAGTGAATATATACTTTATACTTTTATGGTTAGTATATATTTGACATTTGGTTCTGTATAAGTGATCCCACCATATCTTCAAAGCAAAAACCACAGCTACCAATTCCAAATCATGTGTGGGAAAAATTATCTCATGAGGTTTATGTAGTCTCGAAGCATAGGCAATTACCTGATAATTCTACATCAAAACACAACCATGTCCCTACAAAGAAGCATCACAACAGTTGATAAACTCATTATTTCGGGAAGGTAAGGAAAAAACTGGTGCATTCACCAATCTCTTCTTCAGTTCCTGAAAACAAACATCACATTCCTCTTTCGAAACAAATATAACCCATTTCCATGTTATCTTAGTTATCGGGCTAGATAAACATGCAATGTTCTTAAAAAATCATCGGTAATAACTTGATAAGCCCATAAAACTACGAATCTCTATAAAATTTGTGGGTCATTGACATTCATCAACTACTATTTTTTTGGTATGATCAACTGTTATTCAATCATTATTTACAAGATCCCATGAAAATAAATATTTTTCAATCAAAAATCATACTTTCTGAATTTTTTATATAGTTTCTTATATTATAATGTTTGTAAAACAACCCTTAGATGTTTTTCATGCTCCCCATTATTTTTAGAAAATACCAGAATTTCATCAACAAATAAAACCACAAACTTATCCATGAACTTATGTAATACTCGATTCATAAGATTCATATATACAGATGGTGCATTAGTTAATCCTAATGGCATAACAACAAATTAATAATCCCCATATCTAGTATGAAAGGTTGTTTTTGGGATTTCATCCTCCTTCACCTTCAGCTGATGGTTTCTATATATCATGTCAATCTTGGAAAAGTACTGAGCTCCCTGGAGCTAGTCAAACAAGTCATCAATATAAGGAAAAGGATACTTGTTTTTAACAGTGATGTTATTCAAATATCAATAATCAATTCAAAGTCTCATGAAACCATCTTTCTTTTTAACAAACAAAACAGGGGATCACCATGGTGAAGTGCTAGGATGAATGAAGCCTTTGTCACGAAAATCCTGCAACTGATTTTTCAATTCAAGAAGTTTTATTAGAGCCATACGATATGGGGTTTTTAAAATTGGCGTAGCATCAGGAACTAATAAAATTGTGAATTCAACTTCATGATCAGGTATGACACCGGGTAACTCATCAAGAAAAATATCAAGGTATTCATTTACCATTGACACATCATTAATTTGAAAAGTTCCCTTGTTTTCTACAATATGAGCAAGATAACATTCATTTCTATCTTTCAATAGTTTCTCATCTTCCTTATATGTTATCAATTGTATGGGTTCTTTCTTGTATAAAAACTGAAACAATTTCTGAAAAAAACTACTTTAGCTATACAGTCAATCTTAGCATGATAATCAGAAAGCTATTCCATCCCCAGAATTACATCTAACTCGACTAAGTATAAACAACATTGTTTTTATGTAAAGTCTTTACAAATACCACAATAGAAAGATTCTAATATTTCCTTTTCTCCAAAAAAATTCCCATGGTGTTTTAACAACAAGTTCGGGTCTCAATTTTTGTGGTCATATTTCCTATTTACAAAGTAATTTCTCATAGATGAGGGAATGTGTAGACCCCGTATGAAACAAAATTTTAGCAAAATCTGAGTGAACATAAAAAGTACCAGATAACACTTCAATGGATGGCGCAACATCTACTGACATAGTCACAAAGGATCTCACTAAACCTTTCGTCTTGTAGTCTGGCTTCTTTGCATCATTTGGATCTCTTAGGCAGACATTTTCATAGTGACCCAAGTCACCACATTTAAAACACATTACAGTTTTCTTATCAAGATTATTCTTAGGATCATTTTCATTGCAATCTCGTGCAATATGTCCAAACTTACTGCATTTAAAACACTTCCTAGTTTGTCTAAAACATTCCCCAGGGTGTTTCTTTCCACACTTTTCACATACTGGAAATTGGATTTTCTTACCATCAGATTTCGTTGGTTGATTCATACTCATTTCTTGACAATTCGACCTCTTCTTCTCTTTATTTCCAAAATGCACATGATCGTCAGCAAACTCCGTCTCTACCCTCTCATTACATCAGAAAATTTTATCATTACTTTTGAATTCACGGGAGGCCAACACCCTTCGATACCTTGGCTTCAATAATAAGTAAAAGTGGTTGATTTTTCTATCAAGGTCCAGAATAATATTTGGAGCATACCTTGCCTGTCGGATGAAGTTCACTTCATAAACGGCCACTGAATCCTCCTCTTTCTATTTCAATTCAAGGAATAGCTTCTCCATCGTAAGTATCACCACCTTAGGAAACTATTTCTCATGGAAGATGTTTTAAATTATTCGTACTCCAAGTCATAAATATCCTCTATACCCCTGATGTTCTATACCATTAAACACCACTGATCAGCTTCCCCTTAAAAACGATAAATGGAAGGCTTACCTTTTGATTTTCTGAACATCCCATAACATTGAATATTTTTTCGAGGGCTTTGATCAATCCTTCAGCTGCTACTGGGTAAGAACATCCATTGAATGCAGGGGGATGTTGTCTCATAAAATTTTCTACTACTGAAATGTTCTGTTGTGGTAACTCTATTGGATCTCTTGAATGGATTCCACCACCATTTATTTCCAACATTAACTGAGTCATTACTGTCAAAAACTACTTTATTCCAATCCCTACCATTCCGGGCTATAGTTTCAGAAGGATGTCATTCTGTCAGTGTCTCTCCTCTTCAATATCCGTGTTCTTTCTGCAGACAACCATTCTGAATAAACATTTCTTAGATAAAGAAACATGGTAATATTTAAATTTTATAACATTTCAAATTAAACATAAAGTTAAAATCATATTTCGTATTCGATTAACATCACCATAAACCCTAAAGTTATTTAAACCATCCTCTGATACCAACAATAAGGACCCGACCTTATTACATACATAATCTTGAATTTAGCCAAGAAAAAACCTCCTTTTACATTGAATATATTTTCATGTTTAGAGCTTTAGAGAATTAGGATAGTAAATTTATGACATTACACATTATTACAGAGTGGATACCATAATAACAGTTTACATTTTTATCAAAATATAAAACATTAAAACTTAAGACAGGACTCCTTGGGAGTTATTAAACATTTAACAAGTATTCCATACTTGTATTACACATCCATTAACCTCAAAAAAATCATTAAAAACATGGGATGAGCACAAAATATTTGTAAGGGATGGAAAATAAGGAAAAAATCACATTATTCCACGAATACTCATAACTTATGAAATCCTTTTCAAAAGTCATTCTTGTCACCCATATATACTTTGTGTAACATGAGATTTACAGAAGATCCATTAAAAACATGAGAACATAAATATAATCATAAAGGTATAATTGGGCATTACATACATAATTTTGTAAACATTTATGGGTACCTTATGAATTGTAACCCTCACGGCTACCTTACCTTGTGTAGCCATCACAGTTACAATTGGAGTGACCATACAACTAACCTCCAACATACTCATACCCAATGCATTGTAGGGAAATATAGGTCCCACCCTTCATCATAAATAACCCCCACATACCAAAAAATAAGCATACAACATTAATAATTCCATAAAAACCTTACATTGGAATTTTGAAAAACTGAATTAAAAAAATATTTTTAATGAAAAGGCCCTTATAATTATCATAAAATTGAAGAGAGACTTAATAGAGTGAATGGCGTATGTATATATACTATAATTACTCAAAATAAAACATAATATAAACATAAACCATCCCAGAAAATTTTAAATAGCACATAAATAATGAAGTAGGAGGTTAACCTAAAGAATGGAAATCGGGTTAAGAATTCCCTTTCATCGGGTTTGTCTTACATCCAACTTGTTTAAAACACCTTGTAGGGTAACCCTTAGAACATGAAGGTTGGGACCTTTGGGGATTGAGGAAACCTTTAGATGACTACTATGAAGGTAATGAGGCTAGATCATCGTTGAGGGAGAATATGGAATGAATTCAATGAAGGGAAGAGTTGGTATTTATAGGAAAAGTGTGGGATTTTTTTAATAATTTTCAAGGGACACCTCATGAGTGGTATTTACAAAACCATGGGCTTTCACATGCTATTTTCCCATGGTATAAACCACTTGGTAAACCTCACATATTATTTATCTATACAATATTCTACCAGATTTATGAAATCATTATTATATCATTAATGTTGTCATTAATACACCGAAACAAAAAACTGTATTTTTTACTATTCAACAAAAAATCAACTGTTTCAGAAAAATTCCCAAAATTCACCCTAACCATTTATCAACATGTATATTTGAAAAATTGATTCCATTTTTTAAAAATAATTTTTTAAATATTATTAATTCAATTTTTAAATAAAAGCATACTTAATTAAAATATTATAAATTCTAATTCTGTACCTACTTCTATATCACAATAAAAAAATAACCTAGAAGCTATTATCATAAAACCTTAATAAAATAAAATAATAATAAAATTTACTTCTCATTAGGGTCATATAACTATTCATTGGGATATGTTACTATTCATAAAAAACAAGTTGGTTCCAAAAGACTCCAAATAACATACTGAACACAATTTTTTATGATAGTTTCTTTAAATTAAAAAGATAGAAGTGGAAAAATTATGTTAAAAGGCTAGTTATATATATCTACTTAAAAAAAGTTCCCTGAATTTTTATTTATTTTTTGAAAAACGTTGGTTGTTACATTTAATCCTCAATCATAATAATAATAATAAAGGTCACATATCATGTACATCACCCAACTATGGAATCAAATAAACTGTAATAATAATAATTGAAAAGTGAAATTCCCATCCATGGTATTTTGAATTTTTACTTTACATGTTTTAGCTACTTCTAATCATTTTTTCATTACCTAGCGTGACTTATACAATCTCAAAAGAGATTTTCAAAGAAAAGTAATGACGGATGCCACTTTGTAACATCCCAGACTCAGTTCATTCATTAGTAACCATACCTTGTCAGTCACATGGGCCCAAGAGTTCCTCCGCATATTCTTGAGGCTAATGACTAGTAGATAAGGTCCAAAGAGGTATAGTTGAGGGTTTATAATCTAATTTATAGAGTAAAATAATGGTGTAATAGATGGTAAAATTTATGAATTACAATATAAACCTACAGTAAAATATAAATCTTCATAAAAAATAAGCAGTCATCAATATAAATATGAAATACCATATATGAAATGATGAAATTTCATGTCTCTGAATAAAAAGGAATTGGAAAACATGGTAGCAGGAAAAAATACATATATATATATATATCAAAAGAATATAAAAGGTAAAAATATTTTATCTAGATAAAATAAAAATCTATAACTGGGCTCTATGGTCCCCCCCCCCCCGCTCCCATGGTATAGTCAAATCTAATATTAACAATGGGGAATTTTTCCATGTACCTTTTTATATACATAAAGGCTATCTAGGTACCAAAAAACTTCAAACAAAGTCTGAGATATACATAGTAGGAAACCACCAATGGTGTCTAGAAATTTTCATTCAAAACACATAATATGAGTAGTATAAAGATATAATAATGATAAAGTAGTAATTTATAATGTAAATGGTTGGATCTGGTCTCAAGGACACCAGATTGGATTTACCCTCTTTGTCCCATTCCAGGAAAACCTAAAAGTTGATTTCATTATAAAAATAAACATATATGTATATTAATACATTTATATATATTATCTATATATGTAATGAATCTTATTTTCATATATTTATAAATTTAGTCTTCAATAGCACCAAATTCATAACTCCTAAATCAATTAATAGTCATTAGATTCTCTTAATGTAATAGGGGATACTCTACCTTGGTATCACAATTATATGAGATTCCATGACCAATAATATCAATAATATGGGACACCATTCCTGAGTATCACAAGTACATGTATTATAATTACCTAATATCCCAAGTATACGATATTCCATGACATTCTATCACATTTATATGGTGCACCATTTATGTGTATGAAAATTATATGGTATTCTATTCCTGCATGTCACATGTATGTGGGATGGCATACCCATGTATCATATGTATGTGGGACACCATGCTCATGTCTCATAGTTCATAAGTAGTAAAATATGATTTATAATTATTTTTCATTCCACATTAACAGGGAAATATCTCTTTTTTAAATTTCAATATCTGACATCGTCATAACACTATGTTTATATTTAATTCTTTATATCCATTTTATCTAAGATAAAAACCAAAACCACTTAGGATGAGGTTTCAGTTAGAGAATAATTTATAATATCATAGGTAAATTTCCATAGGCACTCCAAAAGGTGTGGAAATATTAGATTGGAACCTATTCTAAAACTAATAACGGAGAAATAGATATTTTCAATAATGTATATCAAATTAAACAAGGGTAACATTTATTTTTATGGAAACACAAAGAGAGAATGTCTTGCGTGATCTAAATAGATAATATAAAGAAAGAAGACATTAAGGTATTATTAATAGAAAACATACCTTATGAAGGTAAATGAGTTATTGTTCAATGACATTATCCTATTTATCCTAAAATGGGAGGAAATTGAGAAAAAGAAAAACACTATATAAATATTTCATATCAAATCACACACAAGTAGTGAAAATGAAGTCAACAAAAACAAGGAAAAGAAAAAAACAAATCAAATAGCCTAACAATGGGTTTCAAACATAATTAACGGTGGTTCAATCAGATATTGGAAAAATAATATAGAATAGAAAACTAATTTAGGATTATAAGAACAGATTTATTTGTATGGGATTACTATTTTATAGAAAAAATATGGGTTCTTTCTAAAGAAAGGGTTCTTTGACCCTTCAAAAAAATTACCTGCATATTTACGATGAGTATATTTTATATGTTTTTTAAATCATGGGAACCCCTTGTAAAACATAATGAATTTTGTGAAATTGTTATGGCCAGACCAATTTACATCACAAATTAAATACATGTCCTAAATTAAATTCCCCCATTAAATTTAATTCTCATCATGTATTCTTATGTTATCGGCCTCCAGCTGTATTCCCACATCTTAACGTAAATGAAAACACCGTCTTAATGGAATGGTTCTTGAATCTAAGAAGAAATTAATAATCATAGTGGGTATAGTGAATATTAAAAATAAAAACACCTTACAAGAAGAATTCATGATCTTACATTGTCACCATCTATCATAAAACCAATAGAGAATGAAATTCATTATCTAAAAAAATATTTAACAATATTAGAACATGAATAATATTTCTTGTATTATTTATGTAGTTTGGAATAATTCTTAATAGAAAATTTCTTGAGGCCTATTCATACTTAACTGGTATTATTTATACATCACTCCAAATAACAGCACATAGGTTTGTCCTCTTCAGCAACACTAACACCGACTCAGTTGTGGATCTTCAGTAACAACATCAACTCTGGTATGGACATTTTGTCCCAATATAATGAACCAAATATAAACATTACATTATCATTAGTATTATGTGAAATTTTTATTTTCATACACTAAATTATCAACATGGATTAATATTTTATAGAATATGGAAATCACCCTTACATGAATAAATATTATCTCATAAAGTTAAAACTTCAACCTAGTATCTATATTTCCAAAAAAACAAAATTTATATAATATAATAGGTTTCATATTCCTAAAGTATCTTTAAAATATTCATTTTGACCTCATCATTTCCCCTTGTAATAATTAATAACATTTAAAATAATTTAAATGTTTAATGAGCATAAAAAACAAATTAATGGACATAAAATGAAAAAATAATCCCATTATTTCATTAATATTTATATTTTTAAATAAAAATTTACTTTGATATCTAAAATCATTATATTGACAAAGAAATGAACTTTCTTGAACAGTTATTTTTGAAATAAAATTTCAACAGAAATATTAAAGGAAAAAAATAAAAAGCATAATGGTTATTTTGTGATCATGAAAAAAATTTGAAATATTTTCCAAATAAATTATACAATAACTATTATCAAGTCGAATATACTTTCTTTTTAATTGTAATATTATTTTATTACATTTTGATATTCATTAAATTATTAATAAATCATTTAGGTAACTTGGGATATAATATCCATATCAATATTACAAATGAAATAAACTATATAGTTAAATTTTATCATGATCATTAACGAATGAATTTTTGGGTTATAATGAACCCACACATCCTTAGTTTATAACGTAATCTTATATTATTGGTTTATAATGGAACCACTTATCCCTATTTTATAATATAACCACCCATAATTATTTTAAAAAACAAAAAATTTCATAAACAATTATCAAGAAGAATAACATAACCATAACACATGAAATATTTCATTTCCACCATAATTCACATAAAAATATTAAAATCACCTAGAAGAAGACATTTCATGAAATTGAAATATCCATTAAAATTAATTTTTTTAATTTAACAAGAATATGGGAAATGTTGATTTTTGAATAAATATTCTAATAATATAAAAGGTTATAAACATAAAATAATATTTATGATGATGATAAACCCCATCAACACCGTATACTATAAAATAGATAATTCGTGTTGTATTTTAAAAATAATTTCAAAAAATTATAAATAAAGATTCATTTTGAAAACCATTGTATGAATGAGACATAAACTATATCTACATATATATATATATAGATTATTTTTTGAGAAAATATGTACATGGAAAATAAATGTTAATAAAATAAATCCTTAAAATATTTAAAATGAGGTTTTAAAAGGGAAGTGCCCCTTACCTTGATCCTGAATCATCAAGTATTATTTTTATCATCTAGAAAATAAAATTTATACTAATTTTATTATAAATTATTATCCTTTTTCATGTTTATCTTTAAATTTTATTTTATTTAATACATTGTTATATACATTTAGTTAATTTTTAATTTTCATGTCATACATTTTGATGAATTTCAACTCATATATCCTAAATGACAATTGGTAGGATTAATATGGACAATGAGAATGTTATTTCATCCATTATTAAAAAGTAATTATAAAATAATGATAATTTTTTATTAATCAATTATACATTTAATTCTATCCAAGAAATATGGTTATGAAAATATAACTACATTATAATTATTGAGATGTTATGCCCATAAAATGTGAAATTTTTATATTTTTCAATGATCATGATAGAAAGATAGTTAATGTTATTTATTGTTCAATAATAATAATTTTTTCCAAAATATTATATTATTTCTCTAAATACACTTATATATAGAATCTATATAATTTTGTTATGAAAAAATGAATAATTCCGCTTTGTGGAGAAAGTAGTCCCCAAGACTAGATGAATAAAGTTATCATTACAAAATGTATTGAATGGTAAGAAAATAGTTGATATATAAAATTTTCATATTGGTAATTATTTAATTAATATAATATATATATATATATCAAATATATAATTATAAGAATGTGTGAGAGTTGGTGATGGAAAACAAATTATATTGGAACACAAGTCGGTTGTCTATCATATACAGAAATGTTGGTTTAATTTTTAATTTAATGGATGTGGATATAAATCTGATTTTTTGAAATTGAGATAATAAAATCTATCTATATGATATATAATTTATTAATAATTTTATCATGTTTTAAAA
This sequence comes from Viscum album, assembly GCA_963277665.1. Classification (NCBI taxonomy): domain Eukaryota; kingdom Viridiplantae; phylum Streptophyta; class Magnoliopsida; order Santalales; family Viscaceae; genus Viscum; species Viscum album. Next base: position 1,136,714,284 of record OY728153.1, on the reverse strand, counting down.
ATATTTTAAGGTGTTAGAAAGAAAAAAATCTAAAACATTCAGTTAGACACTATATCTATTCTCAATATAAATTTTTTTTCTATGCACCTTAAAACCTATAAGGATGGTATTATTCCTATTACTATACATCTATAACATGGGTATGGATTTTAATAATGGATTTAGTGGGGGATGTTTTGAAATATTATGTTTTTTCACTATAACGAAAAGTAGAGACGAGGTTCCCTTTTTAGGAGGGGAAGGGCGCTCATGGAATTACTTAAGATATAAATTTATATAAATTAATTCTCATGTAAATAAGTATAAAAAATAACGTAATTATAAAATATGATGATTCGGGTCTAAATTATATAGCTGAATAAAATTAGCACTCACTAGTGCGTTCGTATAGTACGATTCTAGACTGCATAAATCTACATATATGCTGTAAAAAAACCCATAGATACTAAAGTGGGATGTCAATGAATGTGGATATGATCTATTAATTTTGAATTCATGTAGGTTGTTGGGGAATAAAAATGTACTGAGAAACTAAAAATGTATTTCAGTTCATAGAAAATATGAATTATCTACAACATGTTCCATTTTATTTAATTTTTTAAAAGCAGAATAACATAATTTTTTACAGTAGTAAATGATGTCAAATATATCAATATGAGCCTTAGAAATGCAGTATATATCATTTCTTTTAATTTCTTCATCAAAAAGAAAAAAAATTATATTTTCTTGATGATTATGTGTAAAATCAAAGGGTATATAATCATTCTACGACAGTCAATGGATACCAATGCTCTATATATGTCATCAATTAGATCAAAGGATGTGTATGAATAGAAAAAAAGATACCATAATTGATAATAAATATGAAATCACCATTGGAGTATTGTACTTCATAAATCATTTCTATTAACACATACACAACATGCTATAATATGTGAAAATCATTTTTTGAGTTGTGTGTAATAGTAAGGACCTTAAGAATTACTTACCCTTAAAAAATCATTAAATACTTGGTATTTCATGACACAAACCTGATTAAAAAGTAGAATAAAGAAAATTTTAATGATACTTAATAGGAAAATATACCTGGATAAATAATAAAAAATATATGACATGGTACCATGAAAATATAAGTCTATCACGATATTCAAAAAACATGAAAAAAATTATTTTAACTTTAGATTCAATACGATTATGAAAATATAAATTACTCAATATAAATGATAATACCTGAGTGGACAAAATATTTGTTGATACATCATTTCCACTTGATTGTGAATGTCATAAATAAATAGTTATACATGAAATAATAATAATTTCAGTCATTATACCTTTAAGGACACTTCAAATTAATGGACCATAGTTATTGTTTTAAACCATGTACTGATCAAATGGATGGTGATATGATTTTTTGTTACTTTGAAATCAATTAGTAAAATATTATTTATTATAAAATATCTTGAATTTATTTTTGGGAATTATTCATTTAATCTGACATTGAAAAAAACATGAAAATAATGATATTTTAATATAATATATTAAAATATCTATAATGAATTATTATTTCTCCCAAAAATTAATTGGAAACTATAATTATTTTATATTATATTACTTTGAACATTTTTAAAATCATTTATTTTATGTTTTTATTAATTATTTTAATATTGTGTGGGCATTGAATAAGAGTTTATGTTAATTTTTTCATAATAAAAATTTTTAAATAAATTAACATGATATAAAACAATGTAATTTATATATAAAATAATTTTATATTATAGAAGAAAACATTTTTTATCCTTTTCATCTTAATTTTATAGATAATAAAACGACAAAAATTGTATTTTTAACTTTTCATTGAATAAAAAAATATAATGTTAAAAGTAAAAGAAAATTGGAACAATGGTTACTTATTTTCAAATTGACGGATTTAAATAGATGATTTATACTCATTAAATGGTATAAATGAATGTCGTATGGTCACTTTCCTCCCTATTATATTATTTTTAATCTTAATTACAATATTAACCATCCTTGTTGTGATAATTATTTAATATGGTTAATATTCCCAATGAAAAATATTTAAATGTTTCTTTTTACCAAAACATTTTACCTATTGATTCTAAATATATAATCCATTTTTCAAGATTCGATTTATCAATGTTTAATAAATTTATATAGGATTAAAATGAAAAATGAAACAGAAAAAAAAATTCATAGAAAATTATTTTTATCCATAAAAATGTTTTTATACAAAATTTAATTATAAAATTTATTAAAAAACTATAATTTTATAATTTTTAATAAAAAAACTAATATTTTGTTTTTTAAATACATTAAATTAAAATAAAATGTTCAATAAAAGTTACATTTGTCGTTATTCATTGAAAAAACAATCATTTTAGAAAAATATAAAAATGTTAACAAAAGATAATTTTATTTGATTATTTCTTAAATAATTTACTTTTAATCAAGTATAATTTATAATATTACGAGAAATTAATTATAATAGTTTATCCCTAAAATTATTAAACACCATTTTTTATGGAAAAATATTTTGGAAGAATAAAATGAATTCACAAAAAAACTAAATGATTATTTAAAAATAATTTATCAATAAATTTATATTTATTAATAAAATTAAATATATTTCACTATATATCCAATCTTATCAATACAATCCATTTTAGTGGATATGTTATAATAGTCATATTTAAATAATAATATTACATGTTTTGTTTATAATATGTGTTTCATTTCATATATGGTATAAAACATTGTTTACTATTAAAAGTTTCATGGTATTAATTTATACACCATTTAGTAAAATGTGACCTCATAATTTGAATATGATATTGGTAATCAAGAGTTTTAAATATGAAAATATATTTTTTGAAATCCCACTTTATAAAATGATTCAATAAAATATCATTTTAAAAAGTGGGAAAGTAAATGTGATGGTCATCTTAAATAACACATTACTAGGTTTCCAAAAAGAGGAAATTGGTGGGAAGTGAAAATATATACATGGAAAAGACATGTAGAATCAAAATAAAGATTTAACATGGTAGGTAAATAGATTATTTGAAACTGAATTATCATGAGAAATTTAACGACCACAAAACTATAAACCAAAGAGGTGTAAAAAATTCCATCTATTCATCAGAAATATATTTATTCGGAATTGTTTTATGATAATATTACTATATTTTTGGAATAGTTTTATTTTTTAGACTAAGAACATAAAGGGATATACATAGTTGAGAATTTTAATTTCATTACCTAATAAATATCCACAAAAATTTCATCTTTCTCTATAAACTATTAGTATTACAGAGACATACATATTCATAGATAACAAAAAAATATTATATCAAATAACATAATCCCAATAAATAATAAAAATGTGTTCCTACTATCTATAGATTTTAACCAAAACATTCATTATTCGGACAAGGAAATATAATTCCCAAAATTAATTAACCTTCAAATGATAAATTACAAAATTAATATACAATGCGACAACAGTATCATTCAATGTTCAACATAGAAAATTTGAAAAATAAATAAACATAAAATTATTTAAAATATTCCCTGCCAAGTTAAAAATACAAAAAAATAACGATTTTAGAACATATTATATCTATATTAATTTAACATTTACATTTAATCAACATGAATAACTCATAATGTCTTATACACAAAAATGCAGATGTGTAAATTATATTACCTCCAAAATGTGTAATAATTTCCATAAATAAGAATAATCACCATTAATAAACATTAAAAGAAACTCTTCAAAAAAGGTTAATTCAATGTTTATCATAATATTTTGTCTCCCAAAATATTTAACTTCCTAAAAAAATTAATCTCTTAATCATTATGTGATTTCTTAATCCCATTGTAACAGAAACAAAAAAAACATGTTCAAAAAATCTATTTAATCATTATCTGTATATATTTTATGTAAAAAATATTTTCATACTAACTATGACACCATATAGGCTAGTAGTGATCATTTCAACCTTATATCCCTTTATTTGGGTGTTTGAACCCTACAGCCTTGGGTGATGTGATAGTTTTTCATTTTACTAAAACTATATTAGTATAATTCGAATATCATTGCTAAAAAAGATGACCTACCTAAAAACTAACCTTAGTGACTAGATAATTTAATAACTTTTAATCATTGAGGGTTATACCATTTTTTTAAGATTAAATCTATTAAACATCAATAGTATTTCTCTAAAATAATCCTTTATATTCGACCTAAGTATTACATATAACTCAAACTAATTATATTTCTCCCCAAATAACCTTAATGAAGAATAAATTGCATCACTAAAACCTAAAAAAGGGTGTATATTCATTTTTACTTCAAATCAATCTTAAAATTTTAAACCCATGATTTTATCCATAACTCTTATGTTATCCTCACATGAAAACATCATAACAAATAATTTGTCAAAATCCTTCATGTGATACCATTAAACATTACAGAATCTTGAGATTTATCTTAAAAATTCAACCACATGAATTTTTTTGTCAATTTTGGTAAATAGTTTAATTGAATTATCCCTGCATCTTCACATGAATAAATATTACATCTTAAAGTGGGAACATCCCTTTATTATCCATTTTTCTCAATAAAAATATTTCATAATATAACAAGATTTCATTGTATTACATATCTTCACTATTTTCTTAATGAAATCATACATTTTCCAAATCATCCTTAATACCCCTTTATTTTTTTAAAATATATAATAAGAATACAAAGATTATCAAGGAACATAAAATTAAATAAGAAATTCCACTATTTGATGAATACATATAGTATAAAAATTCATTTTTCAAAAAATAACATTGGGTGCAGCATAAACACATTATTACCCAAGTAATAAAATTTCCTACCAACTAATTTTAATAAAAATTTTCATAATAAATATTAACAAAAAATCATGAATATTCCTTTACAATCATGAGAAATATATTAATTATTTTTCAAAAATTCGTATACATTATACCAATACGAAGTGGAATTTATTTTCTTTTAAATAGAAGATCCTTAAATTTCATTTTTTTAATAAAAGGAATAAATAAATTATATAGATAACGTTACAAATAATTATCTTATAACTCAAACAAATTTAATAACCAACACATCCAAATTCATTCACGATCATTACCCAATTCAATAGAGATCTATAATATACCCACTCACCATTGGTTTCTAACATAAACACATATCCTAATTTTATAAAGGAATCACCAGTCCTTTCATTATATTAGAACCACCCTTCATATGTCCATATTTGAACAACCTATCACTATAAATAATTACTAATAAATAAATAATAATCACAAACCAATAATGATTTCATTTCCATCATCACACTCATAAAAATATTCTTTACACCCATAAGAAATCATTTTTTGAAATTGATATACCCATTCAATTTAATACCCTTTTTGAAAATACCCTGGGAATCTGGAATGAAATTTTCTATTAGAATTAAAATTTATATTATATAAAGGAAGAAAATCCTCAAATAATATTTAAAAAGATGTTAAACACTCTTTGGGCCATATAGGTCACAATTTAACACTCCTTGTATTATTATACATAGAGTTGATGTGTTCCATATAAATATTCATTTGAAAAAGCGTTATAAGAAAGGGACATAAAATATCCACTATAATTATTCTATTATCATGTTAATACAAATAAAATTATTTCTAATAATATTTACTTTCAATACTTTGTATTTAGAATATTAATCATTAAAATATTGAAAATCTTTATTTTCATGTCAAGTGTCTTTTACCTGAGTCTGAATATTCATGTAAATTACTCATGTTCATAAATAATATAAATATAATGTTTATTTTTATTTTTTAGAACTTTATTAATATTTATTATTCATTATATATTTTAATACAATGTTCTAATCAATTAATTAATCCATTAATATTACATGAGACGTTTTAATGATATTAGGCTCATATATAAAAAATGGATTTGGTAGGATAACTATGGTTAATTAGTTTATAATTTAGTCACATCCATAATAACAAAATTTAGAGAATTATTATTTTTTATACATCCATTTTTTTTTTAAAAAACCATTCTCTAAATATAGTTCTGAAAAAAATGAATTGTGTTTTAATCACGGTGGTGGTATTTCTTACAGACACAGGAATAATTTTTTCATTATTCAATGATCATGATGGGAATAATGTAAGTGTTATTGTATCTATCTCGAACTCTAATTTTATCATAAATATCTAATATTTTCGTTTAATACACTTATATATAGTAGCATGGTGATGTGGTTATGAAAAACGAATCACATCACATCATTATGGTTCTAATCCATATATATACACAAATGGTGTTACCATTTTGAAATGAATGTAAAGAAAATATTATCATTAAAAAACATAGTTTTGTCATGAATATAATATATATAAATTCAATCCATCATTATATCCATCAGTGGGATGCGACAATGGAACATAAATTATATTGGTTCATGAGCCAGTAGTTTGTTGTATATAAGAACGATGAGTTTATTTCTAATTTGATTAAAGAAAGTATGAATATAGGTTATTTGATTAACATAAAAACATTTTAATTATATTAAAGATAATTATGTATTTATTCCACCATGTATTAATACGAATTAATGATTTTTTAATAGAAATAAAACTAAAACATATAGTTAGAGACTATACCTCTTTATCAGACTATGACTTTTTGATTACACCTCTCACACTCTATGGTTATTATTATTCACAATAAAAGACCAATAAAATGCTGTTAGGGATGTTAATGAGTTCTTTGGAAGGGATTTTTTAAACTAAATGGATATTAAACATTTAATAAAAGATGATAGTAGATTCCCTTTTATAAGTGAGGGGAGGGGAACTAATAGAATTACTTAAAATATTAAATTAATATAAAATAAATTTCATGGAAAAAGGATCCAAACTGATATTATTAAAATATATGATCATTATGGATAAAAATACTATCATATTTTAAAATTTGAACATGTATAAATTAGATTTTTAATAATATTTCTTTTTGTTATCTATTACGAACGTTTTTTTAAATTTATCATGATAACAATATATTTATTGTGCATGGGTCAATATAGTTTCTATATTAGAATTCATACATAAATGGACAATAGTATTTATTGATAATAATATATACTAATCACTTGGAAAAAAAATTAATGAATTTTAAATATTTTAATCTAGTATTTCTTATTATAAAATTACATTAATGAATTATTTAAACTACTCTAATAATTTGTATTTAATAATCAATTTAGAACAATGAAATTTAAATATAGTCCACTGTAACAAAAAAAATATGTTATCATTAAGAAAACGTTTTTTGGGAAACCATAAATCATTGAAATTATAGTACTTTTATCATTTTTAATTTCATTAATTTTATATATCTATTAACTTAATAAATATTCTTTCAGCATTGCGTAATACTTTCTAGTATATTCTGCATCCATGCTTGGGTTTAGTTATATAAACACCAACATCATCTTCCAAATTTTCATTAAAATATTTTTATATCTATTTATATTTTATTGTGGTTATTGACTTGGGTAATAATACAAGATTCGAATATTGAAGGCTCAGATTGGTCTCCGAGATAGTTGCACATTTTTGGTATCTTATTTTGAGTAGATTATCTTGTATTATCTAGAAATCATATTTTTTAGTTTTCCTCATCATTGGTTCAAATTTGTTTTTTCAAACCACAACCACAAGGTCGTTGTAGTTGAAATAGATGATGCTTGAGGTATCAAAATTGAAGGATATCATATTTTTTTAATTGGTGATATTAATAAAAATTTGATCATACTAAAGACCCTGAAGGATAGTGGTGGAAGAAAATATTTGTTTTAAAAAATAACTAATTATAGTAATGGCTGAAGGTGGTAGTAAAAACATTAAGTATAAAAATTATCATTTAGTTTCAATCACACAAGAGAAGTATTAATCCTCTAGAAAGATGGATGATGTAGGGACTAAAATAAAAAAATAAAAAATTGAAGAGTTATTATAATAAAAATAAATTCAATATTTTTTTTAAAAAAATGTAAAAAATAGAAATATGATTTTTATGTTCTATTGAAAAATCAAATTTCCCTAAAATAAATTCTTCCAAAATTTATATACGTAAAACATTTGAATTAAATAATGAATGAAACTTGTTTTAAGATAATAACTCGTCAAAATCAAATATGTTTTGTAAAATTTCACAAAAATAATATAAAAATAATTTTCAAAATGAATATAGAACTTCGAGAGTATAAGATTATTAAAATTAATTTCAAAGTTCGGCATTTTACATATGTTTTGTAATTAATTATAATTTTTTAAAAAATAAACTAGTTCTGAAACATAATTCGTTATATGACTTATTTAATGCTAAAAATAACAAATTTTACAAAAAAAGATGTGAAAAATTTCGTCAAAATAGTTATGAAAAATTACCCCACACTTAATATATTTCAATACATATATATTCTATTTATATAATCTGATATTTATTTACATATAAAACTAAACACCAAAAAAAAAATTTATCCGTGTTCAAATGCATATACATGAATTAAAGAAAATACACAGATCCCTCCATTGTATTGAATTTTCATGTCTTATATTTTATTAACACCCCCTTCCCAACATTAACCTAAATATGATTTCTATTTTGGGATTAAGGACCATTGAGATTCAAGTAAATTAATTTTACAATAAGAAAACTACCAATGTTCAGTGTCCCTTATGCTCCATAAATCTATGTTCCACATTCTAGATCATTGATGCATTTTAAAATATTTCATTATAAATAAATTCTCTTTTTTGGTCCAATATCCATTACAACATAATGAAATAATTTTTGATAATTTCAGTTTATTTGAATTTATACTAGCAACAAATTTGTTAGTAACACTAAGAAAATATATTATTTTTTTGGAAATGTATTATTTACATTAAACAATTAGTTCCCTTATCTCAATGATTTATTATGGGATCCCAATTTCCCATTTAAATGTAGATTCAAAGGATTTATATTAATATTGATTGAGTTCGATCCCTAAGGTGTTATTTTTCACCTTGAAAATGTTAGTAGGTTCTTTTAATATCTTCATTATTTCTCATGTTATAATTACAATACCATAAATATATAACCTATCAAACTCTCCTTCAGAAATATTAAGTAATATTTCCATTAGAATAGTGGGGAACATCCACTTTGTGATCATTCAATTCTAAAAACATTAAAACCAGTGAAAAACCTAAATATAGAAATGAAATTTTTCCTCGAAAAGACAAATTGAGTACTTCTTTTTACTAACCTAGAAACTATAAAATATATAATTTTATTTATATCCATATTAAAATGATTCTTAAAAGGATGCATTTCAGAAAAAAAATCAATGTTTTTGATTTTTAAAAAAGAGAATCATTGTTAAGGAACATATAATGTCCCCTCTCCCACATATTTAAAGCTAAATATTATCTCTAATGGTCTATCCTTTCGTGGGAGAACATTTTACTTCATATAAAAATTCAACTAAATAGTCCCATTATTATATAAGTTGTCATGTGAATGATTAAAACCACATTTGAACACATCTAATCGATTTTTTTTCAAATAGTTATTAATTATTAGGTTTCTAAACAGACAAAATAATATCATAAATTGGTTAAATGAATGTCGTGGTAAATATAGAGCCAACTATAAAAACATATTCTGAAATCGATTCCATTTTAAGTGTGTAATCTATATTTTTAATTCTTGATCAATTTCATTTCCAAGATTCTTTATAATAGAAATTTAAACAACCATTCTAAAAAGGATTATCATTTTTAAAACAACAGGGGTATTACCCCACACATAGATTCTATTATTAACAAATAAAAAAGTTTATTCAAATAAAAAACTGAACTCCCATAGTTTTATAACATTTTATCATTTATGTACTACCACATGTATCCTCCCTTTGATTGCTTTCTACAAGATCCTTAGTTATTTATTTTAATAAAAATAAATGAAAAGATATTAACATAGGAGTGAAAACAATTAAATTTAATTTTTAATGAATCTTATGATTGATTTTTGTAATTTTACCTGACTAATACATGGTGAAATTTATGTTTTCTTGATTAGTTGCAACAAGGTATCACCACCCGATGTTCTTCCTACCGGAAAAACTACATAATTAATAAAATTGTAAAAGAAATTAAATAGAAATATATTTTGATAATAATATTAACCCCTATATGGTATGGTATTTAGACTATCCATATATGTAATGTAAAGTTTTTAAACATAGTATAAAGGGGTTTTTGGATTCCAATATAATAACCACCATATTTGCTTCTTCCCAACATTCGTGATATTAAACTTGTGGAATACCCATTGGTAAGATTGATTCATATAACACTCATAAAAAGTATTCCATATATGATGTGATTGAGTAGAAATTATATAAATGGGTACATCCCTCCTTTTTCTTGAGGTTTGGTGTGCATATATTGAAAATCATGAATTATAGGAACATTTGTTTTGGGTAAAAATTGAAAATGTAATCCTTTATTGAATTTCCAACATCTATCATCATCACATTTTATCTCACTACACATTACAAATATCTCCACGTTTTATTTACTATCTCCCTTACTTAAATTTTCATTAAAAAAGGAAGTTTTAGAAATATATCAGTATGTACAATTTTATGTTCTGCTTTACCCTTTGAGAAATCAGAAAAATGAGATTCATACTCTATGCCAACAAAGAGAGAAATAAATTTTATATATGATTAAAAATAATTGTTATTTACAGTAAATATAACTTCATGTATCTAATTTTCAAGTCTCTAAATCAATGCAGATTTCTCGTGTCGAATATAATATAGAACTCTTAAGAGTATGTCTGGATAAGGACTGAGGTAATAAACCCCATTAATCTATCTTAAAAATATACCAACTCAGGTGTGTCATCCTCCATGGAAAAGGACATGATGTCTTTTTCTTGTTTAACCTATTATAATACTAGAAAACTAGTAGTAAGGCTATTGTAGTAAAAATCAACATAATGAATATTAAAAACAAATAGATTATTAGGAATTTTTCCATATTCATCAATGTCTATGAATCCCATGTCCTACGATTTGATGAAAAATGTATCATAATGTGGATATTTAGTCTCTTTTGGTGGTTGAGAAGGAATTTTAAGATAAAAATAGGTTTTTGAAACAACTTTTATTATTAAATATTTCATTACAGTTTTATTATTTGATTATTTGTGGAATATTTTTTAGAATGTTGATGTGGTGTTACCTTATAATATTAATTCATTTTTTTCTCATACTTAGTAAGCTCATATAGTTTCATAATCTCATCATAATAAAAAAATTCATCATTAATATGTCCCCAATGATTTCTTATAACCATCATTAAAATTATGAAATATCAACCACATGTTCATGAATTAGATTAAACAGTGGCAATAAATCATAAATTTTATTGTTAATAAATGTCGTTTTTTTTGTTTTTTGCTTTCTATTATTTTGGTAAAATTTAATAAATATTGTAAAATATCAAAGGGGATGTTTTTATTCCTGAAAAATAGAACTTGATTGATGACAAAGTCCTAAATATGAGGATGGTTAAAAATAAAGTTATTACCCTAAATACGGCATAGTATCCTACTCAGGGGTTTATCTCAATGAAGTAGTGTCTAATTCCCCAATGGTTATCCTAAACATAATTTTCTTCTTTTTTATATTTTAAAATAGGAAATGGAAACATACAAAAACTACATTAAAAATTATAGAGGTGATAGACTGAGTGATAGAAATCGAATGAACCTATAAGTAGTTAAAAATAGAGATAAGTAAAAAGGAAAAGAACATAGTAAGACAAATAATCCTATATTCATGTATATCCTCTCTTAAACCATCTATAAATGATGTCCTAATGGAATATATTATTTATCTATGTCACTTAGTTCTTTCTAGATCTATTGATTTAATCACCCACCTCACCCAAAACAATGAGGGTATTTGCAAAAAACATCTTCAATCACATAATTACTATCCCAAAATTAATTTATTACCCAATAAAACCAATCTAACAATGATTATAATCATATTAAAAATGATAACAATATCATAAAAAATCCAAAACCATCCCTAACCTCTCTAATGAGTGTTTACAAAAAGAAGGTGGAAAGGATCACAGGGAAAGAGTTGGAAAGAATTTGTGAAAGAGTGCGCTCTTAAAATACATAAAATCACCATTACAGTCTATTATGGATGTTGAAGGGGTGGATATTATCAATATGATTGTGTCTCTAAGACATTTCTGGATTCAATTCATGGATCATGCCTCATAAATTAGTTCTCCATTTATATAGTTATATTAATGAATCATATATGAGTAAGATGATGTATAAGAACAATTTTATTTTCAATGGGAAATAGAATTACAGAATATGAGAAATAGAAGAATAAAAAGATAGATAGAAATGGTCCCATGAATCAGGAATGCAAAAATTTCAAATCTTATCTCAACATTTGGGAATAAAAATACCAAATAAGAACACCTCATCATGTACAAAAAAAATAAAATTTTATCATCTAAATGTTACATATAGAAAACATTATGAGGCATGATTTGATTTGATCATTATTAGCTCCAAGTGAATACCCTTTAAAATTATCCCACATCCAATAACGACATGAAATTACCTTCCAAAATATCATATAGTTCCATCAATAACCTTGGTCTTACGTTAATAAAATAATGATTCATAAATAAAAATATATGGAATACATACATTTATTAGAATTACATAATGAATTTAGTTTCTTATTTCTCTATCTAAGGTGTCTAGTGGAATAATATTTTTTTAGTTATCAGGTATTATAACCATATTATTTGATTGTGTAGTGAAATCTTCATAATTGTTCGTACCATGGTACAGTGTGACCAACCCATTTTCAAAATTCATCTTGTAAGATTGGAATATGGTGTAACCTTTTTCCTTTATCAGCCCGTCAAAATGATTTCATCCTCCCCAACATGGTTTTAGTATCAACATAGCTCATTCATCAATTATTTATTACTAATTATTATCCATATATAATAAATAAAGTCACCACCATTGATATCATTATATGTAGACTAACATTTCTTCAACTTAGCTTGATCATGTGTTACATTCTTGAACATTCCCCATTGAGTTAAATTTTCACATAGTTATTTAATCAACCACCAAAGGTGCATCACTTGATATCATTTCTTCAGAATCAAAAAAAAATCCAATGCCCATTATCTTAATCATAATATAAACTCATTAATTTCATAACAAATAAAATAAAATATAGATTAAAAATAGATTTAGTTATATTATCAGTTAATTAAACTGAATCATCATAAAATAGATTTTATATTGTCCTATGTTCATCAGTTTGAATGAACCGATGAAATGGTTGATTCTAAAATTCACCTTGAATAACCCCTTAATTATGATGTTTATTGAGTAATTATCTTTAGTAGCATACATAAATCCATCCTAGATTAGGAAGCCACAACACTGGGATCCTCAAGATGAAATTCACATCTTCCATCAAACCCTACAATCGAAAAACCGACAACCTAAATATTGAAGAATTAATCTTCAACATTCCTCATATTTTTTCGGTTATAGGTGTTATCAATAATACTTAAATATACGAATGTTTTACAATAGATAGAAAATTTAATTACAAATCTTATGCCATTGATGTCCTGTAGCTTCAAATGAGTTCATAGGTGCATTATCAAATCCATGCCAAGTTAGAATGTCCTATGAATTTTGGTCATGAGTATGTTCATTATATAACCGTTTCAATTTCATGTTCTAAAAAATATCTTCATTGTTCACCATTAAGGTTGGATTATGGGTTTCCATACTCAAAATAGTCTCTTCGTCGAGCTCAACATTCATTAATATTCTGGGTAGAGCAGGGTTAAGGATTCAATTGATTTGTCTTCATATAGTTCTTTTTTCTATAGGGGAATAAGATCAAATTGAGAGTAATATAATTATCAACATCAATGGATTCGTTTTTTTATTTGAACTTCAGTGATCTCAACACTCCACTCCTGGTTTAATATCATTGAAAAATCTATTCTATTGCTAGATTAATGTTCTAAAAAATCTATAATCTTTATAAAATTTAATGGAAATTAGGAGTAGATATTCTCAAATTTAGTATTGAATCACCCATGGATTTGGGGTTTTGAGTCATTAAAAAATTCATGATATTTAATGTATTTAAATAATAAAAAAATAAAAAATTATCATAAATAAAAGCATGGAAAACAATGAAACAATGATACAACTAATTTTTGAATTTTAATGAATTTTAAGGGTGAAAGAAATATTTTGAAATTTATATAAATTAGAAATTCAAGACTCTAGATATTAGCAATGTAAACACCCATATCATGTTTTTATTAATATTTCTCAAATCAATAATGGGATTTCCCCACACTTAGTTTCCTACATCCTGACATAATAAATTATTAGAATGAATCATTCACACCGATATTTTTATAATACTTTGTCATTTGAGTATAGACTAATGTATCCCCCCATTATTATATTTCTATAGGATACTTGGATACTTAGTTCTATTTCTAAAAAATGTAAATATATTAACATTAGTGTTCAACTGTTGATATCCAAAGTGTAATGAAACAACAGATTGAGTTAGAGAGTTTTCTCTAGATAATCCATTGTACAAAACCTATTGTCCTTGATTTTTTTCCTTATGTAATCAATACAATATTATTTTATGACATGTAAAATAGACAATAATACAGACATATAATAAAATGAAATTGGAAACTAAAAGAACAATATTGGGCTGACTCTAATGTGAGTTCTTTTTAAACTATCCATAAATTGATCATCATTGGGTCAAAACCAGTCTAAAAGTGGTTGTCCCTTCCAATATAGAAGCCACCAAATATTATTCTTCCAAGATTTAATTATCATTCACTTGTGGAATACACCTTGGATATCATATTTGCAACTTACACCTTGATAGTGTACTACTTATAGATTAGTGTAAGGGAATCTAGTATGAAGGCATATTTATTTTCTTTAGATAGATGTTTGGTTTCCATAGGTTGTAAAAAATAAATTCTAGGTTAAATTTTTTTTGGATCAATTTTAACATGAAATCCTTCATTTACTACTACAAATTTATCATTATCGCATTTTATCATAGTACACTGAATCAATATCTCAAATTCATCATTAAGTACTCAAATGATTAAATCTTTATAAAAAAATTTGAATTCCATAAATTCCTTAGTAAGGGTAATGAAAATTTTATATGGAATATCCAGGAAACCATATAAATGAGATTTTTACTCAATTCAAAAAATGGGATCAATAAAATTTAAATTAAATTAAATATAAAAAGTATTAATAATAAATTATGATTCTTCCCTAAAATTTTAAAATCATTGAATTAGTATAGCATGTCCATGTACCTGATGACATAATTCTCATAAGACTATGTTTGGGGAAAGTGTGAGGTAGCCCAACCCCTCAATATTCTCTTCATGATAGACCACCATAGGTGTGGACTCATCTATTGAAATGTATATGGTTTCTTGTACTAGTTTAACATTTTCTACCATATGGAAAATAACTAAGAAAATAGGTTCTATAAAAATAAAAACAATGAATATCAATACTAAATTAAATATCCTAATTATGTCCATATACATCCTTTCCTATAAATATAATTTCTTTCCAAACCTTCAAATGATTCCCAAAAAGAGAATATTTAATCTCTAGTGGTGCGTTAGAGGAAATGTCAATATCTAAAATAGTAATCTCAAACTCTGTTTCTATTTTTATAACACATTTCTCATTTCATTATAGTGTCATTCAAAAAAGTTAGTTAGTATGTTGAAAAGGTGCTACATTAACCCCCCAAATTCATTATGGAGAAATTCCTATCTTTCTAAAACTATTAAAATATTACATTATAATAATCAATATCATTATTAGTAAAATATTAATGTTTTAATTATTGAAACCATCATTCAAATGATGGAATGGTATCATGATATTCTTAAACCAGATCAATCTATTAAAATGAATCCACATTTTTATTGATTATCACTGTTGATTTTTTTTATTTTGTTTATTTTCATTATTTTTAATTATGGTAATATTTACAAAAAATAGAAAACTAATAGACAAACATTTCTTCCCCTGTAATTGAAAACAAATGATGGCCATGTATTTTCATGAGGACAGTCTCAAATACATTTAGTACTTTAATATAGAATAAAGGCTAACATAGGGGGTGATCTCAAGAAAGTAGTATCCAATACACTAGTGGTTACCCCAAAACATATATATATATATATATATATATTTATATATATATATATATGAAAACTATAAATGCACATATGTAGAAATTGTTATCAAAATCATATATTTAGTGGTCAAAGTGTGAATTAATACAAATATAAGGAATAAATGGAATAAAATGTCAAATTAGAAGTAGTCATCAAGATACATATCTATAATTAGATTCAACCACTCTTCAAACACCTATAATTAATCTCTATAATTTTTAGATCATAACTCCACTTCACTCAATAGTGTATAGATCTATCAGGTCAATAACTACTCTCACCCAAAATCATGATAATATATGAACATAATCTCTTCCAATAAATTAATACTCTCCTAAAATGAATGGGTCTCTTAATCAATCCCATAAATCCAAGAATCTCATTATAACCAAAGTTAAAGTGATAATTAGAAGAACTGTAATCACACAAATACTACCTAATAATCTTTTTTTGATGTTATAAACGAATGGGTTAATGATGATGGAGATAGAATGGTGAACACTTCCCTTGGGTTGTCTTTCTATCACTTGACCAGTTAACTAGTTTCTATATTCCAAGAGGATGTATGTAGATGAATAACATATAAAAAATATATCTATGTTTAATTGAGTTCACTTTATGGAATTGGACTTGAAAATTATCCATTTAACTCTGAATGACATACATCAAAATTCATTGAAGAAATAAGAATGTATGAAATTTTTTTATAAACTAAAAAAGCATTAAATTTTAAGGATGTAGAAAAAAATTAAGGTCATTCCTCAATGCGGGTTGACTAGGAATTGATTTAGTAGATGGTCCCAAGAATTGGGAATTAAAATATTAGTGGGTAACACATCCACTGAATTGGGAGAAATAAATATAAGATAGTGAAAAATATATCAAAATAGGTAGTGAAGTCCACATAGGAAACCTTGATGTTCATGTCATCATATCAAAGTAAAATAACTAAAAAATAGTCAATGTCCCACAGTGTAATGTGGTTACCCTCATATATTTTATGCAGTGTCCATGATCACCATCAATATCCCTTGTGATCAATTTATTTTGATTCTTCTAGAAAAATAAAAATAATGATTTGTCTTTTTGACCTGATCCTTCTAGTTTGAGAACTTAATCTTACTCCATATGTTCTAGATCTAAATTATTTGTTTATGTTTTTTGGGTCACAACATAACTATGGCCCTACACATCCAAACCAAAAACATGGACCTATATATATTCAATCCACCCTTCTACGTTCACAATTGTTTAAAAATCACATCCCTATCATTTTCACTTACTATATAGGGAGACGTTATGTTTTTTATGTTATTCCAATTTAATGTTGATCATCCAAATAACTACTAGTTATTACAAACAATTGCAAAAATTTTGAATTACTGAAGATACAGCTAAACATTTCCTCTATATTTATCTTATCATGAAAGAGTTGAACTAGTGATTCAATAGGAACATGATTATTAAGTACATTCAAACAAAATCAATCCTATGTATCCTTATCTTGAGATTCACATTATTGGTTTCTAATGGTTCACAATAACAACCCATAATGGAGGTAAAATCCAATTTTTAGTAACCATTATCGTTGGTTTTATTTACTGAAATCATCAAATAGATGGTTTTTACTCTACTAATATTACACATTTCCATGAATGGGAGAACATGGCCTCATATATTATCAATCTTCGAAAAAAACAAATTCCATAGCCCAAAAAATTATTCAACAATATTCAAATTTATAAACAACAGTTTATCTTCTTAATGAAGCCTAAAAACACTCTTGTTTAAAAATTTATTGATCTATGTTCATCCTTTACATACACTATTCAATCTCCACTAGAAACCACAACACATGGGTTTTTCTTCATCTGTAGAGCTCATGTGGATTTTGTTGGAGATCGTTAAAATTTGCCTCAGGTTAGGAATTTTTCATCAAATGCATCCCCAACAAGATTAAGATAGATTCAATCGGTTCCTGTTTTAGTCTATAAAATTCTAAATATTCAACACTATATTTTTTCAATCAGACTGAGATCATTTATCATCAATCGATTATTAGATACTCAAAAATGTCTTGATTCACTCACTTATTTGATTAGGTTTGATTTTGGAAAACTTTTCACCAACATCATTTTCCACTTATTCAAGTTTAGAGTTGAGATTTCCTATCTCATTATCTAGTGGTAATCATCTTTTTATTTAAATAATATTTTAATGGTTAGGTAATTTCATAGTCCTGTGGTATATTTCCAATTAGGTAAATCTCTAGTTGTGTGTGTGTATTAACAATTGTTATCTTGTTTTACACCATGGTTGTAAGGTCTGGTGTGGTAAGGGGTAGGTCTTGGGAAAAGTACCTAGGATTGTGGGATTACTTCAATTTCATTCCATGTTTTTGTTTCATGGTGGTTGATGTAGTCATCACAATATATCATGTTTTATCTAGAATTCCATAGATTTGGGTGACCTAATACCCAGTTAAATTTTCATCACCCTATTCATTTTTAAAGGGGTTGGTTAGTAAAAATGGATTAGGATAGTGGTATAATTTTGGAATTATAGAGTGGTTTTACCAGATGATTTAGTAATAAAATTCTCATAGTAGAAAAAATGTAGGATATAGGTAGTAGATACTAGTTGTATGAAAAATAACCAATGGATGAAGTTTGTGATTGTAATATCAAAATCTAGATGTGGGAATTTTTTATTTTTATGGTAGCACATGATAGTGTTGGATGAAAGATAAAAGTATGATGGTATCATGGATTCAAATAAAAACCATAAAATTTAAAATATTTCCTAAGAAAAATATTTTCAATAATTTATTTATGAAATTTACAAAATCAAACCAAATATTTCATGTTCAATTGAGAAATAATATTTAAAAAAACAAAATATTTTATCTATTATTTATTTAATATATCATAAAAATGAAAAAATTAACACCTGTGATAAAACCTTGTAAAAATAAATAATGATGGGTACTAATTCACCATGATCATAAAATATTATTGTTTTTAGGGAATATATAAATTCATGATCCGAATGTGAGTCAAATTACTACACAATTTTCACATTTTTAGTATGATCTATGATGAGATATATTTTTTTGTAAAGTAATCCATTATGCATACATACTCCATCATAAGATAAATTTTACACTTATACACATTTATGTCAGAAAAATTGAATAGGAAAAGTGAATAAAAACAAAAAACATTATAAGAACATGTCAAGAAATGATATCCACTAACTAGACCTGAGGAGGTTAACTCACAAATTGGTCTCTATTATTTCAACCTCACAGACTGGCCCGAAAGTCTGGATTTTTTAATTCATCCCCATTGGCCTACCTCATGAGATTGGATCACATGTTTTCCAATGAAAGATTGGTATTTTCAATCTTATTTATCTTTATTTTGTCCTTTTAGTGAATTCCTCTGTAATCATGTGGTTTCACGATAGATAACTTCTAGATGTGTAAATATATCTTCTCTATATCTTAATTTTATTTGTTCATGATTTCATTTGGTGGTGGAGTGGTTTATTGATAAGACTACACTTGGTGAGTTATAGATGACCTCAAATGGAGTCCATAGAATGTCTTCGATAAAATTTACTCCACCATTTCCATAATTTTTGAGACATTATAGTGTTTATTATCTAGATAGGTTCTCATATGGATGGAATATAATGTGAGGACACCACATGATTCATCAAAAAATATTCCCCAATCCCATGAGATCTTTTCCATCACTTTATCAATGCTTCTTCAAGGTAATCCCATAGTAGGGATCACATATGGTAGAAAAATCATTTATTTTTCTCTTGTGGAAGGGTGTTCAATATGGTTCTCAAACCTCTAGTTTCTGATGACCTATGATGATGAATTTATCTTCACTAATAAATTTAATTTATTTTGATTCATGATTTTTGGTGAATCTAACATCAACTAATTTAATTTTGCTTACTTTTGTTTGTCAACACCTATATCTCCCAAATGTTAGAGAGTGTTTAACGATTCAGATCTCATATCATATATATATATATATAACCCTCTATAGTTTTATATAGGCATATAAAGAATTAATTTAGTGGATATGATTTTTGAAACACAATACTGATCATTCATTCCATTATATACCAATACTCTCTCATCATTATTGGTGCATGATCAATGTCCCTAAATAAAAATGATGTTGCAGTTATGTTGATGAATACATAAAATATAATTTACAATCCTAATGATATTCCCTATGGAAATATTGTGGATTATTGAAATATAACTCAATGTGGCCACTCTTTTATTAGATCTATAAAAGATGGGGTTTCGTCATCTTGAGTCAATGGGTCCATCATTTATTAACCATTCGTGTTATAATAATTTTGACTATAATTTTGGTTCATACAATTATTTTTATCTAAATTTATATCGACAGATCCTTCACGAGTGTTATTATATGTTTTTCATTAGTTTAGTATGATATTGAGCATGATGACAAAAACACTCAGATCATTCTACCACATGAATTTTCCCAAAAAAATCTATCTTAAGACTATGTTTTCCTGTATAAGAGAGATCATTTAGAATGGAATCATGAGGATGATAAAATCCATACAAAATTTACATTAAAAAAAATAATGTTATCATATTAAGACAGAAATATATTTTCCATATATTATAAAGAGTCTAAGGATGTGTTCGAAGGTGAAACATATACTAATAATAAAAGATATTTTATTAGTAATTTGGTATTCATTGAGGGTGGTTAATTGGGAAAGGTTCCTCCTATATAATAATTCTATAAGTCTATACAAGTAATTTTTATTAAAGATTTACCTTTACTTATTTTAGCACTCAAGTGGGACATTTCATAGTTAGTATATTTTTTAAATAAATTTATATGGATGTAAGTGAGTCATGATATGGTTCATAATCAACTACTAAAAATAATTTTATGATAAAGTGGTCATTTCATGTTGTTTTCATTATAATTATATATAACTCATTTACTAATATTGGTGACGATGTAGATATTCGCAACTAGGTTCTTATTTTTTAGGCATGCGAGGAATGGATTATTGGGTTCATTATACGATTATTTAGAGTGTAATGGTTGTTATAAAATAACTTGTAGTATAATTAGTCAACCTTTTCCAGGATAGAGATATTTTAGGATTCAAGAATCTATTTACAAGAGATTAAAAAACAATAAATAAAGAATAGTAATGCGTTTTAATTTCATTCATTGGATAATTTTATAAATGAAAATGTTGAATGATGAAAACATAACCTATATTTATCCGAGATGAATATTTTGGGATCATATGAATAATATTAAATCAGTTTAGTGTATTATAGAAAAAATTATATTGGACGAAGCATAATGAAGAACATAATAAGACTCTGAGAATGTAGAGAAGATAAATCTACAGTAATATGTAGATTCCTCTAAATGAAAACTAATTTATATAAATTAATAAGAATAAGGGATTATATAATGATTCTTCTATGTAATTAAACTGAATTATTATTAAAATATCCCCCCAAATTGTGGATATTTTGTCCATTTTTACAAATTACCTATTTATAGATAATTAATTTAGCCTCATACGAGTGCATTTTCTCACATATTATTCGAATAAGTTTGTGTATGATGGAATGTGTAGTTAGGATAGGATAAATAATTATCCTTTATTTCCTTAGGAAAATATTGTATTGTTTTCTAATGAAATGATTCAATTTAGTGGCTCAAATTAGGTTTATTTGGATTAACATTGATAGTATCTAAAATCCAATTTTATAATTAGGTGATGGGTTTTATAAATCCTGATCAATTGTATTTGAGAAGATAATATTGGTTTAATGGTAGAACTAACATCCATATAGTTTCACACAAATAGGTCTTATCATACAATATATATAGTATATGAGTTATAATTATAATCAGACGTTAATATATCATATAAAATACAATTATTTAGCTTACTCCCAAATGTATCCACTTAGATAGGTATAAGTAGTTCATATTTTCATTTACCATAAAAAACATTAGACCTGTACAAATATTTGATAATATTGTTTCCTAGAAATTATGTGAAATTAAAGTATTTTATGAAAGTCATATATGATGTGAATATTCTGTCATCATTATATATTATAATACCATTATATATAATGATGTTCATATGTGCATAATGGTTGAAAACATTATGTTGGATTTATCAAAATATATTTTTTAATAATAGGGTGTCAAGAACTAAAATATATTATCATGGTATCTTATTCATGATATCAAGAATATATTATTAGAAAAAAATTGAACTTTAACAATTTAAAATATCACAAAATCAAGTGTGATTAGTTTTAATTTTAATTGTTTTAGATTCTAATCTAATGACATTTATACATTATTAATCTTCAGTAAATTTTTTCATTACTGTTCCATTAACATTGTAGTTGTTTTGGCTCAATAGTAGAAAAATTGGGAGTATCTTACGATATCCAATCCCTATTTCTAACCAAAATGTTTTTATCTATCGTTATTTCTGAGATAAATTAATTTATAATAAATAATGATAATAGATTAGGTTATTACATCATTTACTATCTAGGTTATCTAAATTTGTAGACTTGTAATTTAAACTATTTTTTAGTGTTTAGTTAAATACATGTTTGACCAAGGGTGTCTATTAGTTAATGTTCAGAGAGAAGAAAAAAAATCTCAAGATCATTTCATTTATGATGTGAATGAATTTAAAATTGAGAATTCATCCACCTATAGAGAATGTAATTAATTTTATGACAATATGGGGATAATACAAATTTAATAGTTATTTATATAAATGTTAGAATCATTATATAAAATAGGATATTATTTATTCCAATATTAGTAGATATAGTTTGTAAAACTCAACTTCAAATGGAAAAAATGGTCAGTTTTTTTGTCTTTTTATGTTAAATTTATTTCATCATTATTCTTCTAGGATATTGTGTATATAAGGAAATTACCCAGATTATTTTTCAAGACACATTGTATATGATTTAAAATTGAAAAAATGTTAATTTCATAGTTTAAGGTATTATATTTGAGAAAAATATAATGTATAATGTTTATAGTTGAAATGGTTTTACCATGTGTGGAAAAAATTTAACATCATGTGAGTTTGACCAATTGAGGAAAAAATTTAGGGTCATATAACTTTCTCCATGAGTGTAATGAATTTATGGTTTCATTTAATTGACCAAATGTGGATAACTTATAATTTCACATAGATTTAAAAGAATTTGAATGATATTTAAGGATTCATATAATTCATAAAATATGAAGTTTCATATCAAATTAGTGGGTAAAACATACTGAAGATGAATATAATAAAAAAACTAACACACATAAACATTTGTTTGATTTTTATTTATGGGGAGGTATCTTATATGTTACATGTATTAATATGGTCTAAAAGGGGAAATAAATATTATACTGGAATGATAAACATTTACATGCGCATGACATTTTATGTCATAAATACTACACCATTACTGAATAGTTTATACTCATTTAACATGACATGATAGAAGAAGTGGTGTTCACTAGAAATTTGGGTTAAACAGAACTAAATTGGAAAAGATGAAGACAAGGTTATGAATTTGAGAATGGTGTGAAAGAAAAAATACTATGGATGTTTTCTCAATAATATACATGAAAATCACTTTATATAAAATAATAATATGACTAAATTGATAGTTAATTTTATATTTTTGGATGGTTTTATCATAGCTTAGCGATATTGGAGAAATTTCGGCATGAAGAAGTTGGCCAATACACATGGATGCATTAGATAATTGATTTTTAATGAAGTTTGTAGCTTGTCCATGGATAAGAGAAATGGGAACCACTATGTATCATGTATTAACAAGAATAAATACACACATAGTACAATTAAAAGGATTGTACATATAAATATGGGGATACTAGTAAAAATATAATGCGAATGATGGACAATTCACGAGGATGGTTTACATGATAATATAATTAGTTGTGAATTAAATCTAATACCGAGATAGGAGATAAATTATTCACTACAAATCTTATTATAATTATAGCCAAACCACATTATTTTTATGAAATACACCCTAAAATGAGAGGATTTATGAGAACATTGTGGAAAAAAATGGGAAAATATGAAAATTCATGGGTACATGTGTGTAAAAATATTATTGAATGGAGGGAACATGGGTGTAAAAATTAAAATCCAACCCCAACATGAAAAAGTGAAATTTCAAATACCTAGGATGAAAAGAGGGATAAAACATAATAAAATTTCATTGATGAAAAAAGGATTAGAGTCCTCGATATCACAATGTTTAATATGTTATTTTGAATCAAGCGATAAATTGTTCTATGATGTTTTTATTTTATTTTTTACATTATTGATCTTTTATACTATAATTGTTGGATATCACCATTTTCATCAGTTTTATAAAAAATAGGGACTCTTATTAAAATAAAACTATTAAATTTACATGATTTCGTAGTTCTGGGTCATACATGCAAAAATATGTATTTTATAGTTTAGGATAATGTATTGAGAACATAACACTATAAAATTTATGGCCTCACTATAATGACCAAGGATTTGTGTAGTTTAGAGTAATACGATGATTAATTAATAGTATATTGTTTATATTTTATTGGTAAAGACTCAATTTAAATTTAGTTTAGGTTCATTTGATGAGTACATTACACCTTATAGTTTATTTTTAGGTGGTAGGTGTCGGTTATGTATTGTCTCAATAGTACACAATAAATATTATTAATTTTGATGCTCAAAAATACCATGGATTGTTTTTCTAATGGTCCATTATGTTAATTTTATGAAATTAATATTATTTTCAATATTAATTCTATAAATATATTCATGTTATCAATTTACAATGAACGGTCATATATGTGTTATGTACATGTTTTAGCATATTTTGGAAAATCTATTCAAATCCAGCAATGATATGAATAGCATAAGGATTGAAACCTATGATTAAAACATTGTCTAATGATCCACAACCCTACACTGATGGAAATATGGTCCAGGAACCCTAAATTCGGATGAACCATTACATTTTTAAAAAGTAAAATAGTGTTTAGTTAACCCTACATAAGTAAGAAACCCCATGTTTGTTAAAGCCAACGTATGGCACATCAACCATACTTTTTTGATCAACCGTAATATTGTTATTTTATCATTACTTATGGGAGGGATATGTTTGATTGTTCATCAACATAGAATTAAATCCACAATGTAATATAATATTTATGTAGTGGTCTTGACTGAAATAATGATTACTTCAAAGATATTTTACGATCGATGAAAAGGCGTGTTATGATCGATTAAAATAACCATATTTAACATAGTAAATAATTCATATTTATATGGAATGATTATACAAATTATTATGATTTGAATTTGAATATTTTTGTTCTATCAAATGAGGTCCATATATCTTCTCAACCAAAACAAAGATATATATATGATCGAAATAATGTTTCTTTCAACACACAATATTTACGATATTCAAAGGATTACTTTTTTTTTGAATATCTTCTCTTTATGTATTACTAAAAATAATGAAGTAATCATTAATTTTTCTAAACAGGATCAACATTTGTGTTCTACATTTCAAACTCATACTACGGTAACAACTATTGTTTATCATTCTCTAATTCTATTAAAGATCCATTTCAACTAAGATCTAGTCAGAGCTATTCATTCTTGAAGACATTCATATTTGTAAAAGAAGTTCAAAATTCAATCGTTTTTTATACAACATTGATGTTCAACGTATACCGATCAAAAAAATCAAACTCTTTTGATTTTGTATAGTTTAAACTTATCAAACATAGTTTTCAATTATGATTCATCTTCTTATACAATTAAATCGATAAGTAGACCCTTATAAAAACTCTTAAAGACTATATTTATCCTTGTTATAAAGGGTTAAAAATAATGTAATCGGTTTCTGATTTGTGGGTCTTTTGATATGAAGAAATTTTTTATGAAAAACCAAAAATCTCACAGAGAGAGAATTTGTGGAGTGAACTAGGAAATATTTGTTCCTCGAACCACAATAAATTTTTTTTGTATTCATATTTACTCTTTATCAGCTTCCCATATTTCATATAGATGAAAACAATGCATATCTTCATATATCAAAAATAGATTTAAATTCTAGAATCTATCATGATTATCATAAAGAAACAATTCACCCTCATATTTTGTATATGTTTTTTCTAATATCCTAACAATTGGTGTCAAATGAGTGATTTTTATAATGAAGATAATTCTCTATAATTTATAAATAAAAAAGATCTATATAAAGAAGATGTAAACCATGAATTCTAAAAATGGTATTCATATCATTTGTGATCCATATTTTAATGGTGAAAAATTTTGGATGCAATAAATCATGGATGATCATATATATAAAGAATATTAAATTCAATGTTTATTCAATGATCATAAATCTTTATGTTATTCCAGAGAAACCAGGAACATGGGATGCTACAAAAGAAGACGAATATGACATCCACTCAAATGTAATGAATTCCAAAATATATGGACTTGGACCTGATGAATTCAATTAAGTATCACAATTTTCTACTACCTATAAAATTTCGATGAAAATCACTATAACATATGATGGAACAGATAACATCAAACAAATGAGACATGTTACTACAAAACCAAAATTTGACACATTTTGTGTTGGTGTTGTATCCTAGAAACAACTATTAGTATATTGATTACATGAATATTTAATTTTTTTAAAAATTAAACATCTTGTTACATTTTTTTCATTATTCTACATTACTATAATTTAATAATTTTTAGAGTATTTTTTCTTATAAATATGGTCAAAATAGATCTTCGCTATAATGAGAACCTTAAAGTGTTATGAAATACATTTAAATATAGTTAGGTATATAGATGACATATTATGATGTGACACATGGTATACAGACCATAATGTTAAAATACTCATCAGTAGAAGAGACATCCTTTCATGAAGTTCATATATGGTAATCAACAAGATGGGTGATTAGGAAAATAGACCTTCTTTTATGAATTCTTCATGGTTTGGTGTCATCAAATATTCTTATATGTGAGCATGCTTAATGTTACATAGACTTTATGATCATCATTAATAAATGTCATGACTCAAACACATATATTTTATGACGAAAATCCTCTTGCCATTGGTTGATTAGAAGTAGGGTATGTTCGGAGTGTCATGAATGACATGTTATTAATGGATAAGTTAATGTCAGATTTTTCCCATCCATTTAGGGTAGTTGATATCTCGTCGCTTTGATTTAAATAGAACCATATTCCTAAATTCCTTGGTCATGGTGTAATGATGAGTTTATTTCATGTAGACAAAGGATGACATATCAATCATATAGATAAATGACACTATCAAGAAAAATGTATGATAATATATTGTTAATAATAGATTATATTACATAGTGATCGTTCATATGTGGATGTCATTGTTTCTATGTTAATTTATTTCTCTAGGGTGTCTTGGGTCATTTATAGATTGAAATCTAGGAATTTAAGAAAGTACACCTAATGCCAAGGAGAAATAATGTTAAATAAGCACACACTAAATGTTTGTGGTGGACTCTATAAAATTCTATTTTAATTTAATTAATGGCCTAAATATTATTCTCCTGACTGAAAATGAATTGTATTCACATTAAAATGATCAACTAAATTAAATAAATATTCATTAATTAGATAGAGAATAAAATATATTAAGATTCTAGTATATAAAAAAATATTAATTTTAGAGAATAAAATTTTTTATTTGAGCTTAAAATAAATGGAAGAGGAGTTCAAACAGACCAAGACCATGTCAGTTGATAAATTAATTATTTACTTGTTGTCAAATAATGTTTATCCTATTGGTGAAAGAAATAATAATAAAACTATTATCATTATTTTGAATTATATTTTATTTATTGTTTCGTTTTTCACAAGTTAGGAATCCTCCAAAAATGGTTATTTTATTAACTTATGTTTCATGGGTTTTCTCTAATACTTATAATTGAATATAATTTCCATTTCACAAATAAATATTATAACTGAAGCACCATGTCAATTTATAGGCAGTTACATCTATTGTGCCAAATCCCGTTGAATTATGAATTTCTTTCTAAACATTTTCCCTCTCGACTCCTATCATCTCTCCCCATCATGAACTAGTGATGTTCTTCAAGAATGAAGAAAGTGCGACCAAGAACGATCAACACAAGACATTCATCCTGCAACCCTAGCACTTGGAGAATGATTTTAATTGATTGAAGACCAATGAACCATTTGTGGATCACCTCTAGAGGGATTCTACTTTGTATCCTCGCATGTTCTTCAAAGGAAATCAGAAATGGTCATTCCAAACGATCAACGAAGAAATTACCGAAGACCCATGTATTTAATTTTTCTAAAAATTATAAAGTTAATTAAAAAAATGATGTACCATATCTCCTTTCTTAGATTTGGATCTATTCTCATTTTTTCTAAATCATTTATTTCAATCCACGGATACTAGCATTATTCTCTATATGGATCCTAGATTGGTCATCGATTATAGGAAAATAAAATTTGGGCCCTACCAACTTCCATTATTCTCCTATGTCTAGATCCATAATGTTGTTTCAAATAGAGCTCACCATCATTTATAATTATTTAAATAATTCATTAAGGATTTAACCATTAATTATATAGTTTTTAATTAATTTTAACCATAATTGTAATAATAATTTCATGATTTTATCTTACTCTTTCTAGTTCTCACATATCTAATAGAAAGGAGTAATTTTTTGATTAAAATTAAATTGAGGATCTCATCAGCAGGCACTGAAGATTCTTTCTAGGTAACATGATAGAAAACACAATGTATTCAATGTTAAAAAGAATATTGTCTTCCAGAAAAGTCAGGTGATATATATTACACACTGTGTAGTTGTGTTAAATACATCGAGAGTTATTCAAAAATTACTCCATCCATGGGCATTAAAAAAATGCATTGTAGTAAATTTATACATCATGTGATAACCAATATGGACTATCACACAATGAGTCAGACTAGACATCATGTGGACCACTGGACATAGTTTGTAGTCCATTTGGCTCAAGGGACAAATCATGTATCCTATACACGACTAAGACGACTAGTAACTGTGTAACCTAGAGACAACACAATGTGTGACCCACTTGACCTATTGTGTACTTTATGATTTCTCGAATACAACTCACATCTTGAGTCTTGAGGTGTGTAATTCAGATAAGATGGTAATGGCAGTACACACCATGTTTTCAAAACTAAAGAATGTGTTCATTACCAAAGTAAAATGTTTCAAAACATTAATGTTTTTGTAATGTTTATAATTACATATAATGTAGTTTCTAATGGTTTTTCACAATGTTACCTCTTTTTTTAAGGATGGGAATCTCAGAAAAAATTGGAGAAGGATTATGAATAACAAAATGATTAACTAAAGATAATAATTAATCGATTCAAGTGTGATTTATCGTAATATTAAAAATTATATAATTTAATTCTAGTATTATTAATTCCATAATTACTTTTATATATGTGGATGATAATGATCCAGACCAGGCCTTTTCTGTGATTGGATTCATTTTAAATTGTTTTAAATTAAATTTTTGGTATATGTGCCATCTCTCTTCATTAATATGTAGGGTCTGCGTTCCAATGGTCTCATTTATATAAACCCCCTTTTTACCCCTCGGCTATGTGTGAGTTAAATATAATATGTAATAGATGATACTCCCATTCATGATGAGTCAGTTCAAGATAGAGTTGAGATGAAACCAATCCTAGGAGATACAAAGGTGAGCAAATGGATAGTTGTAAACAAAAACCAAAAATAATCAAGTTGTTTCTACCCAAGTTCAGTGTTATATTATCAACCAGTAGATAATCTAACCATTATAAAATCACATTATCATTCCATTTACATTATTTTATATATTTCAGTTGCATGGTTTATCATTATGGATGTGTTTTCATGACCACATAATTAATGAATTATACAATAACGCAATATAAAAAATAAATAAACCAATCTTATGCATATATATTATCAATAGATTGTTAAAAAATTAAGTTATTTCCACTTAATAGTAACAATCATGTGATAAAGGAAAAACTAAATTTTCTCAAAAGAGATAAAAATCCCTCAATAAAAAATTAAGTCAGACTAAGTCTTTCGTTACATTATTAATTAAAAGAGTCAATAAAACAATGTGTTTGACCAACCATTGTTAGGAAACATACATTTATAAAGTAATCCTATATGAAATTTCTAGGATGATTTAACCAAATTATATCAAGAGGGGCAGTGCATTTTAGAAATTGTGTAATATTGGAGGCAAGTGTTGAGGAAATCCATGTCAGCATTTCAGGATTGGGGAGTCCACTCAATGGATCAAGGATCTACAAGACCATAGATGGTAATGAAATTCCTCGTAAATACCAACAAATAGCTTGACCTACCATTGTTGGGGTTATGTGAAGGGGAATATGGATCCTTTGTACTATAATGTCCATGAAACTATACATTCTTTTTTAATGGTGAGGTCCATTGGGAGATGAAAAAATAATGGGACACTTAATAAAATTTATATATTGTCTCCCATTCAATTTAATATTGAATATCCTAATTATCAACTCTTTTAATTGTAGAATAAAAATGATAATATTTTCAACCAATCTATCAGTATAGTCAATAGAGCATAAAGATACCATTCTCATAGAAAGTATCTTCCTGAAATTCTTTACAAGAATTTGGTACAATATATTCCATGAACAGAAATCTTACATTTTAGAGTCTTTATTACATGTTCCTCCTACCCAAGAGGCATTATATGAAGAGTTCATGTTCTACGAAAAACATATGAAGGATCTGGTCAACATTCAATGTTTGATTTTATCATGAATTTCTAGTGAACTAATAATTCATAGAAAAAACATGGCTTTCTATAGCAATACTGATCATATCCATGGTCTTTACCCAAAAAGAGCATGATAAGAATATTTTGAGATCTCCGACGAACTCTTTTAGAGTAATCTTGGAGTGGGATCCCCAGCTCGGCCTCACAGCGTCAAGCTCATTGGGACATTGAGTGTATAGAGATTCAAGGATTTAAACTCCATGAAGAACTGGTTATCGATCTCATTCTCTCATCACTCACTCAAATATTCGACATTTTTTTTCAATACCAATATGATAAAAATTAACAAGTATCTACCATATCTTCATATCCTCCACCACCAAGTTGAAAAATACTTCAAGTGGAAAAATCCTTCATTCCTTATGCGAAATAATAGGAATGTTAAGGTGAAGAGCATTGATCATAAAAATTCTTCATGCTCTTCCAATAAAAGAAATATCAAGGGGGATGAAAGGGAACATTATTCTATATGTTTCACATGTGGAAAGAGTGGCCAACAGTAAAAAAATTGCACTGTGTAAAAGAATTAATGGGAATCATAAGGTGTGTTTGTTATCGATTTCAATTTATCTATTTCTAAAAATTGTGTATTAGATACAAAATGTGGTTCTCCCATATTAATCCAAATACACAATCAATGTAGATCAAAACTAAATTGATTGAGGGGAGGTAGATCTAAAACTAAGCAATGAAGCTAGGCTTGTTACTATAACTATTGGGGACTTCCACCTTAGGTTACCAAATAAGTTGATATTGGTATTAAAAGGTTGTTATTATGTGAATTTTGTACCAAAAATAATAATTTATGTTTTTAAACAAGATATAGATGGATTTATTTTTATTTTTGGAAATTGAATGTTTCTTCTTTTATAAAGATATATTTTTTGGTAAGGAAAATTTATATAATTGTCCTTACATGTTGGATTACACAAACCATGATATGGTAATTGATAACAAAACAACTACACATTACTCATACCACACCGATCATTGGAATCTCTAACTAGTTAATTTAAATTAGAAATACTTGACAAATATAAATCAAGATGTATATTTATATTCTTCATTACTAAAACTACATAGTGTATGACACATATGTTTATATGGAAAAACTACCAATGTCCCATTTAGTGGGAAAGGTGAAAGAGCCAAAGAGCTTATTGAATTGGTTCATACCGATGTGTGTGGACTATTTTAAATTGAATAATGTTGTGGGTATTGATACTAGATAACATTTACTCTAGATTTTATTAGATATAGATATATATACTTATTAAGGTATAAGTCGTATTCTTTTCATAAGTTCAATGAATACAAGAATGAAGTTGAAAACCATCTTGGTAAGAAGATTAATAATCTATACTCAGACTGAGGTGGAGATTGTGTTCATCAAGAATTCGTTGAT
Source organism: Viscum album (assembly GCA_963277665.1). Classification (NCBI taxonomy): domain Eukaryota; kingdom Viridiplantae; phylum Streptophyta; class Magnoliopsida; order Santalales; family Viscaceae; genus Viscum; species Viscum album. The sequence continues at coordinate 1,136,681,364 of OY728153.1, read as the reverse complement.
TACGTAAGAGATTTTGGGATCTTATCCCAACTCACTCCTCCTTACACACCACATTGGAGTGGTGTAAGTGAAAGGATGAACTGTAACTTGTTGGAAATGGTTAGATAAATGATGAGTAATGGAAGTCTTCTATTATGGTTTTTGAAATATGTGTTGAAAACAGTGGAACACATACTAAACCAAGTAACAAATAAATTGGTAAATGGTATTCCATGATAGATTTGGAGTGAAAGAAAAGTAATGCTTTCAAATTTACATATTATGGAAGAAAATTGTTTGTTATGGGCTCTTCAGTTGGCAAACTCACACCCCGAGGCACCAAGTGTACCATTATAGGATTACCTAAAGAAACAATGGGATATTAGAAATAAAACCCCTTAGTCAAAACATTTATAGTGTAAAGACATGAACTATTCATTAAGAGGGATCACATATCGAAAAGAGATAGTATAATCGAGATAGATGTCGATGTTGTCAAGGATCAAGGTATACAAAAGTTGGTATAAGAGATTATTTCACAAAGCCATATAGATGAAAGAACTATTACAAAGACACAAGTACTATGTATGAGTAAAATATAGGTTATAGAACAAAAAAAGTATGTTTTTTAGACGTAGTGTGTGGTGAATCATTATTATTCGATAATAATTATCCTCTAACCTACAAGGAATCGATTCGTGGAATAGAAATTTCCATGTGGCAAGAATCTATGAATTCTGAAAAGGATTCTATCCACCAAAATAAATTCTGGATTTGGGTAGATCCCCATGTAGATGTAAATCATGTGGGATGAAAATGGCTATTCAAAAATAAACTATACATGGATGGCCAAGTTATTACCTAAAAGGTAAAACTAGTTGAAAAAGGTTTTATACAGTGTCAAGGAATTTACTATGGGGAAACCTTTTCACTAGTTGTAGTGATGAAATCCTTAAGAATTATATTGGTAATTTTCTCGTACCATGACTATGAGATTTGGAAAATGAATGTCAAAACAACCTTTCGTTAAGAATAAACATTACTAATAATTCTATATGTCATTACCTAAAGGGTTTGGGACTCAAATGGATCCCAATAAGATATGCATGTTTAAAAAATTTATTTATGGATTAAAGAAAGAATCTAGGTCATATAACAATTATTTTGATGAAGCCATAACATAATTAGGTTTTATAAAGAAACTTTGTGATCCTTGGGTTTAATACGGTTCTGTGGGTGTGAAGTTGATTTCATATTAGTATATGTTGATGAAATTTTACTTATTGGAGACAATATACCAGTCTTACTGTTTGTTAAGGCTTGGTTGAAAAAATTATTCTTCATGGAGGACTTGGTTGAGGAAAAATATATTATTGCGATCAAGATAAATCATGGTAGATTCATGATATTACTGGTCCAAAGATAAAGTTCATAAATTTAAAAGATACTGAAGTGATTCATTATAGAATAATCTAGTAGGGGATGGATGCTAGGTTCTCATGGAAATTATCATTCCATGAAAACATGTCCTCAGATGCATGAGGAATGAATAATAATGTAAAGGATTATATATACATCATTGATTGCGTTAGTCATGTATACTATGAAGTATACTTGGATAGATATCGCCTATGCATTGTGTGTGGTATGATCAAATTAAGGTGATCTAGGTGACCAATATGAGATGACATTCTAGATTATCCTTAAGTATCTAAGGAATTCTAAGGGTATGTTCCTTGTTTGGGGAGGATATCACTAACTAGTCATCCATGAATATGTAGATACCAGTATTTAAATAGATCAAGATTACAAGAAGTCACAAATGAGATACATCTTCAATTTTAGTGATGGTGATTTGATATGGAAGGGCTCAAAGAAAGGTGTGGTCACACATTCTTTAATATATTCTGAGTATATATTATCTTCTGAGGCATATAAATAAGTAGTTTGGATGTGAAGATTCATCCAACAGCTGGATGGGATGCCTATTAATAAAGACCCCATCACACATTATTGTGATTATTCTGTAGCGGTGGCTCTCGCAAAGGATCCAGGATCACATAAGCGGACGAAGAACATACTACAGAAGTGTCATCTCTTGAGGTATTTTTCTCAGAGTGGTGAAGTTGTATTGAGAAATATTTCTATATAAGAAAGCATGGCGGACCCCTTGACTAAAACCTTATCTCAGCAGAAACATGAGAATTCTGTGAGGTCTATTTGGATAAAAGTCATCTGCAGTTAGCTCTTGTCCATGTTAGAGTTTGTTGGAGTTCGTGTCCTCGAACCAAATTTTTGTACATTGATTACTTGTTTATTTAATTAATTTAAAATTTCAACATTTTAATAAATACTTTTCATTGTTCTTCAATATTATAATTTAATAATGTTTAAGATTATGTGTTGCATTAATAAGGTCCCAAAAGTTCCCCACTATGATGATTCTATTGAAATTCCATGTCAATTTTATTAATTATAGATCTGTAGTGGGATGAAATACTATTATGGGACCTATAGTACACAGAACATTAGGTGAGAGTACTCATAAGTAGATTAGACTTCTTCTCTTGATGCTCACACATAGAAATCTATTAGATGAGAGATTATGAGAACAAGACCTCCATTATAAAATCCACATGTCTGGGTGTCCTCAAATATTCTTATCTGCAAGTGTGTATAATTTGCCTTATATTTTATTAGGATCATCAATACATGTCATGCCTTAGGAATTTTTTTATGATGAAAAATTTCACGCCATATGTTGGAGGGAAGTAGGGAATATTGGGTGCATCATGAATGACATATTATTAAGGGATTAGTCGATAAAGGATTCTTCCTTTCCATTTATTGAAGTTGATATCTCAACCCTTTGATATGAAAAGAAAAATCACCTAGAATGTCATTTCCATGGTGTAATGACAAGTTTATTTCTTATAGTCAATGAATGATGTATGAAACTTATAGGTTGATGTAACTATACTGAATCATGCATGATGAGATATTTTGACAAAGGGATTATATTAAAAAGTGATCATTAATATGTGGATTTAATTATTGTGACATTATATTCTTTCTCTTCAGTTAGTTGACCCGTTTCAAGACATTAATCATGCACTTTAAACAAGACCAGATAATTTCAATGAGAAAGAATACTAGAGGGCCACACACTATGTTTTTTTGTGGTCTGAATTAAATTATATTTGATTTTAATTAATTGAATAAATATTATTCTCAAGTCTAAAGAATAATTTTTTTCGTGTTTAAATAATCGCATATATTAAATAAATATTTATTCACTGTATTTTGAGTAAAATATATACATTTATTTTATTGAAACTTTAATAAATATTTAATTACTAGATTGTAAATAAAAATAATTATTTAAGAGAATCAAATATTTTATTTCATTGTTCCATAAATAGAATAGGAGTTTTAATAGACCAAGACTCTGGCTGTTGATAAATTAATTATTCACAAATCGATAAAAAATGTTTATCTAGTCGGTGCCTGAAATAATAATGTTGTTATCATTATGTGGTATGATATTTAATTTATGTGTCTGTTTTGTGCATGTTGGCAAACAAAATATAAAAGTGATTTTATTGTTATTATCCATCGAGTTAATTATATAATATTTATAATTTAATTTAATTGTTATTTAAAAATTAAATATTGTAACTGAATCCCCATATCCATTAATAGGCAGGAACACATATTGTGCCAAATCATGTTGCATTGAGAATTGTTCCCCAAAAAAATATATCTTTCAACTCTTTTCACCTCTTTCTATAATGAATGAGACAAGTCCATCAAAGATGATGAATAAGATATCAATAACAATTGTTGCAATACAATAGTTTCTCCATGCTATCACTGAAAGATCGAATGGCATTCATCAGAGACCATTATAGAATGGGAATGATGCTTTTTCTTAGATATAGTTATATTTTTCTATTTATCGAAATCATTGATTTAAATTCATGTATATTGGCATTCACCATCATATTGAACTCATATTTCTCTTAGATTATCAAAAAAAGGTCGGGCCCAGTTAACCACCACTCTTCTGCAACATCCAGAACATTAATTTAGAATATTTGACAGTGAAATTATTAAGAAAATTTAATGGATAGTTGAAAAAATTATCAAAAATAATATTTCTTTGAGAGATCTAATCTATCAATAAGATCAAGTATAAAAAGTACTCAGAGTACTACCCACAAAATAGAATTACACCTCTGTAGCTATTCAATAATTATGACATGTCTTGAATTTTACTATAATAGAACTAGTTTGAACATTAATTATGAATGAAGAAAAAAATTGAATGATGAAGATGATGTTAAAAATATTATAAAAATGGAAAATAATACTCTAAAAGAAATATGTATGAAGCATGAAAAAAACAATATATCAAAATTGAAAATGATTTGGACGGTTCAGACACTGAAATTGAATTAGGATAGCAATCTATAATGTTTAGAAAATAATAAAAAAAATAAGATGATTTATAAAATCATTTAAAATGATGAAATGGTAACAAGAGAAGTAAGATGTTATGAATGGTAAATTAATGGTCCACATCAGACCTAAATACAATTAATTTAATAACGGAGGAAGATGAATAGAAAAAAATCTGAAGAATGATGATTATGAACATAATGAAAAGAGATCTATGAATGCTACGTGTAGTGTGTTTATAGAATCCTTAAACTCTTCCAAATTAGTTTCAGAAAGTTACCCAAAATATCTAAAATAAAATATGATCATTAAGGTTATAGAATAAGAATAGGTAAAAACATAATACTCTTTTTTCTCTGACTCTGATAGGTGCTCAAATAATAAATTACATTCTTACTTTTCAATGTTAGAAGAGAAATATTATTCATTATTAAGGAATAATAAATCATTAAACTTATTCCCAATGCTTCCTTACGTGAAAGAAACACAATTATAAAAAAAACATCAATAACTCATTGAAATTTTTAAATCATTTTCATTGAACTATATTTTTCTGGAAAAAAGGAAAAAAGTATTATAGGACAATGTAGAATCTTATAAGAGTGATGAAAATATTTTAACTAAATAATAAATAAATTATAATTAAATTATTGGAAATAATGTTATAAAAAATAAAAAATATGGATTATTAATCAAGGAAAAAACGAAAAGTTATATAAAAAATACTACGTGACCATTTCTAAAAATGCTACCTACTTTTATTATGGAATAAAAAGGCATATGATATTATATATTACTTAATAAATAATCAAATAAGTGGTATTAAGTTTTTTTATTTCTAACTATATGGATTAATTGAGTAATATTAATTTTATAAAATTAAGGTTGTTCTGGGTTACTAGATCTTATCTAGATTACAAAGCAAGACCTGAGAAAATATGGTTACCAAAAAAACTAGTATTTAAAAATTTTTATAAGAGAAATACCATAAAAAATAATTATATATGGTTTATGGAGAGTTTATGTACAATATATATATGAAGATACACTTCCATCTTCCATACCTTCATAAAATGGAAGGGGGCCTAATCAATTTTGGAGATAATAAAAAAGGAAATATTTTTTGTGTCGGAACAATTGGAGATAAAAAAGAAAACATTAATCCATAAGGTAATGTTTGTAAAAGGGCTAAAGAACAACCTAATAAGTATTTCAAAAAAAATATAATTAATTTTTCATTTGATTTTTCTAAAAATTATTTCAGAGTTTTCAATGATAAATTGCTTAAATTTAGAGAACCAATAACCGAAAATGTCAATTAATTGGATCTAATTTTTTTTTGTAACCATAATGCGAATTATTTAACTAATAAAACAAATTATTCATATATCTAGAATAAAATACATAGAAATTATAATATATATTTATTACAAATATTATCTAAGATTTAATTAATTTCTGAATTTCCATGTCTCAAATGTGACAATGATAGATTCTATGATGCATGCAAGATCTACAAAAAAATAGAAATAGTCATTAAAATGAATGTACAAAATTTTTATATCTAATCTATTAAAACTAATACACATGGATATTTTTTTGACAATAATGGGTAGAAATTTTGGATTCAAAACATATATGGTTATGTTTTAGTTGATGGTTATTCATGATTTACAAGGTATTATTTTCTAAAACTCAAATGTGATGTATTCTTTATTTTTTAATTTTAATGTAAAAAATATTCAAAATGGAACAAAATTTAAAATAATTTCATTAATAAGTGATCATGGAATATAGTTATTGATTAAATAATTTAATTATTTTTTATTAAATATGGTTTTTAAACACAACTTCACTATGCCATGAACACATAAACAAGATTTAATTGTTGAAATAATAAATAGAACTATTCATGAAATGCAAAGGTATATGCTAAATGAATACATCATTCCTAACTATATATAGGATTAAGATGTATGATCCACTTAATATATCATGAATAGAGTTTTAATAAGAGGAATTATTAAAAAAACCATATGAAATTTGGAATAATAGAAAACCTAATGTAATGTACATTAATGTTTTTGGATTATAGGTATAAAAGATGAATACTAAGTGTAAAATTTGTAAATTCAATCTAAAACAGAATAAATAATATTTCTAGGATATTCTAAAACTTATATATTTTAAAGAGTGTTTAATAAAAATTCAAGGATTATTGAATAATAATTTCATGTGATGTTTGATGAAAATAACCATTTCAATAAGGAGAAAGACAAAAACGATGATAAAACTAACTCTTTTGAAAATATGTGACTTGATTCACCTAAGACTAATTATGAAATTAATATAAACTAAATTGAGTCTAGTCAATAATAACATGAGAGAGAAGAACATGAATGTGTTTTACCCATACCGTATAAAACCATAAAGGACCATCTATTTGAAACATTTATAGGTAACTGTGACAATGTTGTTTGAACATCATGATGTATAGGAAACCTAGCTGAATTGTATTCCTATTTTTCATAATTATAACCTATGTTTATTGAATAAGCTCTACAAGATGAGAATTGGTTATTAATCATGCAAAAGGTAATAATCCAATTCAGTAGGAATAATGATTGGGAATTTATTGAAAGAACTTCCATTTATCTAGTGATAATAACAAAATGGAGATTTTGAAATAGACAAGATAATCAAGGGATTATAAAAAAAATAATCTAGATTAGTAAAAAAGGATATAATCAAAAAGAAAGAATATATTAGGATGAATCCTTCATACCTATTACCTGAATATAAGATATTAAAATCTAGAAAGCTTATAAATTTAATATGAAATTTAAATCATATTAGATGGATGTTAAAAATTCCTTTTTAAATATATATTTAATTGAGGCTATTTTTGAGGAGAAATCACCCGGATGTGAAATCCATCATAAACGAAATTTTATTTTTAAATGTACTATATATCATTAGGGTCATAAACCTGAACCTAGAGATTTCTATGAATTAAAAAGCTTATTTTTTATGAAAAATTTTATTTTCTAAATAATAAGTAGATCCTATAATTTTTTAATAAAACATATTTATATAATAATCTATTATTACATATTTATGTTGAGGATGTTATTTCAAATTCAATAAAGAAAAGGTTTTTATAATGATTATTCAAATCTAATGAAAAAATAAGTTGAAATCGGTATGATGGGAAAACTAAATTTCATTAGTGTATTCCAAATATACAAGAAATGTTATATAATTTTTTAAAATCAATGAAAATATATTATTTATATATTAAAAAAGTCAATACTTGAAAATAGTAAGACTTACACAATTCTATTGTGCACAAATGTAAACCTTGATTTGGATAATGATGAAAAAACATTTGAAAAATAGTTATATAGAGTTATGATAAAATATTTATTGTATCTAACCATTATATTTTCTAAAAAATTGTTTACCATATTTTTATGTGATAGAGTTCCATCATATCCATATTAATCCCATCATACTACATTTTATAGAATTTTTAAATACTTAGAAGGAACATTATTTCAATATATAAATTACCCCAAAACTTATGATTCTAATTTTATTTCAAATTCATATGTTGACATTAGGGGATACTTATTATTTTTAAAAAGTACATCGAGAACCTGTCAGTTTTTTTGGAAATCCTTAGTGTCATAATAATGTAAGAATCAAAATTTATTTCCCCTGTCAACATCAGATGCATAATATGTTTCTAATGGAAGTTTTTTTGGACAAGTGTTGTTGATGAAATACAATCTACTTTATTTTAGAATAAAATATAATAGTATACCTATTTTATGTGATAATACAAGTGATATTAATATTTATAAATATATTATAAGTCATTATATTTCTAAAAACATAGATATAAAACATAATTTTCTAAGATATCATGTCATTGAAAAGGGAATATCTTTTGAATTTGTAAATTCCAAATATCAATTAGGTGATATTTCTACTAAACTACTTTCCACTAGAAGTATTTATTTTATAAAGGTGGAGTCATGAATATTTAATTTTTAATAAGTTCTTATTTACTTATTTTATAAATTCCCCAATTGATCGTTTTATTTTCTCTGATTTTTATTCGATTATTTTTTAACATAACTAAACATTATGTATTTTAATTTTTTTAAAGTGTGTATTTTTAAAAATAAAAATATAATGATTACTCTATGTAGTTGGAATGAGAAATATACCACATCATCAAACAATAATAAAAAACTTCATCTTTCCTTAACCTTTGATTTTAATCTGTTGCAACTTATAGAGCACTCGTATTTCTTCTGAACCCAAGAATATGAACACCTTCGAACTTCCAATTATAAGAGATGATGAATATAAAGAGAACATATGAAAGCTATCCATATAGTCAGAACCATCAGCATGTCCCATTCTTGATGAATCTACAAGGAATGGTCATTGATTTTGAAGGGCTATATCAGGTGAATGATTTGCTCAAACAAGCTCTTTAATTTCATGATTTGGAATTTCAGTTTAATTAAGAAAACACAAAGTTTCATTTTGAGATAGAACTAATGTAGTCCTATAATAATGTTTAGATTTTCCCAGGAAAAAATAAGATATAATAACTCCATGAATATATGATGAGGTTCTTTTTATCTCCTCACTATAAATTGCTCAGATTTTAATATACCCTCATGAATTAATTTTGTCTTAAATCAATTCGAAATAATGCTCAGGAATCACAAGATATCATATATTTCATTTTTTTCAACCAATATTATGAAAATACTTATAAAATATTTTTAGGTTGACTAGAAATTGTTGTTAATGTTTATTCAGGAATCCATAATTTTAAGGACTAAATGATTAAAGAAGATTTTTCACCTTGACATTAATATCATGTTTATGTTTATCAGTTATATTAAGGTTAATTTTACTAGATATGTACTAAAATATCATCATTAATATTTCAAATCATAAACTAGAATCCCTTTCTATCCATATATTTTGATCATTTGTCTTATTCTGTATAGAAATAATAATATTCTGCATATTGATTCTTGAGAAGAGTGACATCCCAAAATTTTATAAATGATGGAAAATAAAGAAAATAGAGTTTCATTAGAGTATAGAGAAAGGGAAAATGTTACCAATGAATGAAATAGATTGAGAAGAATCATGTCATATTTCCCAATGGACAAAGGAATTCTCACGTCCATAGAATCAATATTTTTAATAATTGAAGAATTTTTAGAATTCCGTATAAAAGGTGTTTCTCAGCCTACTAAAATAGAACTCTATTATTATTCAATAAATGAAGATAATGAACCATTAGAAGAAGAATCCCTTGTGGAACATGTCATAAGGTCATGGATTAGAGATGAACCCGAAAACAAGGATCATGATTTAGAATCAACTAGACTAAGATATAAAACTTCATCAATTCATTTGAATGTAATAGTTCTGCCCGATGAATAATAAGTTGAATATCATGTTTAGGAACAAATTTTTACCTATGAAACATTTTAATATAATTAAACGGCTCCATAATAAGAGAAATTTCAGACTGTAGTAATTGAAATGATTGAAATTATTAATGATCAAGTTGTATCAACTATTTCAAAAATATATGGAAAGAACAACTTTTGTATCTATAGAAGGGAGGTAATTCCTTGACAGTATATCATTTTTAAGTGAAAATGTTGTTGTTATATCATTAACTACTGTAGAAGAAGATCCTCCTTCCATAAACCTATAGAAATGATCAAATAATTCCCTATCAAGTTAGATAGAATTCATGGTTGTCAAATTCAATAAGGTAGAGGAGGAGAACAATAGTCTTTGGAATGACCTTGAATCTATATTAGAAATCATATGAGATTTAAGAAATTACTCTATTTCAAGATTGAAATTAAAGTATATCGACACATGGATTCAAGAATTCAAATAAAATTATGTTCCAAAAATAAATTTTTATGCATTTAAGAGAGAAATGGTTGATCATTTAGGGAGAGTGAAATCCAAATCTGTTTCCAAAAAATATTTTTCTTATTTATAATTATATTATGGTTGTGAGTTTGAATCAAATAAAAGAAGTTTTATTCAGTTAAGAGCTTCTACATCATCCCCACTAATATCACCAGACCTGATCAGAATATTTTAAGTAATAACATCATTACAGGATGATATGAATAAAATTATTTTTTCTATTAAATATAATAGTTATCACTTTTTCTGTGCTGTTATATAATCAAAAAGTTATTTTTGAGAAGAATATAGTAAGCTAAACTATCCTAATATTACTTCTCAAATAAATTGGTAATAATCATACTCACTAGTTTTATACATAATAATGTTTTAAGGATTTTTTGAACGTTAATCTGTTGAGAGTATAAAAGTGGAAAAAAAATTCAATAATTTTGATGCGGTATCTTGAATAAAATCTTAATGAAAGGATAAAATGTCAGATATCATAGTTTAATGAATTTTTTCTAGAAACTCACAATTTTCAAGAAAAACAAACCTACCCGGATCAAAACCCCTCAACTTATTCCAACCCTCGTGTTTAACATTTTATTTTAAAACAAAAAAATCCCCATGTGTTTATAAAGTCTTCTTAAATAGGTAAATGTCTATTTCTATCCCTATTTTATTTCTATATATAATATTCTGTTCACATCCACTTCTAGAACACATGTCTTATTTTTCATTCATGTTGACCATAAAATTAAATACCAATTATGTTCTACATTGAATGTTTTTTAATCCATTTCCATATACTATATATTTTTATATCATAAAAATGGAGAGAAAATATGGTAAGCACAAACACTATCAATTTAACATTATTTATTTTCAACTAAATAGTAATGATAAATCAAAATGATACATCAAAAAATAATTTTTTTCATCAATACAAAAAATGTCTTCTTTAAAATTTTATATTCTTAGTGTTTATTAAATCCTATATTTTAAGTAAATGACATTACAAGTTTTATGATCATCAAAAATGGGAAGATTATAGGGAGTTTATTGTTTTAATATTACTCTATAAATCTAATTGATTTTGATGCTAAAAAACCCCTTGTTTGTTTTACAAATGATATTTCATAATGAAAAATTTAGGATATTAATATTCATTGAATTATCTATTATTTAAATATATTTATGTTATTAATCCATAAGTAATATTCTTTAATCCATTCCGAATATATTTTAAATTATTCTAGAAACACAATTCATACCATCCAAAGATAATGATAGTGTAAGGAATGTACCCAATGTTCAAAACATAGTGTATTTATAGTAAAGCCTACTCTATTAGAAAGTATGGTCCTAGAACCCTATATTTTGGAGGAAGCATAAATTTGTATTAAAGGAAAATTATTATTAATCAATAATACATATGTTAGGAACCGTACTTTTGATGAAATAAATTTATGGTACATAAACCATAATTTTTTGAGAAATCCTACATTTTGTATTATTTTTTCCTTACATGGAGGAACCCTGTATTTGGATGTTCATTGATGGAGAATTAAATCTGAATTTTTATCTAATATTTATTTGATGGTCTTGAGATAAATATAGATCATTACAATTATATATTATGAATAATTAAAAGGATTGTTATCGTAAATTCAAAGAAACAAATTAAATTGAGAAAATCATTAATAAATCCAAATAAAGTTATGATTCCATTGAATGATTTTTATTTGAATATTAGTGGTCTATCATGGGAAATTTTTGTATTTTCTAAAATGAAAGAAAGGTATATATATGATTTGAATATTTTTTCTGTCAACACATGGAAAATATGATAGGAAATAAAATTCTTTCTTTTTTGAATATCTTCACTACAAGAACTGATCCAAAGAATAAAGGACACTTTTATTTTTCAAAAGAGGGTACATGTTTAAGTTCTACCTTTAATCTTCATACTATGTTAACCACAATGGTTTTTATATAGTTAATTTCATCGAAGATAAATTGATACTATGATATCTTTAGAGCTATTAGTTCATGAATTCTATCATATTTGAAGAAAAGGATCCAAATTCTGTCAGTTGGTACTGTAACTGTGATGTTCAATGAAACCTAATAAACAAATAAAACCTTTTTGATTTATTGGATTCATAAACCCTAGAAATCAGTTGTGTACTAAGTTTCATATTAAATCACTATGAAATGGATATCTAGTTCCCAATAAAATAACCTGAAGGATTTTTTTCCCATCAGATAAAGGCATTGACAGCCTGTACTCAATTACTGATTTGTAGGACTTTTGATAAGAGTAATATGTATATTAAAAAATCAACCAACTCATAGAAAGAATTGGTGGAGTGTATTTGGATATCATTGTTCCCCAAACGACTATAAAAATTGATGTGTTTATCTTTAATTTTTATCAAATATTCATGTTTTATACATAAGTGAACATTTTATATCTGCGTAAATCACAATGAGATTTAAATGAAAGAATTTGTCAAGATTATAAAAAAGACACAATTCACCTCCTCTCATGTATATTTATTTTATTGTAAACTAACACTATAGTACCAATTTAATTTGTTTTTAAAAATTGGTGATGGAGTCTTCATAAATTATGTATATTTATGAGAAGTATTTTTTTTATGAAACTGCACATTTAAAAGAATTATTATACACTCTATAACCAATTTGATCATGTAAACTACTCCTTTGGGGTGGTTCTTGTATAAAATATAATTTCATAACCATTTTTGATCCAGTTTTGGAGGATTCCCCTAGAGAATCACCAATATCATTAGATATGACAATGATTCTACATTAAAAACTGATCAAAGGAAAAAATATCATATTAAATTCTTGGGTCATTCTATTTTAGCAGACGATGAGGTTGTATAGATCATATATTTTCACATTACTGAGTCTCTATACCACATTATACATAATTTTCAACTATATATTTTAATTACATTGTTATATATGGTTTTTATAGGAATGTGTAGTTGAATATAAGTTAGTAGGACATATTCTATAATATAAAATACGGAATATATTGTGTTTGACATAAGGGTTCAATTGGTGGTATGATAATCTCAAGACGTACTATGATACTCATCATGAAATACATTTTTATCCATATCTCTATATTATATAATATAATTTATAGATTTATATTGAATACATATATCTGACAATTGGCTGAAATTTGATTGTCAGAGGAGCGTTCAGAATTGATATTATGTCTTTCATAAAGTCTTTTTGACTGATGCACATATAAATTCATGGAATAATTTTTGTGGATAGAATAAAGAAGTCCAAATGAACTAATGAAGTTAAATTTTATGAATTGTTTCATGATATTTTTCCCATTAAGGCATTTTAACTCTTTATAGTTTTGAGAAGAGCGGTACTAAATATTTATTATGTTTTTTGGGATATTTATTGGCACCATGATAGTTTAAATTAAATATTATTAATTTCTTAGAGGATTCCCTAAATCCACAGTTTAGTGTGTTTGTTTGCAAGCAATATTGTTTTAGTTTAGTGAACGTTGTCTCAAAATTGGAATACTGTTCAAAAAACATGAGTTATTTAACTATCAGATACTCCCTATTTCACTCCACCATACTCCCCATAAGGAAAAAAGGCTTGGTGTACTGGATTTTTATTGGTAGCTAGAACATTATTTAATCTAAAATGAATTACATGATAGAAATCCACTTGTTTGAGCATCTTGAAGGGGATAATTTTTTATTCATTACTGAATAAACAAATATAATTTTATGCATAGTATTTATCAATAAATAAAATAAATAAAACACTACCAATACATTATTAAATAAACCTATGTTCCTTAATTTAAAATAAACCATTTATGAAGTTGTAGTTTTGTTCCAGTAATTCAATACAAACTCTGAAATAACTACTCTTCTTATTGACATGGATAATGTTCTCCAAAAATTTATTGTATAAAATTAAAATATAAAATGTTTCATTTACAATTTTTAACATTCAATTATATAATGGAATTATAGGATAGACTCATTAAACTTATGTGATTTTTATAACCACAATGACATGTTAGATGATTGTGGTGGGGAAAAACAACATGGGGGTTCATGTATCGAATTTACATTAAATTCTAATGAAAACATTATTTTATTTCTCATGTAAAGTGATATATTACTCTAAATGATCCATGATTGAGGTTGAATTGATTAATTAGGTTTCTATATCTTCAAATATACTCCTATTTACATCAATAATGTAATATTTTTTAATCAAGACACCATATTGAAAAGTGAGCAGCTTATCACCTAACACCTCTTTATTAAGATCAATAAGAGTTTATGATAAATATGAATCTATCTAGGACTAAAAAGTATGGTATTTTTTTCAAATATTCAAATGAAGAACATTTAAAAAAATTAACAACACAAAAAAACATAAATTATTGCACCTTCCATTAAAGATGACTATATGATGTTTATAGACTTCTATTTGTTGGAAAATTTAAACCAGTTACAGTTTAATAAAAAAAATAATGATCAGCTGCAACCATTTATAAATTTTTCAAATAATCATTATTTATGTTCTCTATTGAGTTTATTAGAAATAATGTACGATGTTGTTTTAATTTGTTGATGTTTTATTGTTCTTAATGTTCTGAAAATTATTTATACTAATAGTTTTCATGACATGATCCTACATACAATGGAGGAGTTTTTTGGAGATTTTTTAATATATTATTGGTTTCACTATATGATATTTGTTCTAAGTGCCTATGATGTTAAAATGCTCTTGAGGTATAATGTTATTTAGGTCAATATTTGTTCATTATTTTTTATTAGAGGAATTTTTTAAAATAATAAGGGTATGCTTATGTGGAATATGATCAAATGAAGAAAATATACTGACCTCTCACAATGTTTTCACTATGATCCCATCATATATTTTTTTATTTTTGAAGGATGATTACTTATGTGAAGTTTATATTATATTTATTAATATGATGTCACGATGTGATGTTCTTACAGGATGATAATATAGATGTTTTTGAATCATCTAATAGACTTTTTGGAGAAATTCTTCTTACTTATGATTCTATACAATGTTTATCATCCATAGGATGAGAGTATGAAGTCAAAAATAAAATAATTATAATATATGTCACCAAATAGTTGAAGGGTACAATGGATGAATTATAATTTAATCCTATAAAGTATTATAAGAATACATTGGATGAGATATATAATGAAATGATTCACTGCATGAATGAGTTGTATAATTTTTTTTTCTGGTTTGATGAACTATATGATAATTTTAAATAGATTTCAAAAGTGGTGATTCAAAGTTTATCATTCATATTAAAAAAATTCATGTTGGAAATATATATATTTCTTTTCGAATCATAAGGAATTTTGATGGAAAATGATGATACCATCCCTTAACATGATATCCTAGAATTTAGTAGAATTGAACACAGTCATCGGAAGCATGTTTTATATTATGATTCTAAAATGGGATGGGTGGGAATTTTTTAATAAAATTTTTGACATTGTATAATGTTTCCAAGGTTCCAGGTCTATATAACATGGTTTTTTGAAATGAAGATATTTGTGTTAATCTTTGATGGTTTGAGAAGTGATGTAAGAGTGAATATTTTATCAAGAATCCATTGTAAAGAGAGATTGTTCACACGGATGATAAAAAATTCTTCCCATTGGAAGTTTTTATAAAATATTATTACAAAAATGATCATATGAACATGTTGAAAGGGCATCATAGAAATTGTATAAAGTGGATATCAGTTAAAAAAATGCAATCTATTGAAAAACACTAATCAAACAATTAGGGTTCCTGACCATCTATTATAAAACTATGTATACCTGTCAGAGGAAAAATTATATTGACAATTTCCAAGAGAATTCAAAGGAAAATTTCTCTCTAAGTACTATATATGAAAGTGTATAAGAATATACCAAAAGATAATTTGTGAAGAAATTTAATTCAACACAATGAAAGCATATTGGATCATATTTTTTTAACATTATTACAACATCTAAAACACATTATTACATCGCTTATTTATTAAATGAGAACAAGAACTACAAATTAATTATATTTTTATATATGTGAATAGATATTCGATTCTTAAAATTACCATTAAATGATATTTTATAGGGGTTTTGTGGTCTTCAATTACTTATACACCATGATATAGAATATATACACTTATGGAGTAGCGAACCTAAAAAATACCTATGTTTATATGATTGTTCTTGTATTTTTTTTCTACATATTCATATATCTCTTATAAGAATCTATCATTTTATCTTAATTAATAAAACACAAAAACAAAAGTTCAAAGATTCATCCCATCACTCTCATAGTGATCCCAATTATATGTATTGGTCCTTACGAATGGTATTAGAGGGTATATTAAATTTATTAACTATTTTCTAGAGTTCTAAGAATATGAAGGATTTCATAGATACTCAGATTTTTGTTAATAGTAAAGGGATTCCTATTTTGGATTAAAATAAATTTTATATATGTAAAGATATAATATTATATTATTATATGTCCATGGGTTTTGAATTTCTTGACGCTCCTATATGGGTTTCCCTCCTCATGTTGAGGAATTTATCCTAACACTTACAGAATAGAAGAATTTTGAGAATAATGGATGAGCTAGAAATTCGACACTTTCCTCACTATAAGAATGTGATATTCTTGTAGGTAATGTAAATTGGAAGAGCTAAAACATCATGGAAAAGTTAAATAACATATATGAAGTAAATAAGAAATTAAATAATGACAAGTGATAAATATAGAGATTAATGAATGATGAATTGATGATATGAGATGATAAATCTATTAGTAAATTCTTTATAAGGGTTAATGTAATTCTAGTCCCCATAAGATATCTTGGTGATATGTTAGAAGTTAATTCCATTGTTTTAAAGATATTATGAATTATTCCATATAAATTTGATGCCAATGTTTCATCCTAATGTTATAGTGATCCTTTTACTCCTTCATTATACGATATATGTATCACTTTTATCAATTATGAAATGGAAATATTAAATAACATCATACTGAAGGAGAATGATCATTGATTAATACCATTCAATTATTTCATGAAAATAAAATATAATAAAATGATAATTTAGGAGGAATCAATAGAATCTAATAACAAATATGGAGTTAGTAAATTTTGCTCATGAATTTATGAATTTTATTCAAAAATCGTTAAAAGAGGAAAATGAATGTATAAAATAAAATTAACTTTGATGTTCTTTGGTTGGATAACTATTGTAAATTTTGTAGATAAATTTCCATGATAAAAAGAAAGGGATTAAAGTGATTAACATGATTGAGATCCAATAAAATACATCAAACATAATGAATTAAAATCCAATTTATTTTATAATAGAAAGGATAAGAAGTTATCTATTAAAAAAGATATATTTTTTGCCTATGTATAAGGAAAATGATGATTTTGAAGTAGGTGTTTTAAAATACTATGATGATACTACTGATGTTTTGGAAAAAAATGATGAAAAGATCCATAGTTACAAAATAAGTAATTCTAATAAAGAATAAAAATAGTCATATTTGGAGTTTATGATTTATAGGGAGATTAAATAATGACTTTTAGTTATTTTGTTAATTGAAAATGATGAACAAGAAGTTGATGAAATAAAATATTTCTAAAATTAATGTACAATATCACGATTAAAAATAAAATTTTCTAGAAAATATTGACAATGTAAAAATTTTAATTGACGAAGAGTTGAACCAAAAAATAATGACTAAAGAATAGGTAATGGTGAAGGTGAAAAAATTTTACCTTGTTCAATAAAAACTCGTTGAACTTGAGTGGGAAAAACAACTTGGAAAGACTCAATTATAGAATATAGTGAATTTTTTAAGTGTATATATCTTTATAAAGATAAAAAATAATCCTCAAAGGCTAAAAAAACTATTGAATATGGTTATAAAAAATTAAATAAATCATTTAATGTTGCCATAAAAAGTAGAGTTAAAAATATTGAAATTTATAATACATAAATTTACGAAACAAAAGAAGATGATAATGAAGATCTTCACAATGATAAGCAAAAATCTATTATTTGACTAATTCATCATGATGTTACCAAAACATTGGTAAAAATTTATGTTCTATGAATTTTATAATAATGTTGATGAATAGAATGTAAAAAATTATGAACATTAAGTATGTGAAAAAGGAAAATATGTTTTCAATGGATTTTATAGTTATTGTGGAGCCCTTTAAAATATGAATAAAATGTGTTAGTTTATTTTTAACTCTATAATTATCCCTGGAGAAACTATAGGTAGGGGTTTAAGGGGATTAAAACTCTCAATTAAGGCAGCATGAGAAAACAAATATAATAATTGGAAATAGATTAAAACCCTTGGAATCTATTTTTTAAAATTTGGAATCAACTTAGAAATAATGAAAATGTATTCTTTATAATGATAATGGAAGAAAAATGTTTTTACAACAAAACTTAAAAGTTGTATGTGAAGGAAGAAAAAGTCAAGGAAAAATCATTAGATGTTGAAACTGATCACTAATCCATAAATTGATAATTACACTAGATAATGGATAGTGCATGTTCTTAATATATTTATGATATTAAAATTTATTAAATAATGTGAATATATACAAGAAATTTATGGTGGATTTTAGAAATGGTGAGTCCCTTAGATTATAATTTGTTGGAACATCTATAAATGGGGATTAAAAGTTAAAAACTGAAAAGAGTCTTGTTTTTTGATCTAATAAAAAAAATTATTGAGTGTTTCAAAGATTTGTGATGATGATAATTAATTTATTTTTAGGAAATATAGTTTTATTGTTTAATTTCTTGAATATGTAAATTTTTTTACTATTGGTAAAACAACTAATTGATACCTGACTCATGTTAGTAAGGCCCAGAGATCATGCTATATACGTTTGAAGAAATAAAATTAGCTTTTGACATGCGATTTTGGGGAATGTGTGTCAATGGAACACGAGAAAGCTTCAAAAAGAGGGAAAATATATATGGAATTCATGACATGATTAGAATACAATATTCTCCTTCATATATATATACCAAAATTGGAGGATTTAAAAATGAACACGTAAAAATGTTGAGAGTCATTCATCTCGTCCCTTAGAGCCGATATATTCTATGATTTTTGGGCCCATGAAAAAGTAATCTAAAAACATAGATAATTAATTATTTTATTTTATTTTAAATTGTACACAAATTCAATATAATATGTTTTTGAAGCAGAAATTAGTGGCTATAAAAAATTAATATTTTCTTAACAAATGTTGAAAAATTATATCGATAATTTATATCCTAATAATGGTTGTGAATTTATAATTGAGATGTCAACAATTATCTTGAAATCATGGAACTCATCAGGATTTTATTGTACCATAAGAAACATCATTTGATTGTGTTTCTAAATGAATAAATATAACTACAATTAATATAGAATGAAATATTTTGACTGAACATGTTAATTATCTATACGTTTAGAGGAATGATATTGGAGTAGCAGTTCTTATTTAATAGTTATCTTTTATATGAAAATCACTGAATATAATCCTTATTATATGCATTAAAATTAAGTCGAAATTTTAAAGATACTAAGTGTATGTTTTAGTCCTATCATTAATAAGGTTATAGGTGATATCCCTGAGATGTTTGATTAGAGAGGTTTTTGTGGAATATTTATTAGATTCCCTTCTAATTGTAGAGGATACAAAAGTGAAAATTCCTAAAATATAAATATTTTTTACTCTACATATATGAATGTTCTTGAATATTTTAATAACAAATGTACAATTTTAATCATATATGAGATAAATTTAATATTGTGTGGTTTTAGTTAAATAAATGACAATGTTTTTGTAGAGAATAATATTATTGAAGTAGTAAGAGATGAATACTCATTCTAATTTATCTCTAGTAATGGGAAAATGTTTTTTTCATGTAATAATATTATATGATATCAATTTTATGCCCGAAACATCATTAGGGGTCACTGAAAATAGGTTAAAACTAGAAGAACATCTTTGTTATTATGACACACATACATGAATTTATAGAATGTTCCAAAAAAATGTTGTCAACGCATTGGAAAATAATGAGTGGATAAATTCCATGAATATGAGATGGATCATATTGAGAATATTGATACATGAAGAATTATACTAATACCAACCAACAATAATGTTATGGGTATAGAATGGGTCTTCTTAAAAAAGGTAAATAACAAAAGGATAAATACTAAACAATAATAAATGATCATTATCTAAAGGAAAGTATGAAATTTAAGGAATACATTTCAGGGTGAACAATTACCTATTAATAAGGATTGAATCATTCAAAATATTTCTTACTATCTCCAAAAAATAATTATATAATATATTCTGGATGGATTTGAAGAAAATATTTCTTGATATAGAGATTCATTAACATTATTATATTGAACAACCATGTGGATTATTTCATGGAAAAGATGAAAGGTGTGTGCAAGGATCAACAATACACGAAGAACATGGTATTCTAAATTGTAACATTCTTTTGGAATCATAACTTTATGAAAGGAAATGGAGATAGTAACCTCTACAAAAATTAGAATCAAGAGGATTCTCTCATATTTATTATTTAAGTTGAAGAAATCATATTTTAATAGAATGATGTATAATCATGTGATAAATTTTCCGAGGATATGAATAAATTATATTAAATTTCAATGCTAACATAAATTAAATACCTTATTTTCTTATAAATTTCTCAAAATAATAAATAAATGTTCCTACATCAAGAAAATTACTCTAAGGAACATTAGAAGAATTTTTTCATGAATGATTAAAATCAATTTTCCACTCATGTTATGTGGGAATGAAAAATTCAAAATATTTGTAGCATTCTGTGTTTTTAGACGAGATAAAATTATAAAGTAATTTTAAATTTATAATTGATAGATTTTATCTTGCAAAAAAAACATCAGAATGTAATTTGGATAGTTTTATCACATTAGCATGTTATTTTTTTACTTGTACTAATTATGGAGAGGTCCCTTTGGTGTTCCATCATGTTTCAAAAAAATAGGGCCTTGAAAGCGTGGTTTCAAGAAGATTCAGGCAAGGGAGATGGTTTTTCTAAAATTATGCAGGGATTAGAAGAAACTATAGGTCCTAATCTATTATATAATGAGGTTTAAAAAAGTATGATAAAACCATGTGGGGGGAGCCATAGGGTTGTGTGGCCTGCTATAGTTTTTTTACAGTGGGTTTTTTATAGGATACGCATGGTTAGCCAAACCATGCATCCAACCCACACAATGAGGTTTTTCAACAGCGCATTATCCCATGATATTCATACAGTTTGCAAAAATTTATTACTGAACCCTATTCCCTTTCTATGTGGGTGAATTTCCAATTATAAACTTAATGAACATATAACGAAAACCCCCTTCATACCATACAATTTATAGTGGAACAGTACCTCCCTCAAGCACGAAGCACCCCTCCTCCGACTAGGTAAGGATTTTGATATCTCATTCATGTGATCTAAAATCATTCACTAGAAGAACCATCAGAAAGCTTGAGGTGAGATATAATCTCCTCATCCTTAAATTCTTCATTGTTTCCCTCTTCTTTTGACTTATTTTGGTATTTCCTAATTATCATTATTTTTAGTGTGAAAATATATTTCTCTATTTTCTCTTGAAATGGTCCAAATAAACATTGGATATCGGATGTGGTGGTCATAATTGGTATAAGGTAGGTGGTATAGATTATTTACTAAAGTTTCATTGTTTTTACTATGGTTTAAAATTTTTCATCATTATGAACTCTTCCATTGATGACTCAATTTCGTAAAAGAAATTAAATCAAACTAGTTACTATTTTAGGTATGACCCTACTATGTGGTGAATCAATCCTTGGCTGATCACCTTGTAATTATACCTACTGTCGGATGTATTTTCCATTTTTAGGAATAATTTCCCATTAAATTAGTTGGTTGAATACCCTTAAAGATAATTTTCACCTGTAATTAATTTTTTATGAAATGAATTGAATCAAGATAAATGGTTGCCCCTGAGTTAGGCCCTTGATCTTGATGTCTCCAGATTTATATTTCATTTCGTATGATTTATTCTTCACAATTTTATTACATATACTTTTGAGTGAAAATAGTTCTCAATGCGAGAAAATGTGGTTGAAATAATTGTCACGATGGATATACCATGCCTTAGGTGACACGTATTCCCTTATGTGTGATACTTAGTCTGGACTCAGATTTTACCACACCAAGAGTGATATGATAGATATTTTTTCAGGTTGCATTGGATAAACTCAGTGGTATTGGTTCTATCGAGGAATCATATAGAAACCATTTGTATTTCATTATAGATCTACTATGATGGGATCAATATTCCATTATTGGATTTGAGGTATTATTTTCATGGATTACTTCTAATTCATTATTATACCTCTATTATGATTATAATAATAGAATAATTGAATGTTGACCAATGGATGTAACTGTTGGAACCACTTTGTGTATAAGGTTGTATTTGTTGTCAATAGTTGTCAATGGAGATCAAAATGAAGAATATCATGAAGTACTCCGATGAAGTAGAGGAGTGGTGATTCAGATGATTGTTGTGCTGATCTTAAGTTCAAATAACATGTGTCAATGGTGATACATTGTTTACAACAGTGAAGAATGTGAGGATTAATCCATTCGAGGATGATTAAAGAAGAATGTGGTTTTTGGATGAAGACCATGCAATTACTCATGATTGCATGAGAAACATTCTAGAGACTTCTTGACGGATTGAATCACATGCTTTTCATGAAGATGATCATGACGGCTGATGAAGAAGACAATGTGCCAATGAGTTGACTTCTGAGATGGCCATGCAGAGATTGAAATTATGAGATGGCCATGCACATCACATTGTATCAGATGATAATGGTACTAAAGCTATTCCTTCAGAGAATACATATCACAATAGTGGATTATGTGATAAAAGCAAAAGAGTTGTTGAAGGATACAGATCACCAAGAAGGAGTGTTGTTGAGGTAATCGTGCTTGTCGACAAATCAAACAAATGACATACAAATTTGTTGAAAAAGGAGATTCCATGGTGACATGTCGAGTTCAAGAGATGTGGTCAATGATCTATGTTTGATTCAAGAACATCGGCATAGGAATGGATGATTTGGAGGCGGTACAAAAAGAGCAGAAACAAGGTGGTGCAGTTTTCCAGTGTTTGCCAAATTTTTGGGCCTGAAAATCAGCCAATGAAGTAAAGTGTTTTTGGAAATGTTACTTGCGCTCCGAGGTCTTGGAAGATAGGAGACTTGTGCGCCATATGTTTCTGAGGATCAGAACTTCAAACATTGTCTAAGGAAAGAAGGTCGTGCAAGTATTGGTTGGGTCACGCAAGTGAGTTGCGTGACAGAGGTTACGGGAGACAAGACTTGCGCGCCAAGGAGGGACTTGCGTGCCTCTGCATAGGGGTTCCAGTTTTCCTATAAATACTGGACCACCCCTCCTCATTTAAAGGCAGAGCTCAACACTCTGATATTGTTCGAGCTCTCGTCGTGCAGGTGGTTGAACCGCGCAAGTGGTAGTTGGGTCGCGCAAGTAGAGGTTGCGCGCCGACTGATGGTTGAGCGCCCCAGGTGATTTGGTAAAGGAAGGAAGTGAGTCGCGCAGGTTTGAAGTTCAAGAAGGTAGAGTTGCGCAGGTGCTTTGGAGACACTTTCACACCAGTTTATACTTGAATGCCTAAGACTTGCGTGCCAGATGGAGACTTGCACACAGGGCATGAAAAGGAGAGCCAAATATTGTTGAAGCACACCCGCCTTTCTGGAGTTGCACAAGAGCTAAAGATTGCCTGATACTTTCGGTGCAAAGCGAGATTGAAGAATAAATCTAAATTATAAATTCATGATCTCATGCATACATGGTGAATTGATTCTGACGAATGCCAAGTAAGCTGAACATCATTTATTGAGCAATCACATAAGTGATTGTGATTCAGGCAAATGAAGACAAGGGGATCTAGTGCATTCAGTCATTGCACTAAAGAAGAAAGATTGAACTATAAAGAGCATCAACTCTGAACCCTGATGCAAGAAAAGTCTCATGCTGAATAGGAGACAAAGAACAACAATGCACATTTATTGAAGAGACCTTCACGTCTATAAACTGAGTGGGACTTCACCAACGGCAGTGAGCCAGGGGGAGTCAACGGGAGTGACCCGAGGGACGCAGTGAGCTATCCCTGAACAATTGTAAAGGTAGTGAGCCTGGGACAGAGTGACTATAGCCGAACCATTGTAATCTAAAGCTAGTGAAGCATAGTGGATTCAGGTATGACCGACAACCTGTCGGCGTATGCTCCTTGGACGTAGCCCTTAGTGGTGAACCAAGTAAAAATAGCTATGTCATCTCTCTGCATGTGAATTTTTAATTGCTGATCATATCCATCATACAGGATTAAGTAGTTCCTACCAATGTGGGAACAAGATCCACAACTAAAAGAAGAAAACGTTTCCACCCTGATTCACCCATCCCCTCTCAGGGTGTCCCGGGGTCCTACAAGTAGTATCAGAGGAAGGTTAACATATGTTGGATATTCTCTAGTAATTCTATTGAGAAGAGTATTTGAGTATCTTTCCTAGAGTCAACAATGAAGGGCAGTCTTGATAATGACACAGCCATTTCTGAGTAGAAATCTATATCCACCAAGAATTTGACAAATAGGAAAAATAAAGAGAAGATGATGATGATGAAGTCCCCCACATCCAAAGAAGATGCAGTTTCTTGTTCTCCATGCCATTCCAATAATGAAGAAACATTAGGCTTGGAAAGTATCTATCAGGTGGCTCAGAACTAATCCAGAGGAAAGGATGATACCCCTAATTCATGCTCTCAGGAAAAACTTAGAACATATCTTCATGATATTCCAGAAGAAAGGGTATTATTTGTAGCCTATTCCAATCTATGCAGGTTGAGATCAATCGATTAGAAAGGGATGATGACAATATGGAAAAGGGGTTGGAATGAAAATTTATGGAAAGTATGAAGCTCATCAAACGGGTGAAAGTCTTTGAAGAAGAAGAGGAAGTCAATAAGACTTCAAAAGAAAGGATCCGTGCACTTGAAGCTGAGATAAAGAAGAGCAATGAAGTCAAGACTTTTTGTTAGGAAGAAACTACCATTAAATTCCGGGAACATGACTCTTTGTTACAAAAAAAAGTTGAGATGCATGAAGATGAGGTTGAAAGATTGAAGAAGACTTGTGAAGAGAAGATGATCGCGATTGAAGATCAGAAGATCATCCTCAATATTGAGGGTCAAAAATTGGAATCCTAGTTGACCAAGATTGAGAATACATATATTGAGACTTCAAAAAATAAGGAAATGAGTGATGCTTGTACTCAATGTTCATTAGAGGAATCTAATTCTGAAATACCTCCAACATGTGACAAGAATTTTATGACAACTCTTGATTATCCACATCAAGAATCATTTGCTGCTGGTACTCAATGCTCAATGGAGGATTCTATTGTTAAAAGAACTCCAACATGTGATATGAAGATCATGAATTCACTCTTTGATCTATCACAAGCAACTGAGAAAGTGAAGGTACCATCCAAACCATATTGTACTCATATTTCTAAATACACTCCTACAATCAATATAGGTGGGAAGAAAAGTTCTAAACAAGTGTGGATGAGGAAATGTGAGAAGAAGAAACCTTCCACCATGACAAGGGTGGATGAGAAGAAAAAGGAGGAAGTTGGTTCCTCAAATAGAGCACAAAAGATTAAGCAGATGGTCCAACAACTTAATACAGAAGACACAAAGAAGAAAAGATTTGTGGGTCAAAGTTGGTGCTGCAACAGATTTGGGCACTGTGCACTGGATTGTCTTTATAATCCCTTACATGGAAAAGCACAAATAATTCCTATATCAAATAGAAGGAATCCAGAGAGAAAAAGCAACATCAGCAGGTCCAGAAGCATCTATTTACTGCAAACAGATTTGGAATTCTTGATAACAACTGTGATGTATGCAACGACAGCGGTCACAATGCAGGCACATGTCCATATCAACATGCTTTCACTGTTGAAATGAAAAAAAGAACTCTGATTCCATCATGGAATGAAGCAGCTACCTTGGGGAGAAATCAGAAGAATGTTGTGAATACACATTTCCCCAAGAAGATCTCAAGTAGGGAAGCTGAGAAGACCCAGGATTATAGATCTTTGAAATTGAAGGGTCATTCATCCAAAAGAAACAGTAAGTGGGATGAATCTCGAATGAACCCATGTGGAAGACCTAAACCAGCTGAAAAAGTTCCAAATGACATATTGGTCATTTGGCCAGAATATTTGAAAAGAATAAAGAAACTTGAATATGAGAAGGCCAAGGCTGGTGACAGAGGAAAAGGAAAACATTCACATGATGAAGACACAGTGCATGAGAGATTGCAAACAAAGAGGAACACACGTGTCAAAGAAGTTATGTGTGAGAGATGTAAGAAATCTGGTCACATTGCAAAAGGTTGCCTAACCTTAATACTAGAGCAAGAAGCATCCCTTAAGAGGAGTAAGAATGTTTCATTCATGATGGGTGCTAAGCAGAACAATTCTCCACACAAAGCAGAAGAGAATGTGAACAGATCCATGCCACACCGACAGATGTCAGAACATATGTTCAAATGTGCAGGCATAAAGACTGGAGTGAACAGAGGATCATGGTTGAGAAAAGAACCTCAAACAAGCAAGTCTTCTTGATGAAGAAATAAGTAACCACCTTATTCCTGTAATCATTTGTGTATTGTATTTGTGCTAATAATGCAGGGAATTGAAGGTGAAGCATGCTCTCAGGGGGAGAACCTGATAAGTAGTGAATGATGTCATCTCTTGATAGCCAAGATGAAGAAGTTTCCATCCTTAGTAGATTTTTCAATTAATATTCAAATATTATGTTGATGAAGGATCACTCTTCATGAAGATGATGAGGAGTTTTTCCCTTGAGGGGGAGAAGAATGAAGAAGCTTCCATAATCACTGTTTCAATCAATATCAACTCTAGCTGGACTCAAAAGCAGTTATTCTGTGAATTACTTGAAGAACACACCAATGTAGAAGGTATGACATTTCTCAATCTCTATCCTTTGGTTAATCAGATCAAAGATTATTCTACAAAGGGGGAGTAACTGAATTGATCAGTGACATAAAGAGAATGGAAGTTCCCCAAGGTCACTTATCCTGCCGATTTCACATGAATATTCTTGGTCTATTTGCTTATGTGAGTGCAGGAGTTTCAGGTTGATTATTCCCTACCATATTTTTTTTCTACCTAGAATAAAAGTGGTAAAACCTTAATGACAAGATACATGAGTTATCATCTCATTTTGGTATCATGATCTGTGGATTACAGATAGCCTTGTAGACTTAATCAAATCCTCTTGTTTTCTACATCGAGCTTTGCTCAAGTAGGCTTAGAGTTAAATGATTAATGAAACATTGCTTAAGTGTGGATTGATACCCTCCCTACCATATTCTTTGTATTTCTTGTCAATAAGGGGGAGAGAAAGTGAAATGAAAAGAAACATTGATTTGCTGAGAAGATTCTCATTTTGACATTGACAGATTCATTTCAGAAGATGTATAAGGTATTGACAACAAAATACAAAGGGGGAGATTGTTGGAACCAATTTCTATACAAGGTTGTATTTGTTGTCAATAGTTGTCAATGTAGATCAAAATGAAGAATATCATGATGTACTCCGATGAAGTAGAGGAGTGGTGATTCATATGATTATTGTGATGATCTTAAGTTCAAAGAACATGTGTCAAAGGTGATACATTGTTTACAACAATGTAGAATGTGAGGAGTAATCCATTCGAGGATGATTAAAGAAGAATGGAGTTTTTTGATGAAGAACATGAAATTACTCATGATTGCATGAGAACCATGCTGGAGACTTCTTGACGGATTGAATCACATGCTTTGCATGAAGTTGATCATGACGGTTGATGAAGAAGACAATGTGCCAATGAGTTGACTTCTAAGATGGCCATGCGAAGATTGAAATTATGAGATGGCCATGCACATCACATTGTATCAGATGATAATGGTACTAAATCTGTTCCTTCAGAGAATACATATCACAATTGTGGAGTTTTTGTTAAAATCAGAAGAGTTGCTGAAGGATACAGATCACCAAGAAGAAGTGTTGTTGAGGTAATCGTGCTTGTCGACAAAGCAAACAAACGACATTCAAATTTGTTGAAAAAGGAGATTCCATGGTGACATGTCGAGTTCAAGAGTTGTGGTCAATGATCTATGTCTGATTCAAGAACATCGGCAGAGGAATGGATGATCTGGAGGCAACATAAAAAGAACAGATACAAGGTGGCGCCGTTTTCCAGTGTTTGCCAAATTTTTGGGCCTGAAACTCGGCCAATGAAGTAATGTGTTTTTGGCAAAGTTACTTGCACGCCGAAGTATTGGAAGATAGGATACTTGCGCGCCATATGTTTTTGAGGATCAGAAATTCAAAATTTGTCTAAGGAAAGAAGGTTCCGCAAGTATTGGTTGGGTCGCGCAAGTGAGTTGCGCGATAGAGGTTACGGGAGACAAGACTTGCGTGCCAATGAGGGACTTGCGCGCCAACGCATAGGGGGTCCAGTTTGCCTATAAATACTGGACCACCCCTCCTCATTTAATGGAATAGCTCAAGACTTTGAGATTGTTCGAGCTCTCATTGCGCAGGTGGTTGAACCGTGCAAGAGGTAGTTGGGTCTCACAAGTAGAGGTTGCACGCCGAATGATGGTTGAGCACCCTAGGTGATTTGGGAAAGGAAGGAAGTGAGCGCGCAGGTTTGAACTTCAAGAAGGAAGAGTCGCGCAGGTGCTTTGGAGACACTTGCACACCAGTTTATACATGCGTGCCGAAGACTTGCGCGCCAGATGGAGACTTCCTTGCAGGGCTTGAAAAGGAGAGCCATATATTTTTGAAGCACGCCCGCCTTTCTGGAGCTGCACAAGAGCTAAAGATTGCCTGATACTTTCGGTGCAAAGCGAGATTGAAGAAGAAATCTAAATGATAAATGCATGATCTCATGCATACATGGGGAATTTATTCTGTCGAATGCTGAGTAAGCTGAACATCATTTATTGAGAAATCACATAACTGATTGTGATTCAGGAAAACGAAGACAAGGGGATCTAGTGCATCCAGTCATTGCACTAAAGAAGAAAGATTTAACTATAAATAGTATCAACTCTGAACCCTGATGCAAGCAAAGTCTCAGGCTGAACAGGAGACAAAGAACATAAATGAACATTTATTGAATAGACCTTCACGTCTATAAACTGAGTGGGACTTCACCAACGGCAGTGAGCCAGGGGGAGCCAACGGGAGTGACCTGAGGTACGGAGTGAGCTATCCCTGAACAATTGTAAAGGCAGTGAGCCTGGGATAGAGTGACTGTACCCGAACCTTTGTAATCTACAGCTATTGAATCATAGTGGATTTAGGTACGACCGACAACCTGTCGGCGTATGCTCCTTGGACGTAGCCCTTAGTGGTGAACTGAGTAAAAATAGTTGTGTCATCTCTCTGCATGAGAATGTTTAATTGCTGATCATATCCATCATACAGGTGTAAGTAGTTCCAACCAATGTGGGAACAAGACCCACAACTAAAAGAAGAAAAGGTTGCCACCCTGATTCACCCCTCCCCTCTCAGGGTGTCCCGGGGTCCTACAAGTGGTATCAGAGGGAGGTTAACGTATGTCGGATATTCTCTAGTAATTCTTTTGAGAAGAGGATTTGAGTTTCTTTCCTAGAGTCAACAATGAAGAGCAGTCTTGATAATCATGCAGCCATTTCTGAGCATAAATCTATATCCACCAAGACTTTGAAAAATAGGAAAAAGAAAGAGAAGAAGATGATGAAGAAGTCCCACACTTCCAAATAATATGTAGTGTCTTTTTCTCCATTCCATTCCAATAATTAAGAAACATTATTCTTGTAAATTATCAAGCAGGTGGCTCAGAACTCATCCAGTGGAAAGGATGATACCCCTAATTCAAGATTTCAGGAAAAAATCAGAACATATCTGCATGATATTCCAGAAGAAAGGGTTTCTATTATTTGTAGCCTATTCCAATCTATGCAGGTTGAGATCAATCGATTTGAAAGGGAAGTTGACAATATAGAAAAGGGTTTGGAATGAACAGTTATGGAAAGTATGAAGCTCATCAAACGGGTGAAAGTCATTGAAGAAGAAGAGGAAGTCAATAAGACTTTAAAAGAAAGGATTTGTGCACTTGAAGCTGAGCTAAATAAGAGCAATGAAGTCAAGAGTTCTTTTTTGGAAGAAACTTCCATTAAATTCAGGGAACTTGACTATTTTTTACAAAACAATGTTGAGATGCATGAAGATGAGGTTGAAAGATTGATAAAGACTTGTGAAGAGAATATGATCGCGATTGAAGATCAGAAGATCATCCTCAATATTGAGGGTAAAAAATTGTAAGCCTAGTTGACCAAGATTGAGAATACATATATTGAGACTTCACAAAATAATGAAATGAGTGATGCTTGTACTCAATGTTCATTGGAGGAATCTAAATCTGAAATACCTCCAACACGTTACAAGAAGATTATGACAACTCTTGATTATCCACATCAAGAATCAGTTGCTGCTGGTACTCAATGCTCAATGGAGGATTCTATTGTCAAAATAACTCCAACATGTGATAAGAAGATCATGAATTCACACATTGATCTATCACAAGCAACTGAGAATGTGAAGGTACCATCCAAACCATCTTGTACTCATATTTATAAATACAGTCCTAGAATCAGTGCAGGTGGGAATAAAAGTCCTAAAAAATTGTAGATGAGGAAATGTGAGAAGAAGAAACCATCCATGGTGGCAAGGGTGGATGAGAAGAAAAAGGAGGATATTGGTTCCTCAAATAGAGCAAAAAAGATTAAGCAGATGGCCCAACAACTTAATACAAAAGACATAAAGAAGAATATATTTTTGGGTCAATGTTGGTGCTGCAACAGATTTGGGCACCATGCACTGGATTGTCTTTATAATCCCTTACTTGGAAAAGCACAGAGAATTCCTATATCAATGAGAAGGAAGCCAGAGAAAAGGAAGCAACATCAACAGGTCCATAAGCATCTATTTACTGCAAACAGATTTGGAATTCTTGATAACAACTGTGATGTATGCAACGGCAGCGGTCACAATGCAGGCACATGTCCATATCAACATGCTTTCACTGTTGAAAAGAGAAGAAGAACTCTGATTCTGTCATGGAATGAAGAAGCTACCTTGGGGAGAAATCAGAAGAATGTTGTGAACACACATTTCCCCAAGAAGATCTCAAGTAGGGAAGCTGAGAAGACCCATGATTTATATCCATGAAATTGAAGGGTCATTCATCCAAAAGAAACAGTAAGTGGGATGAATCTCGGATGAACCCATGTGGAAGACCTAAACCAGCTGGAAAAGTTCCAAATGACATATTGATCATCTGGCCAAAAGATTTGAAAAGAATAAGGAAACATGAAGATGATAAGGCCAAGGATGGTGACAAAGGAAAAAAGAAAAATTTCACATGATGAAGAAACAATGCATGAGAGATTGCAAATAAATAGAAACACATGTGTCAAAGAAGTTCTGTGTGAGAGATGCAAGAAATCTGGTCACATTGCAAAAGGATGCAAAACCTAATACCAGAGCAAGAAGCAGTCCTTAAGAGGAGTAAGAATGTTTCATTCATGATGGGTTCTAAGCAGAAAAATTCTCCACACAAAGCAGAATAGAATGTGAACAGAGCCATGCCACACCGAAAGATGTCAGAACATATGTTCAAATGTGCAGGCATAAAGACTGGAGTGAACAGAGGAACTTGGTTGAGAAAAGAACCTCAAACAAGCTAGACTTCTTGATGAAGTAATAAGTAACCACCTTATTCCTGTAATCATTTTTGTATTGTATTTGTGCTAATAATGCTGGGAATTGTAGGTGAAGCATGCTCTCAGGGGGAGAACCTGAGAAGTTGTGAATGATGTCATCTCTTGATAGCCATGCTGAAGAAGTTTCCATCCTTAGTAGATTTTTCAATTAATATTTAAAGATTATGATGATGAAGGATCAATCTTCATGAAGATGATGATGAGTTTTTCCCTTGAGGGGGAGAAGAATGAAGAATCTCCCACAATCACTATTTCAATCAATCTCAACTCCAACTAGACTCAAAAGCAGTTATTCTGTGAATTACTTGAAGAACACACTAATGGAGAAGGTATGACATTTCTCAATCTCTATCCCTTGGTTAATCAGATCAAAGATTATTCTACAAAGGGGGAGTAACTGAATTGATCAGTGGCATAAAGAGAATGGAAGTGCCACAAGGTCACTTATCCTGCCGATTTCACTTGAATATTCTTGGTCTATTTGCTTATATGAGTGCAGGAGTTTTAGGTTGATTATTCCCTACCATATTTGTTTTTATACCTGGAATAAAAGTGGTAAACCCTTAATGACAAGATACATGAGTTATCATCTCATGTTGGTATCATGATCTGTGGATTACAGACAGCCTTGTTGACTTAATCAAATCCTCTTGTTTTCTACATCGAGCATTGCTCAAGTAGGCTTAGAGTTAAATGATTAATGAAACATTTCATAAGTGAGTATTGATACCCTCCCTACCATATTCTTTGTATTTCTTGTCAATAAGGTGGAGAGAAAGTGAAATGAAAAGAAACGTTGATTTGCTGAGAAGATTCTCATTTTGACATTGACAGATTCATTTTAGAAGATGTATAAGGTATTGACAACAATATACAAAGGGGGAGATTGTTGGAACCACTTTGTGTATAAGGTTGTATTTGTTGTCAATAGTTTTCAATGCAAATCAAAATGAAGAATATCATGAAGTACTCTTATGAAGTAGAGGACTGGTGATTCAGATGATTGTTGTGCTGATCTTAAGTTCAAAGAACATGTGTCAAAGGTGATACATTGTTTACAACAATGAATAATGTGAGGAGTAATCCATTCGAGGATGATTAAAGAAGAATGAGGTTTATTGATGAAGACCATGAAATTACTCATGATTTCATGATAACCATGCTGGAGACTTCTTGACGGATTGAATCACATTCTTTGCATGAAGTTGATCATGACGGTTGATAAAGAAGACAATGTGCCAATGAGTTGACTTCTGAGATGTCCATGCAGAGATTGAAATTATGAGATGGCCATGCACATCACATTGTATCAGAAGATAATGGTACTAAATCTATTCCTTCAGAGAATACATATCACAATAGTGGAGTTTGTGATAAAAGCAAAATAGTTGTTGAAGGATACATATAACCAAGAAGAAGTGTTTTTGAGGTAATCGTGATTGTCGACAAATCAAACAAACGACATACAAATTTGTTGAAAAAAGGAGATTCCATGGTGACATGTCGAGTTCAAGAGTTGTGGTCAACGATCAATGTTTGATTAAAGAACATCGGCAGAGGAATGGATGATCCGGAGGTGGTACAAAAAGAGCAGATACAAGGTGGCGCCGTTACTTGCGCACAGAGGTCGTGGAGTAATGTGTTTTTGGCAAAGTTACTTGCGCGCCGAGGTCTTGGAAGATAGGAGACTTGCACACCATATGTTTCTGAGGATCAAAACTTCAAAATTTGTCTAAGGAAAGAAGTTCGGACATGTATTGGTTGGGTCACGCAAGTGAGTTGTGTGACAGAGGTTACGGGATACAAGACTTGCGCGCCAAGGAGGGACTTGCGCACCTCCGCATAGGGGTTCCAGTTTGCCTATAAATACTGGACCACCCCTCCTCATTTAAAGGAAGAGCTCAAGACTCTGATATTGTTTGAGCTATCGTCGCGCAGGTGGTTGAACCGCGCAAGTGGTAGTTGGGTCGTGCAAGTAGAGGTTGCGCGCCGACTGATGGTTGAGCGCCCCAGGTGATTTGGGAAAGGAAGGAAGTGAGTCGCCCAGGTTTGAAGTTCAAGAAGGCAGAGTCACGCAGGTGCTTTGGAGACACTTGCACGCCAGTTTATACTTGCATGCCTAAGACTTGCGCGCCAGATGGAGACTTTCACATAGGGATTGAAAAGGAGAGCCAAATATTGTTGAAGCACACCCGCCTTTCTGGAGCTGCACAAGAGCTAAAGATTGCCTGATACTTTCGGTGAAAAGCGAGATTGAAGAATAAATCTAAATTATAAATTCATGATCTCATGCATACATGGTGAATTGATTCTGACGAATGCCAAGTAAGTTGAACATCATTTATTGAGCAATCACATAAGTGATTGTGATTTAGGCAAACGAAGACAAGGGGATCTAGTGCATTCAGTCATTTCACTAAAGAAGAAAGATTGAACTATAAAGAGCATCAAATCTGAACCTTGATGCAAGCAAAGTCTCATGCTGAACATGAGACAAAGAAAATCAATGCACATTTATTGAAGAGACCTTCACGTCGATAAACTGAGTGGGGCTTCACCAATGGCAGTGAGCTAGGGGGATTCAACAGGAGTGACCCGAGGGACGCAGTGAGCTATCCCTGAACAATTGTAAAGGCAGTGAGCCTGGGACAGAGTGACTGTACCCTAACCTTTGTAATCTACAGCTAGTGAAGCATAGTGGATTTAGGTACGAACGAATACTTGTCGGCGTATGCTACTTGGACGTAGCCCTTAGTGGTGAACCAAGTAAAAATAGTTGTCTCATCTCTCTTCATGTGAATGTTTAATTGCTGATCGTATCCATCATACAGGTTTAAGTAGTTCCTACCAACATGGGAACAAGATCCACAACTAAAAGAAGAAAAAGTTTCCACCCTGATTCACCCCTCCCCTCTCAGGGTGTCCCGGGGTCCTACAGTAACTTCCAAGACAAAGAAAAATCTTGGGGGCATCTCATTGATATTTCTCCATATATGATTTAATGTCAATTAGATATTTCTTCTACGTGTTCCCTTGGTTCTAAAATCTATCTTAGGATTAAGTAAGTAACATTAGTTGGGAATCAATTTTGAAACTAGAATTGTATTTTTGGTTATCTTTTTTATTTATCGTCCGTTTATCATCTATGTTGGTACACTACTCAATTTTTAGTTAATAAACTAGATTTATCTACACACCTTTGTTAGTGACCTAGAGGGATAATATATCATTCCATGTTTGAGCTATCATTTTATTGGGGTACCCAAGAAGTTGCTCATATTATCTGGTCCTTAGTTTAATATCTTGTGGTGAGTTGTGTACATGGGATATATGAGTAATGAGATCAAGCTAGTAATCATAATTCATGTGGAGTTCACCATCATGAAATTTATTCTGTAATTAGTTTATTTTATTTTATTGTACTCTCTTCAGTACATCATTTCTATATCTTATAGCATCATCTTGGCATTCATTCATTACTATATGTATTTTCGTCAGCCATTAACATTAATATAGTCATTGTATTTATCTTACACTTCATTTGCATTTATTAATACTCTGTATTCTAAAGTCTATTTATTTTAATCTAATATACCACTTTTCAACTCATACTATTATTTTATAGTATCCCAACAATGCTAATATTCGACCCTAACTTCTAGATAGAAACCTATTGGATATAGGGAGGCACACATTATTCCATGTGTTTACCATTCCAGCTAACTGTTTAGTGGACAGTCAAAATAGGACATTAAAATGTTGTGTCATATCTTTTTTTCATTTCCTTAATATTTTTGGTTGGTAGATAGAATACTATGAAATATGATTGATCTTGGTAAATATTTGTGTCTGGGAGTGATCAATCCATGTATGTGTAAAAGTCCAAGTGAATAGTGATGTGATTTTCTTTTATATTTCTTATTTTTATAGTTGATTATGATTTCACCTATGGTGGTTCAACTTTTTCTCACTAGTTAATGGTTTATGATATTTATTTCATTGGACCTTTTCCAAATATGGAATTTAAGTAAAACAATATGCATCATGATGTGCCATATAAATTCACTTTCCATGCAATTTCTTTTCATGTAGGTTTCATTGTTTGGATATTTAAATTTTTTGGTGTTCCTTGTGTGTTATTTTCAGACATATTATATTCCATACTAGGTGATTTTGGTAACAATATTGTCTTTTTTAATTTTTAGTTATTTTATTACAAACTTGGGTAGAACATGTTTAGGTTTTTGATTAATATGATTTCATTTAGTGTTATGGCATGCTTATTGGTTTCCTTACCATTTTAAACCATATTAAATTGAAATGTTTAGAATGAATATTTATACTGTTCACATTTTGAAATTGGTTATTGATGAAGAAACCTTCCCAAGAAATTATTACACAAACTCAAAAACCAATTAGGAAATGTTCATGAAATGAACAATTCATTCCATGGGATAAAAAATTACAGTTTTGGTTAAATGGAATTCAATTTCTAGTTGGTAAAGTGAATGGGTTCATTATGAATTAGAATAGGGTGACCCATAGAATTGAACCATTTTAGATGTACATTATATACTTTATGTATATTTCATAACTTTTAAGCATGATGATTTCTTTTAAATGATAAATAAAATTATTGTGAGTATATTGGAGTTGCCTATGATTTTTAATGTGTTTGAGCGCTTTATAAGTTGAGTAATTATACCCCATATAATAGATCCATCTTCTACGAGCCTTATATTGTTAGAAATTTTTGTAAAAATAAATGTTGTTAAATTTTTACATTAAATGTTATGGTTACCTTATTATGTTCTGTAGCCCAGTTACATTGTATTAATGACCTGTATGGATAAATTTCAAAATAAAAACCTTGACCAAATTATATTTGTTGGTACATGTTTCTTAAGAAGTGATATTCTAAGGTTTTTTTAAATTATTAATTATAAAATATCTATAGTTATATTAATGGAACCTAAAATTGATTTAAAGGACCCTCACATACAACATAACTCTTTTAGTATTCCTTTGTTCTTAACCCTCTTGGGGTGTGCTTATTTTATGTGTTGAGGTTTATTTTAAATTTCCCATAGCCACCTATATGGATTTATATATTGACATAAGGTGGAATCCTTCGTTAACGGACTCCTTCATTAAAAAAATTTATATATTTTTACATTTGAGTTTTTTTGAAATATAATACGTTAGTAAATTAAGATTCCAATTTCAACATATATGAAATTTTACTTTATAGATTTCAATCCATCTTTTCATAAAAATATGCTATTTATTAGGACATATAAATAAATTTGTGATGAATAAAATTGGGTATATGGAATGAATTTTGTAATTATTAAGGGATATCTGGAAATACTTAATGATAAAATGAATTTTAATATAACCTGCTTGTTTTTATTTGTGGACTTATCCATATTGTTTTTCCTTATGAGTGTTGTTAGTTTTTCATTCAAACAGAACCTTATATTGTCAAAATAATTTACTGAGTATTTGTTAATACCTTAAAATGAATCCTTACGTGTTGTTATTGGTATTTCCCTTATGAAAGGGTATTTTTATAATCCTTGATATCACCTAATAAGGGTAGAATGAACGTATTACATCGCCCTCTTCCTATATAAAATGAACCTAAATGATAGGATCATATTACTAGTGACCATTCATAGGTATGACCTCATTTTTAGTCAATTAATTGATTTTTGGTAAGGGGATATCCTTTTTTATGTAGTACCTTCAGACCCCTAACACCCTTCATAAATTCTATGAGTGTTACTCATTGGGATTCATTATCAGTGTAGGAGTCTTAGCGTCAAAAACCACACCGTTGTTTCAACAGGTGTTCATTTTGATTTTGATATTTTCTATGAGTGTGATCAATATAAAATGATTTTTTCTAGAATACATGACAATCAATATGCATGTTCGACCTCCTAGTAGGTTATGTGACCCATTTTTTTGTCCTTTTTAGAGATGGATGACTCGTGAGGTCGTCATCTTGTTCTAAAAAATAATAGTGTAATGTTACTTTGGTTTAGTTTTTTATATGGGAAATTGATACTTGAATTCATATGGTTGATAATCATATGGATACTATAAGGGATATTACATTTGTTCGTGAGATCTCAATGCATTATGGGTCAGCATACATGATACCATCAAGTTGATGAATGATAAAATGAACCATTTGGGTTCAATGGATGATATTACAAATATTTTATATGGTGTCTTGATCATGGGTCATTTATTAATTATAGTGAATTTAGTGTCAGGGGAAATCAAAATCACTACAATATGTGGAAGGAAGTTGGAATGAATTTGAAGCTTGACATGCTTGTTAGTCATTTTGGATTTTACACCTAATGCTATGGAACACGTGGACATAACTCATGAGACATGTCATGAGTATGTATAAATGTCAATATAACATAGCACTCCCAAGAAAAAGGTTATGTATATATTTTTATAATAGTTTCAATATCATGTTGGCTCCTCCAGGAATAGTGGGTGGTGGATGAAGGAGCGTGTTCACTGAGATGAGTTTCACTTTTCAGTAAATATAATGGTTTGGACAATAAAATGGTGGGTAGAAATGACTTAGTCCAAATAATGTAATCACATAAAAGTATAAAGAACACCACCAAGAAGGATCATCTAGAAATGGTCAGTATCACATTAGAATTCCCATAGAGATGGTGAGTTTCAGGTCATGTCAGTGGATGTGATGATGCAAAATGACGATGGTTTGGCTGAGTATTAAACCCCATTTAGAAACATTAGTTATGTTGGGACTTATGTGGATATGATTAATCAGGAATGGGATTCCTAAACTAATAAACGATTAATGTTTGATTAATAGAAATGCATTGGTGGTAGTATCTGAGTTCTTCTATGGAATTTGGATATGGTGGCTCGACTTTGATTATCTTTACATTGTCGATTATGAATGGTTTGAATACATGATGTGAATATTTCCTATGTTTTAGCAGAAGTTTCTTAGTTAATTTTTGAAAGATGAGAAAATCCACTCAGTGTACTCTCACCTAAATTTAGTTCATGTCCCCTACATTAACATCATTTGGGTACACTGAGAGAGTATAAATTATACATCATGAAAAATTTTAAATACATTGAGATTATTGGGTGGCCAATATCATAGTGAACTCTAGGATCATTGATGGTATATCAAGCATGGTCATTATGGAGTGATATGTGGGTTCCTATTTAGGAACTCCCTGGGCAGACACAAGGACACCCGTAGATTATATTTTACATGATCACGAGGTACAAGACTCTTTATAACCTGTTGGAATTCTTGGAATGTGGAAGTTCATATTTGTACATATGTGTCACATGTAAATAATACTTACAATTTTACTTGGATGGGTACCTTTTCTATTATTGATTATTCCTAGTTTACCCCATTTTTTATACAGGATTATACATGATGTTTATAAATGGAATCGATTGAAGGGTGTAGGATATGGAATGCACCCATGTTTATGATGGGGAATGACAGCTTTTAATGGGTTTTATGGATAGGGATGTCACATAATGATTGTT
The DNA here is from genome assembly GCA_963277665.1 of Viscum album. Lineage (NCBI taxonomy): Eukaryota > Viridiplantae > Streptophyta > Magnoliopsida > Santalales > Viscaceae > Viscum > Viscum album. The sequence continues at coordinate 1,136,641,277 of OY728153.1, read as the reverse complement.
ATAGAATTCAGTGAGCATTATTAGAAATATATTGAAGTTACTCCATTAAAAATTTATATGTTTTGTTTTGGAGTACTCTAGCAATCTAAGCTGATAGTATTTAGATTAGTCAAGAAGAGATGGTTCGACAGGTTATCCATCTCTCTTGATGTATGAGTTATGTGACGGACTGCTTAATGTAATTTTTTTTCAGTTTGAGGAATGTGAGGTGTGTGTCGGTTGAGACATTTAATTAAAATTCAGATCGACCAGAACATTGAGGTTTATTTGTATTCAACAGATCTTTTATGTTGTGAGTGGTTCTAGGAGAGACACGAGAGCTCTATGTGAAAGCTTAAATAAGTAGTTCCATCAGTTGAATGATGTGACTCATTTTTTTCCATAATTAAGTAGTTCAAATATATAACAATCTAATAACCTAATTATAATTATTTTTCTAAATTATAATAATATTAATGTTATAAAAATTATTTAATCCTTCCTAACCACATATAAAAATTATAGAACATTGAATGTGCTTTATGTAGACTACCAACCCCATGAAATAATATTCTCTCATTTTTCATAATTATTTTAACTACTTATAAACACCACATTAAATATGATTAACCAAATTATAAAATATATAAATAATATCATCATTATTATTTTATAATGATTTTATAAAAAAATTAACCATTATCACCCATCATGTTATAAAGTGTTCCAGTTTTGATCTGTTAGACCCCCAACATGAACTACACTATAACACTATATCATGGAAAAATATTGGAAAATATATAATAATATTATAATTAGTTATTACGATGTTAAATATTTTTAATAGTTCTCTTATTTTCATATTATTTATTTATCCTCTTATTAAAATATCTTCCTCAATCGCTAAAATTATCATAATAAGAATAAACTGATTCTATTTTAATAAAAAAATAAAAAAATAAAATCATAAAATACATAGTTAATAGATAGAATATAAAAATATATGGCCCTTATTAAATGAATTATTAATGATTATAGTTATGAATAGAATATATAATATGCATAATTTTATTATTTATGAATATAGGGGAATCTATAAAGAGAATCTAGGAAAAATTATGTTTTTCATTGTATCGTTTGTAAATCCTTGATACATGATTATCATTTTCACCATAATATCATAAATAAAGTGTATTCACTAAAATATTAACTTAAATTATAATTAATATTATTAAATACATGATACTTTGATACTTCTGTTACCATTTCTATAAGGGGTTTTTGTCTAAAATATTAATCACTTGAGACCTATTTATTATTATGCACAATTTATTATTTAATATAATGTATCAATTAAAATTTAATTTTTGTAATATTTATACTATAATTATTTATGGTATTTAATTTTTCATTTTAAAACATATCATGTTTTTTTAATTTAAATTTCTTACAGTTGTATGGGGTGTTTAAACTCAAATTTATTTTATGTAGACTTTTTCTTATATTTTTCCATGAAAAATAAGTTGTGGAGTTATTACATCCTAATTAATTTATTTTTAATTATTAATTTAAGTGATATGGATTTATGTATTATATAATTAGCTCTTTTTAAATGGAATTTCATTTAATGAAATAAAATTTTGTAAGGATCTATGTTAACTCAACATCCATAGTTGAGCTATAATGATTATTCGTAATCTTATTTATTCAATTTTTTTCCTACACAAAAATATTTTATTTCATGGAACCTTATCTTACCATGTGGTAAAAAAGAAACTTTTAATTGAAATATTCATCCTCATTGAATCGCTTTACTATAAAATTTATAACCATTTGTGTGAATAATTATCGTTCTCATTAAATACAATTTCCCCTCATTATATATATTTATGTTCCCAAAAATTCTCTCTTATATATTTTGAAATCAAATTTTTATCATTCATATGTGTATATTAAATTTCTCTCAACCTATTTTAAAAAGTATTATTTTTAATTCTTTTTAATGGAGGTTTCCAATAATGGAATTTCAAAATAAAATGATTTAACTTCCACTCCATGTCAAATTTTGACAACATTTGTGTATTTTCCATGATATAATTTTGAAGATTAATGTTTCCCAAAATATATCACTTCACTATTTTGAATCCTTTGGTTCATTTTTATATATATAGTGTTGATGAAAAAATTTAAATTAATATATTTCAAAAAAATCACTTACCCATTTTAATACCATTGTGTATTTTTCAAGTATCCACTATTAAATTTTTATTTAAATGTGAATTTTGTTTTCCAAAGGTTTTCAGTTCACATTTTTTAACAAATCAGTTTATAATAACATTAATTTTATATTTTATTAAAAAGATAAATGTGTTTTCCTAAAAAATGATATTTATTATTTCACTACCATTTCTAGTTGATATATAAAGTCTTTATTTTATGGTAAAGTATTTTTCATCAATCACCATCTATATGTTCTTATACAATAATATTTTAGAGTGATCAAATTTGGTTATCAATCATTTATATTATTGATGTTAATTTTGGTGACACCATCTAGAAATATTATTAAATCCATTTTTCCTTTTCATATGTTATTAATGATTTGATTTATTATAAGAGGCATAAATATGTATATATGAATGATGAGTAGGGTCCTTTATATCTCATCAATTAATTAGATAAGTTCATATCTCATTATATCAAAAGGGAAAATGGGGGAATTTATACATAGAAAATGTGTATATGGGAGGAAGTATTCCTTGAAAAAGGGTACACAATAGGATTCATCACAATACAATGGTTATATATGAGAATTTATCATAATTTGAAGGTAAAATGGAATTATATATCCTAAGAAAAAAGGGGACATAGGGGGATTTATCCCAATCCAATATGGTACATGGGAGGACTTATCTAAATACAAAGTGGAACATGTGATATTTAGAGGAAATCCAAGAATTTAAAACATATATATTAAATTATTTTTTGGACTATTCAACAAAAATCATAAAACACATGAACTTGAACTGTAACTTTTTTGTTTCATTGGATACTATATACATAATATTATTATTTCATTACTGATCATAAAAATCTCCCATATTTATTTAATCACAATATGGTATTCTCAAACATACCGTATCTAAAACATTAAACATAACCAAGGTAGGGGAAGCATAAGAAAGGGAGACTTAAATTGATAAAAAATATTAATCATTATAGTCATTAGTCAATTATCATAAGAGATAACTATATAAATATTAATGCAAGTGATAATGATCACAATAAATAAAACTCATACCCATTCAGTAAAATATACTTAAAAAATAATTGAATAAATATTTTCCATATCAAAAGAAAGAATTCATATGTGTGTGGAATCATCAATAAACAAACATGATCCTTGAGAACATATTATAATCATAAGACATATGGTAGTGTAATTTAGGTAATCATAGGAATCATTTCCTTGGTTATCGTTTACTACAAGTTGCTTTATATTATATTATGTTATCCCTCCATTACGACATTTCCATAGTAAAATTTCAATCCTAAGAATATATTCGTAGATGATGTCCATTACTGAACTATGATCACTCCCCATTACAATACATATTATCAAATGAGATATCTATCAATACCTAATGCATTAGGTGGATATTCAATAAAGGTACCACCCATTATATAATGAAAACCCCATATATTTGTCCTGTAAGATCATATAAAATTCATCATATCATCATATACATTTTAGGGAAATGAAATTGGGATCATAAAAATTTCCTCATTTATTATAGAATCCCTATTGAATATAAATAGGATTCATAGATGTTTGTAAAATACCAATTAACACAGGAAAAGTAATTAGGTTTCATATAATGATCCTAAAATAAACATCATAATAAGACATAAAGATAAATAAAGTGGATTTTATAATTATATTGCATCCCTAGTGAATCACTAACATCCCTAAAGGATGTTGACATAGATAAAAAAATATCATTGGAATATAATTTTATATTTATGAATTATGGAAAATAATATTTTCAATCCGAATTTTTAAAATCAAAAAATTCAATGAATATTGGAAAAAAGATTTTATTTTATGACCATAATGTATACTATTAAAGTTGACTTCAAATAAAATAATTTTCTTGAAAGTGTAAAAATATCCTCATGTCCTATTTGTTGAAATAGAACATTCATTTACCAATTTTTTGAAATGTAAAAATGAATTTTTTTGGAAAATATTTCATTACAATATTTATTTTAATAACATTAAAATATATTAAATGATCATGAAAACATCTTTTTTCAGTATCCAACTTAAATAACCAAGTATAATAGTCACAAATCCTATATGGGAACACCACAATGGGTGCTCTCATACCCCCACGGTCTAGTGACTATCACATGGGAATCATTAAATGTTATATTGAATGATTTCTTGCAACAATAAACAATCAATATAAAATTGTGTAAAATATAAGTGTCAAAATTATATATGCCAAAATCTACTCAATGATAATGAGTACCCAAAATAGAAAGATATCAAAAATTAATACATAATCCAAAACCTAACACAAAATTCATCAAGACAAGATATCAAAATCTACATGATATGAGTGTACAACAACTCTAATTCTCCTCACAATCACCCATATTTACAAGAACAAAGAAACAATACCACAAAAAGTAATGCTTTATTTTTTCTAGGATTCGGTATATTATAATAATCAAATACATAAAGGAAAAGGAAGGGTGTGAAAAAAACAACCCAATAATACCTCAACAATTTAACTATAAGAATTTATAAAAAATTAATCAAATTACCCATCAATGTAAATAGAAGAAAAGATGCAAAATAGTTATCAGTATTTTCACCAAAAAATGATGTAGAAAAATTCAATTAAAAATATATGGTAATTATGGAAGAAACTATAATAAATGATATTTTTGAAATAAACATAAGTGAAATTTATATGTTAGTTCAATAAAAACACTAGAATGTAATAACTGAAATATAAAAAAATTACCATGGTCATATGAACTGCGGTTAGTTAGTTCCAGGATATTGGATCCCCACACTGCTCATTCAATATTCACAGCTAAATGTTTATTTTCATGTACCAACATGGATACCTTGGCACAGAGATAATTGATATTTAAGGGAATTCATAATACCCAAAATTTGAAAAATACCACCTAGAACCATATATATATATAATGTAATGATGATTCCATATAATATTAAAAGATAAAAGATACAAGTTTGTATTATAAACAATTTAATAGATAATGTGATAATATTAACAAGTAAGGAAATAACCAAATGACACATAATCAAATGACACAAAAACATTAAAGGTAATTCTTAATCATGTCCCATGTAATGAGTTTATAACATCTCCAATGGTTACCTCAATCGCTATAAGTCCTAAGGATCAATAATATCCAACACCCCCAAGTGGTTCATTCCATTTTCAATGATCTAGAAAAGATCCTATACAAACTGTTGAAGGAAATTGTTCTGGGTGAGCTACGATTAACTGTATGGTCACACAAAGTGTTTTATAATAATTTCCATAAAAGTTATCAATTTTTTTCAATTTAATTAAAATTTTGAATAACATGATATTTTAAGTATTTCGACAAAATATTATTCCAAAATTAAAATATGGAAGATATATCGAAGCATAATAAAATGAATATTTTAATCAAAATTTATTTATGATGTAGTCGGAATGTATAAAAAAATTTAAGAATCACTACCATTCCATTAGTAAATAAAACATCTCACATAACTATTAAATAAGACATGTGGTACATTAGTTTTTTGTAATTTAATCCTCACACTACCCAGTCAATGATCTTGATTGAATGAGTGCACATGATCCTCTACTTAGGCCATTAAAACACAATTACCAAATGGGGAAATCATGATGAAGTATATTTATATCATTGTTGTTTTCATTAATCCATTTATCGGGGGTTATAACCTAGTGATCTTGTCTTAATTACCCACTATATTCCAATGATAACATGATCTTCAATGATTAATTCAATCAAACATGGTATTATTAATCATTTAAAATCAATTAAAAATATAATTTCCCAATTTCATTTTTCAATATTCCATCTCATATCAAAATGAACTAAAACAATTTCTTCAAATTCATGAATTTTCAAATAATCATACAATTTATTCCAATTATCACATGTATAAACATGAAATCATTACATAAAATCAATTTCCAAATTAATCCCTCAATTTTTCTTCAATCCACACAAAAATTTCAATTCCATTGAATTGGGGGGTGGGGGTTCTTATTTTCAGTGAACAAATCAAAATAAAACGTTTTTAATTTTAATTAAGGGGGTTTAAATCCTTTATAAACTCAAATAAAATAAGTTAATCAATTTAATGATTAAATTGTAGGGAAAACCATACCAAAATACATACCATTAATCAGTGATCAAATCAGCACCCAAAATAGGAAGGACATGAATAGTGAAGGAGATGGTGATCAATATGAGAAATATTAAATATAAAATCATAAATAATAGATTATTATTCAATCATTAAATACATTATCAAACTAATTTTAGGTAAGGATAGTTTTTATTGGGAGAAATACATAGAGAGTAAACTCAACAGAGATCAAAAGCCAAACCATGATGTTTAGACGAGATGGAATCACCCATATATCACTAGATATATCCCATGGGATATAAGGTAAGAGGATACACATGAAAAAAACAATTTAGGATTATGTACACAAAATCCCATTAAGATTGAGATATATACATCATGAATCATCTATTTTTGACATGAATATATTGAGTTTTGTATATACTAAAAAATCACTACACCAGGTTACAATTATTGTTCCTAAACAAATCACATCAAGAATACTTTTATGTGAAGTGGTGGATTCACATTGTAAATTACACATTCATAGTTATGTTTTCCTATATATTGTACAATTCAAGTTCATATATAAATACCCAAAAGGAATCCAACTCATCCTAGACCCCAAAAACTGCTTCTAAAAAAATTGATACTTATATTCTCAAACACTGTTAAATAAGAAATATGAGTACATAAACATTAAATCAAAAGGGGTCAGTAATTTCCTGTAATAATGTAACGATATGTTATAAACACTCCACCGAAAATAAATTTTATCCCTAGAAATCCAATCTATATTATTACAAATCAAATTGTTGGGGCCTCTTATTTGTAACCAGTTCCTCAAACACCCATGTATCGTGTAAATCAGAATCATTATTCCGTATAACTGAAACTGATTGTAACATCTTCCCATTATGAGACTTTGAATAAAATTTAATAATACTAAATGGATGCTCATTAATATGTAAATTGTTTTGAAAATAAATATTTTCCCATCCTAGAAAATGAGAAGGATTAGGAACTGACTTCTGGTGATATGATGCAATAAATATATTACGAATTAAATTCAAATGTGGAAGAATTTTCCAATGGTAGGCCACCCTCCATATTCCATGTGAAATAAAAAAATGACCCACAAAAAAAGGTGTATGATAAGTATATTTCACAAGATATCATTGTCCTAATTGATTTGGAAATCTCAATGAAACCTAGTCACCAACAGAAAACTCCAATGGTCATTAATGATGATCGATATTGGATTTATATTTGTTATATTTCGTTAACATTATCTAATTAATCTACTCAATCCTCGTTGTCGTCTCTTGGAAAATACTCAACCCAACCAAATAATATTCAAATATATCGGACCAACACAATGATGATCAGTAAGGCCAGCCATATAAAGACTCAAAAGGTGACATTTTGGTAGACTACTAATAACCTTTGTTGAAGAAAAACATAACTTGTCAAAAGGGTAATACTAAACTCCACCAAAGTCAAGAAAACATTTAAATATTGTATTTTATAGAATCTTAGTTTCTTATTCATCTTGTCCATCAATCTGTGGATGTTATTCCCTAATTAATCAAGTATAAGATCACATTTCTTCTTAAAGGCATCTTGAAAATTGATATGTGAAATATGGACCCCAATATGAGACTATTTTAGATGTAATGTAATTAAATATATCAACATAATACATATAGAGGTATCCCATGTACTCAGCATATATTTTATCTCGAATTGGTGTAATTTGAGAGGATTTTGTAAGCCTATTGATCACAACCCATATCAAATTATTCCCTTGATTGGTATAGAAAACCCCAATTGAAAATACCAATGATATCACATACCTCTTCTATGTCAACCCAATATGTGGTTAAAAAAAACTTAAGGTGTTTCATTCTATTCTTTGATGTCTAGGTAGGTATAAATATGTGATCTGAATTCATTGATGTATTTTCTCACACCTAGATACTAGAATTTTAACCCCAGATCATATATCATATTAAAATATCTAGGGTTCTCTGGCCCTAATAATTATATCAATATTACATTATATCCTCTCTCATATAAAATGGAACAACACAATAGTTTTGAAATCATATGATACCATTTAAAGAGAATAAACACTCATTGATGGTCTCTAGAACATAAATAAGTACATAAATCCATGAATCTCGTCAACGAATTATATCTATAGAATAAATATATTGAGAAGATGGTAGGTAAATAAAATGATCACCAATATTTCCTTAGATTAATCTCCACAACTACCAAATGAAACTAATAAATCATTTCCAGTAAATTCAACTCTTTTGAGGATTCTTTGATATTTTGGTTTGGGAGTATCCTATGTAAATAATCCTCATCAACATTGCCCTTACTAGTGGTTTAAGAAATTATGTAATAAAAACCCATAGATATTCCACCCTACACCTTTTTTGAGGTTTATATATTTTTGTAAGAAAATATTACTTTATAATTTTTTGTATGAATAACTGAAAAACTTTTTCCCGAAAAATTAATTTCTTAATATTAATAAAATGCATCAAACTTGTGAGATCAAGATCTTGGGTAAGATAATTATACTTATGAAAAATAATTTTTTTCGAACCATATGCCACCACGTGATCACCCAATATATGAACACATACCAAACCCAAAATCGATCCATCACAAAAAGCTGCATAGCCCATCCTATCATTTGTAAGAGTTAGCACTGGAATAGAATCTAAAAATAATAATTTAAAATACATTAAATAAAAACATTCTCATTCCATATGGTATTCATTCATTATGATTGAGATTTTTCATTAGAGAATCCAACATCTATAAATCTTTGGCAAATCTACGGTAATATTCCTCTAAAATCAATAAACATCATTTCTTAAAGTAATTTCACGGTTTCTCATATATTATAAGACCTTTCACGATATCAGAATCATTTGACATACCATTTTTTGAGATACCATGTCATAATAACCTCACATTATAAAATAAAAAAACATAGTTCAAAAAATTAACATATTTTAAGTGATTTATCAATATGTTAAGAACTTATCTCAAATGAAACCCATGGCCCGACCATGTCTTTGACTAAAATAGTATGTCAACCAAAAATAGCACCACGAATGTGTTTAGATACTCTTACCAAGTACTAATAATCAATGATTGAAAACTACTATAGTATTGGCTAGACCAAATATAATATCTAGAAAATCGTAATGGACTTCCTTACTATTGAAATAAATTTATTAAATGTTTGATTCTTTAATACTCAATTGAAGATTACCAAATCAAATTTTTATATTCGAGGGATATTTCCCCCATTTTAACTATCCAAATAGGTCATAAATCCATGTAAATGGATAATTAATCTCTACCATTATTCATTCATGTTTTTATTAATTAACAATGACTTGATGTGTTACAAAATATTTCTTAACACATAGAATAGGCTCTTCCTAAGGGAACAAACAAGGGAATAAAAAACATTTTCTAAAAAGTAATGTAACTGGTATATAAACTCATTAAAATATAATATTACAATGTGGTAATAATTAATATTAACTAGTTTCACATCAGGTAAAAAAGTAGTAGAAAAATTAAACTCAATTAGTAGTGGAAAAAGGAATAATCAAATGAAAAAAATATATAAGAAAAATAAGTGAAAACATTAGGGAGACAGTTACATAAATATTCTCACTCCAAGTTGAATAAAATGAATAAAATTATCCCATCTAACTCTATAAAATAATTCCACACTCTACTCAATCATGTGATTCATTCTCCATTAAATACACCACAAACACCATTTGGTATAAAAATGAGACATTTCAAACGAAACAATCAATATGAGGTTTAGGATTAATAATATAATCCAGATCGAAAGACATGTCATGTGGCATCATGTCAAGAATAACAAATTTTTTGTTATGTTTAATATCGAATAAATTGAAAAAAAAATATTTCCCAAATGACCTTAATTCATCTAGATTCTATGGATCATATAAATATCTATCTTATATAAAAAATATAAATCTGATGATTTAGAAAATTCACAACATGGGTCAATATAAATGATCGATATGCCTAAGTTTCAAATAAAGAATTCACTAAAAATGAAGTTGTAGTGATGATATATTGTCTTATAGACCCACCTCATCTTCTTTTAGAGACTATTCCACTTCATGAAGAATATTTTTTCGAGATTCATGTAGTAGAAAATAATTCAGTCTTGACAAATTTGATTTCACCATATTACATTTAAATGATGATGAGATTGTACCACTAGGAGGAGAATAAAATATATAGTAGAAAATCCATTGGATTATTGTGTGAACATAATAATCCATGATATTTGGTGCCTTATTAAAATAAATTTTTTAATTCCAAACCCTTCAATAAATAAATAATGTTTATGGGACTATTGCAAGAACATTATTGTACTTCCTATCTAGAACCACTTTGAGACTTATTACTCATTCAATTTTCATCAATGTTAACCAGATAACTCTGATCTTGATAAAAAAGAATTACTAACCCACTTTCTAACCAATAAGTTCATGCTAAACAATAAAAACTCTATCTAACACATGAGTTTATAATGTTTTCTTCAGCTAGATAAATTATGATCAGATATCAGGTTAGAGAACCTTCTTGATTTTTCCCTTATATTTTCATTGGATACAACTATAGGAAAAAATAGATAAATATCTATAAAATTACTTGTATATTCTGTAATTGTTCAGTCACACTTCTATAGTTTTAGAAACTATATGTCCTTTTAAAAAAACCTTGTTTCAAAAGAGGACTATTCAGTGAAAAGTTATATAAATACTCTCCAAACTAAGACCTCATACTTACTCACCATTATCATTTAATACCACAAACTCCAATAGGGTTCATCATGTTTGAAGGTATCATATTTTAAAAATATATCTTTAACTATTTCGAAGAGATAAAAATGTAGTTCAATATTTTCAAACCAATCCTCAAACTTTTAAGGATTATTTTAACGATATAAAGCTGGTACTTTTTCATGAAGAACTCTAGTGAATGATATATAGATTAATCCATTCAAGATCAACTATAAGAACATAAATGGGAACCGGTGTAAAAACATATCCTGGAGCATGGGCAACAAAAATGTCTATATAAAAAAAATTCGAGTCCATTAAAAGATTTTCTTACTGTGGTTCAACTTCAGATTTCTCCAACACTATATTAAAACATATTCTCAAACGAATGATTCTACAAAACATCAATGAACCACTATAAAATCCTTATCAATGATACAATAATAAATAAATAAAACGAGAGGAAATATAAGAAAAATTATATAAATTATAATTCACATTTTGGATTACAACACACTTATATTTAGAGTAGGTAACAATATAAATATCATGCCCAATTATTCCTCAATTAATCCTTTTGAAAGTACCCATGATATCTTATGGATTTTTAGAATTAAAGTTGGATATGAACGCTTTCACATGAACTACTTATGTACCACCAATCATACCGCCTATCAATTAGGATATCCAAACAGTATACTGCCATCAAAGAATGGTGTACATCCAAATATGGCATTTATATCACATTTCACGAACCAGCCATAATACCTTGACGTGTCGGTACCAGATCCATATCTGAAATAGATCAAATAGAATTATCCACCCTCATGGGATAGTGAATAGCACAAAAAATCAAAAAAAACATGAGGGAACAGATTTTCAATAGAACAGTGGAATAAAAAGGATAAAATTTATTAATAACAACACTCTAGAAAAAGTACCACAATAGATTAGGTAAAATAATAACCAAAAAATAAATCATCCAAAAACACAACACACCTAAAAGAAAAATCTCATTCATATACCATATAAGAGGAGGAACAATTGTCCATCAATCACCTACGTCACTATGGGTCCCATGGATCACGAACATCCACCACCTCCAAGTGTCCCTTTCACATTTCTTAAAACTAAAATTTAATAATCTACAAACAACTGAAGGAAAAGGTTGGGAGTGATCTATACAGAAATATATGATATCACCAACTGTTCTATATTCAATTCCAAAAAATTAAACATATTAAGATTTCATATTCAATAAAATAGGGAATGGCGTGAAATTTACCAATTTTCAATAAAAAATAATTTTTTAATCAAAAGATGCTATAAATATCATAACATTGTTAAATGAATATTCTATTTACAAAATTTATATATACAGAAGTTGGAATGGATTTTGTAAAAGATATTACATTTTGAAAAAGAACAAGGAATATTTACTGGAAGAAAAAATTAATGTTATAATATTTATAATGGAGAAATGTTATTAAAATATTTTTTAAAATAATAAAGTAACTCGAGAGGAAGGTCATCTGATAAGGTGGTGTCAATGTTTATAGTTTTTTTGGAAACCACATCCACACCAAGACCTCCTCAGAGAAATCATGGTTAACGATATTGTTGAGTCTCGATACAGAAAGAAAAAAGTCCTTCTATCCAACTATGATGGGAATAAAAGAAGATTTATTCCCTTCCAAACCTATAACACCATGAGATTTTGTGAAATATTTTTTTTTATAATTAACATAATTTTTTTATATTTCACATTTCAGACAACGCTAAAAATATCTTATGTTATATGAAATACCCAAGTTATTACTTCTTTGTAGTCATCACTAAGTTTATTTTTCACTACACACAACCCTTATATAACATTACACTACATGAGACACTATGTTTATCTAGTGTTAAACCCAATTATGAGTTCTTTTGATAAATTTCAATATATAGAATACTAATTTTTACCGAACTACAATATACTATTAAAATTATTAATATATTATTACTACATTTACATAGTCATTGGAATTTAATTTATGAGTATTATTATCTAAAATTATGAAAATATAGTTCATAAATTTATATAGTATGAAATATTCAGTGACCAAATAAATAAAAATAAAAATATACCCCTTTTCAATATATCAGAAATAATTTGGGGGAAGACTATATTTATACATCCAAATGTGATTTAAATCAACAAATTAATTTAAAAAATTATGATAATTTTTTATTAATTTAAATATATATAATTTTTTTATTTGGAAATTCAATTTTCATATTATATATTTTCTAGAAAATAGATATGGATAAATTGAATTTTACTCATGAAGATAATTCTTTTTTCTTCTAAAAAATAATTTTACCGCTGATTTTATGGCACACATATTTTAAATATAATTTTTAATCTTTTATACATTTTATTTTAAAAATCAAAATAAATTTTGGAAATTAAAATATCAAAATTTTATTTGGGTTAATTTTCGTTATTTTTCTGAGAAAACATTTTTTATGAATAATGTAAAAAATTGAATTTTAATTGAAAACTGAATTTTCATATAATTAATTTATATAGTTATGTTATATTTTAAATTGTTTATATTGTAAAGTTATATAATTTATTCAAAAATTAATCTAATTTGGTTAATTAGATCAAATTTTACTTTGAAATTGGTTATAAACACACTATAAACATTTGACATTTTATATTACAAACTCTTTGTTTCATCTCATTTGTGGGATTGATTTTAAATAAATTTCCACCACTTCAAAGATTTTGTTTTGAGAAAATGAATTAAATATTTTTAATAAGAATAACATTTCTTTTGGAATTGAAACATTGTTTCTTCTCAAATAAATTAGTGAATGTAGTTAAAATTATTTATAGTGATTTTTGTTAAAAAGAACATCAATAATGTCGAAAAGTAGAATATTAGGTATAAAAATTACACTAAAATTGTCTAAAAATTATTGGGTAGACTTAAATATACCATTACAGCAATGATTATGTATAATAGTCCCTTTTAGACCCTTGGGGGAAAAGTAGAACAAAGATATCATATAATTATTTTCAAAAATATAATTTTTGTTCTTTTCCCCACATATAAAATCCCACCTCATATCACCCTATATTCCCACCTTTCAATATATTTTTCAAAAAAAATATATACCAATATATTTACAACGTACTTAAATTTATGCCATAATCCTCCAATATTAAATAAATCCAACCAAATTATCCCTTTTGTGAAAACCAAAAGGAGTTACCCATAGAAGTGGTAACATATTTCAATAATCAAATTTGTTTTAATTATTTATCCACCAATTAAATTATTATTACATTATTATATGATAAATTAATTATCCTAAATATAAATATAAATTTTTATGTGATTTTTTTCCTAGACCTTCACACACATCCATCAAATGGGATAAAGAATCATTATTCATGTGTACAATAAACTACCGCCTCGAAAACTGATATCGTTCGTTCTCCCATGACCACCATTCAAGGAAATAAATATTGATTATATTTATAATTTTATATGATATATATGATATGTATGATTTATTTATTATTTTGGAATTATTATATACCACATACTTTTATGCCTTCCATTTTTTTGGAATATAATAACTTTGTTTGTGGATGTGGTATGTCGCCTGGTCCAAGTGATTTGACTCGTTCATGATTTACATGGATGTATTAGTGATAGATTTAACAAGAATATTTTTTATAAATGATATAATTATTATATTTTAATTATAATTTATATATATACATTACTTTTCCTACTTTAAAAATACAGTACGAAAATGGAAACAACATTCATGTGTATGTACGACCTTCCATCTCCATGAACGATGTATATAATTTCATTTTTCTATGACATATATATTTTTTATAAATAATTATATACGAATTTTATTCGGATTTTTTTTAATTATAAACTTTTTTTGGAATAATTAAACCATTAAATAATTAAGATGACCCTGAATATAAAGTTAAAACATACTTGAGAAACCAAACTCTTATTTCCTGAAACCTAACATTGGCCTACATTTATGAAAAAAAACGTTTAATATAAAGTCATAAAAATATAATATATTATTATATATATATATATATTAATATGGATATATGGTAGATTTATATTAAAAAAATAATTATTATACAAGTGGTATAAATTAGTATGAATAAACACAAGACTTACGGTATGTTTTTTCTCATCTCACATTTATTTATATGAGATATATGATATATTCACAACATATTATTGATTTTTGATGTATATAATTCCATATGAAATGTTAAAAAAATTAAATTGAAAATTTTAAAGTAATTAAATTTTTTAATAGATGTTATTCTTCCACAGATCTCATGATTCAAAAGTTACTATAGTAGTAAGGGTATTTGTATTCTCACTTGTATTTTTCCAAGACTCAAGTCTTATTTAAATCTAATTTATTTTTTGTGATATATATATTGAACATGAATATATTTAAATTTTTTATCCTTCAATTTAAGGGACTTATCGTATTGACTTTATGGTCTACTGTTCTTGGGGATTATAGTTTAAAAGATGAAAAATTCATTAGTATAAATTTATTGCAATTTTCTATCTTTGGGACACATGTTATGTTGTTAACCTACATTATTTTATGCGGTTTATATACTGACTATTGACTTGTAATATCATAAATACAGTTATATTAATTATATTTTATGTTTCATGTAATTTTATCCATTCATTGGTATTATTATTCAATGTTACAAAAATGGTAATAGTTTATTGCTACAATCTCATTCTTTATTGGGATTATTTAAAATTATTATTTAATTTTATAATATTATGATCCATATCTAAATAACACTCATTAATTTTATTAACTAATGGTTATTCATGATATCTTCATGTATTAGTTCCATTTTTTTCATTCTTCGTTAAATAATATAATTAATAACGTGTCTTATAAAAATATATCCTTTTATATCTTTAGTCGGAAATATATTTTGTTTAAAAAACTTGTTTTAAAAAAATGAAAAAAAGTTTTTATGCATAATTCTAAAATAATTTTATAAGAAAATGATTATAAATTATTATATATTTTAAAGAGTGAATAAAATGGTTTTCAAAATATTAATTATATGTTTTAAAGTTTATTTTTGAAGAAAACATTTTTTAAACAGTATTATATTTTATAATGGATTTTTCAAATAAAATATGATATAATCCAATTAAATTTTTTACATTTTTTTAATTTTTATATTATATGTTTTAAAAGTGGTTTTCAAATAATATTATATTAAATATTTTTTATTTTTATAAAAGTTATTTTCAATTAATGGTTTGATTCATTAACAAATTTTCTATGTTATGGTGAAAAATCTATATTTTGATAAGATGAAATCCATTGATATAGTTTATGATTTTATGAGATATGATATAGGGACACTATTTTCATTATTTATCAGATTGGTCTATGATTATTATTTCATGATTATTTTGAAACCCATTTTTATTCTATGTCTTATAATATGATAAAATTAATATGATTGTTGTTTCCATTAATTGGTTTTTATATAATCAAATTATTATGAAACCTGTATATTTTTTATAGGCATGATATGAGAAAATTTCTATGAAACCCGTCTCATTTCATGTGTTAAGATAAGATGAATTTTTATGATCTTCTAGAACAAGTGTGTATGATTTGGAAATGTTAAGGGTGGGACCTATATCTCACTCCAAAAAATTGGTTAGGTATTTTTATATCCTGAAATATTGACGAGAAAAAACATGATTGGATTAACCCACAATGTGAAATTGGTGTGTCCAGATCCATGATGGAAAACATGTGTGTCTAAATTATTAATGGAAAAAATATTCATCCTAATCCACAATGATAAATGGGTGTATCCTGATAAATAAATGGGAAACAGGTGCATCCTAATCTACAATGGGAAATTTGTGCCACTTGATCTACTATGGGAAAGAAGGTGTAACCTAACCCATTATAAGGAATGTTCTCATATTGGAGATGGTGGTGTTCCCCATGTAGTAGGTTTATCACCCATTAACTTCCCTTATATGTTTTCATTATGAGAATTGAATTATATATAATTATTTTATCATCTAATTTTTAAGCACAAATTTTATGTCTTATTTGTATGTTATGACTTCATGAATTATCCACTTGATTCCCTTATTATCTATATATTATGAACTAAAAAACTCTATTCCATGACTGTTGATTATGATCATTGATATGCATGGTATAAATTTTTAATGTTATGCTCATGTTTTCAGGACCTTATACTAATGTTATTCTTATATATCTCCTTTTCTTACCATTACTAAGAAGCATATCTCACCCAATTATTATTATTTAAATCCCAGGGATATTAAGAATTTTTATATATATGGGTGTTAAATGGGATGTTCTTTACGGGAAATTTTGAAGATCTTTAATCAATATATATGATTATTTTTTTTATGTTTCCAAACACACAAAAATAATATCGTCCTCAAGCATGTTATTTTGATATTTTATAAATATTCCTCTAAAATAAGGTATTATCCTTGCTTTTTATTCCTAGGTCGTAATAGTTGATATCAAATCTTGGTTTATTGAATCTTTTAAAATTAGGTTGAGAAAAAAATATTTAGATACCTAGGTATATTTTGAATGATATTTCATGGGATTTCTCTAGGGATAAGCATCCAGTATCATAGATTTTAATGATTTTTTCTTGATTTTGGTGTCCTATAATTATTTTTCATGATTATGTGGATTTATCCTTGGATAAGTGTTTCTCAATATATGCATTCTAATATTATTAATTAGAAAAAAACTTAAAGTAAATGGGATTACATTGAATTTTTTATATGTGGAATGTATGGTTATTATGAAAACTGATGTCAAATGTGGAAATATTATTTATTGAATCTGAAAGGTGGCATGAGTATTGGTTATAATACTAATGATAAAGAGACTGTAAATGATATCTAAATGGTATGGGATATTGTATCATTTATTTTTATATTAAATGTATGAATCATCATTAAATTGGGCTTGTGGAAGCCAAATAAATGATTCATATTTCATATTCTATGAATGTGGTATTAAGGAATAAGATTATGAATCCTATGTAATGGTTCAAGATAAAATTTCAATGATTAAAATATATTGGAATAGTAATTCAGGGATTATGTTACATGAATCATGATATAGATATTTTACATTAAGGAATTTAAATAATATACTAAATGGTTTTGATGAACTATA
Source organism: Viscum album (assembly GCA_963277665.1). Classification (NCBI taxonomy): domain Eukaryota; kingdom Viridiplantae; phylum Streptophyta; class Magnoliopsida; order Santalales; family Viscaceae; genus Viscum; species Viscum album. The sequence goes on along the minus strand of OY728153.1, from coordinate 1,136,622,731 downwards.
AATGTAATTTAATGTAAAGTTGATATTTTGATTATGGGGAGGTAGCCATTAATTTGATTCTAATATTGAGAAAAGTATATTTACCTTTTATAAAGAGATGATATTTTTGGATAAAGTATATTGGATAGTATCGATGACCTCATATCATATAATGGATGTGATGTATAATTTTTTTATACTATCATGGATGGAGTTAATTACATTTTGGATTTAAGTAATATATCAAATAATCTATGGGATAAGAAAGAATTTATGTTTTCAATTATGATTAATGATAATTACAATGTTTCAAGAGAATAAAAGATAAATTTATTCAACTATTTGGTATTTTGAAACCCATATATACTTTATGATTAATGGTGTATCAATGATAATACTTTTTAGAGAAATTTTGTTATCTCATTTTCCTAGTTCTGTGATTTTACATTTCAGAAGGATTATAACATTATCAATTTATGGAATGGTGTATGTTAATCACCAAATGAGGTTTTATATATTAGTGTATTATCTCTCTATATGAGGATTTATGCATATTTGATCAAATTTTAAAACAATTTTATTGCAATAAAGACAGTGGGAATGACCTATCATTGTATTTGGGGATATCATGATCACGTAATGAATTAGGAATGAAATATTCACCATCATTTCATGGAATAATTGATAATGTGGAAATTTATTATCGAACAACAATGGGTGAGATTTTAATTCTATATTCTTACGAAACATATTTAACTTTACAACAATGGTTTCTAAATAAAATTTTGTTCCATTATTACAATTCTTGATGACATTAATTACCCTTTTCAAGTCTCTTTGATTTTTTTCATTGTTATACATTATTTTCTCCTTAACATGTTCCCTATCACTCTTCGTCAAAACTTTATTGTTAAATTTCTATTTAATTTCTATTTTTTCACATTCCATTCATATTCCCCTATATGGGAACCTAGTTATTAGTAACTTTAGGTTACCATTATATTTCCAACATTCCCTTTTTAAATGAAGTTTCATTTTACATTTTTTCTATGTCGGTTTATAAGAATGGAACATTTAGGTATTAATCCTTTGGGCAACCATATGAATTTTGGGGGACAAAATAAATTTAATGGGGGTAGAAGGTTACACCTTTAGATTTTTTAAAATAAAATTTTTCACATTAATTGAATCTTTTAGATATTTTACATTTCACATAATATATATTATAAATATTTTTATATTAAATCACCATGTTATTCGTGATTTATATGAAATACCAAATTGATATTGTGATATATGAAAAACATAGATAAACATGTAGTACACAATCACAATTCATAGCCTGTGTCAGAAAAGAAAATTTGGTTCCTTCGATAACTTGTGTTACACAGAAGATTGATTTTTACCGAACTATAATATACTATTAATATTATTAAAAAATTATTATAGTTATTACCTAGCCATTGGAATGATTTTTCTGAATAAGTTTAATTAAAATTATGAAAATATGGTTTACAGATTTATATAAGAATATTTATTTGATGACCAATTAACTAAAAATGATGATAAACACCTTCTGAAATTATTAGATATCAATTAATGGGAAACAATATCCTAAAATCGTACATGTTTTAACTAAATGAATTAATTAAACAAATTTTAGTAAATATTTTTAATCAAATATATATATCATAAATTCATTCCACTATTTAAAATTAATCGAATGTTTTTTGTAGACATGATATAAGAGTAAATCTAATTTTAAACAATAATATTTACAATTTTTACTCTAAACAGTAACATTAATGCCTTTTACTAGAACACCTATTTAAAATATTATTTTGAAACTTTTATAAATTCTATTTATAAAAAATGAACATTATCATTAAAATTGGAATATCAAAATTTACGTTGGGTGAACTTTTGGTATTTTCTGTCATGTTCCATTTCATTGTTGAATAATGAAAAACCCTGATTTTAAATTGAAAACACATTTTTATCTAATTTTTTAAAGTTAAATTATATTTTAAATTGTTTTATTAAATAAATATCTAGTAACCATAATTATCATTATATAACCATTAATTAATTATTTTTATGGTTGTAATGTGTAAGGGTTGTAGTTGAGAGATTTAGGAGAATATTGGTAATGTTTTTGGAGATAAAGTGAAGTCCCACAGGTGGTTCATGGTTTGTGTAACCGTACGGACAAATTTTACGAAATGTAATGTTTGAGGTAGATAAATTCATCATGGAGTGAATACAGTTATGGAAACCATGCATGGAGGTCATATGAGGGTCTTTCAAGGATGTAGCAAACACACTTTTAGCGCACTGTTTGTCTATCCGTGTGAACTAACCATACAGATGGTTTAAGTGAGATCCTAAAAATGTTAATCTCATGCGTTTTTTACTATAAGTGGATCTTTTTTTCCTAACTGTCCAAAACAGGGTGTCACATTCCATTGAAGGTAGAAGAACTTATCCCTAGCATTTTTGAGGTGATTCAAAGGCTTTCCTTGGTAAATCGAAGCTGAATTCATGAGGCATGTAATCGTTCTTCTTTTTTCATGATTGGTTTCTTAGATCTACATAGATCTACTTCTCATATGCCATTAATTTCCGAGATCTATGTCCATTATGGGTATATTTACGTCTGTGGATACCATATATGATGATATTTGTGTTTTTTCTCAGTAGGAGAAGATAGGTATTGTGGGTTCATGGAGAATCGACCCAGTTTTATTGATCAATCTTCATTGGTTGGGGTTTTCTTCAAATCCATTGAGGTATGACACTTATCTCTTGAATCCTCATGCTATAATTTATTGTCTTAGTTTCAAATTAATTATCTTGAATGAAATTTATTTTGAAAAGGATGGCATAAATCTTCCTTAGTGATGATTTATAGTTATAGTGAAAATGTGAAATCTTGATGAATTTTTATGAAATGAGATTATGTTTTACATTTTTAAAATATAAATTTTAAAATATTGATTTTATAGAATTTCTAAATGGTTTTTTGGAAATGTGGTTTTGTAAAAAAATGGTGTTTTATTGAAATAGAATGGCATTGAAATGATTTTTATGGAAACTGGATTTCAATAAAAAATTGATCTTATTCAAAAGGATTTTTTGGAATGATAATTTGGAATAATGGAATGTGTGTTCATATTGAATTTATATGGCATGGATGAAACATGAAATTGTGTTCAGTTTCACAAGTCAACTGGCACATGGGATATAATTAAATTGTGATGACTTGGTGGATCAATGAGAAACCGCTCATGAATATGAAACTGGAAAAACAAAGCATGCATGTTTGGTTTCATGTCTTTCTAAAATGGTTGGGTATGCAAAAAAGGGATATTATGGAATGGTTTTGAAGCATGCTTATTTTTTTTGGAAAAACATCTTTTTGAAAAAATTGCTTTCAATCCGACTTGTATGATTTTTGTTTTAAATTTTTTTAAGATTATTTGTATTTATTTATAAACCATTTTGAGAAACTGATTGATATAATCAGTTTTATATAAACGTTACTAACTATTCTATCATAGAGTAATGAGTACGAAAGTCATTGGTTGAAAGCATACTGAGTTTTTTATACACCTCTTCTTTGGAACTTTGGTGCTTTTTCAAATTCTATTTTCCAAGAGAGAGGAAAATGTAATGTTTCACACGTGTTTAGATCTACCTTGTGATATTGGGGTTGTTCGGTGATTGTGGATGATGGATCTTCTGGATCAAGAATCCTTGTAGTTTTTTTAGGGTCTTTAGTTTTTATCAGCGGTGTACTTTTATAATTGTTTTGTCTTTCTCTGTTGTTCACTTTGGTGTGGTTTTGTGATACATGATGTTGTTTAGTTGTACTCCATGTTTATGTATCATCAGTGAGAGGTTTAGTGGATGGCTTATAGTATTATTTCATAAATGGTAAATCTTCCCCCACTATTATTTGAAACCCTTTGTAATTTATTTATAGCCTTTTGCATCTTAGGGATGTCTCTTAATTCCAAGTAATGACATGTTTGCCCTCTATACAATTAGAATTAGTGAGTCATTAAAAATGACATCATTCTGGACCATGCTTGTTGGTTCAAGTGGTCATTTATACTTGTTCGATTTCTTCCTAGAAAGTAGTCATCAGTTTTCATGGTCATGGAGTTGAAATTTATTTATTTTTCAATCCTTTGGGTTGGAATCCTAGAAAATAGTAGGATCATCGTATCATTAATTGTCTTGCATAAAACAATGTAGCTACCCCTTTTATTCTAATCATCATGTTACAATGGAGTTGGGTAATTAAGTGTTTAGAGACACTTCTTGGATTTTGATATCAGAATGTCATGGGTTTATCCAATGAGACGATCATGACATGAGTGGTAAGGAATGAATTTCCACTAGTATTTCATATTTCATTTGGATTTATGATTTATGATTTTTTTAAAATGAGAAATTTTTAAAAAATGAAAAATTTGTCTTCGAAATTAATGATTCTAGAAAGAGAATAATTGGAGTATTTTGAAAATGGTTTGATTTTCAAAAGAAATAAATTATTTTTAAAAAAATTTATACATGGAAAAAATGGTTTTTTTTGGAAGAAAATGTTATGATAGTTGATGTGATAAAATTTATAATGTTAAGTCATCAGTTTCAAGAGAGTGAGAATTATAGAGTTTGTTGTTTGTTTGGAAAATGGCTCTTAATAGGCATCATAGAAACTAGTCGGAAGAGGGCCAGTGAGAATGTGGTTTCACTTTAATCATTGGTGAGCCAACAACTAGTCCAATGCTTCGCGGAGGCTTTCAAAACTATTGAGTTGCGACTGAAACCAAATACATTGTTTACAATATCTTTTACAGCATATAATTCGAGTGGGGTAAGAAAAATTTTTTCACTAGAGAAGATGAGAAGTCGATAACTAATAGATATAGGAAATCAGAATCATTTCCTCAATGAGGAATAACACATATTAATTGCACCACATGATCAATTAAACTTCCATAAAGATCCATGATAAATCATTTATGTTATTAGTGTGCTTCACTGAGTCACATCAAGTTGGATTGTACAACACAACCGAGAGCATTCTACAATTGAAACAAGATTGGACACCATAAGACTTTTTGTTGAATTACTCTAGGGTCATGTATTAGGGAGGCTTCCTTGGTGTCATGGACACTATGTGCATTGATGGAACGTGTGAAATCCCATCAAGGTAAATGGATCAGATTTTATTGATGAAGCAATTTTATGGAGGTGAGAATATGATTTTCGATGATCATGATAAACAATCTATGGTGATAGGTACGTTTTGTTTTTGAATTCTACCCTTTTGCAAGTTCTCTTCAATACGAGTGCATTTGATTCCTTTATTTTTTCTTGTGATGTTGATTTTCAATTTTTAATGTTTGAAATGAGACATTCTGTTTTAAAATAGAAAACTTCTCTCGGTGAAAGATAATGTCAAGCCTTGTTGTGTGGGACATGTGTTATATCTATGTATGGAGTTTATATGAAATGGGACTTCTCAGTGTTGGACATGAAGGGCTATAATGTAATCCTAATATTGGATTGGATGAAAATATTTAAGGCTCGCGTCGACTATTATAGGAGAACATTGAGTTTCATGATTGAGGATGGAATTGAGCATCTCTTCATAGGATAGATGATGGTCAAGGAAGATAAAAAGAGATTGGTGGAACCAATGGTGGAAACAATCACTTACTAGTTGGCAGCATTGACTTTGGCATCAATGTATGAGATCGAGGTGATTAGTTTTAGAGATGTTTTGGTTCATTTTCCAGATGTATTTCATGATAACTTCATAGAGTTACAACTTATAAGGGAAGTGGAGTTTAAATTTGATCTCCTTCAGGGGACCAGTCCTATTTTCCTTTCGTCTTATATAATGAAACCAACAGGTTTATGATAATTTAATGTACTATTATAGGTGTTGGAAAGTAAAGGTTTCATTCAACGATGTACTTATCTGTGGGTAGCACCGGTTTTGTTTGTCAGGATACCAGAAAGAACTCTAAAGCTACGTGTTGATTATCATAATCATAACCAAGTTACAATTAATAATAGATATCCACTTTAACGCAATGATGATATATTTGATCAATTGAATGGAGATCAGTGGTTCTCAATAATTGACTTAATTAGACAACATGAGCAATTAAACTTCATTAAAGACCAAGATGAAGTAATTTATTTTGGTCTTACAAATGAACCATCAATATTCATGGATTTGATGATTAAGATATTTTAGAGATATTTGGATTATTTTATTATCGTGTTTTTGGATTACATATTGGTGTATTCAAAGACAAGGGATGACCATGTTCAGCACCTGGACACATTGTTACAAATCATGAGAGATCACTGTTTTTATGAAAAATTATCATTGTGTGATTTTTCGATACAGAAAGTTTGTTTCCATGGCCATGTTATTTAAGAGAAAGGTGTTTCTATTGATCCAAAAAATATCGAACCTATTATCTCATGACTATCAAAGAATAATTTCTTTGAGATACGAAGTTTTATTGGTCTATCTGGCTAATAATAATGAATTTTTCATTATTTACCACAAATATTATCGCCACTGATTTCTTTGACAAAGAATAATGCTAAATTACAATTGATAGATGATAACCAAAAGACTTTCTAAGAGTTGAAAGTTCATCTTACATCGGTACCTATATTGATTTTTTCAGAACGAGGACATGGTTATGTGGTCTATTGTGATTCTTCAGGATCAGGGTTGGGCTATGTTTGCAGGAAAGGAGACCATGTAGTTTCTTATTGTCTAAGGAATATTAGGGTTCATGAGAAGAATTACCCAAAAAATGATTTGGAGTTATTTGTAGTCAACCATTCCTTGAAAACATGGATACACAATCTCTTTGTTGATAAATTCAATGTGTTTATGGATTATTGAATCTTGAAACAAATTTTCTCATAGTGAGATTTGAATCTAAGGAAAAGGAGATGGATGAAGTATCTTTTGATGTTTGAAATTGACTTGATGTATACCCTAGGAAAAGAGAATTTGGTGGTAGATTCATTGTGAAGATATTCATATTCTTAGTTGTAAATAGAGGCTTTAGATGAATGGAAGTTGAGGTCGATCTTAGACCACATGCATGTAGAATGTAAAGACTGATGGGATGTTATTATATTCATTTCATCTAAAATTGTTTATGATTTGTTAAATATGGTTATAGAGTCACAAAAATCTTATTCATAATGTGTGGTTATGAGTTAAAAACTCAATTTTGTGGAGACCATTGAGGGCTGGAAACTTGATAAGAGTTCAGTTTTATGTGTTGAAAATCATATGTTTATATTTATGGCCCATCAGGAACAAATAATTCATGCTTACAACCACAGAAGATGGAATTTTCATCCATGGTCACAAAAGATGTATAAGAAATTAAGGGCATTGTTTTGGTGGAACACATGAAAATGAAGGGGGTTAAGTTCATCTCGTGGTGTTTAACATGTCATAAAGTTAAAGCAGAGCATCAGACACCAGCAGGTATATTGTATTCATTGCCTATCCCAGTGTGGAAATGCTACAAAATAGAAATGTATTTCATTATATGTCTTCCATTAATGGTTCAAAAACAATATGTAATTTGGGTAATAGTGGACCAACTTACCAAGTTGGCCCATTTCATCCATACAATGAAACACATACAACGGTGGATCTGTCAAAAATATATATCCTAGAAGTAGTAAAGATGCATAGATTGCTAGTTTTAACAGTCTAAGATAGAGATTCAAGGTTTACATATTGTTTCTGAAAATCTAAACAACAATCCCTTGGGACTTAGTTGACTACGATAGCGGCGTATCATCCCCTGAAAGAAAACCAATCTGAAAAGATGATACATAAATTTGAAGACATGTTGCAAGCTTGTGTAATGTATTTTAGTGGATTATAGAATGATAACTTACCCTTAGTGGAGTTCTCATATAATAGTAGCTATCCGTAATCGATATATATGGCTTTTTTTGATGCATTGTATGGGCGTACTTGTCGTTCTCCACTGTGTCGAGTGGAAACATGTGAAACATCACAAGTCAGACTGAGACTTTTCAAGAAACAATGGAAAATATCCATTTGATCAAAAAGAGGATGGAGACGGCTCAATGTCTTCATAAATTTTATAAGTATCCTCATCGACAGTCGTTTTCCATTGTAGTAAGTGAGCATTTGTTCTTGAAGATATCCCCAAACCTGGGAAATCATCATTTTGGGAAGAATATCAAGTTATCTATTCGATATACAATCCCCATTGAGATACTTAAACGGGTATGAGAGGTGGAATATCGATTAGAATTACCATAATGGTTTAGTTCAGTCCATACTATGTTCAATGTATCTCAGTTGGAAAATAATCAACCTGATCTAGACCATGTGATCAGATGGGTTAATGTCGACCTAGTGTCAGATCCTTAATTAGTACATATTCCATTGAGGATTGTCAATAATCAAGAGAATGAAATTCATGGAAACGTCATTGGTCTCTTATGGGTTTTATAGCAGCATGGTCCAAACCAGGAAGATAATTGAGAACGTTAGAAGGAGATGAAAGTGCAGTGGGTGAAAATCTTTTAGATCGGTGGGGTTTTTTACCTTTTGAGGAAATAAATACCAATGGTGGGGAGAACATAGTACCCCCAGTTTTGAGAATGTAACCCTTACATAATCCTTTTTATGGTTATAAATATTAAGAGCGATAGTTGAAATATTTGGGAAAACATTGGAATGTTTTTTGAGCTAAAGGGAAGTCTTAGGGGCAGCACACAGTTTGGTTAACTATGCGGCCAAACCATGAGAAATAGAATGTTTGATGAAGATAACTTCGACACGATGTGAACATGGTTATGGAAACTATAAAATGAGTTCATGAGAGGGTCATTCTAGGTAGTATCTATTTCATGGTTAACAAACAGTCTGTCTAACCATGATATCTGACCATGCGTATGGTTTAAGTGAGATTCTAATAAAGTGGATCTCCCAAATTTTTGCCTCTATGTAGATATATTTTTCTCTTATGTGGCCATAACTCAAGATTGCACTCAATTCAATGTAGGATAACATCTCCCTACCATTTTAGAGGTGATTCAAAGGCTTCCCTTGGTGAATCGAACCCGAATTCTTGATGTATGTGATCATTCTTCATTGTTCTTGATCTGTTTCTTAGATATAATTAGATATACTTCCCCTATTACCTTGATTTATTAGATATACGCTCATTATGGGTAGATATTGGTACTTGGATACCAAATATGATGATATTTTTGTTTTTTTCTTAGTAATAGAAGATATTTAAGGCGAGTTCTTGGAGAATCGACCCGGTTTCCTTGATCATTCATTGTCCGTTGTGGTTTTCATCCAAACCATCGAATACTGAGGCTTCTATCTCTACTCTTCTTGATATAATTGATTTTATTAGATTAAAATTAATTATCTTGAATGAAGTTTATTTTCAAAATAATGTTATAAATCTTCATTAGTGATGATTTATGGTTTTAGTGAAATTGAAAAATCTTGATGAATTGTTGTGAAATGTGATTTAGTTTCTACAATCTAAAATTATGATTTTAAATTATTTATTTTCTATAATTTCTAAAGTATTTGATAATAAAGTTGTTTTTAATAAAAAATGGTGTTTTATTGGAATGTTTTTTCATTGAAATGATTTTGTAGGAAAATGGTTTTAAATAAAAAGTTGATTTTTTTGAAAAAGTTTTTTGGAATGATGCCAAGGCATATTGGTGTGTGTGTTCATGTTGAATTTCAATGGAATTGTGGAAATATGACATTTTTCTTAGTTGTGAATGTCAACTGGCACATGGGATATAATTACCCTATCACAACATGGTGGATCGATGGGAAACCACTTATGAGAACGGAACTGTCATAATGTAGTATGCATGGTTGGTTTCATGGGTTATTTGTATGGTTGGGTACGCCAAAAAGATATATTATTGAATGATTTTTAATCTAGTCTTGTTATTTTTTAATAAAAATAAATTTTTTAAAAAATTGGTTTCAATTTCACTTGTATGATTTTGGTTATAAATTGTTTTTGAATGTTGTTTATATTTATATATAACCTATTTTGAGAAATTGATATATATAAATAGTTTTATACAAATATTGTTTACTATTATATACCAGTGGTGTGAGTATGGAATTCATTGGGGAAAACCTAATGATTTTTATACTCGCCCCTACTTTGTCACTTTGGGTCTTTTGCATATTCTATCTTCTGAGATAGGTGAAAAGGTAATGTTCCACACGTGTTTATCACTACCTCGCAATGTTAGGAATATTCGGTGATTATGGAAATTATATATTGTGGATCGTGTAGCCGCATAGCCTTTTGAGGGTATTTATTTTTTATTTTCTATGTACTTCGATACTAGTTTGGTATTCCTCTGTTTTTCACTTTGGTGTGGTTTTCAGATATAAGAAGTTATTTAATTCCCTTTCTTGTTCATGAATCATCAGTGAATGGTATATAGATCTGCTTATTGGTTTATTTCATAAAGGGTAAATTGCCCCCCCACTAGTATTTGAAACCATTAAACATTTATTTCTATCCTTTGGCATCTTTGGGATGCTGCTTAAGGCCAGGTAATGAGTCATTGGGCTCTCAAGATGATGAGAATTAGCGGGTCCTTACAAATGGTATAACTCTGGTCCATCCATGGTGGTAAAAATGGGCATTTTATCTTGTTTGGCTCTTCCCTTGCTTGTAGTAATTAGTTTTCTTGGTCCTGAATTTGTATTTCATTCTTTTCTATCATTTAGGTTAGAATTTAGAATGGAGTAGTATTTTTGGAACATGAAATGTATATTATAAAAGGACATAGCTGACCCTTTTATACTGAACTCTATGTTACAAGGGCATTGGGTAAATAATTATTTTGACACACATCTAGGATTTTGATATCTCATAGTGATGGGTTTAACTAATGAGACGACCATGACATGCATTTTAAAAAAATTAATTCCCACTAGGATTTCATATATCACTTGGAGTATTGATTTATTATTTTCTGCAAAGGTGAAATTTTTCAAAAATAAAAACAATTATTCAAAACTAATTATTTTGAAAAGAGGAAATTTGGTGTATTTTGAAAATTCTTTTATTTTCAAAATAAAGATATGATTTTTTGAAAATGATTGAACATAGGAATTTTTTTTAGAAAATAATGTTTTGATTGTGGATGTGAGAGAATTTAAAATGATAATCCATCTATTTCTAGAGAGTGAGACTTACAAAGTTTGTTGTTTGGTTAGTAAATGGAACCTAGTAGGCATCATATAAACTAGTAGGAAGTGGACAGTGAGAATGTTGTTGTACCTGAACCACAGGTGAACCAACAATTTGCCCAAAGCATCGCATCGGCTTTTCAAACTATTTATTTTTTTACTAGAACCAGATACTTTGTTTACAATATCTGTCACTGCTGAAAATATATATGGAGGATGTAAAATTGTCTTCACTAGAGGATCTTAGAACTATAGCACTAAATAAAGTGTATATTAGACACATTTTATCACTAAAGAAGACCACATCATAATCAGACCGCATCAGGAATTAAAATTCCTCCAAGAACTAAGAGAAATCATGTATGATTTCTGTTAGGTTCACTGAGTCACATCAAACGGGAGTGTACCACACAACCGAGAGCAAGACACCATTGCAACAAGATAGGACACCTTAAGAACTATTGTAAAATTTCAACAAGTTTGGGTGTGAGGAACACTTCCCTACTGTCACAAACACTATGTTCTATCATGGAAAAAGTTCAATCCTATCATGGTAATAAGGAGTCGTGTGCAGCGATGAAGCAATTTTACATAGTTGAGAAGATAATTGTCGATGATCCAGATAGACCATCTAGGGTGAGAGGTGCATTTTTTTAAATTCTACCCTTGTGAATGTGAAATCAGATATAGGTGATTTTCATTCTTTAAATGATTCTAGTTTTGCTGATTTGTTATGTTAATGTCGGAAAATATGTATTTTGTTTTAAAACTAAAAACAAATGATAGTTATTGAGAATTTCAAGACATTGTATGTAGAATATTTTCAATAATTCTTGATGGAGTTGAGCTGAAATTGGACTTCTCAATGTTGGAAATTAATTTCTATGATGTAATCCAATTGATAGATTGGTTGAAAATGTTTAAGGCTCACATCGACTATTATATGATAACATTTAGTTTCATGACTCTAGACAACATAACACATCTATTCATAGGAGAGTGTATGGTAATGAACGGTGAAAAGGCCTTGGTGGAAACAATGTTGGGAACAATATCTTACTAGTTGGGGAGTTGACTTTGGAATCACTGGAAGGGATCAATGGAATTAGTTTTCCAGCAGTTTTGGATCACGTTCTAGATATATTTCCTGAGAACTTATTATGGTTAAAAACTATAAGGGAATTGGAGTTTAATATTGATCTTCTTCCGAGGACTAGTCCAACATCCCTTACATATTATAGGATGGACCCAACAACGTTATGATAATTGAACGTACTTTTGGAGGTGTTTGAATATAAGTGTTTCATTCAACCAAGTATGTCTCTAGGGGAAACACCAGTTTTTTTCGTGAAAAAATTAGATATAATTCTTCGAATTTGTGTCAATTATAGTAAGCATAACCAAGTTAGGGTAAAGAAAAGATATCTACATCCATGAATTGACGAACTATTCAATTAATTGATGGGATCTTTGTGGTTATAAAAAATTGTCATCTGATCAGGATATCACCAATTGTGAGAGAGGAAAAAAGATATTCCAAATAACACTTTCAAAAGACGATATGGACACAATGAATATGTAGTCATGCCTTTTGTTCTAAATAATGCACCATTAGTCTTCATGGCTTGGATGAATTGGATATTTCAGTTATATCTAGATTCTATTATTATGTTGTTTGTGGATGGCATCTTGGTGTATTCAATGACATGGTATGACCATAAATAGCAGTTGGAAACAATTTTACAAATCGTGAGAGATCACCATTTAAATTACAAATTATCAATGTGGGGTTTTTTTTATACATGAAGTATGTTTCCTTAGCCAGGTCATTTCTGAAAAATGGGTTTCTGTAGATCCTGAAATTATATAAGTTGTTATCTCATTACAACTATCAAAGAATGTTTTTGAGATACAAATTTTTCATGGACTAGCTGGCTACTATTGAAGATTTTTGTGTGATTTACCATGAAAATCTTTTCTAATGACAGATCTAACAATGGATAATTCTACATTCCAATAGACATATAATTACAAGATGTCCTTCTATGAGCTGAACGTTGGTCTTACATCGACACCTATCGTGATTTTTCTAGAACCAGTACATGGCTATGTGGTCTATTGTGTTGCTTCGGGATTTGGGTTGGGATGTGTTCCCATGCAAGGAGACCATGTGTTTTCTTTAAGATCAAGGGATTTGATGGTTAAAGAGAATAATTATCCAACACACGATTTGGAGTTAGCTGAATTTGTCCATGCCTAGAAAACATGGACACACAATCTATTTGTTGATAAATTCACTGTGTTTATGGATCATAAATGCTTGAAATAAATTTATCATAGTGATATTTTAATATGATGAAAAGGATATGTATGAATTATATCCATATTTTTTATATTTAATTGATTTATACACCGAGAAAAGGGAATTCAGAGGTAGATGCATTGAGCAGAAAGTCATATTATCGGTTAGGAAAGGAGGCTTCCAGTGAATGGCAGTTGATGTCGGTCCTAGATGACATTCATGTGAAATGTGAAGAACAAGGAGATGTTTTGTATTTCCATTAATCTATGATACTTCCATATTTTGTAGATATGGTTAAAGAGGAACAAACATCTTATGAATAATTTATTGTTAGGAGTTCAAAAATTAGTGGTGGGGAGACCACTGAAGGCTATAAACTTGATGAGATTTCAATTTTGTGTTGTACAGATTATATGGTTGTACCTATGGCTGTTCAAGAAGAGTAACTTCTTACATACCACCACTCGAGGTGGACTATACATCCAGGTACTTAGATGATGTATAAGGTATTACAGGCGCAGTTTTATTTGAACAACTGCAAAAGAAAGGTGGACGAGTTCATCTCGTAGTTCTTAACATGTCAGCAAGTTAAAGCATAGCATCCGAGACCATCAGGTATGTTCCGGTCATTATCTATACCAGTGTGGAAATGGGAGTATATAGAAATGTATTTCGTTATAGGTATTCCATGAATGGTTAAAAAACACGATTCCATTTGGGTGATAGTGGATCGACTTACCAAGTCAGCCCATTTAAGTCATATTCATGAAACTCATACGGTGTAGAATCTATCAAAACTACATAACTGAGAACTGGTAAAGAGGCATGTAGTACCTATTTTAGTAGTCTTATATACTTATCTGAGGTTCACATCATGTTTCTTGAAAGCCTTACAACAAGACCTTGGTTATCAGTTTACTATGAGAACAGTGTATCATCCTCAAACAGATGTCCAGTCTGAGTAGACATTACAAACATTGAAAGACATGTTGCGGGCTTGTGTAATGGATTTTGGTGGATAATGGGAGTATAACATAGCCTTTGTGGAGTTCTCATATAATAATATCATTAATTCATTGATACATATGGATCCATTTGAATCATTGTATGGGAATCCTTGTCGTTCTCCACTATGTTGCGTGGAAATAGGTGAGACATCACTATTTAGGTCGATCCTTGTCTAATAAACAATGATGAAGATATATTTAGTCATAAAGATAATAGGGACGACTCAAAGTTTTCATAAGTCTTATACGGATCATCATCGATGAACGTTCTCCATTGAAGTAGGTGAGCATGTGTTCTTGTGGATATCCCCGTAGAGGGGAAATCATCATTTTGGGAATCAAGGAATGTTATATACTCGATTCATAGGCCCTTTTGAGATATTAGAACTTGTTAGAGAGGTGGAATATCGACTGTAATTACCACCGTGGTACAATTAATTACATAATGTGTTCCATGTATCTCAATTGGAGATGTATCAGCTGGATCCTAACCATGTGATTAGATAAGATCACATAGACCTAGAGTCAGATGATTCACTAGTACATATTTTTTGAGGATTATGGATAATAAATAGAATGTATTGCATTGAAAAAGCATGGTTCTCTGGCATTTTTTATGGAAGTATGGTCATATTTTAGAAGAGATGTCAGATGGTGAAAAGGAGATGAAATATCATTGGACGGAATACTTTCAGATATGTGGGGGTTTTCAACTTTCTAAGGACATAAAGACCCATGGTGGAAATAATGTAGAACCCCTTGTATCTGGTATGTAACCATTACATAATTAATTTTATTTTTATAATATTTAAGGGTTATAGCTGGGAGGTTTGGGAGAACATTTGAGATGTTTTTGGACCTAATGGTAAGTCACATGGCAGACACCCAATTTCTCTAACCAATCAGCCAAACAGTTCAAAATGGAATGTTTATGGTAGAGAACATCAGTACAGAGTGTGCGTGGTTATGGAAACCATCTGAGGAGGTTATTAAATGGTTTTCCATGGTAGAAGCTTCCAAACATTTATCACACATTTTGTCTAACTGTGTGAACCGATAGTTAATATGGTTAATCTGAGATCCTAAAAAAGTGGATCTCACACGTTTTTTCCTATTAGTGGCTCGTTTTTTCTCTTAAGAGGCCATAGATTGGGATTACTATACATTAAATGTAGTAGAACCTCTCCATATCATTTTGGAGGTGATATTATGGATTCTCTTTGTGAATCATAGCTAAATTCTTGAGGTATGTGATCGTTCTTTGTTGTTCATGATTAGTTTCATAGATCTACATAGATCTATATATCCTCTTCTCATGATTTCTTATATCTACGTCAGTTATGAGTATATCTAGGATTATGGATTCTAAATACGATGAGAGTTTTCTTTGTTCTTGTAAGGAGAATATATCTAAGGAGGGTTCATAGAGAATCGATCTAGTTTTCTTTATCATTCTTCGTTAGTTGGGGTTTTCATCAAATCCATTGAAGTAAAATGGTTCTATCTTGACTAATATTTCTCGAATTGATTGCCATTGTTCCAAATTAATTATCATGAAAGAAATTGATTATAACTTTAATTGAATAAATCTTATTTGGTGATCATTTATGGTTTTATTGAAATTTTTAAATATTGATTAATTGATGTGTAAAGTTATTTAGTTTCTCATATATAAAATGATAATTTTAAATTATTGATTTTATAGAAATTCTAAATAGTTTTATGGGAATGTGGTTTTCAATAAAATGGTTGTCTTATTGAAATTGATATTCATTGAAATGATTTTAATTTAAAATTGTTATCAATTAAAAAAATTTTTATTGAAAATGGTATTTTGTCATTATCCATTGGCATATTGGTGTGTGTATTCATATTATATTTTGAGGCTTGGATGAAATATTACCTTTTGCTCAGTGAAAATTGTCAACTAGCACATGGGATATGATTACATTGTGATGAATTGGTAACTAAATGAGAAACCACCCATGAGTTTGGATATTTCATAACGTAGCATGCATGGTTGGTTGAATGGATTTTTGGAATGGTTAGGTATGCCTAAAAGTGATATTGTGGAATGATTTTAAAGTATGTTTAGTAATATTTCAAAAAAATAACTTTCAGGAAAAATTGGTTTCAATCTTTCTTGTATGCTTTTGGTTAATAATGTTTTTGGAAACTTGTTTATATTTAGTTATAAACTATTTTGATAAGTTTTTTATGTATAAAATTTTATATATAAATGTTTCTAAATCTTCTATCATATTTTCTTGAGCAGGGAATTCATTAGGGAAAAGCTACTATGTTTTATACTCACCACTACTTTGGAACATTGGTGCTCTCGCAGATGTTATCTTCTAGGATAGGTAAAAAGGTAATGTTTCAAATGTGTTTAGCACTACATCATGATTTTTGGGCTATTATATGTTTTTGGAAAATGGATCTTGTGGATCATAAAGTCGCGTAGTCTTTTGAGGGTCTCTAGTTGTTACCCTATGTGTATTTTGATACTTGTTTGGTCTTCTGCTATTGTGAACATTGGTTTTGTTTTGAGATACATGATGTTTATTAGTTTTCTTTCCTGTTCATGAATCATCAATTAAAGGCTTGTTGGTTTATTTCACAAAGGGTAAATCATCCCCCACTTGTATTTGAAACCCTTAGGCTTTTATTGCCAACATTTGGTATCTTGGGGATATTGAGTAAGGCCATGTAATGACTCGTTGGGCACTCCCGAAAATTAGAATAAGTGGTTTATTACAAAATATATCAATTACGTATCAACTAATACAACTAATGTCATTGTAGAAAATTTCTCATAGAAATTGGTCAAAAATCATTTCAAACTTTAGAACGTTTTACATTAAAATCACATTGTCTCGTCCCATCGATGTGATTAATTATAAATTAAGTTATGCTACTTATATGTTTTTTAGATGGAAAAATGGATTCCATCTTTCTAATATGCATTATCTATTATTAATAATATAGTAATTTAAATTTTGTACCAAAGCATTCAGTGGAAATAGTTGATATTAATTACCACGATTATGATAAAAATGAGCTTAAATAATGACTAAATTTATAATATAAAATGATGAATGACCATAAATTTGTTTACAAATTATTTTGTGGACTTATTTAGACCATTCAACATATTAGTATCTATAATGGTCAATTTTGTATCCTTTTTGGAAAATAGAAAATGTTGGGAGCACCCACTTCTTTTCCAAAATACCAAGTGTGTCATTTCCCCCACTTATAGAAGTCTACAACCTCTTACCCTCTCTTGAAACCACCCAAGAAATTTTTCATGACCAAACCATGTAGAAATTTTGTAAAAATATTCATCCCTTCAACCTATTATACACAATATTTTCATAATGCCAACAAAATAATCCATTTGATGAAAACAAAAAATAGATACCCAAAGATGTGGTAAAATTATTAATAAGAACTTTTGTTTTATTTCATTCTCCACCTATTAAATTATTCTTATTAATTGGATATATAATTAATATATTATAATAATTACATAGAAATTATTTTTGTTAATTATCCAACTGAAACCTTCAAAAACTTCCATCACATTGGATACAAAACCATCATTCGTGTGAAAAACGAACTATTGGCTCGCAAACTGATGTCATTTTTTATTCCATTACCAACCTTAAATGGTTTGGAATAATATTGGAATTTATTCTTATGTTTTATAATTATTTTTTTATTATTTTATTATTCCTCCAAGATTATTATATAACCCATAACTTTATGTATTATTTTTCGTGGGAATATGATAATGTTTTTCTGGATGTGGGACTACCACCTCCTTAATGTGACACAACTCGTTATTGCTTACCATTGAATGTAATAATTATTTTTTTAATAATTATATGTGATATATATTATATAATATTAATATAGAAGATATAATATATAAATATATATCTAATTTTCTTATATATATTTACAAATATGATTAGAAAATGGAAACAGAGTTCATGCGTACGTATGACCTATCATCTCAATGAAAGGTTTACTTCATTTAGAATTTATATTTTCTAAATATTTTTATAAATAATTATATTATGAATTTATAAAATATTTATATTATTTATTAAATTATTAAATTTATTAAATCATTATATAATTATAAGGATAACTAATTACACGTAAAAACATATTAGAAAAATGAAGCGATTATTCCCTGAACCATAAAATTGACCTAATATTGTTAATAAACATGTAATATAAATTCATAATAAAATCATATATAAGTTTTCTTGTATAATAATATTATCTTGTTTTATTTTAATGATAAAATTATACTTATTTTATTGCATTTTTTAACACATCTGAAGAAAATCAATACAGACGGTAATTGTTTTCTCATATAACATTTATTTTAGCTTGATAAATGAAATATTAAAAACATATTCTTGTTGTGTGGTGAATATAATTCCCTATGACCTGTAAAATATTGAATTTAAATTATTTAATGATATTAAATGTTTCAACGATGTTAATTTTTTAGGTATTTTATGACTCTAATGTTAACCAAGTAGTTTTTGAATTTCACCTCTCACTTTTATTTCTAAGAGACATCTGACTTATTCAGCAATCATTTTTGTGTGGGTTATATAATTCCCAAAAATATATTATATGATTATTAAAAATAAATTTATGGTAACTACATATCCATTTTATGATATTTCTTTCATGGGGTTTATGGTTTAAAATTTACCAAATCTGTATGATATTATTTTATTACTTTTTATACTTTGAGGCATATTATTTTATGAACGTACATTGTATTAAAAGGTGTATATACTAGAAGATGACATTATTAATCATTAAATATAATTATTTTAAAGATATTTTATGCATCATGTAAATTTATTCTTTCATGGGGATTATGATTCAATTTTACCAAAGTAGTAAGAGTTTATTTCTAAAATATCATCATTTATCAGGATTATTTACAATTATGCTTTAATTTATGAAATTTTATGATCCATCTATTAATAAAGAATTTAATTTATTCTACTTGGTTATTCATTATATATTGTTATATTGGTATAATTTTATTACACTCTGTGGTAAATAAGATAATTTAAAATGTATTTTTATGAAAATTATAAATTAGTTTTCACTTTGGTATGAAATTTGATTTAATAAAAAACCATTTTTTCAAAAAAAAAGGTTTTTAGAAAAATAATTAGGTTATTTTTAAGTTCATCTTCATTGAGAATGATTAAAAATTGATTTAATATTTAAAAAGTGGTAAAGTGGTTTTTAAAATATCTATTATATGATGATAAGATTATTTTTGAAGATTTTGATTTCTAAAATGGTTTATAACATAAAAACTGTATTTCATAGAGGAAATGATAATTTACCCATGATTTTTTTGAATGATTTTTAAATATTATATTATATTATTTCAAAGTGGTTTTCAATAAAAATGATTTTATGATGTTCTATACATTTAAAATTAGTTTTCAATAAATAGTAATTGTCTTTAATATATTTTCCATTTTATCATTCAAAATACTCATCTAACTAATATGAAATACTTTTATATAGTTTCTAATTTACATGGGATATTATCTAAGGACACCGTTATCATAATTTCTCATAATAGATTATGTTTAAGATGTTATGTTGTCTATGAGTCCTCATTCTCTTCTATGAGTTATACTATTATAAAACCCTTATAAGACCCAGTTCCTTTAATGCATTATTTTATAGTGAAATGATTATGAAATCATTCTCTTTTTTATAGGTTATGATATGATGAAATTATATTTTGAAATCCATTTCATTTTATGGGGTATGATATTATGATAGTTTTTATTCTTCTTCCATAAGTATGATTAATTTCAGTATGTTATTGGTGGGACCTAAATATCCATATAAATAATTGGTTAAATTTTTGTACCTAATGAGATAATGATGGGGAATAGGTAAAAAACCTGATACATAATGGGGAAATTGTGTTTCTTGATCCATAATTTGAATAGTATAATCACATTCCACAATAGGAAAAACATTTTCCCTAATGTAGAATTGTAAAAAGATACATCTAGATCCCAAATGGGAAATAGGTTTTTCCTAATCCATAATAGGAAATGGGTGAATCCTAATAAAAAATGGGATATGTGTGCATCCTAACCCAAAATGGGAAACTGGTGCATCCGAATACAAAATGGAAAACTAGTGCATTCAGATTCACTCTAGAAAGAAGGTGTATCCTAATACACAATAATGAAAGGGATGAGATTGATGATTATGGTAGGTCCCGCCCAATTGGTGTAATCCCCATATTGTGTCCTGGTTTATTATCGAAATTATTATTGAACTATTGGTAATGATTTTATGATAATATGTGTGTTCTAAAATTCCATGTCATATTCTTAAGTTTTGCATTCCTGGTTTATGATCTTGAATACCTTATGATACATGTCTTATAAACTGCCAAACATTATCTAATGGATCTTGATTATAATATTTTATATGCATGGTATGATATTATACTGTTATGATCATGTTATCATACCCATATGTTCATTTTATACTTATATGTCTCTATTGTTTACCCTTAACGATAATATGAGTTCACCCATTTCATATGTTTCATTTCCCCTGATTATGATAAAATGAATTATGTTGCAGTACTAAAGGGTAAAATCATTAATGGATATGTAGAAGTTCTTCCACCAAGATCGAATATTTTGTTTCTTGGTTTCCAATGAAACTAAAATGTTACGGTCCTTGGGAATATAGTTTTTTAATGTTCTAAATATTTAAATGAAATGATGTAATATCAATGTATCTTAAGCCTGGGTCACTATAGGACATCTTTCACAATTATGTTATAGTTTATTTAAAGACATATGATTTTCCATCCATTTTTCATTTAAAAATAGTATTCAATGATAATGGTATGAATTTTAGTTTCTAAGGAAGATGAAATGCAAGAGCTTATATTAATGAATCAAAGGGTTTATCAATTATTTTCTATTAGATAGCTATCCAACCTGAAGGACCTTGGTTTCCTTTTGAGGAACCGACAACATTAACTTTGATCTATCCTGGAATTGGTTCATTTCAATAGACATCAATGGTACCCTTGGGAAAGATGTATATTCTCTAATGTACTAGATAATGAAAAACAAGTAAATCCCAATTGGAATTGTTGAATGAATCAGGATACAATGATTAATCATCCTTCATAGTAGTATATATTTTCATCCATGATTCATGGACGATGAAAACGTCATTATAGAGAATGAATGAATTCATATCAAATCATACAATGTGTACAATAATATCCAATGCATCAATGAAAATGTTATTGAGATATGGGGAAATAATGATAGAAGTACACTAATGGAGATAAGTCCTCATAGAATTATCCTTTGGATACATGAAATGAATAAGTTCATTGATAAATTTCCATAATACAAAAACTGTAACAAATGAAAATAAATTGCACTAACAATATTATTATTTATAGTTTTGTAGATGAAATTTTGAACATAATTTAATTCCTAACTATTGGAGACATGTATTTTTTGGAATTTGATTATGTGTAATCCTACGGAAAAATTAAATTATGAATGCTAGACATAAGGCCCAAAAATATTTTTAACTATTTAAAATCATAATCTGTGAAATTGAAATTGTGACTACAGAAATTTTAAAATCAATAATTCCATTACAAAAAGATCCTAGAATAAAATATTCAAAAATAGAAGATAAAAACAATACTTCAACATACTATTTATAACAAGAGGCATATCCGATATAGGTAATCATAAAAAAATCCTCATATAAAGGTGAGTACTAATATATAAATTTAAGTGATAATCAATGGAAATAAGAAGATAACTTGTCCTATTATACCACCAAAAATTTAGAGAAGATACCATATTGATAATACATTTGGAATAACATATAATATTTTATAATTAATATTTGATGGCCAGAAAAATTGAGGATTCCATATACTATAAGATTCCTTTCACTAATTTGTCAAGAAAACTGGCTATAGTAATGTCGTGATCCATTAGATATTTTTTTTAAAAGATCCCAAAATAACATGGTCCACTTGTAGCTTAGTTAATCAAAAAACGAATCATAGAAAAATGAATCATTTCAAATTAATTCAAAATAAAATTTCACAATTTATGTTTTCAACATGAATTTATAATTTTAAAACCAAATAATATGATTTATCAATACATCCTTTTTCAAATGATCAATATTTTTATTCCATTTATCTCATGGTTCATTAAAAATTTATTTCATCAAATTCATTTCAATATCAATCAGTAATTTTTTATCAATTCCAGCATTAAATTTTAATTCTATTGAAATTTGGGGTATCTCAAAATCTCTATTCCCTTTTCAAAATGAGAAGTCAATCATCTCAAATTCAGGTTTTTTTATCATTCAAAAACACATTCAAATTAATCAAGAAATTTAAGAGTTAAATTATTATAAAAAATAATATCAAATCAAACACTATCAATCATTTATAATATCAGTACCCATAATGGGAAACAACAACAAAGTGTGAATGCATATCTGACTAATATGAAAATCCGAGATAAAAATTGATTTTAGTAAACATTGATAATGTTAATTGAAATATTGTATTTATAGAATATATTCAATTGTTTTGGTTTTTTAAATGAGTAATAATCACAGTGATAATTTTAAATATCATATATTTTCTGATTTAGGTTTTTTATTTATTGATGTTATTATTATTTTTAAATATGATCATGTTGGTTATAGGAACAATATAAGTGTCCTTTCATTGTACGTCCTTTTTAAATTTTAATCATAAATCATGTGTAATCATTTCTTCATAAGATAAAAATGTAATTAAAAAAAGAACATTACATAACTTTATTAAAAAATAAAAAAAGAAGTGGAGGATCTTCACATATAATTTCTAATTGATTTATCATAAGATATAGAATTATGTAAATTCATCATTAATCATTACTTAACGATATAGATAACACGATCATGATGTACCATTATTTCACTATAGGATTAAAGTACAGAATACCTATAGATTGGATACATATATACATGACATATTTTGAATGACACCGTAGAATCATTACGTTCTTGTATGGATGATCCTGATAACATTAATTTTTCATTTTTGATAGTAGTATAATTCTTATCTATAGGTGAATAACTATTGATGTTATCTTTTTAGGATTGAGAGAGGAGATGAGGAGAGAACTCTAGATTTATTTAACTCTCAATAGGTATTAAGAAATTATTAATTTATCTATTGTGCATGTGAATATATGTTTTGGAATGTGATATAATAATATATTCATTATGGTAGGTCTAGGGTTTTTAATTATACACTAACCCTTTCCATCAATATAATTATTAATTCACACCACATTCAATAATAATAATAATAATAAAATTATTGTATAGACATGTGAAAACTCATTAATAATATGTAAATAAATATCATTTAGATTATTTCCAACCAGAACACTAAATTATGTCCTCTTTTCCACTTTGACATTTATCGATCCTCAGATAATGAATAATTATTTAAAGAATAAATATAACATCATTATTCACTAATAATTAGAAAAAATATTAAATTCTCTAAATAAGGAAAATAATATTTAGTTTCATTATTTACACAACATATTATTTTGATTAACTTGTGTTTAAATTATAGAAAATAACCAAATGCAAAAAAAATTGTTAATCTAGCTTTTGAAATCCAATCTTTTAATTTAATATTGATTCCAAATACACATAGTGTGTGACTATCTTGAATTCTTTAATATGTGGCATTAGGAAATAAAATTAAATTTCTTTTTTAAAATCTATCTACTTTAAAAAAATAATAGAGATTTAAGTTACTGTCGTAATGATATATAACCTTTGTTTAACATTTTCCATGTACTATAATCCCTTAATCGTGATATATATAATCTTGAATGTCACATGCTTGGAGAATAAACAAATTTGATTGATGTATATTTTTTTGAGTTTCTATTAATGAATTATCCCTGAAAACAATATGGTGATGGATTTTTATATGTATTTACATTCCCCTAAAAGGATTAAAGAAATCAACTTACATCTATATAAAAAGAGGAAAAATTGATTCTCATATTTTCTACTATTCCAATATCACTCTTCACACACCCAACATATCCCACTTCACTGTGATCATATATCTTCACAATATTCATTAATACACCAATGTACATGAGTAATGATTTCTATTATTGATAATATTAATTCCTGTGGATTAATATACACTACCACATATGGGAATGATGAGTGGAAGATGGAAATACGTATTTCTTATTAGTGGGTGTATTCTTATAAACACCCATATTGGAGATTATTGAGGGTGAAATCAATGAGAAGGTTCTTCAATGTGTAATGAGCCTCTTAAAACTGATTTCTTATTTTTTGGTGTTTTAATAAAAAATGACATGTGTCCATAAGAAATATTCAAGACTAATATTGTGGACCTTACCAGTTCTCAACATTGAAGGTAATATTTCTGACCTTTTAGTGATAAATATATTATAAGGACATGACCACAAACAAATATCATTCATAAGAACAATAATTTTTTGAAGATAATACCTATTTAATAAAAATAAAACATGTAATCCATTACTATGAAGGTTCGATCAAGGTATGTAACTCCAACATGTCATTATATTCACATTTTTACCATTTTACATTTTGAACTACTACATATTTATGGTGATACTTTTTAATTTCTTATAGATTTTTTTTCATAAAATATTTCAAATTTCTGGGGTATGAATTTGGATAGAAATATTTTGGTGGATACTTATGTTTAACTATTTTTGGAATAGATTATGTTTAACAGTAGGTGTTATTGTTAAGATTTTTTTATTAAGGCATTTTATTTATCCGTATTTGATATCTTATGCTAACCATTTTTTGTAAATATTTAGAGGTTGAAGTATTTATTTATGGATCCTATGATACATTGATGGTAAATTATAGTTCTTAATTAAGGATAAATTACTAATGAATACCCATTTATTAGTGTATGATATGAAGTTTAATTGATCAATGTAAAATAAAAATATAGAATTGTTCATATTTAATGGATAAAATAATGTATATATATTTTCTCATGTACTCTATCATGATAGTAAAATAACATCTCGATTTAATGAAAATAATCTGGAAATAAATATTATCCTTTGAACTTCATTTTTGATTAATTTATTTTCATATTACCACCAAATTATTTAGGTTTTCTGGTCAATTTCATTCTTGTGACCATGATTTCTAATACTCTCTTTTAGTACCTAGATTGACATTTTCTTCTTTATGTCTATGTTTTGAATTTCCACTAATGTACACATTATTTGAAAACATGATTTTATGTCATTTCATGTAATATTTTAATTTTCCACATCCATCATTTAAAATACTTTTTATTATTCATTTTCACGATATTGGTTTCAATAATGGTAGTTTGAAATTGTGAAACCATTTTTACCAAGATAAAAATTAAGAGGTTAAAATTTATGTAAGAGTTAGAATCTCACAGCCTAGTATTTTGAAATATTTTTCTCATTAATTATATTATGAATTGTTTTGATAGCTTTCATGACACCTAACATCGCGATTAAAATGATCCATGATATATTATCATTTAAATATGCCATATATAGACTAGATATTAAAATAAAGGATGTGAATAAGAATAAATTAATTATGAAAAAAACATTACTCAATATAAATTTATTCATTAATTCTTTTTCAATATAAAGTAAATTTTACAGCAATGACATTTTATGATTCAATTATATGTTTTATTTGAAAAATATTTGTATTTATTTTTGTGAAATAGTATTATAATCTATTTCTAATTAATTTATAAATTTCATTTGATAATTTGTACATAATTTTTGTAATATATATATCAATATATTTTAAGGTGAAATTTTGGTAGTTTTCTAAAAATATTTTTTTTAGTGAATAGAGAAAAAGAACGTTTTATTTTAAAATAATAATTTATTCCATTGAAAAGTACCATTGTAAATGTAATTGATAATAAATTAAGAGAAGTATAATTTAGTTATAAATAACATGTTAAATATTATATGAATCATATTTTTTACTTGATTTTTGTGTAATATTATTTTTTGTCTTAAATACATTTTTTCTAAAAAACAGTTTCCACTATATTTTACGTATTTGTCTTTAATGAAATATATATCAATTATCTTAATATAATTTTTTAAAATGGATGTTATTTTTTGATTGATGAAGTAAAATAAATCGGATGATGGATTTTTTTTATTTTTCTAATGAAGTAAATATTATAATGAATATTAAAAAATTCTGATTTTACAAAACATTGTATTTTTTATGATAATACAATGAATATAATATTATAAAAATTTTATAAAACCTATGGAATTAATAAATTATTATAATATAATAATATTTTCATAGAAAATTAATTCATTAAATATTAATTATAATTTTATTCATTAGAAATAAAGAAATCATTTTCAATGCTGGCGTAGTTCTTGCACAACATTGGAAAATGATATTTTAATTACCTAAAGATAATATTTTGGAAGTAAGGAGTATCTAAAAAATTGTAAATAAATATGATGTATTATTTTAAATTTTTATATATAAATACAAATTTTGGAGTCATATAACCCGTGAAATATCGATATTCTAATGCAATTCATACATATGGCTGGAAAAGTCAATGTAACATATTTTATAAGTTTTCCAGAGATCGATGTATGAAAATATACAAATTGAATTGATATAAAAGGTAATTTAATATTTAAAAAAAACAGGTTGTCAATTTATTATTAATTTTTATTCATGATAGAATTACCTTAAATGTTTACAAAATGCTGAGATATTGCTTTTTTAATTTGTTAAAAAATAAGTAAATGATTTTTAAAACATAATAGTAACATTTTTTTATACTAATTATGATTTCACCTATATTTTATAACTAATAATACATTAATAGTTTTTTTCTAAATGGATTATATTTTTATTTATTTTTAGTTATGTTGTTTTAAATGTTAAATTAAGTGAATATTTCATTAAATGACATTAATATTATTTTATGTTTAACATAATTTACTAATTTATTTAAATAAAAAAATATTTCAAAAAACATTTAAGAGATATATGTTATTAGTTATCATCACTTTTACATTTATGAGTATCTTTTTATATTATCAGTGAAATTATAACCCTTTATGATTGTTAAAAGAGACTATTGTTAAGGATAAGATTTGTTACCTAAGGGGATTAACCAAAATATAATATTCAAAATATAGTATAAACCTATAAAAATATTATTTTTTTATGTTATTTACACAATACATAATCCTAGTTTAAAAAATATTTCCACTTGGGCTATTTATCATAGATTATGACCACTATATTTATTTAATAAAAATGATTAATAAAAAATATCAGTCTTTTGACATTAATATATCATAAATTAATTCATAACAATAAAAATAGGTTATGTGGGATTAAATATATATTTTTGTATAATTAATTAATTTTTTATCATGTTAATTTATTTAAGTTTCAATAATCGAACAATTACATTAATAGCCTATTCAAAGCTGGCAATGTTTCTGTTCAGGTAATAGAAAAGTAAAATAAATGATATTTAATTTTTTAAAAGTAATAAAATATGGATTAATTGTCATTTTAGATTAATTTTTTATATAAATATAATATATTAGTCATGTGTGAAATGTTTATATTATAATTCTATAACTTTCATGAAAAAATTAACATCAAAGTAATTGTATTGTTCTAAATATGATAATAAATATATATTATAACGAAATCTATAATTAAATAAATTAATGTTGAATAAAATCTCATAATCCAAAACATTAACAGTATATGGATGAAAAGATAAAACATTATCCATTTATGTTTCACGTTCCATGTTCTAGAAACATTATTTACCCATAAACATTATAAAACTATTATATTGTTGTAATTTTTAAAATAGTTAATGAGAGGTTAAAACTATGAGATATAGGTGAAAACATAACCTAAAAATATAAAAATTGTATTCAATGATTTTATTTTGACCCATAATCTTCCAATATTATAAATATATTTATTTATATACCCTTTTACATGAATATTAATTTATATTAAATTTAATAATTTAAGTAACTCCAAGAGTGACCCTTACCTCACTTAGAAAAGGAAAAGTATTCTCTTCTATTCCGAAATACTTTTTAGAACTGTATTGTTGGAAAACCTACCATAAAAAATTAATAGATTCTATATTGAAATTATATTACTTTTTATATTCCCAAAATTCATTTATTTCAAGGCTTAAGTTTCAATATAAAATTGGTTTCTCAATTATGATTTTTAACTCTTAATTGAGTGCCTTTAATTTTATTTCTTCTTTTACCAATTCTAAATCAATTGTTTCCATTATAAATTGTTTTAATATCACAAATATAGATAAATATTATTATTACTATTTATAAACCATTATCCACCCCCATTTTTATCATTTTTGGAAGGAAAATATCACCAATGCTTACATGTGGACTACCCACTTCACTAACTGATGATTCTAATTTTTATAAACATGTCACATTAATGGTTATAATGAAAAAATAGATTGATGTATATGGTATATATTAAATAATTTTGATTATATAAAGGTTGATTTTTGTTTAACTTAATTTTTTTACGTAAAATCATTGACATATTTATAATGCATACTTATAGAATACCGTCTCCATGAAGCAATTCCATTCATTTATTGTCACCGTATTATATGAATAGTCATGAAAATTTATATAATTATTAGATACAAGTCACAAAAAATGATTTATATTATAAAGATAATGGAACAATGATCAAATTATATGGTATGACACTGTCAAATAGAAATATGCCTGAACAACATTCTATTTATCACTGGGAACAATAATTTTACTAAATAATTAGTTATTAAATGGTAATAATATGTAACAAGTAAATTAAATATGATATGTATTATATGTGTATTATTCTATAATATAAGTATAATAAATTTATATTTATTTATAAGAGGTTTTAATTTTTATGAAGAGACAAGATACTTATGGTAAGTGGATATCTCATATCCCTTTTATTTTTGTAAGAAATGTTCAGTATTCAAAACTTGATTCTATTTTTTGGGGTATATATTACCCAGTAACATATTTTTTATTATTCTGATGATAATTATGCACATTTACATATATATATATATATATGTTTATCTATTTAATGAGGTTTTTATTATGATATTACCAATGTGGTAAGAGATTTCTAATTAATTGTACCATTTTCCTCTCTATTGTACATTAAATGAGTGGTAAAATTATTTTGAGAAAACAATCCTTATTTTATCCTTACTATGCATATTTTTTTCCATGTATATGATTTGTTAAAATAAATTTCAGGAAATATTTAATGTTCCCTAAATAAATTTTTAATTTAATTTTACCAAATATTTATTTAAAAAAAATCAATGGAATGTTCTTGTTTTTTTATAAATAGTATAATTTAGATTTCTTACAAAAAAATGATTGAAATATTTTTTATCATATATGGAATAAACAAAAAAAAATTTCCATCATGGACTCTGAATGCATTGAATCTTATTTTTTAATTTTACATTTTTTTCTAATAATATAGTTTAATAAATATTTTGTACTTTTTCATACTTTATAAAAGTAATTTCAAAATTAAATGTGTATTTTCAACATAAAATTTTCCAATGATGTTTTACATGAATGTTCATTTATGACAAAATCATTTCTGTTAATTAGGGTTAACTGATGATAAAATCCACTAAAACCATACTTATTATTTATCTAGATGGTTTATAATTATGATAATGTGATTTTTAGGAATCATATTCATTTTACACATGTTATTATATAAATAAATGACAAAATATTTATGAAAATTAATTTCGTTAAATGTAATTTTTTATGATGATATCATGAATTTTTATAATATTGTTTATGAAATATGTATGATTTATATTATGTGATGGTTTTATAGAAATTATGAGTCCCTCTAATGAATTATATAACACATTATAAATATTGTGATAAATATGGGATGTGAGATGATGTTGTCAATCTACTTTGGAAAATAGTTTGGTATTATTTACCCACTATGGAAAATAACTGGGGATTCCTAATCAATTAAGATATTTGAAAAAGTTATTGATTCTTGATCCACTCTCATTTTATATTCTTGGTTGCTAACCATGACATATAAAACATTTTTTTGACAATGATTTTGCCACAAATTTATGAATTTTTTTTATCCTTATTATTTGAACTCATGGATTATGATTGATTAATGATGTATTACAATTCTTATAATTTATTTCTTTTTAATTATAAAAATATATGAAATGATTCATGATTATGATCAATTCTAATTTGGGTATGAACTCTATATGTTATGAATATAATCTAATTCCCTTACTATTTCATTATGATTTAATATGATCATTGATTGGTATCATTATAGTTTACCATTTTTTCATCTAATATCACTCATTCATATCTTTTCATTCCTCTATTCAAGAAGAAATGTTTTACGTAGGGTTTGTTTAAGAGGATAACAATCCAAGAAGATCATGGTAGGAGATGTTTGATATATTTCATCAAATAAGATGATTGTATTTGTAGTCTCCTATGAAACTAAACCATTATGGTTCTATTATGGAACATAATGTTATATATTGAATATTACTCAAAAATGATATAATGATTTAATATTAAAATCATGGGTAAAATCATGTTGTTTTATAGGATGAAAAATTTGGATAAACATAATTTAGTAGTGGGGGATTATTTTTAAACTATAGAGATATTGTTTCTTATTTGGATAGATAAGAAAATTTATTATTTCTATTACTATCAACAAGACCATGAGTTCCTCAATAATTTTAACAAGTAATTATTATCCTCGTATTAGGGAAATATGGATTTCAGGAACAAAATATTAATGATAGTTTAAAATAGGAAAACCATAGTGACCTTATAGTGAATAAGTTATCTGGATAGATTGACACTATCTAGGACATATTTAATGAGTGTTTTTTATCATTGAAGTTCATGAGATACCCTCTTAATGTGTTGGATTTATAGATATATATAGAAAATTATCTCTAAAAACATTATTATATTTTAGGTTCCATTTACTTAGATCATTATTTTTTTGACATTTTGTGTCCTTATCTCTACCAAAAAATTATATCCTTTTGTAAGAGAGTTCCAAAACCTTCATGTGGTAAAAAAATGATCATGTAGTGATTCCCATGCCACTATGATTACGGGTGGCCTAACAATTTTATAGTAATTGTAGGTTTGGATAATTGTTATATTCATGGTTTTTCTATTGTTATTACATGTCAAAACTATTATTTTTATAATTTTTTCCAAGGGACCTTTATGTTTAATATGATATCCCAATCGATCTCATTTCCTATCCTAGGTTTTGATGTATTTGTAATCGTTCCATGATTAAATGTATTTACGAATACATTGCACATATGACTACCTTATCTATATCAATATAATTTATAGACTCAGTTATTGAATTTTGAGCTTTCATTTCATATGAAAAAAATCCCCCACTTTTCATATTTTCCAATGAAAAACAATTTACTTTCAATAAACTAGAAATTATGTGGATAATTATAAAAATTCTTAAATTGGTAATTTCATAAATAATTTTATCATTCAATATATTTCATGATATTCTATGAAAATATACTTTTGGTTTCTTAATTTTAATGTTAAGTAATGCATCTTATGGAATCAATATAACAATATAGGATTTTATACCATAAATGTATGATTATCTATAAATTCTATTGATATACATAAAAATAAAACAAATTACTAATTACTAATGTGATTCATTCCTAAATTAATATATAAATAAATTTGTAAGATCGTGCCCTATAAAAATGAGCTCATATTTCATTAAAAGGAGAGGAAACCCATAAATTTATGATTAAATTTCATCTATGAAAAATTAAACACATAATTGGTGGGTTTTATAATAATAAATTATAATTTTATATGAATATATTTGATAGTAGTATAAATATATAATTATCATCACTTTTCTCTAATAATGAATGAACTCCATAGATATATAATATTGGAAGAGAAATATTTTGTGACATGTAATATTATAAATAGTGTTAATGTACAATGAATAATTAACCTAATGATACATATGATCTGTCGCCAAGGAAACTATCCTATGTTATGGTACTTATGAGCTATGAATGGTTCTTAACAGTCATGTTGTGTTCTAAATAGTTTTTGAAACACAATGTATCCAACCCATTAGAGAATATAAATCTACATGTGATTCCAGGGATACAAATATATAGAATCTTTACCTAGTCATCAAAAATGGGAATGTGAAAAAAGAATTCTCAATATAGAGGATGATAAACTAAAAAGGATATGTATATCAGGGGTCTGAAAACCTATTCTTAACATGGGAATAAGTTAAATAAAAATTTATTAAGGCTTATCTATTATTTTAAATGTTTTTACTTAAAGATTTATTTTTATATATATGTTATCCCAACATTCCAAACATTCTGAAGTGTATTTATATTTTAAACTAGATCTAGGGTATCAATATTATTACATGTGTAGGGAAAAACTCCCTAAACATGGATATTTTTTTTTATTTTTTTTCATTAAATGATTATGATTTTATTTTTCCCTCTATGTATTTATTAAATATAAATTGAATAATAAAAAAAATATAGTAATAAAATGGATATTATCATTTTAGTTCTTGATTTCTCAATTAATATTTCTATTTTATTTCTTATTCTAAATTTTCACTCTTTGGTTAATTAGTCTCCAGTGATGTAGGAAATTAATAGCTCCTTAACATGTCTCTACATTAAGACTCATTGGAAATACTATTTTAGGATCAATGTAATCATATAATATTAGTAATAAACTATGTGGTTTATTATTTACTACTCTATGCAACAATCTATGCAAGATAATTTGGGTTATGGTTTCTCTCAAATAAAATATTACATTGGGAGATGTTATGGTTGATTTTAATCACTAAACCCATACACACATGGATTCTAAACAATATTTTCAATTAATTATTGAATTTAAGTGCAAATAAGTAATGAATCATCCTCTTTAAATAAAGAAATAGATATGTTTGATGTTACACTAGTCTACTAAGACGTATAAAATCATGATAGTATTCATCTGAAAAATTATAGAAAAAATAGTTAGTGGTCTAGTATAAGATAAATATTCTTCCTAACCCCTATTTTCGTTTTCAAGTGAATTAATTTAATTTTATTTTCATTTAAATATATCAAAAAACCATTTTCTCATTGATTCAATATATAAATAAGAATCATATAGTAAAGGGACAACAGAGATATGAATGTATTACATTAGCCCATCCAGGATAAAAATATAAAGTAATACATTAGTTTAATTTGTAGGTTATAATTTTAAAATTATAGATAACTACTATAACAACACGTTTTGAAAATATTTTTATAAAGGAAACCAATTTTTATATTTTCCCTTAGATAATTCCCCAATCCTCATTTTTTGTTTTATTTTTTAATAAAAAATCCACCAACAAATAATTAAAAATATATTTTGTGGTAACACTATTGATATTTTAAATAATTACTGTTGAAGTTATGTATATTACCAATTGGACTATGAGGATGAAAAATTATGTGTTTCTATGAGCAACATAAAAAAATAGATGAAATTATACAGTATCTTGATTCTTTAAAATATAATGTAAAAACTAAAATTAATAATAAGATTATATTTGAATATATTCATACTTATTATAATGTGGAATCTTAGATATCAGGAGGGAGATAAAAGAGGAATTATCGTTTAATAACTCTCACAAATAATTATACCTATATGAATTATGGGAATATAAATAACTTAAATAAATGAATAAATGAAGTGGAAAGTTCCACTATGAATTAATTTATATATAATTTTATTGAGAAGTAACTTAATTTTGTTCTTTCTTATTCTAGTATTTCAAATTATTCTAAAGAGATGAATAATCAAGAGAATCATGAAGAGGAATTCATTAGAGAAGTGAAAAAATATAAAATTAAAATTTAGGTGTTGGTTTTGAAATCAATTGATGAAGAATATTGGTTATTGGTAAATAAGAAACACCATATATAGATTATTTCTCAATAAAAATAATAAGATAAACTCCATTAAATTTAAATGAAAAAATTATCTGATATCATGGCTCCTCAAAAGGTTGTGATGGAAGACCCGTACCATATTTTAAATCGAGCTTGTAAGTTATTTTTAAATATGAATATAGTGGAAATGTGAGGCATTGAGAAGAGAACTATAGGGAATAAGGATGTGGTCGATAAAATAATGTAAGACATATCCAACATCAGAATTTTCATAATCCACTACCACGATCACGTTGTGGACATTGAATAATAAGTAACAACTTCATATATTAATTAATTATTAATTTCTCATTATCTATTTTTTTATTATTAATATTAATTTAAATTAATCTGTTTATGTTATTTTTTTCTTAATATTATAATGAAAACATGGAGGGAGTGATTGGGATCTTACTACAATAAACCATTAAATAATAAATATGTTTCATTTCCCTATCTCATTAGGGTTACTAAAATATTTTTATGTATGAGTGCATCATATAAGATTATTAATAACTATGTATGGGGTTTTCAATCTATTATTTTTTAAAATGTGTGTTTTTTTAAATCATTATAGTCTTATATTAAATAAAAATTCTAAATTTAATTATTAAATAGAATTATAAAGACTATAGAGGTACCTCAATTATCATTTATGGACTAGTTTCATTTGAGAAATACATAACTTATGTAATTTCTGAAATACATTTTCATTTCTTGGTTCAATGTTTTAGTATAATTATTAATATAATGGGATATATAATACCATGGGTTTAAGATAAATCTAAACAAAAATAATATATTCTTGAGGTTTTTTTAAAACATCATATAATATTATAATATTTTTCTATATTTTTTCAAACAAATGTCATGTTCTATGAACTATATTATAGTGTTTTTTATATTAAAAATCAGTTTAGAAATTTCAGAAATAATGAAAAATTAATTAAGGCACAAATATTAATTCCCATCATAGTATACCTCTCTTTGAGCCTACCATTACGTATGATATTTCTTTAATCACCCAATAATACATTAAATAATTCTTTGGTTCTGTCATTACAAGCATATTATTAAATTTCCCCTACTCTTAAGTGTATTAAATGGTTATGAAATATGAAAAAATTGTGTGGGAAGTGATATTTGCGGGGAATCATGGGAGGATAGATTCATTATTGAATATTATTATTGGTGTTCTATTATGTTTCAAATGAAATGGATCGTTATATGAATTATAATGAAATTTCCTTTTATTTTTACATGATAAAAATATAAAAATACTTATAAAATAAATTTAAAACTATATCTAGAACAGTTGAATAATTAATATATATATTTTTGATATATGAAAATTAATTAACAAGGGATGTGTTGGGATGATGCATCATATATATGGGTTTTTGATGTAATGCACTATATTTAAAAACATATTTCAGTTTATCTAAGAATTATATCGATAGATTGTTTTACCGACAACCCAAAAGCAAAACAAGATAAATCATAGTAGATTAAAATTATTGAAAAAACTAATATTAATAATACCTAGAGTAAATAAAATATTTTAATCAATAAAATTTGAATGAAAAATATTATTCAGAATAATTAAATCTTAAATTGTTCATTTTTCAGTAATATGTGTTTTTATATATTTTTTGTTTTTATTTTAAAAATAAAATTATAAGATACATATTTTTAATTTATAAGAATGAAAATAATTTTTAATCTATTGTTTTTGAATTATATTAGTGAGATGATTTAGTGTTTTTTAAAAATAATTAATTTTGTAGATGAATAGTAGAAAATATAGTATTTACTAAAACGATAACATTTACGACTATATAAGAAAGAAAATATATGTTATTTTATTTTTAAAATATTTACCAAGAAATTAATATTTATGTAATAATACTATGATAAATTTATAAAACCAATAATTGAAATTTTAATGATATATGAAATATTTCCAGAAAAAACCCTTTTGCTCATTTTATTCTATTAATTTTTTTAAAAAAAATATTTTAGATCCCTTTTAAAGGAACTTGAATGTTATTTATTTAATTATAAACCAGTTTATATCATGTAAATAAATAAATTGACAATTTTATAAATTATTATAATTTATCCTGAAAATACACTGGTCAAAAAATGGGTTTTAACTTCTTATATATACTAATGTAAAATTTAATATTTCTCATACATTTATTTTTTTAAATAAAATAGAATTAATATTTTGAATAAATATTTAATGAAATATGAAATATGGAGTATTTTATTCTAATCTCTAAAAATGAATTACTGATGTATAAAATTAGTTGTTGTTATAAAAGTTATAATGTTAAAGACGTTAACTAAAGGGGTACAAGGACTAACATGATTAAATGGTGGTTATAATTGATTTAATGGGGGGTTTCTTGAACATTAAATATCTATGAAAAAAATTCCACTTTGGATTCTTCTTGAAAAGGGAAACATTTGAACATGTTATATTAGGTTGAAATGTTTAAAAAAACATTATTATCACCACTTATTAAAGATTCTCAAACCACCTCCTCATGACTACATTAAAAATTATAATTCCTCATAAAATACCTTCCAATCCCCCCCTATATTTTTATTTCACTTCCTTATTATTCTAGAAAAACATTATTTTTCTATGTTAACCCTTAATAGGGAATTCTCTTTGGGAATCTAAATGTTCTCAACATAAGTATTTTCTCCTCCCTAACATTGTTTATATTATATAATTCCATAAAAAAAATTATCCCAATAATATATTATTCATTCAGAATTTATAGTTCAATTAACATGTTAAAATTGATATAATAACCCTTATAATCCTTTCACCTTTTCCATTACAAAATGAAAATGACATTCGTATGCTTGTGGAGAATATTTAATTTAGGAAGTGACATATCTCATTTTCATCTACATTCATTATTATTTTCTAAAATATCATAAACTATAATTAATAAACATAAAAATGAATAAATAATATCATTATGATTCTATTATAATGATATTATTCCAAAATAAATCACTCTCATAACGGTACTCATCAATTAGTTATGGAATGTTATTGATTATGTTAGTCTAACCACCTACTAGAAAAATGATACAATATTATATAATGGATGAAAATAAATATTTAATTACTAAAATTATATAATATAAATTTTTAAATTTTTATTTCCTTTTGGTTTCATATGGAAAAATTTATAATAAAATTATTAATTAGTATATAAACATATATTCATTAAAAACCATTAAAACATGATAATTAGTGATTTCATCATTCCCAAATGTATCCAAAACAAAAATAAAATTATATAATAACATAATATAAAATTGTAAAGAATTAATTTATTTTCATTTAATTATCAATGAATGATCAAATTTTGGATAAGAATAAATAACATCCACTTTTTTAAGAAAACTTGTTCTAAAGAGTCAAGATTACTCACAAATGAAATAAACAACTGATAATAGCATACAAATATAAATTTAGTTTATAATTATAAATGTTGATTGTAATATATTATAGATATGAATTTGTTTATAAAATATATTATTTCATAGATTTAGGCACTATTTTGCAAGCCTAGTATTAAGGTTAGGGGGTTGATTTTCATGAATTTAATTTCTTGATGGGTATTTAAAAATTCTCCCCTTGATATCTTTGATATGGTTTGATTATGTGAAAATTAAGTAATATTACCACATTTTTTAAATTTATGTGGTTTTATGAGATATATATTACACATTATTTAAATGTGGTTTGATTACATAGATATAAAGGATTTATGGATCATTGCTAAAAAGACCCCCATTATCATGTTATAATGATTCTTCAAGAATTTATTTCTTACATGTTTATAGGTTCCAACCAGAGATTATATTTCAATTCAAACTATATTTAACTATATCGATAATTAAACATTAAATAAAATAAATTATATGGATTAATTTATTACACAAAGAGTATATCATCATTTTGAATAATTACCCTCTACTTTTTTGATGTTTCCCCCATGATTATATTTTCTGGTCCCAAAAATTTTATTCTTTAAAATTGGAATCCTAATATTGTATATCCATATGTGACTATTATAATTTAATTATCAAATTCTAAAAAAAAATTATTAATCTTTTTATGATCTGGGTTTCCAAAAATGGTATTTTAATATTCAATAATATAGATTTAATCATATCTAAATCAATTATTTTATCATACAGTCCACATTTTATTATGACCATTAATTCTTTTCAAGAATATATTTTTCATGTTTTTTATATTTATGTTTTTTACATAGAATCTCTTTACCTTTTTTATACCTTTAGGTATTTTCATGGAAAATATTTTTATGGATCTAATTAAAAATTAAATGTCTTCAAAATATTTTCACACAATCTTTTTACAACCCTTATATATATTTCAAAGAATTTTTATATTTATTTTGTTCTAAATGTTAATTTTTTAAATTCCATATTTCCAATTTCCAAAATTGAGTCATTCCAAAAACAAATTTCAAAGGGTATTATAACATCATTACATTTTCCAAGTCAAAACAATTATCGAAAACGTATTTGTGATTCCTATAGTATTTTCATGGTTTTTACTAAAGGAATTATTAAGATTAAAATTATTTTTTATGAATCGTCTTCTTATAGGTCTGACCAAAAACATTTTTGGGTGATTGAATTTCTTGTATCAACAAATATACATTGATATCATGTTATTTATTCCCATTATTAAATTACATTAATCCTATTTTACATACATTGGTTATTCATGTTATGATATTGCATTTATTTTGTGTGAGGCATGTACATGTATAAATTAAAAATCTGAGAACATTATTATATGATATATCTCTATAGTGGTGTGGGTTTGATAAATCCCAGTGATGGGTTGATTTTAATAAACCCCTATTATATTTTTTATCTAATAAATGCCTCTATTGGTTTGATTCGGATAAATCCATGAGATATCTTCTATCAAATAAATCCATGACACAGTTTGGTTTTTATAAATAAAAAATATGTTTCGGGAATGATAAATGAAAAATACTTGTTCGTTCCATTAAATCCCAATATTGAATGAACGGATTTATTATATCTATGGAGGTTAAAACTATAAATAAATAGTTATACTTGATTCAGTTTTGGAAAGAGGTTTTGGTTCCTGATCCACTATTTTATAATTCATATGAATAATCTTGTGCATCCTTTTTTTACAACCTTATGATTACTTTCATTATCTAATAAATATTATCAAATACACATATATCATAATAAATGTTTACTCATTTAATAATACATATCCCACTTTCATGAATTATAAACAAATTTATTTTTCTATTTTTCATTAAATAATATATTTACCTCATAATCAAGTTTTCTCATATCCTTATGGTTTAACCATTAATTAAATATTGTTGAGATTTTTCCATCTTGATTATATGAGCTCATCCATTTATTATGATATCATTCTCTTGGTTATGGAGAAAAATATTACCTTTGAGAAACATATAAGGGGGTTGTGAATGGTTCATGTGAGGAGAACTTTTCACTTGTATCTTTAATTTAGAATTGTATATAGCAGATCCTCAAAGACACTAATCCTTTCATTACTAAGAATGTGTGTTTATTTTTTATATGTAATTTCAGAATTATCCAAATGTTATAAAATAATAATATCTTTATCACACATTGTATCAAAAACATTGTTTAAAGACTATGTTTTTATCACCAGATCTATGATAGTGGGTATGGAGAACCTTAGTTGAAAAATGTTTAGGAATTAGTAAGTTTTGAGATTTATTTTACCTATTTTTATGATATATTATTATATTACTTTAAAAAACATTAGGATAATTTTATTTATTGGACTAAATACAAGAATTTTTTTAAAATTTTTTTAGAATATTTATTTTTTAAATACATTCCATTATGGATATCAAATGGTGTATATAGATTTGTAATAGATGAAAATTGGTGTGATCAACCCAAAAAGGATGTTTTAGTATCAACTCAATATTCACACAATGCATTGTGGGTGGAACTAAGACTATACACATGGATAGAAACACGTGGGGGATATTATTTTGTTAATAATATTCTCTTTGTGAACCATTATAATGTATTTCAGAAAATAAATATGGAATAGATAGAGATACTTACTGAATTATGTCCATAGAAACCATTGGACAAAATGAATAAATGATAGGTCAAATGAATGGTTTGTTAGAGAAGACATATTAATTTCTAGTTTTCTTACACCTATGATCTTCTAAAAAAATATATTGTTCGTTATCAT
Source organism: Viscum album (assembly GCA_963277665.1). NCBI lineage: Eukaryota > Viridiplantae > Streptophyta > Magnoliopsida > Santalales > Viscaceae > Viscum > Viscum album. Next base: position 1,136,581,505 of record OY728153.1, on the reverse strand, counting down.
AAACATTTTTTTTAATTACTTATTTGGGAATATGATCAGGATTATAAAACAATCACTGTTTTGTCTATAAAACTCCTATAACTATTTAAGGAATCATATTAGTTAAAAATTAATTACATAAATGATAAATATAAATACATGTGAGTTTTATGGGAAATGACATGTATCGTTATATCTATTATTGTGATGTTAATATAATTAAAAGAAAATATATCGTGTGTTTCTCATGGATCACTTGGATTCTTTCATTATTATGTTATAATTAAATTGACAAGGATGTAATTTATTTAGTCGGGGGTAATGTGTGAACAATATATTTTGGAATATATATTCTTATAAAAAAATGTTTTCGTAGATTATTTGACATACTACACCAAACAAAAATGACCCACATCATAATTGATAAATATTTTTTTAGAAAATTTTATAATAATAAAACCAGTTGTAAATAAAAATATTGTAATTATAATGTGATGTAAATTTGGAATATATATATGTATATATCATTTTATTAGAAATAATTATACAGTCAATAACATTATCCAAACTCAGAAATGAACTAAAACAAGTTGTTAAATATTCATTATTGTGAAAATCTAACAATAAATAAACATATAGTAAAAAAATATTATAAATAATTAAAAATTCATAATAAACACCCATAAGAACACTTATGGCTTAAAATGGGTTTTTAATGAAGTTCATCCATTCCATATATATGTGGAATTTTTTATTTAATATATAAATAGGTAAATTATAATATTGTAACGTCACAATCAGATCTTAATAATTTAACTCCAAAAAATACCTTCTGGTTTTTTTTTTCTGAAATAATGTATTTTTAGGTCAAGTGTGAGAAATTTATATTATAATAATACGATATCATTTATTCAATTATCAAAATAAAATTATATCTTGATATTTTTTGAAGAATATTTATTATAACAATATATATTTATAATGTAATATATATAATTTTTATCAAAAAATAATCTGTTTAATTTATTATACTCAATTCTATCATTTTAGAATCATAAGTAATATTTTACTCTTATAACTATTTTTATACACTGATAGTAGAAATTCGATTTTAGAAAATATAATAATTTTATATATTAAAATGTATTTCATATTTTTTATCAACATGATCATATTTTATAATAAGATGTATTTCATTTTTGGGAAAAAAATTTATGATCATCATGATTAAAGTTAACGACCATGATTGTGGTAAAACTGTTATTTTTCTATAATTATACTGTTATTATTTTATAATTTTTTTTAAAAAATTATTTTATTATGAAATATTATTTTATTATAATAAATCTATAGAAACATATATATCACATGTTCAATTGCTAAATTTTTCTTAAATAATATTAATAACAATTAATGATAAGAAAAAATTTTCCTTAAAAATATATTTTGATATATATATATATCTATTAAAATTTTAATTTAAATGTTGATTTTATCATTTTCTGAAAATGAATATTATTTTATATATATTAATTTTCTTAATAAGAGATATTTTTATATTTTTATTAAAACATTTTTTAATTAGTTAAAACTAGTTACCAGGGAAAAAATAGTAAAAAGTAAATGTCAAGAAATCAAAGGCCTGAACAATGTTTAAAACATGCGATAAATTGATTTTAGAAGTATTTATCATTTTTATCACACCCCACACTCCATTATTTCTCACTTCCATATCCTTTAACATTTATGTGTGATATTCCATTATTGAAAAATAATATGTGTTCACCAGAGTTACGATTTTCACATATAAAATGGGGCACATCCCCCACTTCAAGAAATAATAATGATTCCAAATTTCTTCATAAATCACTAAAATTATATCCTATGAGAATCCTATCTCATTTTTTTAATCTATTGCTATCAATTATTTATCATAATCATTTCATTTTCATGGATACCTTTAAGATAATTTTTAATATTACAATGTCACTATTAGTTATTCCATATTATTCTCATAATCATTATCTTTTAAAACTAATACTAACTATTTTAATATAACAAACTAATTTTATTTATTTTTCTAAAATGTATATATATTAATGTAATTTTAATTATTAATTTATCTCAAATAACATATAAAATTAATTGAACATCTAATGTGCATTGTGATGATTACCAACTCTATTAAATTATATTTTTTCATTTCTCATAAAGAATTTTATTACTCATAAAAACCACATAAATCATGATTCACCAATATATAAATTAAATAAATAATACCATTATTCTAATTTTATAATGAAACTACAAACACCCTTAACCATTCTCAAAATGAAGTTATTATGTGTTCCTATTTTGATCAGTTTAACCACCAACAACAAATCCATAATAAAACACTATCATAGATTATTATCATAACATAGATACTAATATTGTTATTATATAGTATGAATATATTTATTTTTTATAGTTATTGAAATGTAATATTAATTATTTAACTTATTATTAATATAAAATCCCCAATCTCTAAAACTACCAAAATAAAAATACACTAATTAAATTTTCTTGACAAATAACAAACCAAATAAAAAACTATATAATAATTAGATTTAATAATACAATAACTGATCCTTATTATATTAATTATATATTTTTATGATTATAAATAACGTATATAAATGTCTTAATCTTATTATATAAGAATATCGGTGCATGCACATATTGAATCAAGGACAAGCTATAGTTTTTTTGGTATCATTTTAAAATCCATGAGACAAGTTTGATATTCCAAATAATATATCACATATATAGTGTATTAACTACCAAAATATCTTAAATTATGTCAAATACAACTAATTTCATTATATTTTAATTCTTATTTCATATTATTCATTATATATTCATTGATAATTTTATTACCATATCAGTTAGGGTTTCTTATATCAAATTTTCAAACCTTGAGACCTAATTATTTTTATAAATAATGTTTTCATTGATATAATGTATCTACTAGAACTATAATATTTCTTATCATTATACTAAAAATATTCACGGTATTTAATACTTGATTTTAATCCATATCATGAAATGGTTTGGACTCAATGTTCTTATGGTTCTAAAGGGGTTTTATATCAAATATAATTCTTAGATATATATTTCATATTGATCGCCATGATGTATAATTTATGGTGTGGTTAAATAAAAATGAATTTATATTACAAAATTCATATAGTTAATGGCATTTTATGGATGGATTCATGAAGTGTCTCTAAATTTCTTTTGATCCAAATGATTCCAAGGTTGTATATATATTTGTTTACTCAACACTAACCATTGAGCTATAATGATTATTCTTGATCTTCTTTATTTAATGTTCAGTATCTTACACCCAAATATTTTTTTATGTGGTACCTTATCATACCCTTTTTTTAAACGAACACTTTTAATTCATATCTCATTCTTGGATGAATTAATTTCCTATAAAAGTTATAACCATTATTGAGAATAATTTCAATTCTCATCCAAGACAATTTCCTCACTTTGTCTATAACTTCATTTCAAAAAAATATCATTCTTTTATATTTGGAATTATAATTATGTTCTATCTCATGTGGCCATTTGATTTCCCGGATCATATTTTCAAAATAATATTTATTATACTTTTTTAATATATTTTTTCAATAATTAAATCATATAAATAATGAAATAAAATTGTTTCCATACTCTCAAAATGAAATTATTTATATTCCACTAATCACCATTGTTTTAAAACATTTTTTTATTTTAAAAATTTTATGTATATTTAAATATTTTATTAATGTAAGATTTTGTGAATAAATTCACTTCACTATTATGAAGCCTTTTTCTCATTTCCATGTAGCCATTATTGACGATAAATTTTAAAATTAAATATTTTGAAAATGTTTTCACCGAACCTTCTCAAACCCTTTATGTATATATTAAGGATCCACTATTAAATGTTCCATTTAAATGTAAATTTTATTTTTCCATGTATTATATTTAACATTTTTAAAAAATCATTTCAAGGTGACCTTAATTTCATCTTTAACAGCAAATATATATTTATTCATAAAAATAATTTTATTGATTTCACCACTATTTCCAATTGATATCTATATTATATAATTCATTGTAAATTGTTTTCATTAGTAACCCACTTCATGTTCTTATAAAATAATATTTTTATGTGATTTATTTTTTTATCATTCTCATACATTATTTATATTGATTTTGGCAACACCATCTCGGAATATTATGAAATTTATTTTATATTTTACTAGGTTGTGAATGATTTGATTAATTTCAATAAGAACACATTTGTTAGTATGAATGATGTATGAGTTTCATTATCTCCCTTAAATTCATTTGTGATATTTATATATTAATATATTTAATGAGTACATTAGATCATTTATCATCACCCAAAGTTTAAATGGGAATATTAATTCAAAGAAATAGTGTACACATGAGGATTTTCCCAATCCAAGTTGAATATATGATGATATTTCCAATTAAAAATGTTATATGGGAGTATATATCCCAAGATAAATGGGTAAATATAAGGACATATCCCATACCAAAGTGGTACATGGGAGGAATTATTAAAACACTAAATGGTGTGTGGACGTTTTGGAGAAAACCCATTCATTTTAGACAATTATATTACATAATATTATATGAATATTCAACAAAACACCTAATAAAACTACCACCAAAACTATAAAGATTAAGTTTTATTGTATATCTCATACATAATAATATTAATTAATTATTTATCCTAAAAATACCCCATAGATATCCTCTCAAATTATTCAATTCATAAACATATCGTACATAAAAACCATCAACATAACCTGGGTAAATGAAACATAAGAAAGGGTGAGCATAGTTGATCATAATGTTTGATCATTAGAGATATTATTCAATGATAATAATTGAGAATAAGTTATAAATAAGGCAATGTGGATATTATCATAACCTATAATAATCACACCCAATCAGTAATAGATCATTAATAATAAATCAGGGCATACATATTTGGAATTAAAAAAATAATCATGTCATAAGTGTGTTGAATCATCAATAAATTACCATGAACCCTTATAATATATAATAATGACAATACATAGGTATATTTAATGTAAATTATGTATTAATAATTTCTATATATAGTCAATACAAAGGATATTATAGTTGATTGAGTTCTCTCTGTATTCTTCCATTTCCATAGGAAAGTGTTACTCCTTAAAATATATTATTAGATAGAGTCCTATACTTAACTAGTCTCACTCCCCATTACAATCCTTATTCTCACATCAAATATCTATCTGTTCTCAATGAATTATATGGATATATAATATATGTCCCACCAACCATAGAATGAAACCCACATATATATGAACATTAAGATCGTATAAATTTTTTCATATCATGATATAATATCCATAGAAATGAAACAAATTTTATAAAAATATCATTATTTAATTATAGAAACCCCATTCAAAATAATCTTGATTCATAAAATTCTATCAAATAATAATAAACACATGGACAATAAAAAGGTTTCATAGAATAATCCTTAAACAAGTATCATCATATGTAACACATAGAAATAAATTTGATATTATAACTATATTATTTTCATAGTGATGTAGTACAATTCTTACAGGATGTTGATCTAGATGAAATATATCATTATAATAACATTTGAATATTTTTCTGAAAATATGAATAAATATCATTTTCAGTCAGAATCATTAAAAACTTATAATTAAATGAATATTGATAATGATATTTTCAATGATGATAATAATTTATAATATTAAAGAAACATTAAATAAAATAATCAGTATGATAATGAAAAAATATTAACATGTCGTGTTTATTATAATAGAATAATATTTTATCTCTTTTTCAAAATGTCATAAATTATTTGTTCTGAAAATATTTAATTTATAATATTCCTCAAACAAGCATTCAAATATAATTTTTTTTTAAAGAAATCCTTTGTCTCCAAACATCACAAATACTCTATTATATTGGTCCCAAATCCTATCATGATATACTCGATGTAATTATTGGATAACAATTCTACCAATAACCAAAATTACACAAGTTCTTATGAATCAGCCACACCCACCACCTAAATGTAGTGCTTTAATTTTCCTTATATATTATATAACATAATATTTGAATGCCTAAAAGAATATGTAGTGTGTGAGGAAAACAACCATGTAATATTATCCCTATTTTACAATAAGAAAAAAAATATAATAATCCATTTATACTTCAATTTTAACAAAAAATTGAATTATTGTTTTCACATTTTCCATCAAAACATGATTTCAAAACAGTAAATTACAAATTGATGGTAGGTATATCAAAAAATATTAAAATTTAAATTGTTTAATAATTTAGAAGGGCATGAATAATTTAGATATACCCAAAGTTTCTTTAGTTCCCAGATATAGGATCCTTGCACTACTAATTCAATTATCACTTATCAATTTTTTTTGTCTTGAACCAACTTGGATACCCTGTAACACTAATAATTTATGTATAAGAGATTTCTCGATCACCTTATATTGGTGACTAGCTCCAAGCATAAAATAAGAAATACAAGAAAATGATTTTTCCATATAAAATTAGATGATAGAATATAAAAGTTATAATGATAAATAAAATAATGATATAAAGTAATATAATAAACATGTTAAACAATACCCCAATGATATATCATCAAAAGGTCCAACAACATTAATGTTAAAGCCCAGTCATATCCCATCTAATGATTGTATCACATCTCTAATGGTTACCTCTATCAATTTGGGTACCATGGATCAAGAATATCCAACACCCCTATGTATTTTTTCTATTTTATTAGAGCAGGCATAATATAATCTACTACCACTCAAAGTCAATGTTTGGGATTGAGCTAAACAACACAGTAGGGTTTCATTAAGTGTTATATAATCAATACCCTAAAAATTAAACCAATTCTAATTGAAATTTATATAAAAAAGAATAAAATGAATTTTACATTTTATTTAAAAATATGATTAAATAATCAAAAAAAACATATATCAAATTTAGGTTTATTGTATATTTTATAAAAAAATTATAAATAAGATGGCATGAATAAAGAAATTTAATAATAAATGGAATGGAACGACTCAATCAAAAATCTCACATCACCATTTCATACCCCCTGGGGTATGTTAGTTTCTTGTAATGGCACCCTCACACAACTTAATTAGTGATCTTGACTGCATTTGTGCACATTCCTCTTGGATAACACCATAAATACTCAATCCCTGATCCGGGAAATCATGCTGCAATATATTTACATCAGGTTTTTTATCATCAATCCATACCTAGGGGGAATATCCTTGTTTTATTATCCTAATTACCCCTATATATCAAGGCTAACATTTTCTATAGTCAATCATTAAACCACTCCTCGTTTAATCAATCATTTTGAATAAATTAAAATTATTATTTCCCATTTTAGTTTTTAACATACCATTCTCATATCAAAACCAAATAACATATTTCCATAAAGTCATGCCTTTTCAAATATTCATTCAATTTAATCCATTTATCTCGACGTTTTATATCAATTCATTACATAAAATATGAATCAAAATTAAGCCATCATTTTTTCATAAATACCCCCAAAAATTTCAATTCAATTGAAATTGAGGACTTTTAATAATTTCCATTTGCTTTTCAAAATAAAACATCAATAATCTAAAATCAGGGGGTTTAAATAATTTAAAAACTAATTCAAAGTAAATAAATAAATTTAATTTTCAATAGTAGGGAAAAATTATGAAACTAACAACCATTAATCATTGATCAAATCAAAACTAACAATAGAAAACGCCAATGAATAATGAATGTGAAGGGGATCATTAGGGAAATACTAGATCACAAATAATTAATAATAGACTCTAGTTTAATCATAATATACATTTTCATACTAACTTCAATAATTGATAGTGGATAAATAGATAAATCCATAGTGAGGAAACTCAATGGATATCAAACCCCAAACCAAGAGTTTTAGAAGGGAACGAATCACCCAAAAATCACCAGATGTATTCCTATGGGTTAGAGAGAAGAGGCATCCTGGGAGAAAGAGATAATTTTCTATATTCAATTGATAATAACCACATGTGAATGTGTAATAAACCTTATGAATCATATTTTTATGATGTAAATATACTACGTAGCATATACATGGAAAAAGCCCCCACGTTAGGTTAAAAAATGAAAACCTAACCAATTAAATTAATGAAACAATTGAAATATTGAATATATTTCACATCATGAATCTATTTATTCCATCCAGTGGACTAACATTGTGAATTACTTATATACCGTGAATCAATCTTGTAGACATTGTTAGGTACACTAGGCTGAGTACCTTGAGAGGGGGGTGAATCATGGTATGATTAATTCAAAATTAAAGCCCATTATGATCTTTTTTCGATGTTAATCAAAACACTATTCTCTCACTATCCTATTGCACAATATAAACAGAAAGTAAATCAGGCATTGGGCACAACAATTATTACTTGGTTCACCACTAAGGGCCAGGTCTAAGGAGCATACGCCGACAAGTTGCCAGTTATACCAAATTCCACTATTTTTCACTAGATGTGGATTACAAGGTTTGGGCACAATCACTCTATCCGAGGATCACTACCTTTACAAGGTTTAGGGTCAGCTCACTTCTTTCCCAAGGGTCACTCCCTATTTCTCTCTATCTGGCTCACTGCTGGTGGAGAGGATCACCTTCCTCCTCTTCCATTGCTCACTGCTCTGGAAAGGATCCACTCACGGTTTATAGACCTGTAGGTCTCTTCATTTGCATGAATGAATTCAACTTTTGTTTATATAGATTCTCTGTTGTAAGTTCAAATTTCACTCGTAGATGAATCTCTTTTTGCACTGAAGGTATCGAGCAAACTTCCAGCTTCCACGCAGCCCGAAAATCACTGCCATAAATAAACCTTACTTGGCGCACAAGTCTGACTCGGTGCACAAGTATCGGCACGCAAGTCACAACGGGTGTGAAATTCCACCTCAGACACTAGCACGACACATGCTTCCCCAACTCCAAACTTGCACCACACTCTTCCTTTTATGCCCAAACCAATATTGGCGCGCAACTTCCAACAAACACGCAACTTCTCACACTGGCATGCAACTTCTACCAACGGCGCAGAACTTCACCTGTGCGACCACACAACACTTGCGCGACCACCACACCTGCACGACGGGAGCTCAGATATCTCAAATTGTTGATCTCTGGTGAAGAATGAAGAGGTTTGATCTGGTATTTATAGGCATTTTGACCACCCTGCATGATGGCGTGCATGTCAAACCTTGGTGCGAAAGTCTCGTCGCGCAACTCTATTCCACTGCAAGTCACTTGCATGACCCACTTCCAAACTTGTGCGAACCTATTTCCTTTTCCATATTTTGATCTTCTGATCTTGAAAAGCCATTGGCGCGCAAGTTCTCAAGCTTCCAAGGCATCAGCGCACAAGTCTCTTTCATAGTGTGCATGTCACTTGCGTGACACCACCAATACTTGCGCGACACTTGGCCCTTTCCCATATTTTGATGATCTGATCTTGAAAAACATATGGCACGCAAGTTTCCAAGCCATCAAGTACACGGAACACAAGTCCCTTTTCCATAAACCACTTTTCTTCATTTGATGATTTTCAGGCCCAAAAAAATGGCAAACATTGGTAAACGACGCCACCTTGTATCTGTTATTTTGTACCGCCTCCAGATCATTCATTCCTTTGTCGATGTTCTTTAATCAATCATAGATCATTGACCTCAGATCATGAACTCGAAATTCTATCATGATATAATCTTTGTAAACAAATTTATATGTGATTGTTTTTCTTTTTCAATAATCACCACTCAGATGTCCACTTTTTCAACAAACACAATCACCTCAAAAATGCGTCAATGATACCATGAAGGATTTTTTCCCAAAAATCACCCCCTTTGGGTTTGTTGACAACTCTTCCATAAAAAAGAAACGTCTTTCTTTCTTCATCCACCATTCACATCATTGTGATTCTGATAGCAATCAAGGATTTACTCAACACATACTCTAAGCCCACATGAGCAATGCTTGACGTGAGAAACAAGAGTAAATGAAAAGTTCATCAATGAATCACATCAACTATGAGATCCACTTTTGACACCAAACTGATACCAATTTCTAAATTGATACCAATTTTTGATACTTCACTGATGCCAATTTTTGGAAATATTCATACCACATTCCAACACCACTTTGCTCTTCTACTTTTATCATGATCCGCAGTTGTCATGATATCTATTCTTTGATCGATCACTTCTAGCATCGTCAGATTCAAAAATCTCCCCCTTTCTCATTTCACCCCCTATCTGGCTGCTCCACTAGTCAGATTTTCCCCATATCGACCATGATATCTCAAATAGCCACACTGTCTCCCCCTTTAACAATCACTATTTTCTCCCCCTTTTGACAACGAACCTAAAGGTCACTCTTTTGTAGTCTGTAACATAATAGAGAACACATATCAGGTCATTAGGGAAAAACACATCATACCTAGGGGAGATGGGATGTCACATCCACATGCTGTTAAGTGAGGGGTATCGACTGAACTCCCAGAGCCAGTCGATGCATTTCAAATACATCCTTGGGTAAGGCCTTTGTGAGAATATCTGCAACTTGTAACTCTGTAGGCATATACTCCAACTTCACAAGCCCTTACTCCACTTTCTCCCGGATAAAATGATATTTGATCTCAATTTTCTTTGTCCTTGAGTGAAGACATGAATTTTCGCTATGATTTATAGCACATGAGTTATCACACTGGATTCTTATCAGAGACGTCACTTCAACTCCCATATCATCAAGTTGTTTTTTCATCCTTAATAATTGTGTGCATGCTTGAGTGGCCGCAAAATTCTTAGCTTCTGCAGTGCTTAATGAAATTCAATCCTGCTTCGTTCTTAACCAAGTAATACATAGTCTTCCAAGATAGAATGCCCCTCCAGATGTTGAATTCATGTCATCTGCTGAACCGGCCTAGTCTGCATCTGTGTATCCCAATAACTCTGTCTGAGATTTGTCATTATATGTCAATCTGAAGTCCACCGTGATCTTAATATACCGAAGTATTATTTTCACTGCTAGCATGTGACTTTCCTTGGGATTACTCTGATATCTCGTTGCTTGGCATGTGGTGAAAACAATATCAGGCCTTGTCGCAGTCAAGTACAAAAAACTTCTAATAATTTTCCTATATTCTATGATATTAACTGCCTTGCCATCCTCGTCTTTTGATAATTTCATTCGGGTAGCAACTGGAGTTTTCATCTCCATGGAATTTTCCATGATAAACCTTCTTAAAACCTCATTTCCATATTTGGATTGAGAAATTAATGTTTCATTTCATCCTTGTGTTACCTGTAGACCAAGAAAAATCATTATCTCTCCAATCATTGACATTTCAAACTCATTTTTCATGAATTCGAAAAATTTTCTGCACTGAGCTTCATTTGATCCACCAAATATTATTTCATCGACAGAGACCAGCCCCATCATCATTTGATTACTATTTTTGATGAAATAGATATTGTAATATACTCCACCACACTGGAAACCATGCTTCTTCAAGTACTGATCAATCTTTGAGTACCATGCTCTTGGTGGTTATTTCAGCCCATACAATGTCTTCTTCAGCCTACAAACATTGTTCTCATCCTCATGAATGAAAAAACTATATGTCTGCTCAATGTACACCTCTTCTTCCAAAACCCCATTTAGAAATGCAGATTTGATGTCTATCTCGAACACTTTGAACTTTCTTTTCACTACTATGGCAAAATATAATCTGATTGTCTCTAGCCTTGCAACCGGTGCGAATGTCTCATCAACAACTATTCCCTATATCTGGGAGTATCCCTTGAACACTAGCCATGCTTTGATTCAAATCACACTTCCATCTTCATTCATCTTTTTGCGATACACCCATTTAGTCCCGATATCATTATTGTCTGTTGGCCTCAAAAAAATCTCCCATGTCTGGTTCTTCTCGATTTGATCAAGCTCTTCATTCATATCCTGAACCCGGTTTTCATCATCAGCTGCATCGGAAAAACATTTCAGCTCCACTTGAGATAAAGACGATGTTTTCTGTAATGAATTCATTCATCGAGTCTAAAATGGAGCTGTATGATCACCAATGATATTTTGCCTATCAATTTCACCTAGACTCATTGGCTTCCTTGCAGACACAGACTTGACACTTTCTTTTTCATCATCAGTATCTTCTTCTGAGTCAGCCTCTGCCACTTCTACTCCCCTTGTGTATCTTACCTCATCATCAATTTCATCCAGAGACTTTTCACTAGGTCGTTGAGTATTCTGTTCATTTTTTACTATAGCTACATCATTGCTCTCAATAATTTTTCCCAGTTTCTTGTTGAAGCATTTATATGATTTTATATTTCCCTGAGTTTCCAAGGAATATCCCTTCATCTCCTTGTGCCTCAATCTTCCTTTGATTTTCATTGTTGATAATGAAACACTTACTTCCAAAGATTCAAAAGTATTTCAACGTTGGATTCATTCCATACCACATTTCATATGGAGTCTTACCTTGCTTCAGAAACAATAAAGTCTTGTTCGAAACATAGACTGATGTCAATACTACTTCCTTCCTAAATTTCTCTGGAAGGTCTTTATCAATAAGAATCGTTCTGGCCATGTTGTTGATGATTCGATTTCTGCATTCAATGACTCTATTCTGTTGGGGAGTTCTTATTGATGAAACTTGATGCCTTATACCATGTTTCTCGATATAGTTTTCAACTTGTCTGTTTGTGAATTTCGTACCGTTATCAGTACGACACTTCAGAATTTTCTTCCCAAGCATCTTTTTTGATTCCCTCCTATACATCTTTATGAAACTGAACTCCTCTATCTTCTAGGTAATGATGAATTCCCTGGACATTCTTCTGTAATCATCAATGAAAAGGACATAGTACCTTTTTCTATTTATAGCTCGTGGTGAAATAGGTCAACTCACATCATCATGTACCAATTCGAGCACTCTGGATGATTTATGTTCCTTTGGCATGTATGTTTTTCTAATGATCCTCCCTTGTTGACAAGCATCGCATGTATGAGTACGATCACGTGATAGTTTTGGAAGGTATCTAGCAGCATTACACTTTACCAGATCTTCTATAGATGGTTGGCATAGATGACCAAGTCGCTTATGCCACAGCTGGTTTTCTTCCTCTCTTGATAAAAAACATATATCTTCTTCCCCAATTACATGGTAAATATTTCCATTTGTCCTTTTTCCTTGCCGAACAACTTACCCATCTATTCCCATGACAGTACAAGTCTTCTTGGTAAACCATATAGAATGTTCTAAGTCACACAATTCACTGACAGTGAGCAAATTGTGACTGAGACCTTCTACAACCAAGAAATCAGCATGTATGGTTTCTTTGAACCCAAACCTAGCCTTTCTTGATCCAATTATCATCATTCCTTCATCATTTCCAAACATTAAAACTCCTTCTTTGTCATACTTTATGCCTGTAACCAGAACCTTGTTTCCCGTCATGTGATAAGTACAACCACTATCAAGAATCCACACACCAGAACAATCTGATGCTTTAAGGAAATTTCAGAAACTACAACCATATCTTTTCTCTTCTTATTGGTCCATATTTTTGTCTCCATACTCTGTATAGACTGAGACTCATGATCATTCTTAGAGTATGACGGACCAACTTCATCTTGCAGAGCTGCAAATCTGTTCTGAACTTTTAACTCACTTGTCGGTTTATTAATCTGCTTCTTGAGAACATTTTGATTCTACATTGACACATTTCTCTAAATGGTCGAAGTGCAGTACCTATCCATGTGCCCAAATCCTCTACACCAAAAATAGTGTCCTTATAAATATGTTCGGGAAAACCGTTCTCTGTTTGGCTGCCACCTCTGTTCCTATTACCTTCTATATATCTTGGCTATGGAACACACATAATGTGAAAGTACCATTTTCCAACAACAATAACACCTGGTATAGGGTGTATTTATTCATGTTACTTCAGCACCATGAGTTTCCCCTTGGGATCTCTGAATATTATGATTCTTCTTTTTACCCAAATCAACCTTCAATATCGGTATGGGTGCTTTCGGTTTGAATTCAACTACCACATATTTTAGCTTCTGATCAAGCCCTAAATCAGCTTAAACATGGGAGCTCAATTCCTTCTTCTTTCCTTCTGAACTACAAGGCTCCTATTTCATCTTTTCAGTCTTCGGAATGACCTACTTTCCCAAGAATGTATTGGGAATCATGGGTTTATCCTAGTCTTTAACTTTACTCCGCAGAACGACAACTTCTTCTTCAATATCTTTGATACGATTGATGTGATATTTTACTTTTCTATTCAAGCTATCGATCTCTATTTTTTGTTCTTCAATCTAAATCTTACAATCAGTAACTGATTCTAAGTTCACTGGTGTTGATGACTTGAGTTTTTCAATTTCTTCCAACAACTCAGACTTCACTTCTTCCTACTTTTTCAAATAGATTTTGGAATCATGAACAAATTTATTGGATTTCTTTGTTTTGGGTCTCCATACGTCTATCTCTTCAAGAGCTGCCTCCAATTAGGTTTCAATATCAACTCTACCTTCAATTTATTCTTCTTCCTCATCAGTTTCGGTTTCTTTCTTTTCTTGAGCACTACTGACAATAGCCACCATTTCATTTTGTCCACGATCTTTGCAGTTTACTATCTCTTCAATTTCTTCACCCTCAGACTCATCTGAACTCTCTATTTCTTGTGAAAGAATATTCTTCTTCTGGAATAAATTTGTCATGAACTGCTTCATCCCTTTCACATATGATGAAGATTTTTTCTTGGGAATTTCAACTTCATCTTCATCATTTTCTTATTGAATATTTTTGAGGCACCTTGCAGCAGGATGACCAATATTTCCACATCTAAACCAAAAAAGTGGAATCTTCCCTTTGAACTTTCCTTTTCCTCTTTGAAGATTTGAGGAGAGGAATGACATTTCCTCATCTGTCTCTTCTTCTTCCAGAGAATATTAAAGGGTAAGCTTCTTTATGGCATTAAATTCCACCTCTTTGGACTTCCCCTTTTCCACAGACTCATTATCATCATTCCTCATTTCATATGCAACCATGGTACTATGAAAATTTCTGATTGTTAGCTCTTTTGGATCTTTATCTTCTAGTACTGAAATGTTCAGATTGAACTGAGGTGCAAGTTTCTTCAAGATGCGCTTTATGATCTTTATGTCTTCAATGACTTCTCTAAGACCTTGCATATCTTCCACAACAATGTTTACCCTGTCAAATAATGCATCAACAAACTCATTCGGGTTCATTTTCAGATCTTCATATTTGTTCCACAACACCTGCAGCTTTGCCTCTCTGACCTTTGTATCCCCTTCATATATATTCAAATTCTTTTCCCACATGGAATGTGACATTTTTCATGACATCGCCTTCGTGTAGATGAGATTGGAAAGGGATCCCCCTAAGGCATGGATTTCTTTGGAATTAGCATCCAACTCTCTATGCTCAGCTTCTGATAATGCACCACTATTAATATTAGCAGCGATACCATGTATAGCTGATGAAAACACATCCATTCCCATGGATCGTAAATAATGTTGCATTCGATTCTTCCATATCTAAAAATTACATCCGTCGAAGATCATAATCCCTTTATGATTAGTGACCTCCATTGAGAGAAGATCTAATATCAACCTTTCTCTCTAATACCAATTGTTAGGTCCACTAGGCTGAGTACCCTGAGAGGGGTGGTAAATCGGGGTATGAATAATTGAAAATTAAAGCCCATTCTAATCTTGTTTGGCTGTTAAGAAAAACACTCTTCTATCACTTTCCTGTTGCATAATATAAACAGAAAGTAAAGCATGCACATGACATGAAATTTTTTACTTGGTTCACCTATAAGGGCTACGTCCAAGGAGCATAAGCCGACAAGTTCCCAGTCGTACCAAATTCCAATATTCTTCACTAGATGTGGATTATGAGGTTCGGGCACAGTCACTCTGTCCCAGGCTCACTTCCTTTACAAGTTTTAGGGTCATCTCACTGCATTCTAAGGGTCACTCCCTATTTCTATCTCTCTGGCTCACTGCTGGTGGAGTGTATCACCTCCTTCCTCTTGCTTCGCTCACTGCTCTGGAAAGGATCCTCTCAATGTTTATACACCTATAGGTCTCTTCATTTTCATGAAGAAATGAATTTTTTCTTTATGTAGATGCTCCGTTGAAGATCAACTTCCACCAATAGATGAATCTCTCTTTTCACCAAAGGTATCGAGCAAACTTAAAGCTTCCACACAGCCTGAAAATCACTGCCGGAAATAAACCTTACTTGGTGCGCAATTCTAACTCGGTGCGCAAGTATTGGCATGCAAGTCAAAATGGGTGTGAAAGTCCACCTCAGACACTCGTGCGACACAAGCTTCCCCAACTCCAAAATTTCACGACACTCTTCCCTTTATTCCCAAACCAATATTGGCGTGCAACTGCCAACAGGCGTGCAACTTCTCACACTGGTGGGAACTTCTACCACCAGTGAAAAACGTCACCTACGTGACCACACACCCCTTGCACGACCACCACTCCTGCGCGACGTGAGATAAGATTTCCCAAAGTGTTTAACTCCGGTGAATAATGAAGAGGGGTGGTCCATTATTTATAGGCATTTTGACCACCCTACGCGACGGTGCGGAACTCAACCCTCGGTGCGCAGGTCTCGGCGCACAACTCTCTTCCCCTAGAAGTCACTTGCACAACCCACTTCGAAACATGCGCGAACCTCTTTCATTTTCCATATTTTGATCTTCTGATCTTGAAAAACCATAGGCACACAAGTTCTCAAGATTCCAAGGCATCAGAGCACATGTATCTTTCACGGCACGCAAGTCACTTGCACGACACCACCAATACTTGCACGACACTTGTCCCTTTTCCATATTTTGATGATCTGATGTTGAAAAACATATGGTGTGCAAGTTTCCAAGACATCATGTACACGGACCACAATTCCCTATTCCAAAAACCACTTTTCTTCATTTGATGATTTTCAGGCCAAAAAATTTGGCAAACACCGGAAAACGGCGCAACCTTGTATTTGTTATTTTGTACCGCCTACAGAACATTCATTCCTTTATCGATGTTCTTGAATCAATCATGGATCGTTGACCTCAGATCATGAACTCGAAATTCCATTATGAAATCCTCTTTGTTAAAAAAATTGGTTTTTCATTGTTTTTATTTATCAACAATCACCACTCAGATGTCCAATTTGTCAACAAAAACAATCACCTAAAAAATGCTTCAATGATACTTTGAGGGATTTTTCCCAACATAGACACTATATGTATAGTTCTTGTAGAAAAACTCCAAATAGGACACTAAATGAACCAATAACCAAAGTGAATCCTCTAAAAACATTTACACATTTGTACCCGAACACCATCAAATAAAAAAATGAATCCATAAACATTACATTAAAAATGGTCCATCAAATACCTGAATGAAATAACGGATATGTTACAACCTCCCCACCATAAAGACTTTTTACCCCCAAAAATCTCAACTAGAAGATTCCAAATCAAAGAGATGTGGCCAACTCTCTCTTATTAGTTTCACATATTCTGAAGTCCCATTAGAATATGAACTGTGGTATCATATCCAAATAAGGAAATGTATTTTATTCACATGAGATGAATACAACTCAATATAAAATACCTAATTGTATGATAAATAATAGATGATTGAGGTCTACTATCATCATATTACTGGCTCAGAACATGACAATGATTAAAAATATACCTCTAATGTTTTGATGAAATATGTATATTGTGGGCTAAAGTAAAATTCTTTAGTGATTTACAAATGGTAGAAAACCTTGAAAACTCATTGACCAATCTCATAGGTATTCACAAAACATAGTAAAATATACCCTTATTTCTCAAGATGTTAGTGGTTCAACTAATTAGAAACCCTCTAAGACACCTGGTCACCAAATAAAAACTCAAACAGTCATCAATGAAGATCGATATATGATTTATATTAACTCAATGAAATCTGAATTATCTAATGGATCAACTAAATAATTATTTTCATGTCTTGGGATGAACTCAATCCATCTAATAAATCGTCAACAATCATCGTCCAACACCAAAATGATCAGAAAGAACAACCATAAAAACACAGAAAAGGAGTAATTCTGGTAGCATATTGGTAACTTATGTTGATGGAAATCTCTACTAATCCAAAATGTACATCTTGAACTCTTTTAATTTCAATAATGAAATCACATGGAATATTCTAAAGAGTCTATGTAGATCATTCTTTAAATCCATATATCTGTGGATGATATGTAGTGAATAATCTAGTCTAGGAACCCATTGCATCATTGAGGCCTCTCCCAATGTGATATGTGAAACAAGGATCCCTATCTGAGACTATAACAAATAAAAATCCATGAAATATGAAAATATTATTCCTGAAGAGTCATCTAATGTAATCATCTTCTATTGTATCTTGAATGAGAATAAATTGAGCCTATTTGGTAAGCCTATTCATCACAAACCATATGAAATTCTTCCATTGAGGGGTATTTGAAAACCCAATCAAAAAGTACATATTAATTACATCCCACTTCTAATTCAAATCACGATACAGTTAAAAAAACCCAACGGACTATGGGGCTTATCTTTGATGGGTTAGTCAGTGTAATAATGAAAAACAATGTTAGTAATGTGTTGTCTCAAACAAGGCCAAAAAATTCTTGCCCCATACCATAGAATATGTAAATGTTTCTAGGGTTCACTACCCCTGGAAATTATGAAAATATTAAACCACATAATTCCTCACAATAAACAAAACCCCACACTAGTATTGGAAACAAATGATACCATCTAAATATAATGAACACTCACCAGTGGTCTCCCCACCATGAAGAGTGTCTTAAAAGCCTGAAATTCATCCTCATATTTGTTATCCTGAATAGCTATCCTAAGAATAATGTAATTTAAATAAGTTATCACAATAATAAACTTAGAATCATTATCTCTAACTCCAAAATTGAACTGATCAGCAATTTCATGTAGATTAACCTCTTTTAATAATTCTTTGATAGCATTGTTTGGGAGTTTCCTGCTTATATCAACAGAAAATATCATACCAAAGTTAGAGTTTTTGGAAAATTTGAAATAAAAAACCATAAGTACTACAACAAACACCTATTTAAGAGGTTCTTATCTTTTTGAGAGAATATATTACTCAAAAATTTGTGGTCAGAATAAATGAAGAACTATTCACAGAAAAGATAATTCTACCAACACTTTAGAGCATGCATCATAGTTGTGGGCTGAACATCATGGTTCAAATAATTCGTCTCATGTGACCTAATATATTTTGAACTATAGGAAACCATGTGATCACCAAATATAATGAATCACACCTTACCTCAATCTTATCCATCATAAATGGACACATATCCTTACATAGCCTTCATAAGTGTAAAAACTAACATAAAATCTCAAATAAGTATTATCTCGACTAAATAAACCTAACATTTCTGACCCCAAACAAAATTAAATCCATTCCGAGTGATATTTTTAATAGTTGAATAAAAAAACTAGAAATAATTGAAAATATGTGGTATTATACCTCTATGATCAATAAGATTAATTTTAAATTTCATTTCATGGTCACTCCAATATCATATCATCTTTCTCCTTGTTATTAACAACTAGGATACCAGGTTCTGTGAGATCATTTTAAAATAATTTCACTTCCAATATCTAGAAAGTAATTTTAAAAATATAAAATAATGTTAGTGATTTTAAAATATTTCCAGAACTACTAAAAAATATAACCCATAGTCCTCCCTAATTATAGAGTAAACTAGGATGTCATTCAAAAATACCACCATGAATGAGTTACAATTCTCAGGAGAAATCATATTTATCAAATCAAAATAACTACAATTGTGTTGGTTAAAACAAATAGAATACTAAGAAAATAATAATGTATATAACTCCACTTGAAGGAAGTCTTCGGAATTTTGGATTCAATAATTCTAAATTGTTAGTAACTAGATCCAAGATAAAACTATGAGTCGTATTTATCCACTGTAAAAAATCCAAACATGAAATCAATACATTTAAATGGATACTTATTATTTACCATAAATATGATTAGTTTTTTGAAAAATTACACATAGGTTTAGTGTTACATCATACGTATTTAAAAATAGAATAGGTTCCACACAAAGGGATATAATCGAGAATAAAAAACTTCTTTGAGAAAAATAATCCATATAGAATATAACCCCTTTTAAATTTGATATTTCAGTATTGTAATAAGTAATAGAAACGAGTCGAGTACTAGGTACTACACAAATAAGAAAATTCACCTCTCTTACTTTATTAATGAAAAAAAATCAAAATAAAAAAACTTTATAAAACCAAATTATAACATTATAGGGAAGATTATTTAATTATTATATCTCTGTGTTTAATGAAAACACAGAAATTACCACCACCCATCTCTTAAAAATAATGTACAACTCAACTCGATATCAATAGTTATTCTCCCGGAAGTACATGATAGAACCAATTAGGTATAGATAATGAGACTAAATGGACATAGCAATCAATTTAATCCTTATGATTATTAATCAAATCTATCTAGAAAACTATTTGATTGGGTTCTATGCTAATAACAAAAATATTCATAGTTTCATTATTCTTTAATAAATAGAACACCCAAAAGTACCTCGAAGTCCCTACTCTGTCTTCATCATTAGGTGTGTAGTAATATCTGTTGTAGAATACAAATTATCCATAAGAATACACATAATATTCATATCATGGGTTAATAAAAATGAGTAAGATATGCAAGTTTCAAATTAATCAACAAAAATTCATGACTTTATAGTGATGGTAACTCTTATAGTTTTTAATCCCAAATCATATTACTCTATAAAATATTCAAATATATGAAGTATATTTTTTTAAATGACTGTGGCTGGAACCCCTAACTTCTTGAAGTATCTGATTGCACCAAATTATATTTGTGTGTCACTGAGACTATAACACTATTAGGAGAAGAAAATATACAGTTTTACATTAGTAGGTTTCATGAGAGAACATAATAACTAATGATGTTTTTTGCCTTCGTAGTAAAATATTTTGAATTCCCAACCCATCCACAATGAATTAATATAAAATGGAATTTACTAGTAACATAATGAGTTCTGGATTATACCATCAATCTAGAACAACCATGAGAATTATCACACTTTTCCTTTCCTATTATTTCACACAAAAAATTAAAACTAGAATAAAAAAGGAATTACTGCCCCTGACTTACCAGCTAGGTCAAACTCCACCATCAATTATCTACAAAAAACATTATCATATAATTTGATATTTAGATAAAAAACATGTGATTATATATCTTTTTAGAGATTCAACAGTAATTTTTGAGCACATATATTCTAATTAGATACAACCATGAAAATTAATTGAGAAACTCCCAAAAAAGGGTCACGTATTGTGTCATGGTTCAGTTACACATATGGAGGATCAAAAACTCCATATCCATTTCAAAATGGATAGATCCCGAATAAAATTATTCAGTCAAATGAAATCTAAAATCATTCCAAACTAAACCATTATACTTCTTGACCAATAACATTTAATTCCAAAATATCTTGCCAGCTTCATAAAGTGTGAAGTTAATACATTTGACCCTTATAGATTCTGGTATTTCGAAGAGATAAAATGTAGTTCAATATTTTCCATCCAATTCTCACCAAAATAGATGATTATTTTAACCTTGTAAATATCGTAGTTTTTCCTGAAGAAACTACTGATAATGATATCTAGATTAATCCCTTTCATGATCCAAAATATGAGACTAAATTGGAATTGGTTCATTTACTAATCCTAGGGCATCGCAAATTCCCACCAGTCTCTCCACTATATTCTGGTCCACTGAAGGATTTTTGTACCATGGTTATCCATAATATTTCTCTTGCATCATATTCAGACATTTTAAATAAAGACTTATTATACTCAAAATCAATAAACAATAGAAAAATCATCATTAAGGATACACAAATCAATAAATCAAAAATGAGTTTAATGAATAAATATTAAATCAAGAATAATTCATGTCTGAGATTTCAAAATATCTATATTTAATATAGGGAAAAGACTAGAAAAATGTTCAAATTAGTCCTCTAATAAACCTTATCCAAACACTGATGGTATCATAATGATTGTTAAAATTATAGCTTGGTATGAACTGAGTCATAACTACCCCCTATGTCTTATAAATCATACCTCATATCTCCTTGGATAACCATACAATATACTAAAACAAGGTAAGATTCACATCATAAAGTTCAATTGATACTATATTTACAAGAACCATCAACAATACCTTTTTAACATTGAAACCTGAGCCAGATTAAGCATAGAAAAAAGGTCATTCTTGATCCCCAAGTGTTGGAGAATATCACCTGGAATATTAAAAGAAACACAAGGTAATGATTTTCTGAATGAATAGTGGAAAAAAAGATAAAATATAATATTCTAAACATTCCAAAGAGAGAATATACTATAATAAAATATATTAAAGAATAACCAAACAATAAATCATTCAAATACACAATATATGTGAAGGAAAATCTCAGCCATATCCCTTGTAATTGGTGGATCACATCACAAACGGTCACCTCATCCACTTTGTGTCCCATGGATCATGAACATCAACCACCTACAATTGTCTCTTTCTATTTTAATGGAAATAGAATTTGATAATCTATAAACAACTGAAGTAAAAGTTAGGGTGTGATATAAATAAAACTATAGTATATCACCATGTGTTCTATATTAAATTCAATAAAAACCACTTAGTTATGAATTGAATTTTAATAAAATCTGGCATTTCATGGAATTCTAAAAAATTCAAAAAAAAATCTTCACAATAAAAATATGGTAGACATATCAGAACCTGACAAAATGAACATTTAAATTAATATATTTATATAACACTATTTTTATGTTTTTTTAAAATGGTGATTCATAGATAAATAAGAAAAATGAATTTTTATTGGAAGAGAAAAATAAGGTTAAAACAGTAATAATGAGAGATGTTTATTAAAATATTTTTCCAAAATTAGATGTAACTCCAAAGGATGTTTATATGACCAGGTGATATAGATGTTGACACTTTTTTTATCATGCTCGTCTTGTACTAAGTTCCTCTCACAAAAAAAATAATTTTTAATGATATTATTGATTCCCGATTGTAAAATAATGAAGTCCATCTAGCATGTGGTGAGTGGCCATGAAAGGTGATTCAATCCTTTCTGAAACTATAACACCTAATGATTTTGGGATATATATATATATTTAAATTAATTTATTATTTTTAATATTTCACATTTTATGAAATAATGAACATAACTTAGGTTATATGAAAGAACCATGTTATTCATTATTTGTACGCAACACCAAGTCAATATTATGCTCACGAATCACATTGATTGTATTATGGTAAAAAAAAGAATGTTTGGATTTTGTTTCACACAATTTTGTGTTCTTTCAATTACATATATTACATGAATGATTTATTTTTACCAAACTATAATATATTATTAAAATTATTAATATATAATTATAGTTATCACCTATCCATTGTAATGGATGTTATGAATAATATTAATTCAAAATACAAAAATATTGTTTATACATGTGTATAATATGAATTATTTAGTGACTAATTAATTTCAAATTATAATAAATCACTTTTGAAAATATAGGGGAAATTTTATCTGGGAAACAATATTCATGAAATCAAACACGTTTTAGAAAAATATATAAATTAAACTAAATTTTATAAATGATTTTAATGATATATATATATATATATATTATTTATTTTACTATTTTACATTCATCTTATGTGTATTCTAGAAAAGAGATAATAATAAATACAATTTTACGGATATATATATATATATCAAAAAAAAGTTAATTTTACAACCTTTTACTGATAAACATAATGTGATCTAATTTTTTGAAAATGTATAGATTATATTTTATAAAATATACATAATTTAAGAAATTTGAATATCAAAATTTTATTTGGGATACTTTTTGTTATTTTTATTTGATGTTTCAATTTTTTATGAATAGTGAAAACATTGAAAATTAGTTGCAAACTAGGTCTTCACCTAAATTATTAATTTACTTGAATAATATTTTAATTTGGTTTTATAATATTATTATATAATTAATACAAAAAATAATCCAATTTATGGAATTGGAAAAAAATTACATTGAAACTAGATATAAAATCTTTTCAATTTTTCTAACTATTATCATTATAAACTCATCGCTTCGTCCAGTATGTAGGATTTACTTTAAATTAATTCCTCTAACTTATGTGATTATAATTTATATAAATGTAGTCAATATTATGAATAATAATAATTTATTATTTCTAGAAAGGTATAATAAGTTTTTTATGAATGTTATTAATGAAAACATTTGAAATTGCTTTCATTGGTTAAAGTAAAATTGTTCATAAATATTAACTAAACATAGAATACTAGGAATATAAAATACATTAAACTTGTATAAAAATTATTTTATTTCAATATTTATTCATCCAAAACTATAATTATCTATAATTGTCCATTTATATGCTTGTGAGATTTATAAAATGTTTGGAGAATATATTTCGTTTCAAAAATACAAACATTGTCCTTTCCAAATTATAAATAGGCAACACCTAATACCATATCTTCACATTTATAAAGTAATTTTCTAACCCAAAACCTATATAATAATCCTCCAAAATTACCCAAAATCACCCTATAATCCTCACTTTATGAATAAATCCAACACAATAATCCCTTTAGTGGAAACAAAAACGAGTTACACAAAGAATTTGTAACATACTTCAATAAAAAAATTTATTTTATTTATTTCTCCACAAATACTTTTTTTATTATAACCTGATTATTTAATAAAATAATTATTTAATTTATTACTTTTATATATTAATGGTTCCACATAATCCTTCACAAAACATCCATCAAATGGGATACACAATCATCATTCATGTGTATAGTGAACTACCTCTTTGCGAACAAATGTCGTTCGTTCATCCATTACCACCTTTCAATATTGTAAATAATGATAGAAATATTAATTTTATATGATAAATATGAAATATATTATTTATTTATTCTAATATAATTATTTAATTACACAGACCTTCATACTTACCATTTGGGGTTATATGATAACCTCATTTGTGGACATGTGGACTATGTCTTCAAAGCGATATGAATAATTGATGTTATACATGGAATTTATTAAGGATGTGTTTAACAATAATATTTGATATATATTATATAATAATGATACTATAAAGATAATACATATATATATATATCATTTACTTATCTTTATTTAAAATTATGAAAATAATATGAAAACAACATTCATGCATACATACGAAATATCGTATCCATGAATAGTTTGTTTCAATTCATATTTCTATATTTTGTAGATAAAAATAAATACATAATTGTTTAATATATATTATATTTATATAATTTTCTACATTATTTAAATAATTTAATATTTATCTAAAAATTATGACCATTAATAACAGGTCAAAACATATACGGGAAACACATCATTTATTACCCAAAACACAAACTTGACAAGAAATAATAAATATATGGGTAATTTAAAGTGACAATAAAATAAAATATCTTTTTATTATTAATAATATGGTTATATTTTATATGTATAATAAACTTATAATTATTATAAATAAGGTTCTATGGAATACGAATAAATCCATGAATTAATTTAAGGGGTTTCTCATCCCACTTTTATTTTTGTGTGAAATATGAAATATTAACTGCTTATTCTTATTAAGTGGGGTATATAATTCCCAATTAAAAGTTAAATATGTACTTTACTTCATTTAATAATATTGTAAATTTCAATTGATGTTATTCTCTTAGAGATTTCATGATTCATAAGTTACACATGTAGTAATGGGAATTCTAGTCTCACATTTATGTTTCTAAGACATATTCCTTATTAACAACTAATTTCTTTTATTTGGTTTGTATAAATAAATGCAATGTTTTATATAATTATTATAATTAATTTTTTGTGTATTTATGTATCCATTTTAGTATTTCTTATTTAATAAGTTTATGGTTCTATTGTTTCCAAATTGGTTTGTAAATTTTGTATCAATTTTCTTTCATTGAGACACATGTTTTGTTATAAGCCTACATTGTTTTATGAGGTGTATATACTTATTTTAGAAACTTTATATAATTAATATATGTAATTAAATTCTATTTTATTCTTCATGTAATTTTATTCTTAATTATGACTATGATTCCATGCTACCAAAGTGGTTTGATTTTATTTTAACAATCTTATTATTTATTGGGATTATTTGTGATTATGATTACACTGATTAAATATTATAATATATCTTTAAATAACCCTCATTATTTTTCATATCTTATGGGTAATAATGATATCTTCATGTATTGATATCAAATTTCGAAATCTTTTTTAGTTAATATAATAAAGAATGTGTTTTTATAAAAATCTATCCATATTTAATTAATTAGTTAATTTTATTTTATTTAGATAACATGTTTTCGAAAAAAATAAAATTTTAAATGATATTTTAAAATAATTTTATAGTAATAATATTTTAGGTAATTTTTATGATTTAAAAAATTATTAAAATGGTTTTCATAAGATCAATTATATGCTTTCATGGTTATTTAAAAAAATTTCAAAGTGTTTTATGATTTAAAATGTGTTTTTAAAAGAGAAAACCATATTTTACTCCTAAAATGACCTAATAAATTTGAATACATTATTTTATAAATTTGAAATGTATTTTTAAAAGAAAAAACATTATTATTTTTTATGAATTAAAAAGTGATTTTCTATAAATAACTATTTTTTATGAAATATTACAAGTTATATTTAAAAAACCATATATAGAAAAGATAAAATCATTTGATATAATTTATTAATTAATGAGATATTATTTATGTTACAATTATCAATATTTTCAACAATGTTTTATAGTAATCTATTGATGTTGTTTATAAAACATTTTTTCATCCATGGGTTCTACTATGATAAAATTCTTATGAAACCTATTTCCTTTCATGGGTTATTCTATGATTTAATGATTATTTAACCTACCTCATTTCCACATGTTAAGATATGATGAGATTTGTTTGTAATTATTAATTTCATGGGTTATGATATTGTGCAATTAAAATATCTTTTGTCACATGTTTTTATGATTTCGTTATGAGAACTATGGGACATAAATATCACTTCAATGTAATGGTAAAGGATTTATATTTCATTAGATAATGATTAAAAACAAGTTGAGAATCATAATCTATAGTGGATGATAGATGTGTCCAAATACACAATGGGAAATAGATGTTTTGAGATGGACAATGGAAAAAGGTTTGTCCTGATCACCAAAGGAAAATATGTGTGTCGAGATCCATAATAGGAGATGAGTGTGTCATGATACAAAATAGGAAATGGTAGCATGTTAACCCAAAATTATAAGTGGGTGTTTCATGATCCGAAATGGAAAATATTTGTTTTTTTGATCCACAATAGGAAATATGTAAATCATGGTCTAGTATGGGAAAAATGTGTATCTTGATCCACAATACAGAAAGGGATATGAATAGTAATGGCGGGGTGTTCTTATGAGTAGGTGTAACCCCTATAAAATACATTGATATGTTTTTTCAATGAGTCTTCACTTATATGGAATGATTTTATATGATTATGTGTACAACACAATTCCATTTATTATTCCTATGTTATTCTTTCATGTCTGATGATATTTATTCCCTTATGATTCATGTCTTATGAACTACCAAACAATATTCAATGACTCTTGATTATTATCAGTGATATTCATGATATCATGTTCTAATGTTATGATAATGTTTTCATTCCCTTATTCACATGTTATGCTTATGTATCTCCTTTGTTAAACATTTCATAGTATCTGAGATCACATGTTTCTTATATTTCCTTTCCCTAGGTTATGAATAAAGGTTTTAAGTTGGATAGATAAGGGGGATGATATTTATGGATATGTTGATGATATTTCAACAAGATAGAATATTATGTTTACATGTTTCCAAAGATACTAAAACATCATTGTCCTGTAACATGTACTTTTTTAATGTGGTTAATTCTCATCTTACTTGATTTAATATCTATATATGTTATTCACTAATCACTATTGTTTCTATCAAAGGAAGGTTCTTCTATCATTTTGAAATTAGGGTGAAAAAAGTTTAGTTAGATCCCAAATGATATTTCTAAAGAAAATGCAATGGTTCATTGATTTAAAAGAGAATGTCATGATTTAGTAATCATGCATGTAGTTTTTTATGATAATGTGGATATCTATAATGATAAATGTTCCTCACACAAATCATTAAACACTTATTTTATGTTGAGAACTATAATGAAATGATTTAACATATAATGTTTTAGTCGTGTAAAGTATTGGAATTTTAGAAATAAATTAACTATGTGGAAATCTCATAAATCGAATTAGGATGGTTGCGTAATAATGGGATATATTGTTGAAGATACGATGATTGAGAATCAAATATGAATGGTATAGGATGTTATGACATTATTAATTACATTAACTTTTAGTATAATATTTAAATTGTGGTGGAGGATTCTTAATAAAATATTCACAATTAGTATTCTATGAATGGGGTGTTAAGGAATAAATGATTAAATCTATTTAATAGTTTAATAATAAAATATGGTGATTTAATTGTTTACAAATAGGAATCCAAAAAATATGTTTCATGAATAATTATGTATATGATTTCCCTTAATTATTTTCAAAAAATATATTAAATGGTGTCGATATCATAGAAATTTTTTTACTGGAAAGGTGATATTTGTATTTTCTGAAGGTATTCATAAATGTGTTCATGATCTTTAGATAATTGTGATCAGCTTGGATAAATAAATGATTGATTTTGGAAAAGTAGTTTGGATAATATTGATAACTTCGTAACTGATAATGAATTTCTTGAAAAAGATAGTTTTACAATCTTGGATGGAGTTTATAACATTTTTTGGATTTAACGAATACATCCAAAAATATGTTCGATAAAAAAGAATGCATTTTTTTGATATGTATTTATGGTAATTACCAAGTTTCAATATAATAAATTATAATGGTATTGACATATTTGGTATGTGACAATTATGAACAAGTTTATGATATATGTTTGATCAATGATAATCTATTTTGGAGAAATTTGTTATCCTTATTGAAACTGTTTTGGAGATTCATCATTTACCGGGGTTATAATGTCAACCATTTATGTAATGGTTTTTATTAATCTATAGATGTGGTTTTAGAGATTAAAGAATTATATTTTATTATTATGGTTTATGCAAATTGTATAACATGTTCTAACCATATTATGATTATGAATGATGAAATGAAGTATCATTCTATTAATTGAAATCTTGAGTTTTTTAATGCTTCAAGAATGATAAATCTTCCTTCATTTCATGTAATAACTGTCAAAGTATAAATTTATCATGTCACAAAAAAGGGTGAAATTTTATGTATATCGTCTCATGAGTGTTCTTTAACTTTTGTAAAATGGTTTGGAAATAAAATTTTGTCTCATTATCGTTATTTTTTATGATATTAATGAAATTTTTCTAGTCACTTTGGTTTATGGTTTTTCATTATTTAATTTTCACATAACCACTTTCTATATTACTTGTCATTAGAAATTTATTACTATATACCTCTTCCACATCATTTTATTCACTTTCCACATATGTTCTCTATGTGGAAACTTGTTGTGAGTAACATTGGGTAACTATTATATTTATAACATCCATTATTAAAGGATGTTTTACTTTTTATTTATTACTATATGGGTTTAGATGAAGGGAAAATTTAGGTATTAAAACATTGATGATCCTTATGAATTAATAGGGTAAAATTAATCATAATGGGTTTTGAATTTAACAACATAAGATTCTCTGAAATATATATTTTAGAATTAATTTAATCTCTTTGATATTTCGCATTTCACACAACATAGAATAACTTGGGTTATATGAGATCCCCAAGATATTCTTGATTTGTACGATGCACCAAGTTGAAATTATGATAAATTAAGAACAATAATTAGATTTTTCTATATTAAACACTATGATTTTCAGGTGTAACATACATTTCAGAGTTCCTTCAATTACGTGCATACCACACAAGACCGAGTTTTATCGAACTATAATATTCTATTAATATTATTCACATATTATTATAGTTATCCACTCTCCATTATAAAGGATTTTATGGGTCATATTTATAATAATTATGGAAATATAGTTGACACATTTATATATGATGAATTAGTTACTGACCAAATAAAAGAAAATGATGTTAAAAATATTTTTAAAATATAGGAGCTTTTTTTCGGAATAATATATTCAAGCATCAAAACATGTTTTAACTCAATAAATTATTTAATCCACTTTTTAAAAATTATTTTCATGATATATATATATATATATTATTTATTCAACTATTGAATTTTTTTAATGTGATTTCTATAAAATAGATATGATTAAAAATAATTTTATCTATAATGAATTTTTTTAGAAAAGGTAATTTTAGTTTCATGTAATAGAGAACCTATTATAAATAATTTTTTTGAAAATTTTATAAATTTTAATTTAAAAAATTAACTTCATTTATCAAATTCTAATATCAAAATTTTCATTGAGTGAATTTTTGGTATTTCTCTAAAAATACTCATTTTTTCGTGAATATTGAAAAACACTAAAATTTATTAAAAATTCATTTTTCTATTATTTATATTTATCGATAAATAATATTTTAAATAGGTTTTATACTATAATTATATCAATTTTACATCAATTTATCCAATTTGTTTCATTTTAGAAAATTTCACCAAAGAATTCTATATAAAACATTTCAAACATCTGAACTTTTTAATTTAAAATCATTATGTTTCCTCCCACCTACATGATTAATTTAAAATTAGTATCTTCCATTAATATGATTGGAATTTGGAAATAATGGATTTCATTTTTTGGAATAATAAAAATTTATAATTTTTAGTATGGACAATTTTTTTTCTTCTAATGTGATTAGTGAAAGGAATTAAAATTAATTATTGTGATCAATATAAAAATGATCTTAAATAATCAATAAACTCAGAATATAATATCTAAATATGACCATAGAAATCTCTAAAAATTATTTTATTAACATATATACACCCTTACACTTCTAGGTATCTATAATTGTAATTTGTTTACCCTTTGGGAGAAATTAAAGCATCGGTAAGACACAATTCTTTAGAAAATACATAGTGTGTCATTTTTCCCACACATAAATGGCGACCACCTCTTACCCTATCTTAACTCTTATCAATTAATTTTTCTGAGAAAACACCTAAAATAATGCTTTCAAATTTCTTCCCTTAACCCTAGAAGACTTATTTTTCCATTCAATCCAACCAATGAATCCATTGGGTAAAAAATAAAAAGAGTTTTCAACAAAAGAGGTAACTTCCTTAAATAAGAACATTTTTATTTCTTTCTCCAACACATTAATTATATATATTCAATGATTATATAATAAACATAGTATCATAAATATATTAATATTTTTTTATGTTATAGTTTTGACCTACACCTTTATAC
Organism: Viscum album; assembly: GCA_963277665.1. Taxonomy (NCBI): domain Eukaryota; kingdom Viridiplantae; phylum Streptophyta; class Magnoliopsida; order Santalales; family Viscaceae; genus Viscum; species Viscum album. The sequence continues at coordinate 1,136,549,528 of OY728153.1, read as the reverse complement.
ACTTCCATAAATGGTATACATAACCATTATTCCTATGTAAGTTGATCTACTGCCTCACGAATCGAGGGCATTCGTTCTTCTGTTACCACCATTCATGGTTTGGAATAATGATGGAAATGATATTTTTTTGATATTTCCAATATTTATGATTTATTCATGCCTTTTCAATTATTATATAACATATACATTCATGATTTCCATTAGTATGGGAATACTATAACTTGGTTTGTGGTTCTGTGGATTACTACCTCATTAATGTGATGTTTCTAGTTCATGATTTACATGGAATGTATTAAAGATGGTTTTAATAATAATATTTTATATTTATTTTATAATAATTATTCAATAAATAATATATAAAAATTTTATTTTATTTCTTTAAAAATACAATAAGAAAATGGAAACATAGTTAATGTTTACGTAGAACCTATTATCTACTTGAGTGGTGTGTTTAATTTCACATTTCTATATTCAATAGACTATAGAAAATACTTATATATTGAATATAAATGATATATATATAATATTTTACAATATTTAAATAATTAAAGCATTATATAAGTAATAGGATCATCAATAACAAGTGAAAACATATACGAAAATAAATCAGTTTTTACCTGATATGTTACTTGGACCTGATGTTTTTAATATACGGGTAATATAATGTAATAATAATATCATATATTTTTTTATATAGTAGAATATGTTTATTTTTAATATTGTTAATAAATTTTTACTTATTATACTTGATGTTTGAATGCATATGATGAAATTCATGACTTTTGTTTTGGGTTTTCTCGTCTTGCTTTTTTTGTGAGAGTTTTTCTATATTCACAATATATTGTTGTTTTGTTGTGATTATACCACCCTATGATAAGATAAATCATGAATTTAATTCCTTTAATTATATTTAATTTATCGATTACTCTTATTCCTTCTTGTATTTCAAGATTCAAACGTTACTCATTTAGTATTGTGATTTATAGTCACACTTTTATTTCTGTGAGAGTTATGCCTTATTTACCATTAGTTTCATTTGAGTTGTGTATAGAAGTAACATGAATTTATTATATAAATATTGTTGATAAATTTATTTGTATTTTCATATACATTTTTTTATTTTTATTTTATTGGTTTTACATATCAAACGATTCCAAATTGGTAAAGAAATTTTGTCTCAATTTTCTTTCATTGAGATATATGTTATGTTATAAAACTAAATTAGTTTACGAGGTGTATATGCCAACCATTGAAAATATTTATCATGAATATATTTACATTAATCATATTTTATTCTTTATGTAATTTTATTCTTTCATGTGTATTAGTATTGAATGATTCCAAAGTGGTAAATGACAATTGATACAATCTCATCATTTATTGGGATTATTTATGATTATTTATCCATTGATGAAATATTATGATACATATCATAGGAAATATTATGAATTGTATTATAGTAATTTTTTTCATTATATATTAATATATTAATACAATTTATTTGTACTCTTTGATTCTATGGATAATTAAGAAACTGTTTTTAAAAAAATCTTACCTTATTTTTTTCTATGAATTGGAATTTGTTTTATTAAAAATCCATGTTTTATAAAAAAATCATATTCTTTTTAGAGTCATTTTAATCTAATTTTCAAGTAATGGGATTTAAAAAATTAATATTTTTAAAAAAATATTTACAATGTTTTTAAAATTACGTTTTAGATTTTTTAAATAATATTTTTATGAAAATGGTTTTCCAAATGTTTTTTGATTAAAAAGTGTTTTCAAAAACTGAATGTTTAATTTCATAATGAAATTATTTAAATTTTTTTTTATATTATTTTATTTGGATTCATATTTTTAGTGAGATAAATTTATTTTTATGATGTTTTATGCCTTCAAATTTGATTTTCAAATAATAGTTATTTTCTTACGAAATGATCCAAGATATATTTCAAAATACTTCTCTATATAAGATGAAATAATTTGATATGGTTTATTATTTACTATTGGTAAAAATAGAGGAAACCATTATAATTATTTATATAAATGGTTTATGTTTATTATGTCATGTTTTTTATGTATCCCATTTCTCTTAAATGGGTTATACTATGATAAAACACATATACAACTCACTTCCTTTCATGGGTTATTATGTGGTGAAATGATTATGAAATTAATATGTTTTCTATAGGTAGTTATATAATGATATTTTTATGATACCCATTTAACATCATGGGTATGATATGTTGATTTCTTTTGATCATGTAGAACATTTATGTATGATTTAATTATATAATTGGTGGGACATATACCTCCTCCAATTTATTGGGTAAATATGTGTGTCCTAATCATAATGGGAAATATCTGTGTCCTGATACATTATGGGAAAGAGGTGTATTCGAATCCAGAATATAAAATAGTTTACCATGATCCAAATGGGAAATAAATGTTTCTCTATACACAATGGTAAATTTTTATGTCTTGATCCAAGAACGAAAACCATGGAATTCTGATACAAAATGGGAAATTTGTGCGTCTTGATCTACAATGGGAAACCGGTGCATCCAGCTACATTATGGGAAGAATGTGTAATTGGATCCAAAATAATGAATCGGAAGATACTTAGGATCGTGGTGTGCCAAACCAAGTACATTTTTTCCCTATAATATTCAATGATTAGTATTGGAAATGATCACTGGATTATATGGAATTATTTTATGTGCTTATGTATATGCCCAAATAACATGATTTATTCATATGATATGAGTTCTTATATTATTCTCTTGATTCCATTATTATTTTTCTCTTATAAACTACAAAACAAAAATTTTATGACTCTTTATTAAAATATTTGATATACATGGTATGATATTTTAATTTTATGATCATATTCATATACTCTTATACTCATGTAATTCTTATGTATCCCATTTGTTTAAACATGATGAGCATCTGATTTAACCCCGTTATTTTTCCCTTCACTAGGTTATGATGAAATGTTTTAAGTAGGTGTAATAAATGGGAATATATTTAAGGGGGATTATGAAGATCTTTCACAAAGACATAAGATTATGTTTCAATGTTTCTAATGTCACTAAACTCTTAGATTAAAAACTCATCACTAGGGAAAAAAATACTTTTTCCATGATATTAACAACATTTGGAATATTCAGTATTGTTGAGTTCAAAAAATCCATCATAAAAATGTTTGCATTAGCAGATAAATTTATGGATTCACCAATAAAAATAATGGGAAACCATTCTAAATATCCATAAAAAATTAACAGATGAATACATGTTAATGATATATCTGGAATGAGACCTCATGATGGAAAATAAATAATTGATGGCAAGAAAAATTCTGGGTCCTATATATTATAGGTTTCCTTTTCATAAATTTGGTAATAAAACCAGTTCTAGGTAATTTGAGAAAAATGGAATTATTATTATGAATATTCCATATGAACCTCTAAAACATGTGATTTAGTTAATAAACCCATCAATCATGGGAAAATAAATCATTTCATATAAATTTGAAACAATGACTCCAAATTTATGTTTCCAATGTTCCATTTTAATTTTGAAACCAAATCATAGGATTTATCAATTATTTATTTTTTTAATTATAATTGGATCTAATCCATTTATATCCTAGTATAACACAAAATATTTTAATTAAATCAATTTGAAAATCAATAAATCTATTTTTATCAAATCCACAAAATTATTTTAATTAAATTTAAATTTTTTTTTTTCAAAATTTCCATTCTATTTTCAAAATCAAACATCAATCATTACTAATTTAGGTTCTTAAATCCTTAAAAAATCCTTTCAAATAACTCTATAAATTTATGGTTTTAATTATTGTGAAAATAATATGGATCAAAATATTATTAAATAGATCCCAATCAATACCCAAAACTGGAAATAATAATAAATTATTAAGGCATACCTGACCAACAAGGAAATATTTGATAATAAATTATCAAAACTATACTCTTATTCAATATATAAATTTTATATAATAATTTTGTTATATAATGGTATTATAGAGAAGGAGAAAATAATATAGAAGAAATCCATCGATGATTAAATGCCAATACGAGATGTCCAAAAGGGTTATTATCAACCAATATAGTCTGGTATTTCCCAAGGTGTTATAAATAATATCATTCATAATGAATTAAATAATTTGGAGGCTTCGACAAAAAAACACTGGGCTTGTGAAATTCATGTTTTGAATCCCCTGTTTCTAAGGTGGATATCCCAAGAGGCATATATGATGAAAAAGGTGTTTCCTTGGGTTAAAAATATGATCCCAAAATAATTCATACCATGAAAAAATTTAATGAATTAAATTACACTAGAATCTTCATTACGTTTAAAGGATTCTATGGAGAAATAGATTCACATCATAAATTAATATTATGTTGTAAATCATTAGAATATATTATACATAGAAAATTTTGTAGAATAACACATGAAATTACTCCAAAGAAACCCATTTGTAACTAGACCCCCCTAAAATATTAGACAAACTTATAAACGGACTCTATTAAATTTATATAAACACATCACCTAATAATGGATCAAAATAATTGTTATGAGATAAAAATAATAATTCAATTGGATGTTGTTTTGTGATAAAAACCCTAAGGATAAAGAAATTATGATAGAATAAATATTCACCCCATTAAGAGACATTGTATCAAACATAGTCTAGATAGAGTTATTATAATCATTCCATTGATAGGGAGTTAAGGACTTGACATTCTTTTTTTAGACAACCATAAATACTCAATCTAACATATACATTAAATTAATCATCCAATCACTCAATTATTTTAAAATCAAATAAATTCAAATAAAATCATTATTTAATATTTAATTTTCCACATTCATGTTTCAACACTGTACTTAAACATAAAAAAATCAAAGTTTTTTCATTATATTCATGAATTTTAAAATCATCTTTCATTAAAATGAATTTTATCATGGATCATTATTAAAATATTTCATCAAATAATTTACCAATTTCATCCATATTTTTACAAAATCAACCAAATTAATCTAATTCATAAAAAGGTTTTCATTCTATAAATAAATCCCTCTTCGAAAATAAAACATCAAATCCAATCAATTCAAGGAATATTAAAAAATAAAATAAATTTTTATTTTATTTGGAAAAACTTTATAGAACCGCTAACCATTAATCACCAGATCATAGAATCAACTAAAATGGAATACTCTAATATATAGTCATGGGATATGGAGATCAGAGAGAAATACATAGAATAATAATACATAAAAACAAGGATGTAATCCTAGTAAAAAATGAAAATCAATCACTTTGAAATAAATAGAGAATATAAGAAAGTGAAATCTATAACATAGATATTCCAAATTATATAGATATATCAATCACATTAACTAAATGATTAATGAAAGTGTAATGTCAATAGTTCATTAAAAATCCACTCTTCAGACCGTCAAAAATTTAAAGGGTTATATTTTGTTCTATTTAGAGGAGTTTAGGAAATAAAATGTGGTTAGAGAATTTTCATAACCGGAAAATAAAATATCATGGTGTAGTTTATGAGACATCATTGAGGTGGGGATAGACAAAATAACATTATAGATCTATCGAAATATCTATTCCATAGATCAAAAAATAATGTAAGGGACCGTGGATCATAAAATTATGTTACAATGCATAACCAAAAAACCAAATAATTGGATATTCTAAAACCACCCATCAATGTCACAACAATTCCAAAAAATGTATAAGAAAAAATCACAACCCAAGAGTCCATTATACTATCAACTTTTCCATGTCGTAACGGACCTAAAATGGTAGAACCATAGATGACACTCTCTAGAGCCTCAACATGATAGACATCTCCAAACATCACAGTCATTCCATAAGTTGAACTACCACCTAAAGGATACATGTCACGGTGATATCATCAATGCTTCCCACATCCTCTACATGCCATAGCGTATCTCATCCACGACCTAACTCCATGTTGAACTCCATGTTGTCTTCATAAAATTAGAAACATAACTAGAAAAAACCCAAAAAAGGGTGGTCAATGTCATGGGATAATATGTACCGGAAATATTGTAATGGGGATTAAAAATCTCCCCATGATAAATAATTTCATCGGAAACTAATCATTCATTCAATACATAATTATAGAGAGATGAAACCACTAATCTCTCATTAGTGCCTTATTCTCTAAAACCCCATGTGAATCAAAATATTTGTCCAATAACCCCCAAGCCATGTAATAAACATGTTTTGAAAAACCATCATAATCGAATCAATAATCGCAACTAACTACATAGTCATGGAAAAATTAGTTTGAACCAAAAATTCATACTAGATGAAAACATAATATGGGTTACTGAGATAATATATCTGCTGCAAAATAAGGAACACATTATGAATTTATGTAAAATTAATTAAAAAAACCATGTGCTAAGAAACCTTTTCTATATACATAACAACTTATAATGGAAATATATATCATAGAGCAATATTTACCTATTTTCCAAGCCATTAGTGACCAAACAAATGTGAAATTCTTAAAAACAACTAGTTATTAATGATGAACTCTAGATGGAATCCATGATGATCATTATAATATTTTTACCAACTATTTCTTATTATAATAATCTGTTGAATCAATTGAATCATTATTGACATTTCATTGAACATACTATGTCCAACCAATGAATCTACCCAATCTCATAACTACATAAAATATATTAACATAGAATATTCCCTATGTCCTCAAAGGTTAACATCCTGATATAAGACTAATTACTATTGTGATAGGAATATTTATTCAATCCCATGTGGATATTCTTATACCCATCATAGTAAAAAAACAAGAACGAAGAAATTCATTGAAAATTATGTATATATATTATTTATATCCATCAATCTACATTTTATATTTGATTCTAAATGTAATTTGGGATCCCCCACCTATAGTATTCCTCTCAAAAAATAATAAGTGAACCCTAGATCCATATTCTAATATATAATAAATTGAACTCCCTGAAATATTAAAATCTCAAATACATACAGACTTGTCATCTCTAGAACATTCATTTATCCTAAATTGGGTTGAATTAATCAAATTTGTCCATCCAATAAATTACAACCCATTGTGCATTATTTTGCAAAGTTTTACATAGAAACCCAACCATTAATTCCAACCAAATATCATCTGACATAAAATTTGAAAACATAATGGAATGGATAAACCCCAACTGTTTCTAATTCTCAAACATTAACTACTGATACTTGCAAAAACAAGAAAAAACAGTGAAAACTCATTTCATAAATTGAAACTAGAACTTTATCCATATACCATAGAACACATTCATATTTATTGGTTGTAACACCCATAAATAATCTATGAAAATACCCTGGGAGAGCCTTTATCATAAATAAATATGATGTATTTGTTGAAGAAACATATGATACCCTCATGAGATGAAAACCGATTAAAAATGGTCTCCCTCCCACACATATATTCCCAAATTCCATGAAACTCATAATCAATCAATTTCTCATGTATAATAATATTGAAAGTAGGGTAGGTCAATATAAAGCATTAAAATACATTCTCAAGCATGTCCTCTAAAACTCCATAGTTAAAACGAGTAATGTTATCCATAAAACATACTCATCTGATGATTCATTCTTAGAATGTTTTTCTTTTACCAACATAATGATTTAGCAATGGAATTCCACTTACTAGGAGTGTAGGAAATGTAGAAATAAAATTATTGTAGAAAATAAACTCATGAAATATGATGGATATTCAAATATTTATGTGAAATGATATATAGTAGGATTTAATGTTAATAATAAATGTTATATTGTTCTCTAAAAAGGTTTTTCTTCAAAATATTTATATCACACATCATAGATGCGACTTTGATATCAAGGGTCAGATAGTTCTTCCCAAGAGGTCTATGATATTTGGAATCATCATCCACACCCCAATCACCCTACATGAGAGAATTACCCAAACATAAACATGTCGTGTCATTAAACTCTATATAAACTTTATCAGCCTCTAAAAGATATATTACTATTACATAATTTAGAATATTCTTAAACTCATCAAATGAATTATAACACTAAAAATCCCATTATAACATTATACCTTTTTGAGTTAGAGTTATCATTGGAGAATCCAACCATGAGGAATCCATAAAGAACCTATGATAATATCATAATATACCTAGGATGATAGGAATTAGAAAATTTTGAAATTTAAAATGTCAATAAATCATTCACCATTTCATGATCAATATAAATAATTTTTTCTAAGGCCAAGGTTCCCATGAAATTCTCTTCCTAAATCTAGAAATTTAATTTTAATAAAATTGAATAAATTTAGTGATCTCTTAAATTTTCTAGATTTTATCTCTTACGATACAATTATCATCCTAGGTTCTAGTTTTAACCAAGATGTAATCTAAAAAAATCCCGTGAATTAATAAATATAGTTTTGGAATATCCTGTTCATCAGTACCATAAAATATATAGTAATTTTTGTAGTGTAAAAGGCATTATCAGGTACATATAATTTCCATGAAAACTCCTGAAGGTTGAATTTGGAATATGAAATTCCTTGATTCTCATCAATTTTTAATTACACAAAAGTCAATATTGGAGAATCACTTAACCAATTACGACTAGTAATATAAATCATGAATCTTTGGAAATATATAATTATCCTTTTCTATAACTCCATTGATTTTTTTTCTAATCAAAATAAAGGTGTAGTGTCCTGTGATCTTTATTTACAAATAGAACAAGAAATTTACATGGAAAGAAACATTAGAATATTAATTATTTACCTAAAAATAATCAAAGAGTCTACAAATATTTTATTTTAGCCAGTTCTATATAGTATGAAGAAATAGATATAGGTTGGGAACTTGGTACAATATCAAAAGATAAAAATACATCCAATAGAATTTGAATTATAAAGAAGTCAGATAATAACACACCAAGCATCCTGATGACCACTCGAGGAATACCTCTACCAAATTATTATTTCTATAGATTAAAATTACACCTATATATTTCCTTCAGAACTCTAGAACAGGTGGTATGGCACCAATTGATATCATGTCATATTCTCCCTAAAAATATAGCACAGCTCAATAGGTATAGTAATGGAGACCAATAGAAGATAATATGCAATCCATGACTGATGGGTGATAAACTAATACATCCCATTAATAGAATGTAGATGTTTCATGTTATGAACCAGAATCTTCTAGGTGATCACAATCATTATTAATTACAAGGTTCATGAATGGATCAGAGACCATGCTCTCTCATCATTCTATTCAGCATTACAATATCCATAACATAAGAAATAAGTTCCCTAGAAAGGATTTCTATAATCCAAATATAAGTCAACCTAAAATATTGATATGAAATAGTATCAAAGAAATTAGTGTCTATAGATGAATATATAGTGGTGGTACCTCTCACTACTACATGACCCTCATCATCTTTCTCTTGAGAATATCTCACTATGTGAATAAGCATCCTTCAAAATTCATATGGCTAGAAACCAATTTCCCTTCATGAATTTGATTGACACATAATAACAGTAATTTATATATATCATTTTTTAGTGTGAGGGGAGAATGATAAGATATAACATCTACATGTGGCATAACTGGCTTCATGATCCACATATCATTGATGCCTTAGTACAAATCCACTTTTAATCCTTGTCCCTTCCACACTAAAATAAATTAATAGGACATTTACCTGACACCTCAAGAAGTATGAATGAGTAAAAATATCTCAATACATAATGATCCTTCTTTATATTAATTTAACTAATAGAACATCCACTAAGAGTATGCATACCTCATGTTATCACTTATTTTCATGCCACGTCAACTGGACCAAACAAAACAATATCTTGTATGTCTGAATTAGAAGAGATATTCATCAATAAAACACATGAAAAACATATATTTAGAGACCTATACCAAACCATAATAAATTTATCTTCTATTTCCTCAATAGATCTGGAGAATAAAATGTGTCCATCAAATTGTTTTCTATAATGAGTAAATTTTTATGACTTTCATAGAGGATGCGTAACTCAATAAAATTTATCAAACCATTGAATTAATAAAATAAATATTCCATAAATATATATCTAAATTATTTCCACTACAAACCCTCATGTTTTTTCACTATAACCATTGAATACCACCATCTCCTTCTATTCTATCCAAGCATGAAGGTAACAAGGTTCACCTATACTTGATCTGGTATTCTGAAAATCATAAAAATTCAAAAATATTTTTTATCAATATTATACATCTTTAGGATCATTCTAGTTTTTTAATGATTATAGTTTATACTAAATATACTACAATGACTACTATATTTATTTATCCCTTCAAGGTTCCACTTTCAAATCCTAAAGAGTAATGGGGTAATTTAACTATCCAAAATCTTTTATAACATGCACTACTTTGAAATTTATGTTCTGTTTAACCAGAGGGTAATCCTTCAATTTTTCATTGTCAGCTCCCTTATATGGTCTATTCAAACATATTATTAGGGTCATGGTACTACACAACATTAATAGGAAAATAAGATCACCAAAAATACTATTTAGGCCATTAACTGAATCAAGAGATTTTGAAAAATCAATTCCATTAGATATAATGTAGTTTTATAGAATTTGAATAAAATGATATCAAATTAGAAAAATTCTATATTTTGACCAATTAATCACTAAAAGACAATATTTCCAAAAACACATGTCGACTTAAGGCTTACTATGACGTGAACTAGCTTGTGACTTAGTCACAACATACCCTACAGTACTAAAAATCATAACTCTAATATTGCTGGACATGAAGGAATTCATAATAACAATAATGAATGAAACTAATCATTCCATTGATTTTAATTTTTCTTGAACCAAAATTAATATACTTGTATGTTTGTAATTAAGATGATAATAACATAACTCAAAGGGTGTTCTATATTTTCACTAGATAGAAACTAGATTATTGGAGTCCATAAATGTTATAGGGAATGATTTCACCCAATGGCCAACAATCAATTTAAAATATTATATGTTAGAAGATTAAATTATTGGTAGTCCAAAAATTCGTTAATGAAAATGAGTACCCCCAAAAGAAAAATATCATAATGTTATACATCATCCAAAAGGAAACATAACATCCCACATGATAAGATACCACAATCCTTATGAAAAGAGGGGATTAGAGTTCCACTGGTAACTTATGTCACCCAATGTCCAGTGAATCGAAAACACTATTTACCTATAAGTGGTACTGTCACTTTTTTCATCCTATAATAACATAATATAAAAAATTAATGGAAATAATAGGTTTTTAGAAAAATGACTGAGTGGGATTTCTCAAAAAAATCATAATATTCTATCGTACAACTAACCCATTAATTAATTGAATTTTTCTAAAATATCAAGTTAGATAATATCCATATTTTCCACCAAATAATTATTTCAAAAAATTAGATTACAAATAGGTGATAGGTTTATAAAAATGTATTAAATGAAAATATTCATTAAAGTATAAAGGACCTGATATAATCTGTTCAATAAATCACTAGATGTATAAATAATATATTAAAAATGTACCATGGTTATATAACAAAATGATAGTTAGTTATTATCTATAGTATTATCACATAATATAATAAATCATTACAAATCATATTGGATGAACATTCCCATATGGTTAAGACCAATATGATAAAATCATTTAACATCCTAATGAGTAAAATCTTCCAAAACATGGTTTTGTTAGATTTGTCAATATATTTCAATTTATACGAAGTTACATTTCATGAATTTATTTCCTACTGTCCCACTAACTACTATAGACCCAATGTGTGTTTAATTTATCAATCAATCAATCATGTGAAAATCAAATCAAATAAAATCACCAATTAATGTTAAATTTACCACATTTAGATTTAAAAATTCTACTTAAATTTGTAAAACCAAACTATATTTTTTCATCATATTAATTCAATCAAAAATAATATTTCTCCAAAAGTAAATTTTCACATGAATTAAAATCAAATTGTTTCCTCAAATCAGTCGTCATTCCATTTCATTTTTTCTTAAAATCCACCCAATTAATCGAATAAATTAAATTAGGTTTTGGTTTAGTCCTTCTATCATTGAAATAAAACGTCATATCCACTCCACTCAAGTATAATTAGGTACTAAAATAATTTTTTGTTTTTAGGTAATAGTAATACACAACCAATAACCATTATCCATATAATCATGTTGTCAACTGAAATAGAAACCACTAACAGGGAGTCTATGTTGGGGAAGATGAAATAAATATTCCTATAGTAACATTAAATAGAAATTAGGATCCCATACATAAAAACATGAGGACTCATCACTATTAATGAATAATATAATAGGAGAATGGGGAATTCTATAATATAAAAATTTCACATATTGGATATAGATCAATCACCTTCACAAAAACTATAATCCTAGAGGAAGAGGTTGGAGGAGACAAAATTCCATCTCAAGTGCCACTAAAATATAGAGGATCGGAATTAGATAAATTATAAGGATATTAGGATATTAAATATAGATTTTTTTAAAAAAAAATCTGGAAAATACAAGACCATAAATTAGTGTTAGAGACCACTACATAATGGGGCTGGTCAAAACTGAATCTAAGAAACATAGTTTTCCCTACACCACAGATTATAAAACTCATGAATGGGGTACCAGTATATGAGGAAATTCTATTCCAATGGAAACTAATACTAAATATATATCTATGAAAACTCCTCCCATCCACAGCACATCAATTCTAAAAAATTGTAAGGGAACAAAAAACACCCCCAATTCACCATGTCATAGATTCTATAAACATGGTGTAGTTGTGCCATAAATATATGAACCAACATATAATCTATACCAAGTATCCACAACACATCTAACTCACCAAATTATAACTGTGTCCAAAATACAAGAACCACGTAGTGGAACTATATCATAGTTATCGTATTCATGCCATAATTATCCTATCTTCATCGCATCATATCCCATCCTCGAAGCGGATCCATGAATAACATAATATTTTCTCCAAAAAATCTATAAATGACATGGGAAACACCCAAAATAAGAAATTTTCAATTTAAATGGAATAAAGTATCTAAAAGATGGAAAATAAATGTAACAAATTTTTGAGAACATTTCATGTTTAAGTATAAACATACATAAAATAATCATTCTATCTGTGGATATGGTTAAAAAATTGACACTAGAGAGGAAAAATTGTTGACTATACCTTAAAAATATATTCACAATAATTTTAATTGATAAATAGTGAAGAATATAAAAATAAAAATAAAATAAAATAATAACCACTGTATAATATAATATTCTGGATTTAAAGTATATGATCTATGTAATTTCTCTCATCATATATCTAATAAAGAAAATCCAGAAATTAAATGAATTTGTAGAATAAAAAGTAACCTGAAGTACTATATAGATTTGTACAGAGTAAAATATACTACATAATAAATATAGATTTATTATACACATATTCCAAACCCATTATTTTATTTAACTAAAAATTCATCATTTCTTTTTAATTCCCAATTATCCTTTTATTAATAATTTCATCAATAAAATGTGCATTCGAGTGAAAACCGATTTGTATTCCCATCATGTTTTGGACTGATATTTCTTGTACGTCCACATTCTTAATGTTCACCTCATCTAAAAAATATTAATCATGAAATAGTAATCATACTTATTTCTCATATTCACTTTTATAATTATTCAAATAAATATTCAATGAAAAATGAATTACATCATTTCCTAGAGAGAGTAGTCCCCCAGTACACATGACTGGCGTTATCATTTTAAAATAGATGAAATTTATGGTAGGTGAAAATATAATAAAATTAAAGAATCATAATTATATGATAAATATAATATATAGAAAAATTAAATCCATCATAATAACTAACTATGAATGATGGTGATGGAAAATGAATCATATCACTATGTGGATGTGGTAGTCCACGTCAATGCACGAGCGATAAATTATTTACCAATTTAAAGGAAAAGAGGTGTAAAGTAGTTTACCTGTAATCATAATGAAATATTATTATATTAATGATACAATATTTTTTATGTTATTATGGTTACAAAAAAAATTAGTTTTTGAAAAATAAGAATTATACAAGAGAATAATCAGTAATAACATATACCTCTTATTGGAGTAACCTACATTGAATCTCTTATAAAGAACTATTGGGTTCCTATTTTTTGAATATGAGTATCTATATTAATTTTTTAGGGATGTTTGGAAGATATTTTGGCAGGTTATTTTCAAGATAATGGGCTCATTAATTATTTATAAGAGCGGAGAGGGTTTCCGTTTTAAAATTCAGTGGAGTGGAACACTTGAAATTATTAAAATTATAAAAATATAATAATTTCACTATCATATGAATGTGGATAATTTAGATCATGATGTAATATAATAATATATATAACTTATATAAATTATTAAATTTTTTGGGTGATTTTAACACTTAACTCTTTCTTATCCCCTTATTAACCCCTTTTCGCATTTACCAAAGTAATGAATTGTAGCCTCATTTAATATTCGTAATGATTCAAATTTATACTAAATATATTAAATAATATTATTTACTCTAATTAAAAATATAAGATCCAATTTCATTGATTTTAATTCTATAAGTTATTGAAATTCATTTTCAAATAAGTGTGTAAAATGCAACAATAATAATATTAGAAAGATGCATTTCAATAATTATTCAAATATTAGATTAAATCTATTCCATTAAAAACAATTAAATTAATGAAAAAGTATTTGTTTTATAATATTATCTAAATATTTAATTAATAAATTTTATAAATTAGTATAAATTTTATTTATCATGATAAAAACATATTCTGTGCATAAAAATTGATTTTTTAAAAATAAATCTTTATTTAATAAAATGATTTTATTTTAATTTTTTCCCTTCTAAAAACCAATTAATTTAAATTATAAATATATAAATTATTATTATTATAATTTGGTTGTTCATTGTCATTCCCACTAATCAAACAACTTGGTGACAACTGTTACATAATAATAACTCAGTAATATATTATAGTTTTTTTAAACTCAATGTTTCATGTAAAGAAAGATATCAATGAAATTAAATTTTTATAAAGTGAAATATATAATAAAATTTAATTAGTTATATTAAACACCCATGAAATAAATTATCCATGGAAATTATATCATTTTGATACAAATAACTAAAGAAACTTTTTCTTCACTAGATCTTATGGGTTTTAAGTAGTTTCCCTCGATATATGGACTCAATGAATACCGTTGACAATGTGAGTTATAGTGATCGGGATGGGTGAAATTCAAGGAAATTTTTTTGGGATTTTTGTGAGTGCTAAAAAACACAAATAAAGAATATTTCTTCTCTTATTTGGATAATCATTTGTCTAATGATTGTTCATGAACATGGGTTGGCCCAGGGGGGAATAACTTCAGTATTTTGGGAAACATGGATTCCTACGAGGACCAGTTGTTCTATTAGTATGAGAACAAGTACCATAAGTGAATTTTAATTGAATTACCTAGTTTAAACGTATAATCTAAAATATTGATACTTTTCACTAAAGGGGACTATTAATTTAATACCCCAAAATTATAGTGGGTTAAAAGTATAAATATTACTACCCATTTCAAAAAGGAGATCCATCCTTTTTGGATCCAACCATACAAGAAATAAAATATTTAATATGTTAATACTATTATAGTTATCACGATGGATGAAATCCTATGATATTTTTTGGGGGGTGTATGTTTATGGAAAACAAAAGCTGATATAACACGTGTTGGCCTATGAGGATTACGATTGGTCCTATGAAACTTTCCAGAACATCGGTGGGCACCAAAGAGGGAAAAATTCAAAACTTCAGGGAAATTGGAGTACCTTTGTAGATTATATATCTCATAATAGAAAGGTTCACCTTGTTACTTTCTCTAAGATTTTGTATGATGGTATTTGACATTTTTTTATTAAAGAATGCTAAACCATGTGATGGTGAAAAAAAGATATCATTTTCCCATGATAAATGACCTTTTTAATTAGTCATAGCGAGCCGAATAGTTCCCCAGTATTTATCTTATACCATTTAATCACAAGCTATGTGTTTTTGTGGAATAAATATCAAGGTTATAATTATTAGGTAGGTATGGGAAATAAAATTATTTAGTGATATTGTTTATACTAATTATAAGATTGGTATTTTTATGGATCTTATGAAAAATATCTCAAATGCTTACATAGAATCTTTCAACATAGTGTTATTTTAATACATCCTCATATAATATCTAAAACCACAAAAATATTTGAGATACCTTGAGATAGTCTTGAGTACACTTCGAACAAATCATCATTAACCCAAGCTATCAATGTGTATCTTTTGAATTTAAGAGGTGACATTATTGGGGTGTATGGTGTCTGAGAGAGATATTTCCATAAAACTCGAAACTTTTTAGCATGTAATTTTTTAGATATGTCCATGTAATTTCATGACGATTTGGAACCTCATGACATAGTAGGATATTATTGATATTTTATCTGATAATTCTCTGGATTATAAACTCTTATGATTGAACTCGTCATGAAGGTAGTGAATTTCAGTGGCTAAATCTATATGAATTAACATTTCATAAGCTAAATAGGATGTTGACTATAGATCTGGTGTTGATATTCTGTGAGAAAGGGTTTGGATACATTGTATACAATGATTCATTATGCATTGCTTGGAAAGAGGTTCTTATTTAGATGGAGAAGGTAGTGGATTATGGGTAATGAATGTTTTGAACTCATGAGCTGAAAAACCATACTTATATAATATGTAAGGTTGTCATGGTTTAAGATTTGAGTGTTAGTAAAAAAAATCTCTTTGGTGAGACATTTATAAAATACAGTTACTATATGAGCCTCCATTATATCTTCAAAGAATATGAATTTTCCTATGATCGAGGTGTTGGTTAATGTATCCTTATAAATTCGACATCTATATGGAATATTCACTTATGAATGGAAATTTGGTTTTGGATTATGTTATACATATGGTTAAGGTATCATAGGAAACTGGTGAGTCTACTTTTAAGGAGCGTTGAATCTTAATGATATTATTGGGATAATAGAGGATGCGAAATTTCAAGGATTTGGGATCTATGACTTCATCTCCCTAGGTTCCATATATTCTGTTGTAAGGAGGATAATGGATGCACATTATATTGACATAGATTGTGATGTGATATGGGAATAGCTTTGCACTAGTGACTGGATACCCTAGTGGTCGTTGGGAAATGATAACATGATCCTTGTGTATGAGAGAGTTGTAGTTGTTGCATCATGTGCATGAGAGCTAATGAGGGACTTCCATACCTCTATATGGGAAGTACATCATGAAATTAGGTTAATGTATGAGGGACAAAGAATGAAGAGTGACATCACTGGTTTTGTTTCCCAAATCTTTTCCTACCCAATGGTAATGGTTGAGAAATATTATCATGAGGTTTTCTCATTCCACTTCATGTTCACATGTGGAAGTTGGAGGAAATCATGATTAACTCTATCATAGGGTCACCAAGGAACCTAAGGATATGTGATTCTGTCTAGGGGATTCGTAATCATCTAATTAAAGTTTGTTATTTCATACCAATCCAAGAGACTCCCTCAAGGGATAAGTCATGAATGATATATCTCTATGATATAGTACACTTACAAGGAGATCCCTTGAGTATTAAATCTAATACAAGTGAATGTTTCAAGCCATGGTCATTAAAGGGAATAAAAAATCTCAAATAATTAGTTTACATTGAGTACATCATTCTATTCTCAGATAGATAGATAGTTTAAGTAGATGATTCACATACTAATGGGTATTCATAAAGATTTTTTCATAGACTAATATGTATAATGAGATGAGTATTTATAATTATAACCATTTTAGTACAACAATAGATTAAATGATTATATAATGATAGATACTTTATGGTCTCTATGAAGAGACAAGTTTCCCAAAAAAAATTGTAATGTTATAGTTGAGGAAGTAGTTATAGGGCCTTGTTGGGTACATGCAACCTTTGAGATGGTGAAGTTGATGAGGATGTTGTAGGTAACTTCTTAGAGCAGGAAATGACTGTATTAATACCCAATGAGATGGCTATTAGATTTCATTGTTGGTGACCTAGTTTTCTTGTGAGTGTCTCCTCACATGGAGAATTTTCATTTTCAAATATAGTATTTGGTCCCAGTATGGTACAAAAGATCCTAGAGTGTGTGAAACTGATTAATAATTTTATGGTAACATCTTGGAGAAGGAAAAGATCATATGAATATCTAATGAAATGTCTATTGATTTCACTATTTATGACATTGTTTTATTATGAGTGTTACCTTTGTTTTGTACTAATCCATTGTGGATACTTGTAAAGATATCACCATGGTTTGTTAGACCCTTTGTGATCATAGATATACAAGGGATAGGGTCATTCCATTTGGACCTCGCTCCACATTACTAAGGCATGCATGATTCGTTCCATGTTTCACAACTTCGGAAGTAAAATACCAATCTATGACATATGATAGACAATAAGGATACGTTTTTGAGACATATGTATCATATAATAATTTTCTAGTAAATATTATTAACTAAAAAAAAATTCTAGGGAAGACACAATAACTTTTCCGAATACTATAGTAGCATGGTCATATCTAGGATGATATATTGGATCGAGAATAATATATTTAATCTCAGTAGCCCGCATTCATTGGGAAATACTGATAGATACACTTATAAAGAATATAAATTCATTAGAAAAGGTAATTTTAATAATCTCACTTTCTAAATCATATTCATACCTTTTTTGGATATTATTTATATGTTTATTTTATGGAAAATAAATATTTTTCTAATAAACTATTACCTTTACACAAAAGGTATTCCTTTTGTATGTAAAAGGCTGTTTAAGAGACCATATTTAAGTGAAGATGGATTTTTCAATGATTTTTGAAAGGCTACCTAAATAGATGCATAAGGTTCATCATAAGAACATATATTTGGCATAAGGTTAATAGAGCGTAATGTAAAGGTGACCATGGGTTTTGATTATTCGAGTAAGGTTAAAGAATAAAAAATGTAATGTTAATTCCTTCATCAAAAGGGTTATGTAAGGGAATATTAATAGTCTTACATGAAAAATATTTTCTGTTTAATGGTAAACCATTTCTTCCTTATTTAACACCCCTCTTAAGAAATTTATATTTAGAACCTGTCTTTTCAATTCTACTTCCACAACATGCTTAGGTAAACCCTTTTCAAAAATTTTGAGGTAAAATATAAATGGAATTAATTTCATTGACTTATTTAAGGTTAAACATATTATTTTATAAAAATTAAACACTACACATTCAACATCCATATATTTAATGATATAAATGATAATTTATTTTGGGGTTCTATATTATTGAAATGTTTCACATAGTTTATCATCATTAAATTTATCTATACCCTTCTTTATTATTTATAGTTCTATTAATGAGTTTCATTAGCCAAGAAGGTCCATTTAAAGGGATTTTAGAATTCTCATTCATTCAATATAGATAATTTGTCCAATTTCTAGGCTCACAAAACCTTCATTTTTCATCCTCCTATGTGCATTAATTTGACGAGATTATATCTTGGTAAGAATTTTCATGTCATGTTTTCAAAATATTTTATCAAGAAAAATTATTGAAGTAAATTATAATAATTACTACATAATTCATAAAATATTTTTGTTTTAAATCTATAAATATATTAACCCCAAAATAGGGAAAAAATAATAAGAATTATATTATTTCATCAAAAATTATTCTAGAGATAGAAAATAATATTTTATGTAGAATTGTAATTTCATCTAAAGAACAAATGGTTGACACATGCCATGATATAAATTGAAGCATTTATAAATTATCTTGGTGAGTTAATTTGTTATCATATTTTGTGTTTTATTTCATTTTGAAATGAAATAATTTTTTTATTCAATTATTGGAATCCATATAGAGAATTTTGAGATGATTTGTATGTGAGCATTACTCAAGTGATGATTACTTGATAACCCATAAAGTTATACGGAAAATAATTTATAGAAGTAAGTTCCATACTATTATAATACTTTTGTATGTCGTTCCCATGGTGTGTAAGTTAATTATTATAGCACTTGGATGTATGTGATTCTATGATAGCATGTGATTGACTTTATACCTTATTGATTAAGATCAAGTGATTATTTTTTACCTATTGAAATTTATTCTTTATATTCCTTGTAATAGCATTTTACAGAATGTATTTTTTCTTTGGTTATATTTAATATGGAACCATTCCTAGATATCATGTTGAGTTGGTTAATCAATATTATATATTTGGACACATAAAGTTTATGCATGATGATCTAATGCAGACAACAAACTATGGAACATTTTGTTATATGGGCTTGATCAAAAAAATCTTGTTGATACAGGAGAAAACCATTAATGGGATAAGAGATAATTTGACATGGATAAAGTTGGAGAATCCCATGCATGGGTTTTTTATGTATCGAATAAAATCAAACATATTTAGTCATAATTATCATCATTCAAGAAAAAATACCACATTTAATGTTTGACATGCAGAGTTTCGAATAATGAACATCCTTAAGGTGGGGCCTGCAGTGTTTCTGATAGTGACCAATGACAATTTAAAACATAATGTGTCTCATTGAAGATAGTTATTTTTTTACATTACTATGAAATCCATACAAAAATCAAGCTAAATCAGGCGGAGCAAGGTTTTTTGGTAGCCTGGTCAGCCTACAATGATTAGGAATATATGTAACTATATGTTTATAAGATAATTTACTTCTTTCATGTAATAAATTATTATATTTATATAGTGAACTTATGTTAAATAAGTATTGGTGGTATACTATTGGTTTTATTACTCACACCCTATAGAAGAATTCTGGAACATGTGCAGACTTTATGACTAGGGACTAGTGAAGGGAATTGGACTTACAATTGGGAGTTAAGGATATAGAGGCTTGTAGATGGAGGAGATGTTAGGAAATACTCTAACTATTAATGATACTTTTAATTTTCCACACTTTATATACTAAATATAATAATTACACTTTTGGAGAATATTTATATGTTATTGTATTACATAGAGGACATCTGATATCATGATTATTTAGTTTTATCATATTTTCTATGATTATTTATTTAATTATATTTGTTGATATTAAATAACATTCATGTTACATTATACTATGGGAATGGTTTCCCTAATTATGGATGTATAACTTCAATACTAGGATTAAATATCTTGTATTTTAGGATTCACACAAATGGTTGTGTGGTGCTCTAGTTTTGACCTCATGGTTTAGTACAAGATGTTACAAACAATTTATAGCTTCATTCATAAATCAATATTTGTTATTCCTAATAAGAGAGATCATTATATAGTTTTATGACCTCTATGTTTAGTTCATATAAAGGATCATGTATATAATTATTTATGATTGATATAAGTAATACAATTTGATGTTGATAATGATTCAATTTAAGTACATAGTGATATGAAAATGTACTAATACAATCCCAAATTTAGAAGCGGTTGATATATCTAGGGATCAATTTTAAAACAATTCCAAATATCATGACCTTCTAAATAAGATATATTTGAAGGAATACCTTTTCACTAACCTTGAACTCTAGATCTCACTGATTATATTCATAATTAATTTCATATGACTCTGAGCTTTTTTGATGTACTACTAAATGGATGTAACAATTTATGGAATTTCCTTAGTTAACATAGGTCTCAATAGAATTATTATGTGACTTTATCCTGAAACAATAGTGTTATGAATATTCATCCATATAGTTCTTGGAACACCCAATTATATATATATATATATATATATATGATTCACTTTAAATTTTTCAATGTGTTCAGTTTCATGTTCTATATGAAACACTAAACAGAAATGAAACCACAATATATTTCGATAAAATATAAATATTTTAAGTATGATTTAAAAAAACAACCATTAAATTAGTGTGAATTAATATGAATAATATAATTACTGAATTGACATATAAGGAAAATAATGTAAACTTATAATATTAATAAAATATAAATATTTTACCTAAAAAGACTAATAAGATTATTTATTGATTAGAAGTGTATTTTTTTAAATATTTCAATTTATACTTTAAGAATTAATATTTCAATAAAATAGTATCTAATGATGATGAATTTTTTTTATATTACAATTTGGTTAACATGGATTAATTTACTAAATGATATTATATAGTAATTAAAATAACTAACAATGAATATTCTATTTTCCAAAAAAAATTGATTTTCATTATATTTTATGATTTAAAAAAAATAATATCTAAATTTTATATTTTATATTAAAAATAGGAAGAAAAGTTTTTAATTATAATAAATATATTATGTATGATTATTTTTTGGATTATTCTAAAACATTGGGTTTTAGGTGAATAGTGACTAAATAATAATTTTTTTAAATCCATCACATTAAGAACATTATCATAATAAAAAATGAAATTTTTTTTAATATCGTTTATAAAATAAATATTATTATATGTAAAATCATTAATTTATAATTACAATATTTTTTTATAAAACCAATATATATCTTTTGGAGACATTAGTAATATATTAGCTTAAAACCTATGTTTAGTCGGTCGTATTAAAAATTACATTTCATCACATGTAAAAATTAAATATAAAAAAAATTATCTAATAATATTTATAAAAATTATAATATTATATAATAATTTCACTTTCTTGTTTTTGAATAAAATTGTGATTACTTTTAATTTAATTACCATGATAATGGGAAAATTATTATTTTTCAGGAATTAGTATATGGATACTTTACTTTTTTAAATCAATTAAATTAATATATATTAAATTATGACTAGATAATGGTGTTTGAAAATATATATAATTACATTGAGAAACATTAATTTGGTTACTAGTTAAAAGTAATATTAATAATTTATAATTGTTCAAACATCATTTCTCTAGAAGGAAATTTCTGTGAATATATATTTGTTATAATATTAATGTTATTTTACACATTTTAAAATATTGGATTAGAATAAATGAAGATTAAATTTATCTTAACATAACCAAAGTTTTTAAATATAGTTTATTTTATAGTTTTATTAAAACATAAATAAATTAGAGAAAAACTACATACCAAATTAAGAAAGATAAAAGTAAAAAAAATTCCAAATGACATAATAC
Source organism: Viscum album (assembly GCA_963277665.1). Classification (NCBI taxonomy): domain Eukaryota; kingdom Viridiplantae; phylum Streptophyta; class Magnoliopsida; order Santalales; family Viscaceae; genus Viscum; species Viscum album. The sequence continues at coordinate 1,136,526,054 of OY728153.1, read as the reverse complement.
ATGTTTAATAGATGTGATTAAACAATTTATAATAAATTTAGCTATAAAATATCTCCAAACAATAATTATTTCTAAATTTGGAGTCTATTCCACCTGAATAGTTTAATTATGTCATTGAAAATTATTGGGCGTTCTCAAAAGTTCGCCTTTCCTCACTAATAAAGGGGATACATCTTCCTATTCATTGAACACAAACTATATTTTTTTGGATAGTTTTATATTATTTATATATCCTATACATAAGCATCTAGACAAAATTATTTATCCAAATCTCTTCCTTTCCATAGATAATTTCAAGAGAATGGTTAATGTTTCAATGTTATTATTAAGTAATCCATAACATTTTATTCCTATTTTTTTTGCTTCCCACCCTATAAATACCAAATTAATATCATAACCAAAATATGATTTTATACTAAAATTTTATTATATTAATGGAAGAAACATTATTTATTCATTTATAACCATATCAGAAAACAAAAGTCTCATTACTGTGTATATGAAGACTACAACTTCCATGAAACCATGTCGTCATTTTTCATAAACACCTATTATAATTTGTTTTTAGGATGTCATTTATGGAAAACAATAATAAATATAACATATATATATATATATATATATATTATGAAATATAAAATTATCATATACCTTTTTTCTCACTCATTTATTTTCAGATAAAAACATTAATCATGTTTACGTGCAAAATACCACCTCCCTACGTAATGATTTTCAATTTTTATCACAACTCATCAATAATGGTTTTTAATATATATTTATTATTATAAATAATTTCTATTACAATATTAATATTTTGGATAATATGAACCTATTAAATTTTATTTCTACGATGGTGAACATACATATGGAATTTCATAAAAATTGAGAAAATATCAACAAGTAACTGATGTTAGAAATAAAATCATATAATAATTCAAGAGCATATGATAAGTTACTGTGATCCAAACTAAATATAATATAATTATTATAGTGTTATAATGATTTTAAATATTTCATCCCAAAATTTTTCACATAACCAATATAACACATGATTTATTATCATATAAATTATATATATGAACATCTTCTTTTTTCATAATTTTAAAATTTTACCAATAATGATGATACTCTAGAACATTTACTAAATATGTCACATGATATAATAAACTTCATAAAATAGGATTATAAATATAATTATTTGTTGAAATTAGAAGATCAATAAGAAATAAACATATTATAACTTGTAGTATAATATAAAGGATACAAAAACATCATAGGAAATATTATGTGAGAATGTATGATAAGTATAAACCATTTAATATAAATACAAGATCACAGTAATATAATTTAGTGATCATAAAATATATTACATTGATCAAAACATACCTCAATAGAAATATAATGTTAGGGAATAACATAAAATTTCAAAATTATATTAAAAACATGGCATAATCATGAAAACAAGGAATTTCATGTAAATGAGATCACAACTAGGAAATTGGAATGCGTCCATGGATTTATATCCATGTTTTTCCGCAAATTTGGCCATAGGGAAGCCTACTACCACTGTTACTATTAATCTATTTCTGTAGTTCATCATGGGTTATCCTATAACCATGGTTTACACACACCATTGTAATAGGCCCAACTACATCAATAATTATGTAAAACCCCAAAATTGGGGCTGTGTACTTATAACAGTAGAAGGTAACCACTAATTTTTTATGGAAAATTGGTACCTTGGTATATTTCCAACGATTTGGAAAACAATGGTCATATACCTCTGTTAAATTGATTAAAATGAAAATTTAAAAAAATATGGAAATTCACATCATTAAAATCATTTATGAACAAAATTTTAGAAAACTATAACAATATTCCATTTTGATATGTACTATGTCCATGGTTTTGAAACACCATGTAAATAAACCTCTATGTAATCGCCTACACCTTGTGTTTTTGAATACTGTTGAAATAGATATTTAGGGAAACTCTTATTATCCTAGTTTTATAAAACCAGGGATATATTCCTCCCAAGAATCTCCAATGGCCACAATTGTACAAATCTGGGGAACCATGGAACACTATAATCACAATAGACATAGTATATAAAAATCATTCTAGAAATCTTCCATGTAATCATCTATAAACAACATTTTTATGAACTATGGAAATATGTATTGAAAAAAAATATTATATTATATTTTTTGGTAGACTAACAATTATAATTATATATTTCTTTATATAAATATATGTACATATATATATATATATTAATAAATATAGTATGGTGTAGCGTAGTGGTGTAGTCTTAAGAGAATTCTGGAATAAGATTCGGGAAAAAATGTTCGTTTCATTTATTTTTTTCAAAATTTATGACCACATTTTGGTAAACCATATAATTACGTGGCATTGTAATATGATATATAGCCTATAGAATTAGTCTATGTGGACCATTTACTTAGAACACATGAGAACTTCTTTTAGTAAAATACCATAATAGGTTCTATTGGGATATTATGTATAGCATATGGCCACAGTCCAAATAGACTATTCCCATTTACGATTGAAGTACATGGATTGACATTGTGGCTATATGAAAGAATCTATACTAGTGAATATTGGGTCCAAGATCCATGAAAAACAAAGCTGTTATTTATAGAAAGTACTTTTGGACCTATTTCCACAACATAAAGCTGTGTCTATATGATAATTTTTTATTTATAAATATTTATTGCAAATATGAAATAACTTGAATAAAAACATTTAATTTTTACGGAAACAAATTATAGGAAAACTTGTGTTTGAAAAACAATTATTCCCACACATTATGAACAATATCGTTATCTCCACATAAGAAATGTGAGAAAACTCACTATTCTTATGCACGTGTGAACTGAAAAACTAGGTTAAGGAATGAATATCTCATTTTATATAACCAAAAACTTATGATTTAGAGTTGATGTAGTATCCCAATATTTATCATATATATATATATATATCTTTTCTAAATATAATCAATCAAAATCGTAACATAAATAACCCAGGAAATTAATGGGTTTTTGTGCATTCAAATTACAGGAATGTAAGAAATAATTGTTTATCAAAATCTACATTCTATTTTTTTTATAAAATAAGAAAATATAGAGTGTAATTAAGACATAAATTTATAGAATATATACCTTGGAGTAAATATTGATTTTAAAATAAAAAAATTTTCAATAAAAAAATTTAAAAAATTATTATAAAAGATGATGTGTACATAACATTCAAAACACATTTTTTTGAATTAAATGAGAATATTTTTTTAAATCCATGTAATAAAATGATAAATATTAATGATATTTTAAAATAAACATTGATTCAATAAAGATATGATCAAATTATTCAAAAAAAATAAACTTTTTAACATAATCTTTAATAATGGAAACATGAAAAAGAAATATATTTTTCTGAAAATGGGTAGTGAAGACACATTGATGATTCATACCTTTAAAAATAATATATAAAATGTTAAACAAAAAAACATAACTTTTATTAAATGAAAATGTTTGGTGGATGATAAAAGGTATAATTTTTAATGGATAGAAAAAAATTGACATTTATAAATAACATTGTTGAAAAATTAAATTAATAAAACAATGGTGACAAATTTGTCTTATAATAAATTAATAAGAGTAAAGTGATTAATTTAGATAAAATATTTTTTAACTACCATTATTTATAAGATAATATTTGAAATATGTATATTTTTTTATATTAAAGAACAATAAAATTAATGTGATGAGAATTAATCTTCAAAAAAATACTTCTTAAGAGTTAATAGAATAGTCAAGGAATTAGATTATTGTATGAAACATGACTTCATTTAGAAAAATTGTTTAAATATATTTAAAAATTTCAATATATTAGGGTATAAAAATCTTGAATGATAATAGGAAAAGAAAAATGGTTATGGTCCAATGATGAAATTTGAGTCATAAAAACCCATATGGAATTTCGTATTCATGGAGTAAAAAATAATTAAAATTTTAAATATCATATATTTCATTAAATGAAAAAAAAAATCTTTTATAATTTCAAAATATTTATTTTTTCATATTTACAACATAGAACAAATTCATTCTATAATAGTAAAACTTTTCTAAATTTAAATAACTTGAGATGAAAAATCATTACAACATTTTTAAATTTTTATTCAAAACACAATGAGATATACAAAATTAAATAGAGAAATTGATATTGAAAAATAAATAATAATAATAATAATAATTGAGTGTTTATTGTTAACAAAATTGAAATGAAAATTTAGTTAATAGCATAAAAAAATCTCAATGATGTGATTTTGAGAAGAAAAATAATTGTGGTAATTATATTGTATGAATAAAATATAAAATAGAGGGATTAAATAAAGAAAAACATTATATAAAATTCATGTAATTTTATGTATCATTTATTAAATAATTATGGTATTTAATACATCATATAAAATAAAATATGTTATAAGACACAAACCATATCTCAACGAATTGAAAAGAGAGAAAAATAACCATTATAATTTGGAATAAAGAATCGAATAAAGGAATATATTGATGTGATTTTTCAAATAAACATATAAATTTCAAAAAAATGGATATTTATAGGTAAATATTTTTTGTAGTAGATTACTATATCACATAAAATAAAAATATGTTCAATATTTTAAATCATTCGTAAATGAATCTGACCTTGAGACAAAAACCCATAACATGATTCCTTACTTAATTGAGGACACTATAACATCCTATAGAACAAATGTGAAATATTTAATATCCTATTAAATAAAATTTCACGTAAATATTAACAATTTTATTACTAATACATGTCTTTGATCATGATTACATTAATTAGTTTTAGTGTATTATGACTACACAATGTTTGTAACTTTAACACCTTTCACTTGTTTCATAATTCAGATGTCATTAACATTCCTGTGCAAAAAAAAATTGTTTATATTTTATTTAATATAAATAAATATATTTATTATATGGATATAAAAATATCTTATGTCTTTAATTCTAGCTTATGTTACAATTAAATAAATTGAAATTAGTGATGTCTTTGTCTACAGAGTTTTTAGCTAATAAACAAAATATAATTTAATAATAATTTAAATACTTGATATTAAATTTCCAAAACCAAATTATAATAATTATTTTTTTATTATATTATAATTATACTATATTTAATGTTTCCATATTCATCCATAATCATATTTTAATGCATTGGTCATGTTGGTGGTTAAACACACCCAATCATTATCATGCTTTATATCATTTGGTATATATGGTAATGGTTTTATTTCTTTTGAAATATTATCATTATAAAATAAAAATAAAAATATTATATTTATGTTTCAATTATATTGATCCAAATTTTAATTATTGTCATTTAATAATGGAGTATAAGATGAAAAATAAAAACAATGATTTCTCAAGGGGGCAGTAGTCCGCACGCACACACGATTGGCATTCCCTTCATTTTTATAAGTGGATAAAAATTGATAACTAATTGTTTTTTAATTATTATAATAATCTCTTTATATTAATGATAATATATCAATAATATTATTTTAGTGATAATAAATTTGAAGAGTAATTATAAGGCCCCATACTTAAACATTACATAATATTGAGTTATGTCTAGAATTCACATTGAGAATCATTTCTAGTTTGGAGTGTTAGATAAATAGGCCATAACTATTAAATTAAATTTTAAATATTACAAAGTATACACTTATACTAAATATCCCTGTTTTCATAAAATAATAACTCTTAAAAGAAAACCAGAATTATTTTCTTCATATAACCCTTCTTGAATTATTCTTTTCTCTTACCCAACCTTATACCCTGTGAAAAACATGTCATAACCATGGATTAATCATTAAAATCTCAGTAAGGGATTTAAAATAAATAATGAAATCATTAGTCCATCAATACATACAAAATATAATCTCTTTAATATACCTCGTAAAAATGATAATATTTCTGAATAAGACATCAAAATCATAAATCGTATATGTGATTTATGGAATCCAAATCATACTTATATTATATCTTTCACAAATAAATAGGGAGTTACATTTGAATACACATCACAATATATTCCATAAATATCTTAGGAGAAACATTAATAGTTACCTCGGTCACGTTACCCAATGCATTGAAGAGCTTTCTCGGGTACACCCCCACTCGGTTTTCACGAAACCACCCATATACATTAACAATTCCCAATGACCATAACATATTCAAAAAACATAAAACAATAATAATTGAAATAAGACATTTCCACATTTCATTCAACAGATATTAGTTCATGATTTTTATATACTTAACTCATTTAAATCATTCAAAAAGAAGAGTTGTAAATCAAATTATCCAATAGAAATATGAAATTTTTGGAAGGAAATTACTCTTTAAAAACTCATGTACATAAAACTAAAGTCGTAAAATAATTTCTAAAACATGGAAATGAAAGAGATGTATTTAAGATATTAAATCTTTAAAACATTTAAAATGATGTTTTAGTTACTGAGTCTTTTACCACATGCAAATCTCCTGAATAAAAATAATTAAATAATAAAATAAATGAAAATTAAAAAAACATCAGTATATGGAAATTCATGTTTTAAAATTTCAAAATGGTCATATATACACATTATAGGATAATAACGGTGAACAATATCAAGATATTCTACAATGAAATAAGATTCATACGTATTCCTTAACAAAAATCTAAAAGCCTAACATTATCACATGAAAATTCATAAAATATGTTAATGGGAGGGAAAAGGGTATATCATAACTTAGACAAACAATTTATAGTAATAAGTATATATAAAAACATATTTGGACATATTAAAATTGACATTATATGACATTAAAAAGAAGAATTCTTTGACTAAAAGAAGAGGGCGAAAAGGTTACCTTACATAGATCATTTTTTAAATAAATTAGATCAATTATGTTTATTCAATTTAATAAACCAATATGAAATTATAAATTCAATATATGATATCAAAATTAATTTCTCACATAATCATATAATGTCGTAATTAAAAGTTGAAGATTAACTCAAAGAATGGAAATTCGCTTAAGTAGTTCCCTTACCTCATTCCGACTTGACTTGTTCATTCATTAATTTCCTCAATAATAAACATAGGTTAATTTATACTTGCATAAGAAACTTTTTTAAATTTATTTTTTCTATTATATCAGTTATAACCTTTCTATATCAATTATTAAACTATTTCAGTTCATATCAGACATTTTGTTGATGTTTTGAACTTGAGTAAAAAATGAACTTGTTATAATTATAAATTGTTCATGTGGTAAAAAGTGAATTATCTCCATAATTATATTCATGATTTAAATATCATATATATATAGTATATATGTATTTAGAATATTTTATATCATTTGTATATAAGAAAATGAAAAGCCCCATTCATGGAGATTGTAAGTCGTATGTACGCATGAATGCTACATTCATTTCTTTTTTTTCATTTCTAATGAAATTAAAACTAAATGATACACATGTATATTATAATTCCATTATTATATATTTTATATATATGTTACATAGGTTCATTAATTCCATCCCTTATATGTTTCAGGTATAGAGTGTACGCATCATATCACTTTGAGGGGGCGGTTGTCTGCACTTCCTCAAATGTAATTGTTGTATTTATACAACATGAAAAGAATAAATGTATTTTATAACTTATAATTATAGTATCATAGAGATAAAAAATTTATCATATATTTCAAATATAATTAAATTTCCATCATAATGTATGCCTTGATAGGTGGTAGAAGATAATTGAACAATCATCATTTCATTGGGATTTAGTTCGTTGTCCACAGAAACATTATGTTCATATCCATTAGATGGAGTTGTGTTGAAGTTTAGTTAAAATACTTCTTCTAAAATCATCCATGAATATTAAGGATACTAAATTTTTCTATTAATCAATGAAAAATAAAATTATAGCGAGTAAAAAGAAGAATAATGGAAAGGAATTTTAGAGAATGCAATACCACGTATAACACATAACTCTATTTGAATTGAGATGAAAGGAATTCATGAATTAACTTATTCTTATGGAAAAGATTTTATAAGGAGTTGGGTGATGTTTAGAGATTCATGGAGTAGAGTGTTAACGAGCTATAGGGCTTGAGATGTGAGTGTAATGGGATAGTGGTGATGGCCTTTTATAAGATGGAGGAGGGACTCTTTAAGAATGTTTGAAAATATTATTTTATTATAAACTGAATTTCAATAATAAAAGGTCACATTATCTTTTAATTAAAATATAAGTTGAGTATTTTTCTAAATCCTCTCATCTAATTTGTTTTAGACATGTTTTTGGCATAAAATCAACCATATCTTTTATCTTTAACAATTAGATAAATAATTTAACTTTTACTATCTCTTCTTGTATATTAATAATTTATGGTTAATACAGTTTCAATAAATTTCCAAAAAAATTAATGGTTCATTAAGGACATTATCATCATTATCTTGGTTATTTTTCCAATAGTTATATTGTAACAGCCCGAGATTTTATGAAAAATATTCTTTTTAATTTTATTAATGTCTTGTGTTGTACTCTACACCAAAAGAAACTTGCACAACACGCATCTTTGACTTGCCTTGCATTACACGCAATCACAACCTTCCTCGATACCGTGTGTAGTACGCAATACTGAGTTTCACGAAACAACGATATGCTATTAAAATGTTATTAAAACTAGCCGTTATTAATAGTAATAACCACTTTTAAATTTTAGAAATTTTAGCTCTCAAAATGCACTTCATATTTGGATTCGGAGTATCGAATTTAGCCGAAGGTGAAATTTTGGTGCTTTTCGGATAACTTTTATTTTCTGATGAATAGTGAAAATTACTAAATTTTAATTAAAAACAACTTTTTTAATTGAAATAATTAATAGTGATAAATTATTAATTTGAGTGGTTTTAAAGTATATTTAGAATATATTTTTACAATTCAATACAATGTTGGTCATTGGATGTAATTTCACATTTACACCAGACATAAACAAGTGTTAATCTTTTGATAGTTATTATCTCTTAAAAACACGCTATTTGTTGTGACAGCGGAAATTAATTATAAAATTAATTAATGCAACTTATATGTTGGTAATTTTGTAAAATAGAAATCATTTTTGAATTCGGAATATCAATTATAGCTTAGGGTGAAAGTTTGGCATTTTTCTGAAAAACATCAATTTTTGATGAATAGTGAAACTACTAAGTGGTAGTTAAAAAAATAATTTTTTCATAAATCATAATTTTACCGCTTTTGTGAATGGAATTTCAAAATTCCGAGAGCCACAGTTGATGTCAGTAAGTAAAATGTGGTTCAATGAGATGAAAATAATTTTTGGTGAATAGTTACTTTTTACTTTTATTTACCACGGTTAAAAGTAACTAGGGTAATTAAGGGTAAGAATGATATTAATATTACCCTAACACATTTCCTAATTCTATTGGACAAGTGTATCTCGACCAAAAACAACCTTAAGTGTAAAATATTATCATTTAGGACCACTTGTATTGGATTAGGACATTTATTATTATTTAATTCAAAGAAGAGTTAAAAGAGTTAAAATCAATGTATATTTACTAAAACATTTTTAATATAGGGTTGTAAATAATATAAATTAGATTGTAAATATTAATTAGAAATCTAAAAAGATTTCCGACATCATGGTATTTTATTTGTAATTTTTAGACATCAAATAATTTAATTTATTTATGACACATAGATGATGCAGTAATTATCTTATTAATGAAATATTGACATAATTGATATTATAAATACCAAAATTAATGTAATTTAAGACTTTTTATGATTTCCACTAATTTTCTAGGTTACTATGATATATTAGTGTTGATTTAATCAACTTGTTTCGAACATATAATTCTGTTATGACTTTAACAAAAATCGTATATCAAATAGTGTCAAAATTGACACAAAATAGGTTTTAAATCAAATATTATATTATTAATTGTTATTTTATTCCTAAAAATCTAAGGTTCGGCCAAATGACTTAGATAAGAATATAGGTATTAATAATATACATTTTGGGGTTCTTTTGGCATGTTATAGTAAGTGTATTAACCATATAGTGAAAGAAAACAAAAAGACACGGTTAAAGTTAAATTATTTAACTTAGAGTTAAATCTAATTAATAAAGTTAAAATAATACCCTAAACTTGTCTAAATCCTATTGGATGATAGTATTTCGACCCATCCCCACTTTAGCTTTGAAATAAGACCCTTTAGAACCATTATAAACCGATTTTGACTTTAATATAAAATAATATTTTGAGATATTCCTAAGGTGCCCCTCTCCTCCCTTATAAAAGGGAACCTCCTCCCCCTCCTCCTCACACCAATTTGAGCACTCAAGCTCGGCCAACCCCTTCCATTTTCTCCTCTCCACTTCCCTAGAATAATCCTAGAGGTCCTGGTCTTCTTCAAAGACCAATATTAGTTCTCTAAGTGGAGGATTCAAAGAGGCGTTCCAAAGAAGAGGTAATATCCATTACCGATCTTTTCAATTTCTTTCTTCTTCAACTTCTTCTTCTTTATTTGTTTCATTATAAATTAATAACATCAGTATTACATACATACTGTTATGTTATTATAAATATGAAACAACCCTAATTCACCTTCTATCCATCCTACGGAAAAATGAAATCACCGCGCGTGCGTACGTACGGAATACCGTCTCCACGTCGTGGTGTAATCTATTTTCCACCATCACCTTACAAGGATGGGTATAATGGTGTAATGAGAAACTATTTATGATTATTATAATGTAATATTGATACTGAAATAATATATATATACTCAAATACAATTCCACAATCATAGGAACGATATCATCACTCGTGCGTACGTACGGAATACCGTCTCCACGATGTGATGCGACTCTTTCTACATGATCATCATTACATAGTAATTATATAAATGAATTGAATGAATAAATATGATATATGTTACACTAATACCATTCTGGATATAAGGTATCTATAACCTTAAAATAAGAATAAGAATTTATTCGGCAAAACACGTATAAGAACAAAAGGCAATAAGGACCCGAGTAACAAGTAACAATGAAATATTACTAACAAGAAGCTAAGAATATAACCATATATGATATCATGTAAATATGTATGATTCTGGAATAAGTAAATAACATTATTTAAACCATTATACTGGAGCTTCGGACATGTACATAGCAAATCGGACCTAAGGTAAGGGAAATATCACAATCTCATTTTTATCTGAGATTGTTTATAATTTAGTATTTACTGGGGTGTATTTTATCATCCACATCCATGTTTCCTGAATATGAAATATTATTTCCATCCACCTACAAATTTTTAAATCCAATTTTACCCTTCGGTGAGTTTTTAGTAAAGAATATGAAAGGAATCTTTTGTCGTTTTTCGTACGAGGTACTTTTTGACTTTTCCGACAAAAGTACGAAGAATGTTTTTTTATCTTATACGGCAAGAATGGATTTTTAAAACATTATTTCCAAGAATATTACTTTATAAGTTTTCATGTTTATTTTTAATCAAATTCATTTATTTTATAATTGTATGACATGTTAAGAAAAGAAAAGTGTTTTTGAAGTAGAAAGGATATTTTTCTCAAAAATGGAGTTCAAATGTTTTATCAAAATTATTTCCCATCTAAGATATTATAGGGTTCTGTTTTTATCCCTATTATTACATTGATTTGATTATGTTTTGAGGGAATTATTTTTATGAAGTCATTTAACTTATATGATTTGTTTTATTATGTCATGATATTTCAAGAATCCCATTTTTTTTACATGTGTTATGCGATGATGTATGATTTATGATTATGTGGCACACATAAGAAAGGATTCATTATAATATGGGTGGGACCTATATCTCCCTCCAATGCATTGGGTAAAGATTTTATATCTCATGAGATAGACATGGCTGGAACGGTAGGTTATACCGGTTCAGTGAAACAGGACTGGAACAAGGGTGACTCGGTTCAGAAAGGGACTTTGTCCACAAAGATAGTCTTGGCAATGAGTCATGACTAACAATAAATGATTTTCCATGATTATGTGTGCATGCCACAAAGTTTCAAGTTTCATGTTATGATTATGGGGATCTCATTTTCACTTCTATGATTTGTTCCATGTTAAGATATCATGATCTCTTTTGTAGGTTATGATTTTCAAAAAGATATGATATGAATTTTATTTCCTTTATTTTCCCTTACTGAGCATTTGAGCTCACCCTTTTATGTTTTCTTTTCCCCAGGATATAAAGAAAGGTTTTTAGGTAAAAAAAAGGGAAGATCTTTATGGGAGATATTGAAGATCTTTCACCACGATTATAAGATTACGTTCCGAGTTTCAAAAGACACTAAACTATTACGATCCATGTGTGTGTGTTTTTGTTATATACCATGTATTTCGCAAAAGTAATGTAATGTACATGTACGTCAAGCTTCGGGTCTCTGCAGTTGGTATCAGAGGAAAGGTTTAGTCAACCTTTGAAAACTAGGATGCGAGAACTTTAGTGAGATCCCTAGAGATATTTATAAGGTATGTCTAGGGATGTCCCTAAGGATAAGTATACGTATAGGATACAGTCCTAGAACTACGGTAACGATCATACAATTTAACCTAAGATGTTAGATGTTGAGGATACTCCACCTTTATTATGTTGTTTTTCCTAGCATGATTTTTGCCTCTCACACTATTTATTTGGGTTTTAGAAAATGGCTGGAAACAAGATGATTCACGATAATGGAGGATATGATAGACAATGGAATGATATTCTTCATAATGAAATGGGATTTGGAAGTCCAAACAACATTATTATTCCGAATCAGCAATCTCACAATATGATCAATAAAGTAAAATTTGGTAAGTTTCCTGACTCGTCAAATAAGAGAAAGATGGAGTTTCATGATGATCATAGAGGAAAGAAAGTTCAATTTTCCCTACGTAAATCATGTGGGAAGAGGCATCAAGGATAATGTTTCAAAGGAACTGGAAGATGCTTTGGGTGTGGAAAAGAAGGACACAAAGCAAGTAAGTGCAAAGGAAAAGGTTCAGTTAACAACATGGATGAGGATAATGGTATTGCTACGACATCAAAAATGGTTAAATGTTTTAAATGTGGAATGTACGGGGATTATGCAAACCAATTCCCTAAGGGAAAGTATCATGAAGATAATCAGTATGATTGTATGGGAAGTATTTATGTTGATGATGATGAAGAGACTACAAATGATATGTGAGATGAAAGAATTGTTGAAGCTTGGTCAATGGTTTAAGAAGGTAGTGGAATTATTACATGTTTATCAAGTGTAATGTTGTATAAGTAATCTCATTGTACTATGGAATAATGAGACATCTAAGGATTGTTACACTATTGTCTTTCCTAAGTTTTTAAAGTGTATGATTAATGGTACTAGTAACCATGAAATGTTATTCATATATTTTTTGGAAAGTATATGATATGCGCATAATGAAGGAATAATAAGATAATGAGGTGTTTGATTGTATTCATGAGCTCATGACTGATATAATGAGAAGGTTATATCATGGTTTGAGTATATAGAATTTTTGGATTTTGGTATGTGGAAAGAGTTAACTTTTAACTGCATTCATGTTTTCACTGAGGTTCAATGGGTATTCAAGAGAATACACGATTAAGGCCTTTGAATGTTTGGAATGTGACCAACAAGACATATCTTATGATATATGGGGATTAACGACAGTATTAAATCTCTGTTAATCGTTTTCACTATATTATGAGAGTGGACTGCAGTATTATGGATAAGCCTAAAGATTAGAATGGATTATGTTGGACATAAGTTAGTATTGTTTAAGGATAGAAGATTTTCGATATTATTGATGGGATGTTATAGTAATATAGTTTTAGAAAAAGGACAACCTGTAGGACGGGCGACAGCCCATCGCTTCGGACAAGGCTATGGGAATCGAACCCACAACCGAAGTGCGACTGGCCTTTATCGCCTACCACTGGCCTACAGGAAGTCCCTGTTTAGTAGAAACTAGTTTTATTATATTAAGAAGTATGATATATGAAGTATAAGTCCATTTTAGGAACCATATATGATTAATCTCACTATATATCAACTTATGTATAAAATTTTTTGCTAACCTTTTGTTTGAGACAGATGGAATGACTCGTCATTCTATCACATGATCTTCTAACACTTCACGAATAACAAATTCAACTTCATTTATTTAAGAGATGAAGTGGAAATTGTTAAAGCCACGAACAACAGTGATATTGTACCAAAATAAAGTAAGTATTTATTTTAATTCAAATTCTTTAACTTTAGGGAAACGATCTTGAAAACCAAAAATGTTGTCCTAGTGATCTTATATCTGATGAATCAGATGGTACCTTAGATCGTCAAAAATTTATGGCTTTGTGATTGCTGGCTTTTCCATAGCCATGTTCTCTACCACTCTCCATCAGAACATGATGGTTAGATTTCTCTTCCATATCCATATTTTCACCTATGTGGAAACCCAGTGATTAGTTTATTTGGGTAACCGTTACGTTTCATACTTTTGTTTTTAAAGATTTTTTTTGATATTCCTTTTTACGATGTGGGTTTCTATTAAAGAAACATTCGAATAGTAAACCATTTATAACCCCGACGAATTTCGAGGGCGAAATTCATTTTAAGGGGGGTAGAATGTAACAGCCCGAGATTTTATGAAAAATATACTTTTTAATTTTATTAATGTCTTGTGTTGTACGCTACACCAAAAGGAGCTTGCACAACACGCATCTTTTACTTGCCTTGCATTACACGCAATTGCAACCTTCCTCGATACCGTGTGTAGTACGTAATACTGAGTTTTACAAAACAACGATATGCTATTAAAATATTATTAAAACTAGCCATTATGAATAGTAATAAACACTTTTTAAATTTTAGAAATTTTAGCTCTCAAAATGGACTTCATTTTTGGATTCGGAGTATCGAATTTATCCTAAGGTGAAATTTTGGTGCTTTTCGGATAACTTTTATTTTCTGATGAATAGTGAAAATTACTAAATTTTAATTAAAAACAACTTTTTTAATCGAAATAATTAATAGTGATAAATTATTAATTTGAGTGGTTTTAAAGTATATTTAGAATATATTTTTACAATTCAATACAATTTTGGTCATTGGATGTAATTTCACATTTACACCAGACATAAACAAGTGTTAATCTTTTGATAGTTATTATCTCTTAAAAACACGTTATTTGTTGTGACAGCGGAAATTAATTATAAAATAAATTAATGCAACTTATATGTTGGGAATTTTGTAAAATAGAAATCATTTTTGAATTCGGAATATCAATTATAGCTTAGGGTGAAATTTGGGCATTTTTCTGAAAAACTTCAATTTTTAATGAATTGTCAAACTACTAAGTGGTAGTTAAAAAAATTAACTATTTCATAAATCATAATTTTACCGCTTCTGTGAATGGAATTTAAAAAATCCGAGTGCCACAGTTGATGTTAGTAAGTAAAATGTGGTTCAATGAGATGAAAATAATTTTTGGTGAATAATAACTTTTTACTTTTATTTACCACGGTTAAAAGTAAATAGGGTAATTAAGGGTAAGAATGATATTAATATTACCCTAACACATTTCCTAATTCTATTGGACAAATTTATCTCGACCAAAAACAACCTTAAGTGTAAAATATTATCATTTAGGCCCACTTGGATTGGATTAGGACATTTATTATTATTTAATTCAAAGAAGAGTTAAAAGAGTTAAAATCAATGTATATTTACTAAAACATTTTTAATACAGGGTTGTAAATAATATAAATTAGATTGTAAATATTAATTAGAAAGATAAAAATATTTCCTACATGATGGTATTTTATTTGTAATTTTTAGACATCAAATAATTTAATTTTTTTATGACACATAGATGATGCAGTAATTATCTTATTAATGAAATATTGACATAATTGATATTATAAATACCAAAATAAATGTAATTTAAGACTTTTTATGAATTCCACTAATTTTCTAGGTTACTATGATATATTATTGTTGATTTAATAAACTTGGTTCGAACATATAATTCTGTTATGACTTTAACAAAAATCATATAGCAAATAGTGTCAAAATTGACACAAAATAGTTTTTAAATAAAATATTATATTATTAATTGTTATTTTATTCCTAAAAATCTATGGTTCGGCCAAATGACTTAGATAAGGATATAGGTATTAATAATATACAATTTGGGGTTCTTTTGGCATGTTATAGTATGTGTATTAACCATATAGTGAAAGAAAACAAAAAGACACGGTAAAAGTTAAATTATTTAACTTAGAGTTAAATCTAATTGATAAAGTTAAAATAATAACCTAAACTTTTCTATATCCTATTGGATGATAGGATTTCAACCCGTTCCCACTTTAGCTTTGAAATAATACCCTTTGGAACCATTATAATCCGATTTTGACTTTAATATAAAATAATATATTGAGATATTCCTAAGGTGCCCCTCTCCTCCCTTATAAAAGGGCACCTCCTCCCCCTCCTCCTCACACCAATATGAGCACTAAAGCTCGGCCAAACCCTGCCATTTTCTCCTCTCCACTTCCCTAGAATAATCCTAGAGGTCCTGGTCTTCTTCAAATACCAATCTTAGTTCTCTAAGTGGAGGATTCAAAGAGGCGTTCCAAAGAAGAGGTAATATCCATTATCGATCTTTTCAATTGCTTTTTTCTTAAACTTCTTCTTCTTTAGTTGTTTAATTATAAAGTAATAACATCAGTATTACTTACATACTGATATGTTGTTATAAATATGAAAAAACCCTAATTCAACTTCTATCCATCCTACGGAAAAATGAAATCACCGCGCGTGCATACGTACGGAATACCGTCTCCACGCCGTGGTGTAATCTATTTTCCACCATCACCTTACAAGGATGGGTATAATGGTGTAATTAGAAACTATTTATGATTATTATAATGTAATATTGATACTGAAATAATATATATATACTCAAATACAATTCCACGATGATAGGAATGATATCATCACTCGTGCGTACGTACGGAATACCGTCTCCACGATGTGATGCGACTTGTTCTACATGATCATCATTACATAGTAATTATATAAATGAATTAAATTAATAAATATGATATATGTTACACTAATACCATTCTGGATATAAGTTATTTGTAACCTTAAAATAAGTATAAGAATTTATTTTGCAAAACACGCATAAGAACAAAAGGCAATAAGGACCCGAGTAACAAGTAACAATGAAATATTACTAACAATAAGCTAAGAATATAACCATATATGATATCATATAAATATGTATGATTCTGGAATAAGTCAATAACATTATTCAAACCATTATACAGGAGCTTCAGACACGTACAAAGAAAATCGGACCTAAGGTAAGGGAAACATCACAATATCATTTTTATCCGAGATTGTTTATACTTTAGTATTTACTGGGGTGTATTTTATCATCCACATCCATGTTTCCTGAATATGAAATATTATTTCCATCCACCTACAAATTTTTAAATCCAATTTTACCCATCGGTGAGTTTTTAGTAAAGAATATGAAAGAAATCTTTTGTCGTTTTTCGTACGAGGTACTTTTTGACTTTTCCGACAAAAGTACGAAGAATGTTTTTTTTAACTTATACGTCAAGAATGGATTTTTAAAACATTATTTCCAAGAATATTCATTTATAAGTTTTCAAGTTTATTTTTAATCAACTTAATTTATTTTATAATTGTATGACATGTTATGAAAAGAAAAGTGTTTTTTAAGTAGAAAAGATATTTTCCTCAAAAATGGAGTTCAAATGTTTTATCAAAATTATTTCCCATCTAAGATAATATAGGGTCCTGTTTTTATCCCTATTATTACATTGATTTGATTATGTTTTGAGGGAATTATTTTTATGAAGTCATTTACCTTATATGATTTGTTTTATTATGTCATGATGTTTCAAGAATCCCATTTTTGTTACATGTGTTATGCGATGATGTATGATTTATGATTATTTGGCACACATAAGAAAGGATTCATTATAAGATGGGTGGGACATATATCTCCCTCCAATGCATTGGGTAAAGATTTTATATCTCATGAGATAGACATGGCTGGAATGGTAGGTTATACCGGTTCAGTGAAACAGGACTGGAACTAGGGTGACTCGGTTCAGAAAGGGACTTTGTCCACTAAGATAGTCTTGGAAATGAGTCATGACTAACAAGAAATGATTTTCAATGATTATGTGTGCATGCCACAAAGTTTCAAGTTTCATGTTATGATTATGGGGATCTCATTTTCACTTCTATGATTTGTTCCATGTTAAGATATTATGATCTCTTTTGCAGGTTATGATTTTCAAAAAGATATGATATGATTTTTATTTCCTTTATTTTCCCTTGCTGAGCATTCGAGCTCACCCTTTTATGTTTTCTTTTCCCCATTATATAAAGAAATGTTTTAGGTAAAAAAAAGGGAAGATCTTTATGGGAGATATTGAAGATCTTTCACCACGATTAGAAGATTACGTTCCGAGTTTCCAAAGACACTAATCTATTACGATCCTTGTGTGTGTGTTTTTGTTATGTACCAAGTATTCCGCAAAAGTAATGTAATGTCCATGTACGTCAAGCTTCGGGTCTCTACATATATTTTTAAGATTATTATATCAACTAATAAAATATTTTTTTAAAAAACTCATTTATGTTAATTTATATACTATTTATATTATGAATATTTATGAAAATCTAAAAAATAATTATTATTTAGAAAAATATTGATAAATTCAAATATAAAATGTTATAATTATCTCTAAAATTATAGGATTTTATAAAAAGATTCAAAATATATTTATTTTTATATTTATAATCTCACTTATTTAAATCTTTTATTATTAATGTAATGACTACATCACCATTGTGTCATAAATAAATTTATTTATATGATGTCAAATAATTATAAATAAATTTATTTATATGATGTCAAATAATTATAAATAAAATACTATGATGTAAGAAATCATTTCATATTTTAAAGGATTATTTTTAGTCAAAAAGATCACATATTTAACCATATATAAAAATTCTTTTACTAAATTATATATGTTTATGTTATATTTTCTTAAACATTAAATTAATTTTCATAAAGTGTCATTTTCACTTACAAGTGCCTCTATGGGGTCCCAAAATTGACCCAAGGATTACATGGTCGGACATGTACCAATGCATAGGGTCAGGACATGTTTAAGTGTAATTTAATATTATTATAATACTATTTTTAAACTTAATTACCAGATTTACCCTTTAACCATGGTGAATAAAATATTTATTGAAGTTACTATTCATAATATCTAAAAATAAAAGTTTCCTATTTACACAATTCCGACCTCCTGATTCAAAATATGGAATCCATTTTTCCAAATTCAAAATGTAGATGATGAATAAATTAATTTCAAATTAATTCATTTTGTTAATACTATAAAGCGTGTTTTTAAGGAATAATAACTATCAAAAGATTGACCTGATTTTTTGTCTAATTAAAATGTGAAATTATTTAAAATAACCAAAATTTGATTCAATTATAAAAATATAATCTAATTACTCATTAAAACCAATTAAAAAGTTAATCTATCCATATAAATAAATTATATTAAAAGAGCATTTTTAATTTATAATGTGGTATTTTTCACTATTAATCAAAAAATGATCTTTATCAGAAAAATACCAACATTTCACCCGAAGTAAATTGTTATGTTTGACTTATAAAGAATTAGTTTATTTTGTAAAATGGAACATATATAAGTGACAAGAAATAGATTTGAAAACGGTTCTCCATCAAAAGGGTGTAAATGACCTTTTTAAGAATATTAGAGTATTTCATGCTTAAAATCAGATTCATTCTTATTTTAATCCTATAACCATTATTAGATAAAAGTAAAAACACATAAAAATCATGCGTAATTATATTGTTTTTAGTTCTTTTCATTCCCTCCAATAAAATGTCCATGTTTTAACTAACATTTAAATAATAATAATATTATATTATTATTCGGTATAACACAAAGTTGTGTGCAACATAAGATTTCAAATAAACCCATTGTTTCATGTTGATTATGCTATCTGAAATAGCATCCACTTGAATGTAAAATTAATATTTACTTCAAAAAAATTGTAAATACCCAGAATTTCTGAGGGAATTTTTTTTCTTAAATACATGGTAATTTTACGTGTCCGCGATAACAGACGGAGTGTTATTCCGAGGCCCGGTGTACCCGAAAACAATTTCTGATGTATGTTTGGGTAAGTTTAGTAAACGAACAAGCCAGTTTTTAAAACATTTATAATGGAGATTAGAATTAAAATCTGAGGGCACCATTGAACTCTTAGCACCGATATTCATTTGCAAATACTTTCACCTTGACGACAGTCGGTCGAAAATAAAAAATAGTTTTGCTGTTTTTAGAGAATGTTTTAAATAATAATAAAGTGTGTGGATTTATTTTTATTCGTCGGTTAAAACCTCCACATGGAAGTTGGAGGTGGTACCACCACACCTTAACCTCCCATGATAGGTTATGGTGGTGGGGCCCACCCGAACCTAACCTCATATTCCTAATTAATATGGTGGGGACCACCCGATGTTAAAACCTCTTGAACTCCCAATTAAGTGGAGAGAAACATCTTCAGCTTCCAACTTTATGGTGTCAAATCCACTCAAATAATTAATTGAGCACATCGATTAATTAATTTGAAACTTTCTGAATTATGTGCTGAAGATTAAATAATAGATAATAATAATCTATTATTTTGGTTGCCATTTGTCTTTGGGTGGAACCTGGGAGAGGGGAGAACATGGGAGAAGGATCCCAGCAAACAATGTGTTCTACCGACGAAGAATGCTCCATCCGACGAAGATTTTCAACCTCGATCCAGACTTCGACTTCCTTCCTCAGAAGCTCCTCAACGTAGGATGCATTCGTCTACAACAAATTGATGTTCGCCTTTCCGTTACTTCATTAAGGATTAAAAAACAATTCTATGGGTTTGAACATTGTTTTGTTTCCCGTTCTTTGTTTACCATCGAGGATTATAAATTGAATCTGCTTGCTATCACCCTAACACAGAGGGTGCTTGCCGAACAAACACAGCCTGACACCTCCGCCAACTTTGTGGAATTTGACATTAAACACGACATGAGACCGTGAAGAGAGATTCTCATCAACATTGATTGAGGATCGAAAGTGAAATCCTGAGGAATTCACAGCTACTTTCGGAATGATAATCGGGCCACTGGAACTCATTCGGTTACCAGGTGGCATGACCCCCCTGGACGCAGCTAGGTCGGGCCCCATGGGCTGCTGGGCCAGACCCAGCACGGGCTGAACCGAGTGCGGGCTGGACATAGAGCAGGTTGGTGCACCTCCATTGACTGGGTCAGACCCAAAGACCGGGATGGACCCTAGTCCGGACCTGGGTCAGGTCGGGTTGGTATGACTGGGTCAGACCGGACCCCAACCTGTTCGACCTGTTTCCATAATTTGTCACGTAACTTTTGATACATGCGTCCGATTAGAAAACAGTCAGCATTGATGGAAATATTTGAAGGAGAAGATTCTTTTGGTATACCCCACTCAAGTTTTGGACCTAGTTGGGGTATGGCCGAGTTGGATCGAACGTAATTCCAACCAGGCCCAGGGAACAGAAATGCCAATAACTCTCAGTCCGGGTGTCTGATTGACACACCATCTATCACATTGAGTTTCTTATGGAAATATGGATCGTTTGGATATACAAACTATGGGCATCGTGGGAGTTGATGTATCAACACTTGGCTTTAGTAGAGGACCCTCCCAGAATCAAGCATGCTTTTTGAGGAACCATGTGGATGGTTGTGTACTATCGACTGTTCCTAGATCCTATGTGGGTTCGATAGCATTGATGACTGTTCCTAGATCCTTCATGGCTTCAATTGCACCAACGACTGTTCCTGGATCGTTTGTGGGTTCGACAACACTAACGACTGTTCCTGAATCCTGTGTGGGTTCGACAGCTTCGATGAATGTTCCTGGATCCTATGTGGGTTCGACAGCTCTGTTTACTATTACTAGATCCTGTGTGGATTCGAAAATTCTGATTTCTATTCCTGGATCCTACGTGGGTTTGATAGAATAGATGATTCAGTGGATACAGTTGATTATCTCTATCTCTCTACATATGTTGTATACCTGAGTGAGATGAGTCAGTAACTTTGTCTTTTCCTTATGATTTAGACGGATAACTTGATAACATAGGTATATGTATGAGAATATACCATTGTGAGGTTATCTATTGATCTCTTACTTTGCGGTTTATCCTTGATGGATTTTGTGAGACATTGAGGGTCTCAGGGTCTCTACTGATATCATTATACTCACCCCTGCACGGGCTATGCCAGCACCTTGTTGTGTTGTATGGAGACGACAGACAGCGCTAACCTAGGCTAAGTGTACAAAGATTGGATGGCACCTAGAGGTGGATCACACAACGTGACTGTAAACTGAGGAGACATAAAGATGTGGTGTGTTGTTAGGATATCTGTACCAACCCTTCAGGTAGGATTTTTGAGTGGACGATCCAGGGGTTGTTTTACCTTTTTCGAAAACATGTACATTCAGTTTCTTGTATTTTCTAGTTGGGCTTGTATTATGGAACCATTTCACTTTTTGTACTCTCTTGTTGGTTATTCAGTTGTACTTAGTTTTCTTCTTCTAGCATGTACATTTTTATCTGTGTTTTCAGGTTATAGTGGAATTCCCATCCCAGTTTAAGGGATTTATGCCTTTGGTGCTAGTCTCCAGCCCTTGACCTATGAATGGTGGGCTTGGGGTAGTCATGGTACGGGCCTTGGGGTATGGGTCATGACAAATTGGTATCAAAGGAGTCGATTTTACATCATAATATAGGACTCTGATCTTTTCTATGAAGAAATAGTGTCAAGGGTACTGAGTATGGTTTTTAGTTCTGGAAGTCCCGTGTTGTTGTGGTTGCCGACATATCCAAACACCAGGACCCTAACTTCGGATTTATGACTTAGTGCATGAAAACAATGACTGTGTGTGTTTTTCAAGAGTTTTAATAGTGTTCTCTTTGAGTCAACTCACCAGGTATAACATATTGAATGTGGCACACCTATTTCATTTTAGTATGGCCCCACGTAGATAGCCAACCAGGGTTCTAGGCTTTGTGTGCGATGGCTGCTCTACGAGCGACAGGGCCTCGGTGCAGGGCCCTATCACAACGGAGGCACCAGCGGTACCACTAATCGTTGGGCCACCGATTCCACCAGCCCCATCAACAGAGAGTGCGCGCTACCTGAGTTAGTTGCATGAGTTCCAGAGCTAGAGGCCACATAGGTACAGTGGAGAGACGGACCTGCAGGCGGCTGAGGATTGAATGGTGGTTGTGGTGAGAGTCTTCAGACTCATAGGGACACCAGCATACCTTATGGTGATCCTTCTCGCGAGTCTCCTTCAGGAAGAAATGGGAAAATGGTGGAGCCAGATTTTCCAGGTGCATGACGAGGCGAAACTTCTCTGGGTATACATCGAGAGCCTCTTTTGGGCATAGTTGGTCCTAGCCACTCTACGTGCGGTGTGGATACAGAAGCGATTGCATCTACATTAGGGTAGCATGACGGTGGCGCAGTACTCAACGAGGTTCACTGAACTATCGCGCTACTCCACAGATATGGTATGGGACCCATTCTTCAGTTCTCATACCTTCAAATAGGGGCTCAGGTGAGAGATTAGAGCATATATAATCTCCCTCAGTATCCCGATGCAGGCATGGTTGTTGGATCAAGCCCTATTAGTGGAGAGTTTCCTTTATGAGTATTCACCAGTAGTGCGACCCACCACCGGAATTTACGTAGAGGATTCTTCTTCAGTAGGAAGAAGACATATGTCACAGAGGTCAATGCTGACCAGACCATCCAGTGGATGACCTCAGGACATCAGTTCAGTTGTGCGAGGCACACAATACATATCCAGTCATTCCATGAACATGTAGTGTTTCACATGCGGTGGGCAAGGTCACATGGCTTGGGACTATCTGACCCACCATTCTGATGATCATCAAATGGTTGAGGGACCTCCTAAGTAGAGGTAGAGGTTCAATAAAGGCGATCGGCATGGACATAGGTGGATGTGGAAAAGGATCTGGTCGTGCAGCCGGTAGTGGATGTCGTTACGAGGTGTTACCAACACCACCACCAAAAGGTCCACCCCGAACAAAGGGATTAGGTTGATAGGGGAGAGCTCATCTCGAGGATGATGAGGCATACGATCATGGTGGTCCAGAGATGATTCGAGGTATGATCTATGTCTACTACACCTTAGCTACAGTTCTTATAGACACAGGTTCCAGTCACTCATTCATTGCCACTATCCTCATTCAGAGCTCGAAGATTTTGACAGAGCCATTGTCTTGATCCTTACGGTTATAGACTCCTACGAGAGATAACTCAATGATCACGCACTGGAACTGATAGTGTGAGATTACTCTAGGATGCGGGAGCATTAGTTGGGATCTCCTCGTAGCGGTGTCGAGTCTGTATGATGTCATCATGGGTATGGACTGGTTATCTATAGTACATGCTCAGATCGACTGTATTAGGCGCAAAGTGTAGTGTGTATACAAGTATGGGACTAGGTTCACCATCACCGGAGAGAAGGGAGCCTTTGTAGCATAGGAAAGACTTACTTGGAGGAGGGTACAACTGATCACTCATCATTTGGCCTACCTTAGCCTCAGAGAAGTTGATGTGGGGAGTCTGAGCTATCCGGTAGTGGTGGACCAGTACATGGATTTTTTCCCTAATGATGTCCCTGGTCTACCTTCACGCATAGGGGTGGACTTCTACATTGACTTATACCATGGGATGACAATGATATCTACACCAGCATATCGGATTGCTCCCACTAAGCTTCATGAGCTACGGGTACAGTTGGAGGACTTGCAGGGGAAGTGATTAATCTGGCTCAGTGTTTCTCCCAGGGCAGCCTCGATTCTATTTGCCAAGAAGGTGGATGGGAGATTCAGGATTTTTGTTGATTACCTTCGCCTGAACCAAGTGACCCTTAAGAACAAGTACCCAATCTCATGGATTAACGACATCTTTGATCAGCTGAAGGGAGCATGGTGGTTCTCGAATATAGACCATAGATAAGGCTATCCCCAGATCATAGTTCGAGATGAGTATGAGTATAAGATGTCCTTCAGTTGTCGATACAGCCACTACGAGTTCTTATTTATGACTTTCGACATAACCAATGCTCCAGTAGTGTTCATGGGACTCATGAACAATATTTTCCAGCCTTAACTTGACCGCTTTGTCGTATTCTTCATCAATGACATTGTAATCTACTCGACTACTAAGGAGGAGCATGCCTACCATTTGCATGTAGTAATGGACAAAAATCGATAGCACCATCTTTATGGTAATCTCTCAAAGTGCCAGTTTTGGATCCAAAAGGTTCACTTTCTGGGACATGTCATCTCAGAGGTTGGAGTTGCAGTAGATCTTGGAATGATAGAGGTGTTACATTATTTGATTCCACCCAAGAGTGTAATTGAGGTATGTAGATTCCTAGGATAGGCTGGATACTACAAGAGTTTCATATCAGATTTCATATGAGTTGAAACACCACTATCATCTATGCAATGAATGTGCAACCCTTTGTGTGGTCGGAGATATTCTAGTAGAGATTTTAAGAGATGAGATAGAGGATGACTAGTGCCCCCCATATTAAGGCTTCTATAGGAGGTCTTAGGGTACATAGTCTAATACAACGCATTAGAGGCCAGACTCAGGTGTTCCCTGATATAGGAGCAAGAAATGATCTCTTATGGTTCTCATCTGCTCAGAAAACATGAACAAAACTACGACACCCCTGACCTAGAGTTATCAGTTGTGGTATTCTCCTTGATGATGTGGCGAAACTATCTGAGGGGTGATCATTTCACAGTCTACTCTGACCACATGAGTCTCATGTATATCTTCTCTCAGAAAGACCTGAACCTGAGACAACAACGTTGGATTGAGATCCTCCAGGACTATGACATTGAGATAGTCTATACTCATAGTAATGGGAATGTGGTTGTAGATGCACTCATTAAGAAGTATGGTATACATCTTCTAGGTGAGGCGACAGAGCAACTAGTTGCTTTACAGATATCCATTGATGATAAGGATAGAGGTGCCATTATTTAGTCTCTTACAGTCACTCCACCACTTATTGAAGGATTTAGGGAGGCGCAGTGTGGGGACGTTGACTATGAGACACGACGGGCTCAGATATTTACAGGGCAGACACCTGATGGATTTTCTGAAGGTGGGGAGCCTGTTATCCACTTCAGAGGACGTAATATGGTTTTAGTGTCACTTCTGGAGGAAGTGTTGAGGGAGTTTCACACATCCCCTCTAGTGGTACATCCAAAAGAGGTGAATATGTACTTGGATCTCCGGTTGAAACACTAGTGTCCGAGGATAAAGAAAGAAGTTGTTGAGTTGGTCTCATGGTGCCTCACATGTCACCAAGTGAAGGCGAATCATCAGGTAGCAGTAGGATTGGATCAGCCGTTAGAGGTCCTAGAGTAGAAGTGGGATGGGATATCCCTGGGATGGGATATCCCTGGACTTATTGATAGGACTTCAACGTACATCTAGGGTTCATGACTCAATTTGTGTGATCATTTACCGACTCACCATGTCGACTCATATCCTAGCAATCAGAGATTAGTGTTCAGTAGAGAGATTGGGACGACTCTATGTGCAGGTGATTGTGCGACTACATGGAGTACCTTATTCTATTGTCTCTGATCATGACGTATGATTTACTTCCCGGGTATGGTAGGGGTTGCATTAGGCTTTCTGAATGTAGATTTATCTGAGCACCACCTTCCATCCCCAAATAGATGGCCAGACCAAACATACCATTTAGACCATCAAGGAAATGTTGTTTGCTTGTGTCCTCGACTTCAGTCGTAGCTGGGAGGATCACTTACCTTTGGTGGTTTTTTATACAACAACATCTATCACTTCCACCATCGGGATAAATGCTTTTTGAGTCCTTCTATGGTCGACCATGCAGATTCCCACTATGCTGGAAAGACCATGGGGAGTCAGCACTAGTGGGACCAGAGATGGTTTGAGCTATCATGAACAAGGTTTAGAGCATCTAGGAGAGGATGAATATTATACAGAGTAGGAAAAAGTCATATACTGATAAGAGATGGAGACATCTGGAGTTTTAGGATGGAGACCACGTCTTTCTACAGGTCTCAGCTCGATGAGGATTACAATGATTTGGTCGAGGTGGCAAGTTATCTCCATATTTCATCAATCCTTTTAAGGTACTAAGCATAGTTGGTGAGGTGGCATACCTCTTATCTCTTCCACCTCAGTTGATGAAGGTGCACGACATATTTCATGTATCCCAGCTGAGGAGATATGTGGATGACCCTTCTCACATCATCGACCTTGTCGAGATGGATGTTGAAAATGGGGTGACTTCTATGGGGGTTCTAATGGATATTGAGGATCAAAAGGAGCGGGTCATTCATAGATGGTCAATACCTATGGTACGCATCTGATGGTAGCATGAGAACCTCCAGGAGAGCACATCGGTGAGGGATGCTCAGATGCATGATCAGTACCCCCAATTGTTCCCTATATTGGAGTTATAGTTTACTGGGATGTAAATCCCTGAGCTGGGTAGAATTTAAAGACCCTGAATTTCCATTGAATTTTTTTTCATAAATATATGTAAATTTTACAAGTCCGCGAAAACTAACGGTGTGTGATTCCGAGGCCCGGTGTGCCAGGAATCAATTTCTCAATTTTGTTCGATTACATTTAGTAAACGTATGAGTGGGTTTTTATAATGTTTTTACCGGTTCTCAGAATTGATATCCGAGGACACCGTTGAACTCCCAGTTCCGGTATTCGCTTAGGAATACTCTAACCTCGATGGCAGTTGGTCAAGAAAAAAAATATATTTTTGGGGGTTTTAGAGAATGTTTTAAATAAAAATAAAGTGTGTGGCTTTATTTTTATACGTGGGTTAAAACCTTCACATGGAATTTCGAGGTGGGACCACCGCAACATAACCTCCCATGAGAGGTTATGGTGGTGTGGCCCACCCAAAACTAACCTCCTCTTCATAATTAATACAGTGGGGACCACCCGAGGTTAAAACCTCTTGAGATCCCCATTATGTTGGGAGAAACCTCTTGAGCTCCCATATTTATGGTGTCAAATTCTCTCAATAGATTACATGAACACATCAATTCATTATTTTTAATGTTTCTGAATTATGTGGAAATGATTTAATAATAGGTAAGAATAATCTATTGTTTTGGTTAGAATTTTTCGTTGGGTGGAACTTGGGAGAGGGGAAAACATGGGAGAAGGCTCCCATTGAAGAATGTGTTCCACCGACGAAGAACGCTCCAACCGATGAAGAATGTTGACCACAATAATGACCTCAAATTCCTTCTCCGGAACCTCCTCGATGTAGGATGTGTTTATCGACAACGAATCGATGTCCGAAGTTCTGTGACTTTGTCAACGATCCACGAAAAAAGGTAGGGGTTAGAACTTTTTTTTGTTTCTCGTTCTTATTTTACCATCTAGGATTGTAAATTGAATCTACATGCTATCACCCTAACACGGAGGGTGCGCGCCGAACAAACATCGACCGAACCCTTCTCCATATTTGTGTAATTTTTCATTAAACACATCATGAGACTGGGATGATTGATTCTCATCAACGATGATGGAAGATCGAAGGAGATATCTGGAGGAATTCACGGCTACTTCCGAAATGAGAATCATCCCACCAGAACTCATTCGTTGACCTGTAAAAAGTTTCCTAAAGGATGAAGCGTCAATTATCACCACATGGATGGAGATGGTGCAACCACCCCATTGGATGATTAAACTGCTACCAATGGGCCGCGGTGGTGCAATGACGGCCGACATAATCCCGATAGTGAATAAAACCAGCAGCCTGAGCCTCCGGGTTGCCGGAGAAGGTGTTTTGAAACCGCGCCACGCGGTGGAACCAAAGAGGGTTTGTGGCGGTGTAGTAGCAGTCCGCATAAGGTAGGCCAGGAGGAGTATCGGTGGCCTGAGCCACCAGGTTGCCGGAGAAGGTGCAGTGAAACGGCGCCGTGCGGGAGGCGGCTGGAAGCTCGGCCAGCTTGGAGGAGAGAGACCCCATGCTATGTCTCGCGTGATGTGGACCAGTGCCACATGGTGTTAGTTTTGGAAACCACTCAAATAGATAAGATGTTCGGGTTTCTAGGGGGCACAGCCTCCCCCCTAGACTCAGCTAAGGCAGATTCCACTGGCCGCAGAGCCGGACCCATTGCTGGTCGGGCTGCCAACGTGGGTCAGGCCGCCTCCTTAGGCTAAGCCACCCTCACAGGCCTAGCCACCTCCGCAGACCGGGTCGGACTCGAGGACCAGGTCGATCCCACCAGGCCGGTCTGGACCCGGACCCATTCGACCTGTTTCAATAATTTTTCTCATAACATGAGAAACAGGTGACCGATTGGAGAACCTTATATGGCGACAGGAACCCTGTAAGGAGATATTTCTTTTTGTATACCCCACTCGAGGTTTGGACATAGTTGGCGTATAGCCCGATTGAATCTAATGTAATTCCAACTTGGACCTCAGAACAAAAATGACAATAACTCTCAGACCATTAATCAAATTGACACACCTTCTATCGCACTGAGTTTAGTATGGAAAGATGGATATTTTGGATACATCAACATGGGATTTCGTTGAAGATGGTGTATCAAAACTTGTCTTGAGGAGCGTAACATCCTAGAATCAGGAATCCTTTGTGCGGAACCTTGTGGCTGGCTATGCACTTTCAACTATTCCTGGATGCTGTGTGGGTTCGATAGCACTGACGATTTTTCCTGGATCCCATGTGGGTTCGACAATACTAACGACTGTTCTTGGATCCCGTGTGGGTTTGACAGCACTAACGACTGTTCGTGGATCTTGTGTGGGTTCGAATGCTTCGATGACTGTTCCTGCATCCCGTGTGGGTTCGACAGCTCCATTAATTATTCATGGATCCTGTATGGGTTCGACATTTCTAATTTCTATTCCTAGATCCTATGTGGGTTCGACAGAATAAGGGATTCAATGGCTACATCCAATCATCTCTATCTCTATACATATGTTTTATACATGTGTGAAATTAGTCAGTAACATTTTTTCCTCATGAATGAGATGATTACATGATAACTTTGATATATGTATGGGCATATACCTATGTGGGGTTATATGTTGATCTCATAATTTGTGGTTTATCCTTGTTGTATTTTGTGAGACCTTGAGGGTATCGGGGACCCTACAGAGTATATTTAAAATCACCCCTGTACGGGCTATTCCCACACCTCGTTGTGTTGGATGATGATGACAGAATGTGCTGATCGAGGCTGAGTGTACTAGGATTGGATGGTACCCAGAGGTGGGTCACACAGCGTGAGTGTACACGGAGGAGACAGATGAACGTGGTGTGCTGTGTAGGCGATCTATACCTACCCTTCAGGTAGGATATCCTAGTGGATGATCCAAGAGCTATTTTCCCTTTTTCCAGTACTTGTACTTTTAGTTTCTTATAATTTATAGTTGGGCTTATATTCTGGCCCATTTTCAGTTTCTGTACTCTCTTGTTGGTTATTCAGTTTTACATAGTGTTTTGCTTCCATCATGTACTCTGATGTTTGCATTTTTCAAGTTATAAAAGTAATGCCTTTCCATTTTTAGGTATTTATGCCTTTGG
Organism: Viscum album; assembly: GCA_963277665.1. Classification (NCBI taxonomy): domain Eukaryota; kingdom Viridiplantae; phylum Streptophyta; class Magnoliopsida; order Santalales; family Viscaceae; genus Viscum; species Viscum album. The sequence goes on along the minus strand of OY728153.1, from coordinate 1,136,495,046 downwards.
TGCTCTTCGCTAGCCCCTGGCCTATGGAAGGCTGGCTTGGGGTAGTAACGGTACTAGGCCCAGTGGACGGGTCATGAAAAAGATTATTAAATATGAAAATGTCACATTCATTAGTTACAATGGTTGTTGCATCGTTCTCCCTTATGGGAATTTCATACTCGCCATTTTAAAATTGGGATTGGAATCTTAATTGAAAGTCCCACATCAGATAAAGAGTCCATAAATCTATCACAATAGGAGAAATAAAAAAAGTACAAAGGTCACCAAAGATAACCTATAATAGTATTTCATGAAAATGTGGATATAAAAAAGACTATAATTGTCCTGTTCTAAAGGAGAGTGAAAGAAAACATGACCAGGATAAATTTAACCACTACAAAACCACAAACATTTGATAGGTTAAATGGTATTAGGTTTCCCATTAGTAAAAAGTGAATAGAAATCATTTTTATGTTATGTTTCATTTAATAAAGTTTGATAATTTATTTATGAGATTTACTAAGTACATAAGGAAATATACTTACTTTTCAGGTATAATTTCATCCTTTAATAAGTTTCTACCAAAAACTCATCTTTTCTCTAAACGACAAGTATTGATGATTTTTTTTCACACATAAAGCACTAGAATCAACCTCTAGACTATCACATAATCCCCAAAAGATGAACTATATATTTCCCTTTCTATAGACATTATCCAAAACCAAAATGGTTAGAACAAGATCCAGTAATCCCCAAAAATGGATAGTATGTTATCCAAATAAATACTACTATCAATCCCCAAAATTTGACAAAAATTACCTAAATTTAAAAAAAGACCATTCAATAATCAAATTTCCTAAAAATTCTCCAATTTAACCCAAAATATGATTGAAACCCAAAACAAATAAGGATTTAATCATATAGTCTGTGATGATAAATTTTCTAATTTAATTCCAAATAACAGCAACTACTCTTAAATCCTCACACTCAGTATTAATTAACCTAATGACATATTCCCTATGAAGGGATAATAATTTCAATAAATAACCCAAATTTGTATATTTCCCCAATAAAAACATTGATTCTTCAAAAACAAAATTTCAATAATTACTCCACAAATGAGATCCTAGAGTATTTTATATTCCTTAAGCATATAGTGTTCCCAAAAGAGATAACATCTTCCAAAATTACCTTTATCCCAAAATCATGAAATCATTTTCCTATACTAAGGATATCCATTTGATAAAACATAAGTTCCCAAAATAATATTATTCTTGATCCATTATATAATATCACTAAAAAATAATTCATCATACTAATAAGGGACTTCACGTAGTCTAGTGGTAGGTGATAAAACCCAACAGCACATTGGTTATGGGTTCGATCCCCATAGCTTTGTCCAACTCGATGGGTTGTCACATGGTATTCCTGTTTTCCTTTTTGAAAAACAATATAATTTTATAAGATTCCAAAATATGATAAAAATTCCTAAAAAATAACAATAATATATTTTAATAACAAATGATATCTCATACCTCACATTTTTTGGACAACGTAATAACATATAAATACCTCAAATTCAAGGATCTTATAAACCCAAATGGTTCATTATAACTATATCCATAAAAGAAGAGACAATTATTCCTTGAATAAAATTTTCACATATCAAACTTCAGGATTTCACATACTAGAAAAAGTCTTCCAATGTAATCCCATCATCAAAAGACCCTTAATACTTTTAAGAATTTTATCGTCCTAAAATCTAGCATAACTCTAGAATCCATTATATGTAGACTTCATACACATTCAGTGTTCTTCACGACACATTAACCATTATTTCCCAACTTTTTCCATAATACATACCTCCTACAAACAAAATCAGGAATCAAATCCTATGATTCAATAATGTTAAAACATCAGCTAAAAAATAATTCATACCTTTCATTGGTCACTGTATGTTTCCTCATCCACAATTGGAATGAAATTTGGTATTGCTATACATATATTTGAACGGTCCTAATGATCCCATTCCTAAACATTCTTAGTATGATATCTATTTTTATAATGACCATGTACACCACATTTAAAACAATCAGTTGATCCCTAGGAAAGAACATCATTCCCATTCTTGGATTCAAATGGATGCGTCTTTTTTCCATTGTAGGTTCTTGCTTCATAACATTTATTACCGCATCTATAGAATATTACAATCCCATTGAAGAATTTTTATAGGTGTTTTGTTTCAAATCATTGACCTATAGGTTTTTAATATACATACATGTTTTATTATTACATAAACATATGTAGTGATTTGTTTCTCACATATAAAATTTATAAAAAATCACCAAGGATATTGTTCTTAATCACGACTCTAGATAGTTGGTCGAGAATAACCATAATATTTCTCATTGTAGCTCCCCTTTTATTCATATTCTTATTCATAAGACTGTCACATTTTTCTTCACATATATTGTATCATTGGGGCTTGATAGATCCATCCATTTACAAAAACCAAAAAAGTCACTGTGAGTATATCTGTAAAATAATCATATAATATCTTATGAGGAGGGTAGAAAATAAGATAAAATTATTCATGTTATCATAAACACATTTTATATATCTGAAATAACTATTACTCTTTATAATATGCTAACCATTATGGTTATTTCACTTATGTTTAAATAACACCATACCCTCTAAAGTTATCTAAGCTGAACATTGGTACCAAATATAAGGCCCCAGTATTAAACATTACATAATCTTGGGTCAATTCTAGAATTCACAATGAGAATCATTTTAGGATTACAGTTGTAGATAATTAGGCCACAAATCTTACATAACATATCATATATTACATTGTACACACTTCTACTCAGTATCCTTTTTTCATAAAATAAAAAGTCATAAAAGAAAAAAATAACTCTCTTCTTGATTTAAATCTTATTGAGTTATTCCTTTCTATTACCCGACATTATACCATATGTAAAACTTTTAAATAACATGGGATAAGCATAAAAAGATTAGTATTTGTTTTAAAATAAGGAATGAATTAATTAGACCATCAATACATGAAAAACATAAGATGATTAATATACCTCATGAAATCATAAGATTTATAAATAATGCATAGAAATCATAAATAGTAAATGTAAACTATGGAATCCATATTAAAAATACATTGTATCCTTCACAACTACAAAGGGAGTTACGTGGGAATACTCATCATAGTATATTCCCTAAATCTTTTTGGAGAAACATTAACGTTTCCATCTGTCATGTTACCCAATGCATTGGAGAGTTATCTTGGGCTCACCCGCCCTACGTTTATCACAAAACCACCCATATATGTATAAAATTTCCCTGTAACCACAAAATATTAATTAAAAATTAAAAAACCATAATGTAAATATAACATTTCCATACATCTTTCAAAATATATCAATTCTAGATATTGACATAATCCATTAATTTAAAACATTCAAAATGATGTGTTTTAAATAAAATTATCTCAAACCACTTTGAACCTTATGATGGTAATTTACACATTAAAACAATCATGTCAATATAAATAAATCCTTAAAATCATTTATAAAAAAAGTATGTAAAATTGAATTATTTAGAAGATTAAATCTTCAAAACATATAAAAAGATGTTTTCGTTAAAGAAACCTTTACCACTTGAGAAACTCTTGTATAAATATCATTAAATAATAACATCAAATAAAACTAAAAATATCATGATAATATATAAATTTGCGATATAAATGTTTTAAAGTGTTTTATATACACTTTATTGGATAATTAAGGTGCACAATATCAAGATATGCCTCAATCAAAGGAGATTTACCGGCATTCCCTTACGAAAATCCAACAGCCTCTTCAAATTAAAATTCAGAAAATGAGATGATGTGTTTGAAAAGGGTATCTATTCACATGGAAATATAATTTACAAAAATAAGTATATATAATAAACTATCCCAACATAATAAAATAGAAATTAAGTGCTATAAAAAATAATAACTCTTTGACTAAAAGAGGAGGGTGAAATGTTCCCTTTCAAAGATCATTTTGTAAATAAAAAAGTTCATATTATATATATTAACTATAATTAAAAATTAATAAATTATAAACAAAATTTTTGATATTAAAATTTATTTCATACATAATAATAGAATGAAATTAATAAAAAGTATAAGATTATCCCAAAGAATGTAAATTTGGTTAAGATGTTCCCTTACCTTGTGTCTAACAAGACTCTTTCGTTCTTTAATTTCCTAAATAACAAGATTAAGTTAATTTATACATAAAAAGTATATTTTTCAACTTTATTATTCCTTTTATATAACTTATTACCTTTATTTCACAATTAGTTCATTATTTGAGTTCATTTCAGACATTTTGTTGATGTTCGGAACTTGTGTCAAAAATGAACTTGTTATAATTATAAATTGATCTTGTGGTCAAAAGTACATTATCTATAGATTTATATTAATTATTGAGATATAATATATATAATATAAATCCAGTATATATTTATTTACAATAGTATTTTTCATTTGGATATATGAAAATGAAATGCATTATTCTTGGAGACGGTAAGCCGTACGTACGGATGAACGCTACTTTCATTTATCTTTTTTCATTTCTAATGGAATGAAAACTAAATGATACATAGGGATATTAAAATTAAATTATAATATATGTGTTATATATGTTACATAATTTCATTAATTCCATCCTTTATACGTTCCATGTACTATGAATGATTCATATCACTTTGAGGGGCGGTAGTCTGCACTTCCTCAAATGAAATTTTCATATTTATACAACACGAAAAAATAATGGTATTTTATAAATGATAATTGAATTACCATTGAGATAAAATAAATATAATATATAAAATATGTAATTAACTTCTATCCTAATGGCCACCATGAGAGGCGGTAGGAGATAATTGAACAGTCATCGTTTTATGAGGCAGTAGTTCTATGTCCACAAAAACAGAATGTTCTTATCCATTAGATGGAGGTTTGTGTAATTTTAGTTAGAATAATTATCATAAAAACATACTATTATATTGAAAATAATTAAATTTTTATGTAATAAAATAAAAATAATATAATCAGAATAACTGAAAAGAATTTCAGAGAAGACAATACCTCTTAAAATGTGTAACTCTCTTTTATTTGAACGAAAAGGCATTCATCAATTGACTTATTATTAGGGGAAAGCTTTTATGAGGAATAAGGGGATGTTGGGTGAATCTTTTAGTAGATTTTGGATGATCCAAGAGGCATGAGAGTAGTTTGTAATGGGTTAGAGGTGATAGCCTTCTATAAGTTGGAGTAGGGGCTCTTTAAGAATTTTTTAAATTATTATTTTATTATGAACTGAATTTCTATTTAAAATGGCACCAAATTCATTTAATTCAAATATAAGGAGATAAGTGTTCTAAATACTCTCAATAATGGATTTTAGACATGTTTAAGGCATAATAGTGGCCTTATCTTTTATCTTTAACCTCAAGTTACCTAATTTAACTTTTACCATGTCCTCTTTTATATTCATAATGTATAGTAAATATAGTTACCATAAATTAAAAAAAGAACAAAAAATGGTTATGTAATGAAATTAGAAACCTTATCTAGGTTATTTGGCCAAATATTTGATTTTATGGATTTTAATATCAATTAGTAATGTAATATTTGTTTTAAAAAATCATTTAGGCTAATTTATATACTATTCTTATAATGAATTTTTAAAAATATTCAAAACAACATGAATATTTAAAAAAATAATCATTAATTAAAAAATAACAAGTCATAATTATATCTAAAATTCTTAGAAGGCATAAAAAGTTTCAAATTAAATTTTTTTTCTTTATAATCCAATTTATTTAAATCATTTAATAATAAGGTAATCATTGCATCACCACTATCTCAAAAATATTTTTATTTATAGGATTTATAAAAATTTTAAATAAAATACCATTATGTATGAAATATTTTCCACTTTCTAATAAATATTTATATTCAAAATAACCACTTATATTACCCTATATAAAAATTGTTTTACTAAAATATATATGTTTATGTTAAATTTTCCTTAACATTAATTTAATTTCATTAAAGTTTCTTTTTCAGATAAATGTGGCTCATGGGGGTGCCAAAATTGACCCAAGGATGAAAATTGTTAGAAATGTATGATAAAAAGGGTTATGACTTGTCTTAAAGATATTGAATTTTATTATAATATTATTTTTACCATTTTTTACTAGATTTACCCTTTAACCATGGTAAATAAAATATTTACTAAAGTTACCATTCTTAAAGTCTAAAAAAGTACCCTTTTAACACAATTTAAACCTCTTGATTCAAAACATGGTATCCATTTTTTCAAATTAAAAACATAGAATTTGAAATAAATTTTGTTAAAATTAATTCCCATTATCAAAACCAAAAAACATGTTTTTAATAAATAATAACTATTAAAAGATTTCCATGTGTTCATATCTAATTAAAAATCTAAATTACTTCTAATGAAAAACATTAGATTAAATGGTAAAACATTAATCTAACTAAACATTTAAAACAATTAATATGTCAATCTATCCATATAAATAAATTAGATTAAAAGGCAGTTTTTCATCAAAATACATTATTATTCACTACTCATAAAAAATGAACTTTATTAGAAAAATACCAAAATTTAACCCAAAGTAAATTTTTATGTCCCATTTTTAAAGATGAAGTTTACTTTTTCATATAGAACATATAAAAGTGACAAAACTAGATTTAAAAATAGTTCTCCACCAAAAAGTGGTAAATCGACCTATTAAGGAATATTTGAGTATTTCAGGAGTAAAATCGTAATCATTCATTTTTTAATCCTATAAAATTTATCGAATAAAATAAAAAACATTTAACAAACATGTATAATTTTATTGTAGTTAGTTTTTTTCATTCTATCCAATATGATGGCTAATCATTAACTAAATTTAAAAAAAGTTATCAAATTATTTTTCAGTAGAACTCAAAGTTGTGTGTGACGAATGATTTCAAAGAAACCCATTGTTTCTTATTGAGTACGCTATAGAACATAACATACCATTGAAATTGAAATTAATATTTAATTCACAAATATTAATAAATATGAATATTTCATTTTCATTATTTTTCTATGGATGTTACTATAATAATTAATAGAAAATGTATTTGGGAGATAATACAGAAGTTAGAGACTTGACATTTCACTCGAAGTCCAATTGAAATTGAAGAAAATATGATATAAATTTGTGAAATGTGGAATTTTTTTGTTGGGATAGGTTTCATTTGTAGTAAAATATTACTGTTTGAATGATTAATTTTAATGGGAGTTGTGTTTATGGAAGGGTGTAAGTGATACCCTTTTTATAATAGAGGACATGAAAGTGATAAAAATACCCTTTATATTTTGATAATTCCATGACACTATTCCACGATTAATGAATAAATAATATAGAAATAATATTCGTTTTAGTATGACTGGGTCAATAAATTCATAAATAAGTGTTCCCCCACACATTTTAAATCTTTTATAGTGCTTTAACATTATGTCTTCTTTTCATTTTACTCATTTTCTTTTATTCTAAGAATTTAGTTTTTATCCACATCAATTTATGTTTTATTAAAACAAAAAACATAACCCATATAATTAAATTTTTCTGTCATGGAAATAAATTTTACACCCATTTAACCCAATTAAATTTATATATATTATAAAATAATCTTTCAATTTATAATAGATAATGTGGTGAAAAAAGGTTTTATTGTAAAGAATATATTTTAATAATTATGGTTTCATAATATTATTTATTATCTATTTCTATCTATATAGAGTGTTCATATATTATTTTTATTTGTTTATAAGTAATATTATGTTAATTAATTAATTAATTTTAATATAATTTATTTTATATAATTTTAAAATGATTGTTTCACCATTATCAAGGTAATTATCATTAATTTTAATAATATAAATTTTACACCTAAAAATTTAATTCAGAATATTAAATAAATTTAAATAAATTATACATTATTTAGTAATATTATTATAATAATAAAATTTTAAGTTTAGGAAAATTTATTTTAACCTTATAACATTTAAAGTAGAAGAGATTTTTTTCAAAAAAATTTATTTTTATGAAATAATTTTATTACTATAATAGAATTTTTTATTATATTCATTACAATTAATTGAAAACTATTATTAATAATAAATTATAATTTATTTTAAAATAATTAAATAATAAAAACAATATTTCACTATGTTATAAATAATTATACACAATAGTCAAAAAATAGTTACAATAAAACACAATAAATTTTTTCCAAATGTTTAGAATATGATTATAAAATAAACACAATATTTTATGATTATTTAATATATAAAATTTTATTGGAAAATGTTTCAAAATAACTCTATTGACTTATATAACGAAATAATTTCATTAAGTGATCAAATTATAAAAATTAGAATTTCCATTATTCACCTCAAAATTATTTATTTTCAAATAATTCCATGAAATTCATTATAATATCATTTGAATCTGAAAAATAAAAATATGAAGTTAATTTATTCACATTCATATCATCAAATATTTAATGATGGCATAAAAATAAATTCATAAAATAGCATGAAAAATATCTTTGAAAAGAAAACATAATTTTTATATTTTAAATATTATCATACAGAGAAGGATCAAGATCTGGATGATGTTGATGCTAATATATATTAGTATAAATAGAATAATAGGTCAACAATTACAAGGTATTTTAAAAAATGTATTGAATATCACCCCATATATCTTTATCCACTGTTTATTCTGAATAATCCATAATCGTGAAATATGAAAATTAATGTTATTCATAAATATATAAATCCTAAAAAATATATTTTTTATAAAATACACTTTCTTAATAAGAAAATAATTTATTAGTTTCATAGTTTTTCTAATTATTTTAATATATTAATTTTTTTTATTATAAATATAGTTATATATATAAATTATAATTCCATTACTATGATTTATACCATTTAATTTTACAGTTCTGTTATTATGGTATATATTTTTTTGGTTTTACTATTTCATGTAGAGAAATTAAATAAACACGGTATTAATTTAAGAAGAAAAAACATTGTTTTTTTCATTCTACACATTTAACAAAAATGTGTACTCAAAATTTAATTATCATTTACATTTTAGGAATATTGAATGGTGGTGAAATGATTGATACAACTAAAGATATTTTCTCTAATGAGATATGATACTAAATTTCATAGAGAATATTAGAAAACACATATATTATGTAACTATTTCATGTAAATATATCTCATAACTATGTGTTAAGGCCCATGTGAAAGATTATATTTTTTTCATAGAAAATTTATTTTTCTCCTTACACTAATAGATATCCTAAAATTATTTATAAATTATTTTTCAATATTTTAGAAATTTACGTTTATTCAAGGTGATGATATCCATTAAATCTGGATAATAGAGTAAAATTTTATTCATAAATGGGCATTGTGATTTAAACAAATTATATTTCTAAAAACATAATTCTTATACCATGAAGTTTTTTCATTAAAATAAATAACTCTGAGGTTTGTGACTTGATGTTCTTAGAATACACACTAGATATAATATAGTAGATATAACTAAAAAACATCCACTAATTAAGGGTGGAAGATAAGTGAAACCTATTTACAACTATCCTCTTCATAAATAATCATTTCATAGGTTCTACATTTCCTAATGGGTCTAGGATATTGAGGATTCCAATTATACTTAAGAGTACCTGGATTAGAGAATTGTCATGGATAATGCCTAAGTTATATAATCATAAAAAATTGAATTGTTTTTGGTCTCCAAGGATGAGTTATATAACACTAAATTATATTAAATAATATATTCATTTTCATATGACAATATGATACTTGAGGACCCACTCATCAATAAGTTTAGAATCTTCAAGTCCCCATAATGAACATTCTTTGGTTATTCCTCAAAAGTGTTTGACATAAAGGAAATTTAATATTCATTCATTCATCGTCTTCATCACTATATCTTTAATGAGACTCTATATTTATATTATTTAGTGTGTTTGAGACTTTGTATATGTAATCATTATAATACTTATATGATCTTGATGGTTTAACATAATCATAATGTTTCTTATTCAAGTTCTAATTCTAATGGATTGTTTATTGATATATTCTTTTCATTGTCCCTCACACCATGGGTTATTTCATGTTCATTCCTTTAGTTAGAAAAAAAGATTAGATATGAGGGAATGGTAAAAAATATAGGTTAATTATCATAATCGTAAATTTAATTCAACCGTAGAACATATTTCTCTTTTACGCTTCCTTGTTTTCAACTATACGTTTAGTTTAATGTTTATCAATCATAGTTTTATGTATGTTATTTTATGTAATTTTATGTTATAATTATTATCCTAAACCATAAAAATTACAAGGAAATAAATCCAAAATATTGTTTTATAAATTTAATATGATCAACAAAGTCATTTCTCCCACCTTATTCCAAAAATCAGTTTGATATATACTCTTTGTGGTGTTTGTACCCCTAGATACATATTTTCCAAAATCACATCCACAAGTCGTATTTTTATAGTTATATATTTGGATTAAAACCATACATGTAATAATTTTACAATATTTATTGAAATAATACTATACTGAAAGTAAAATTGAGTGTATTTACAATAGTTATGCAACCCTAACACTATAATTAGTAAAAATAATCTCCAAAAATAACTTAATTGATCTCAAAAAATAATAAACAGATATAAAAAATAACAGAACCCTAATGCGATTTGAAATATAGTTAACCATAGTAATCTTCAAATAATTAGTATAGTATTATCATATATTTAAATAACATATTTCAAAATAGTAACATAACATAACGATCAAAACATTTAGTCATCTAAACCTATAATTATCTACAATGGCCCATTTTTATTCTTGTGAGACATGTTAAACGTTGGGAGAATTTAATTCTTTTCAAAAATAAAAACTATGTCATCTTCCCAACATATAAATATCCACCACCTAATCCCATATCTTTAAATATATCAAGCACTTTTCTATCCCACAACCTATATAATAATCCTCCTAAATTCCATAAAATCACCCTAGAATCCTCACATAAGGAATAAATATAACACAATATCTCCTTTGGTGGAATCAAAACGTAGTTACCCAAAGAATTGGTAACATCCATCAATAAGAACTTTTGTTTTATTTAATTCTCCACCACATCAATTTTTATTATTACCTAATTATATAATAAAATAATTATTTGATATATTAATTTTTTATGATAATTGATCTTCCTAATCCTTCACAACACTCCCATAAAATGGGATACATAATCATCATTCATGTGTATAGTGAACTACCTCTTTGTGAACTGATGTCGTTCATTCTTCCATTACCACCTTTTAAAGATTTAAATACTGATGGAAATATTAATTTTATATGATATATATGAAATTTATTATTTATTTATTCCTATATTATTATTTATTATCACGTACCATCATACTTTTCCATTTTTTGGTTATATAATAATTTCATTTGTGGATGTGTGACTATGTCCTTCTCAAAGCAATATGACTCATTCATGTATTACATTGAATTTATTAAGGATGGTTTTCACAATAATATTTGATATATATGATAAAATAATTCATATATAAATATAATATGTATATGTATATATATATCATTTACTTTTATTTATTTACAATTATGACAAGAATATGAAAACTGCATTCTTGCGTACGTACGACCTATCATCACCATGAATAGTTGGTTTGACTTCATATTTATATCTTTTAATGGTTACTATAAATACATAATTGATGAATATATATTATATTTATATAATTTATTACATTATTTAAATAATTATTTATTTAAATAAATTATATGGCTGTGAATAACAAGTCAAAACGTATACAAGAAACAAACCAGTTATTAACCAAAACAAAACCTTGTCATGAAACTATTAATATCTGGGAAATATAAAGTAACAATAAAATAAATTATTTATGTATTAGTGATAATATAGTTATACTTTATGTGTTTAATAAACTTATAAATATTATAAATATGTTTTTAGGGCATACTAATAAATCCACGAATTATGTAAAGGGTTTTTTCGTATGACTATTGATTTTTTGTGAAATATGAAATATTCACCACTTATTTTTATTTAGAGGTGTTTATAATTCACTATGAAATTTTAAATATGTAATTTATTTTATTTGAAAATATGAAAAATATCAATTGATGTTATTCTCTCAGGGATCTCATGATTCAAAAGTTACTCATGTAGTAATGGGATTTTAAGTCTCCCATTTATTTTTCTTTGTCTTATTTTTTATTCACCGCTTATTTCATTTATGTGGCTTATATAATCCACATGAATGTATTATATAATTATTATACTTATATTTTTGGGTATTTAAATAAACATTTTATAATCTATCTTTTAATAGAAATGTGGATCTAATTTTATAAATCGGTATGTTAATTATGTATAATTTTCCTTCTTTGAGACACATGTTATGTTATGAACCTATATTGTCATAGGACATTTATATACATCAATTTGAAAAGATAAATAATTAATATCATTAATTTAAATGTATTTAATTCTTCATGTAATTTTATTTTTAATTATTACTATAATTACATGCTACCAAACTGGAATGATTTTATTTAAACAATCTCATTTTTTATTGGGATTGTTTACAAATATGATTCCACTAATAAAAAATTATAATAAATATCTCAATAACACTCATTATTTTTTATATATTATGGTTATTAATTATATCATTAGGCATTGATATCAATTTTTAACTCTTTTTTACAGAAGATAATTAAGAATGTGTTTTTATAAAAATATATCCTTATTTATCTCTTTAGTTAAATTTTATTTATGCAGATAACATGTATTCTAAAAAAATTAAATTTTTTAAAGGATATTTTAAAATAATTTTAATATAAAATTATTGTAGAAAATTGCTATTTTTTAAAAATTTATTAAAATGATTTTCATTGTACTCATTATTTTATTTTTAAGGAAATTTAATAAAATGTTATCAAAATGTTTTATGATTTAAATGTGTTTTAAAAGGTTAAAGCATATTTAACTCCTAAAATGATCTCAATTATTTGTAAATATAATATTACACATTTTCAAAGTTTTTTCAAACAAACAAAATTTATGGTTTTTATGCATTAAAATTTAATTTTCAATGAATAACTATTTTCTATAAGAAATGATCCAAGTTATATATAAAAATTCATCTATAGAAAAGATTAAATCCTTTGATATATTTTAATAATTAATGGGATATTATCTACGTTACCATTCTAAATATTTTTTTAAATATTTTACATTATACAATTTATGATGTTTGTGAAACATGATTCTTATCTATGTGTTATAATATGATAAAATTATAATGAAACCCGAATCCTTTCATTGGATATCAAATGATTAAATGATTATTTAACCTGCCTCAGTTCCACGGGTTATGTTATGATAAATTTTTTTTTAATATTATTAATTTCTTGGGTTATGATATGGTGAATATTTATGATCTTGTGAAAAACGTATATATGATTTTATTATGATATCCGGGAGGTAAATATCTCCCACTAATTTATTGGGAAAATATTTATATCTCATGATATAATTATGAAAAAAAATATTAAAATAATGTTAAATAGTGTAAAATAGGTGTGTCCTAATACAAAATTGTAAATAGGTGTTTCTAGATCCACAACGGAAAATAGGTGGGTACTGATCACCAATGGAAATTATGTGTGACCAAATCCACAGTGTGAAATGGGTGTGTCATGATCCACAATGGGAAATAGTTGCATCTTGACCCAAAATGAGAAATGGTTGTGTCCTGATCCAAAATGGGAAAAACATATGTCCTGATCCATAATGTGAAATAGGTGAATTCAGGTATACTATAGAAATATGGTGTAACCAGATCCATAATACGGAAAGGGTTATGAATGGTGAAGGAGGTGTGTTCTTATGAGTATGTATAACCCCCATAAAATAACCTGATGAGTTTTTTCAATGAGACTTCACTTTTGTGGATTGATTTTATATGATTATGTTTAATACACAATTCAATTTATTCTTCCTGTGTTATTCATTAATGTCTTAGGATATTGATTCCCTTACGATTCAGGTCTAATAAAATACCAAACATTATTCCATAACACTTGATTATTATCATTTATAGGCATGATATCAAGTTACAATGTTATGATCAGGTTGTCATACCATTATTCACATGTTATGCTTACATATCTACTTTGATAAACCTTTCATAGTATCTGAGATCACCCCTTTACTATGTTTCCTTTTCCCAGGATATAAAGAATGGTTTTATGATCGATAGATAAGGGGGTTGATATTTATGGGATATGCCGCAGATCTTTCAACAAGATAAAAGATTATTTTTACATGTTTCCAAAGACATTAAAACATCATGATCCCGAGGTCTGTAATTTTTTAATGTGGTAAATTTCCATCTAAAAATATTTAATATCTATATACATTATGCCATGTTCACTATTGTTGGTATCAAATGGATGTTCATATATCCGTTGGAAACTAGGATAAGAAAAGTTTAGTTAGGTCCCAAATGATATTTCTAAGGATATGCTAATGTTTTATAGATTTGTAAGAGGATGTCATGATTTAGGCATATTTCAGGTAGTTTTTTATGATTATGTTGATCTCTATTATGATAAATGTGGCGCAAAAAATTCAATCTACACTTAGTCGATAACGAGGACTACAAATAACTGAGTTAATATATAATATTTCGGATGTGGAAAGTATAGTAATTTTGATAATCGAGTTCTTAAGTAGAAATATCACAAATAGAATTATGATATTGCAACAAGTATGGGTTATATTATTGAAAATATGATTATTGTGAATAACATATGAATGGTATGTGATTTTATGACATTATTATGTACATTAGCTTTTAGAAAAATGACTAAATTGAGGTTGAGGATATTTAATAAAAGATTCACAATTAGTATTATGTGAATGTGGTGTTAAGGAATAAGATGATTATGTCTATGTAATGGAGTACTAATAAATTTGGGTAGGTTACCATAAATGTATATATGCTTTCTATAAATTCTTTTCAAAAAATATATTAAATGGTGTCAATTTCATAGAAAATTTATTTAATGGAAATGAGATATTTTCAATATGGGAAGGTAACCATAAATGTGTTCTTGATGTTTTAAAAATTGCGATCATCTTGGATAAAGAGATGATTTATTTTGTAAAATTAGTTCGGATAATATTGATGACCTAAGAACTAATAAGGGATTTGTTGAAAATGTTGGTTTTACAATCCTGGATAGAGTTTATGGCATTTTTGGAATTAAATAATATATCCAATAATACATGCGATAATAAATACTTCATTTTTTCAATATGTATTTATGATAATTACCGTGTTTCAAGATAATACATGACAATGGTATTGACATATTTGGTATGTGTCAACGAAGAACTAGTTTATGATATATGGGTGATCAATGCTAAATTTTTTTAGATAAATTTATTGTCCTTATTTTAAATGTTTTGGAGTTTCGTTATTTAAAAGGGTTATAATGTCAACAATTTATGTAATGGTTTATGTTAAACAATATATGAGGTTTTAGATATTAAAAAAATATCTTTCTATATGAAGGATTACGTATATTTGATAACATTTTCTTTCCATTTTTTGATAATGATTTATGAAATGGAGTTTCATTTTATTTGTGGATGTCATGATTTTTCTAATGCCTTACGATTGAAAAATCATCCATTATTCCATGAAATAACAGTCAATGTAAAAATTGATAATGTCACAATAAAGGGTAAAATTTTAAGTATATATTCTCATGAAAATTATTCAATATTTGGGAAATGGATTTGAAATATAGTTTCATCTCATTATCATCCTCATTTATGATATAACTGACATTTTTCAAGTCTATTTGGTTTATGGTTTTTCAATCATTAATTTTCCCAAAACCATTATTTATATCACTTGTCATTATAAATATAATTTTTTATTTCTCTTCAAAATCCATGTATTCAATTTCCACATATGTTCTCTATGTGGAATACTTTTTATGAGTATCTTTGGGTAACTATTATATTTATAACTTTCAATTTTTAAAGGATGTTTTATTCTTCATTTATTACTACATGGGTTTATATGAAAGGAACATTTCTATTTTAACACATTTTTGAACATTGTGAATTTAATGGGTAAAATTAATCATAATGGGGGTAGAATTTAACACCATAATATTTTGTGAAATATATATTTTTAAATTAATTTAATTTCATCGATAATTCAGAACTAACGCAACACTGAATATCTTTTTTATGAGATCCTCATTCTATTTTGATCTGTATGAATCAACAAGTTAAAATTATGATTCATAAAGCACTATAATTATATTTTCGTATATTATACACTATGTTTTTCATGTGTTACATATATTTCTATGTTCCTTTAATTACTTTCAACCCATGAAAGACCGAGATTTATCGAACTATAGTCTACTATAAAATTTATTAATATATTAATATAGTTATCAAATAGACATTAGAAAGGATTTTATGGTTATGATTAATATTAATTATAAAAATATGGTTGACAGATGTATATTAGATTATTATTTAGTGACCAATTAACTGAAAATGAAGATAAAAACATATTGAAAATATAGGAGATCTATTATTGGAAAAATAAATTCATGTAATTAAACATGTTTTAACTCAATAAATTAATTAAAACACTTTTGATAAAAAAAATGAATTATATATATATATATTATATATTAAACTTTATAATTTTCATCTAATGTGGTTTCTATACAATAGATATGAATAAATCTAATTTTATGTATAAAGATTTTTATTTCTAAAATGTAATTTTAGTTTATTGAAATAGACAACCTATTTTCAATAAAATTTTCAAAACTTTTATAAATTTTATTTGAAAAAATATAATTCATTTATCAAATTCTAATATCAAAATTTCCAATGGGTGAATTTTTGGAATTTCTCTGAAAAGATTCAATTTTTGGTGAATAGTGAAAACTATAAAATTTATTGAAATTTCATTTTTCTTAATATTTTTTTATAGATTAATAATATGTTAAATTTTTATAGTATAATTATATCAATTTTACGTCAGTTAATCAAAATTGTTTCATTTTATGAAATGTCACCCAGAAATTGGATATAAAAGATTTCAAACAATTGAACTTTTTAATTTAAAACGACAATGCTTTTTCCCACATACATGATTAATTTTAAATTATTTTCTTCCACTTATATGATTGGAATTTAGAATAAATTGATTAATTATTTGGAATGGTAAAAATTTATAAGTTCTAGTAAAGACAAATTAGTTTTTTTCTATTGAGATTAGTGAACGAAGATGAAATTAATTATTGTGATTAAAATAAAAATGAGTTTAAATAAAGAATAATAAGAAAATATAATTGGAAAAAATGACCATAAACCACCCTATATTTTATTTTCTGGACATATATAGACCCTTACACTTTTTAAGTAACTATAATAGTAATTTTTATACCCTTTGGGGGAAATTAAAACATCTGTAACACACAATTGTTTCAAAAATAAATATTGTGTCATTTCTCCCACATATAAATAGTCACCCCCTATTCCCATATCAAAACAACTATCAATGTGTTTTTCTGAGAAAAAAAATATAAGAAATATTCCATAATTTCCACTATTAACCCCAGAAGACTAATTTTTTCTATAAATCCATCCAATGAATCAATTGGGTACAAAACAAAAAATATATACAATAAAAGAGGTAACATCCCTCAATGAGAAATTTTTTATTTCATTCCCCACCACTTCAATTATATATATTCAAGGATTATATAATAAACAAAGTATCATAAATTTATTAAAATTTTATTAATTTAACGGTTTTGACATGCACATTCAAACACTTCCATAAATGGCATACATAACCATTATTTGTGTGTACAGTGATCTACTGCCTCACGAATCGATGGCGTTCATTATTCTATTACCCCCTTTCATGGTTGGGAATAATTATAAAAATGATATTTTTATATGATATTTATGATATTTATGGTTTATTAATACAATTTCAATTATTATATAACACATACATTCAATATTTCCATTTTTTGGGAAAACTGTAACTTTGTTTGTGGACGTGTGGATTACTGCTTCATCAATGTGATATTACTCGTTCATGATTTAAATTAAATGTATTAAGGATGGTTTTAATAATAATATTTGATAAATATTATATAATAATAATTCTATACAATATATATATATATATAAATTTTATATCATTAAAAGTCTAATAAGAAAATGGAAATAGTGATCTGGTGTAGGTAGGACCTACCATATCCCTGAATGGTGTGTTTAATTTCCCGTTTTTTATTCAAAATATTATAAAATATACTTATATATTGAATATATATGGTATTTATATCATATTTTACAATATTTAAATAATTAAATCATTATCTATGTAATAGGATCATGAATAACAAGTCAAAACATATTCGAAAAGAAGTCGGTTATTACCTTATATATAACATGGACAAGATGTTTTTAATAAACAAGTAATATAAAGTCATAATAATATCATATATATTTTAATATAGTAGAATATGTTTATTAGGATTATTTTTAATAATGTTCTACTTCTTATACATGAGGATTCAATGCATATGATGAAATTCAAGAATTATGTTTTGTGATCTCTCGTCTTGATTTTTTGTGAGATATTTTCAATATTCACCACTTATTCTAGAATTATGGTGAATATAATACCCTATGAAAAGATCAATCCTAAATATAATTAATTTATTTATATTTAATGTAAAAAATTTCTCTTATTCCTTCATGTATTTCAAAATTCAAACATTACTCTTTTAGTATGGGGATTTATAGTAACACTTTCATTGAGATACATGTTATGTTATGAAACTCAATTATTTTATGAGTTATATATACAACCCATTGACAATATTTATCATGAATATATTTTAATTAATAATATTTTATGATTTATTTAATTTTATTCTTTCATGTGGATTGTGATTAAATGTTTCCAAAGTGGTAAATGACAATTGATACAATCTCATCATTTATTGGGATTGTTTTCGATTATGATACCATTTATGAAATATTATGATCCATATCATAAGAAATATAATGAATTTTATTATAATATTTTTATTCATTATATATTTATATATTGTTACAACTTAATTTTACACTTTGATTCTTTAGATAATTAAGAAAGTGATATTTAAAAAATCTCACCTTATTTATCTCTATAAATGTGAATTTATTTTATTCAAAATCCATGTTTTCTAAAAAAAAATTAAAAAATATTGGTATTTTAATCTATTTTTAAAGGAAATGGATTTATAAAAATGTAATGTGTCTTAAAAAATATTTAATATTTTTTAAAAGGTATTTTAGAAGTTTTCCATTATATTTTTTATGAAAAAGGTTTTGAAAATAGTTTTTTATTAAAAAGTCTTATTAAAAACATAATGTTTAATTTCAAAATAAAATGTTTTAATTTTTTTTGAGATATGGTCATATGATTTCAAAGTGGTTATGAGAGAAATGTATTTTTATGTTGTTTTATGCCCTTGAAATTTATTTTCAAGGAATATTTAATTTCTTTTGAAATGATCTAAGTTATATTTAGAAATATGTCTCTAGATAGCATGAAATACTTTGATATAGATTATAATTTACTATTGGTATAATTTGATGAAACTATTCTCATTATTTTTATAAATGTTTTATGTTTAATATGTCATGTTTTTTATGAATCCCATTTCACTTATGTGGGTTATACTATGGTAAAACACATATAAAACTCACTTCCTTTTAGGGGTTATTCTATGATGAAATGATTATGTAATCTATCTCTTTTCTAGAGGTAATGCAATAATGAAATGTTTATGATACCCATATACCTTCATGAGTTATGATATGATTAATTTCTTGATATTTTGGAACATTCATGTATGATTTCATTATATGATGGGTGGGACCTATATCCCCCTCCAATTTATTGGGTAAATTGGTGTGTCCTAATCAAAATGAGAAATATGGGTGTCCTAATCCTTTATGGGAAAGAGGTATGTCCTGATCGAGAATGGGAAACACATTTATCATGATCCAAAATGGGAAAAATAGGTTACCGTATCCACAATGGGAAATTGGTAAGTCTTGATCCGAAAAGGGAAACCGGGGAATTCAAATACAAAATGGGTAATTGGTGTATCTTGATCCACAATGGGAAACATGTGAATCCAGATCCAATATGGGAAGAAAGTGTAATCAGATCCATAATAAGGAAATGGATGGTTCTGATGATGGTGGTGTGTCTCACCCAGTATATTAAGTCCCCATAATGTTCCATGATAAGTATTTGAAATGATCCCTGCATTATATGGAATTATTTGAGGTGCTTATGTGGATACCCAAATTCTTTATCTTATTCCAATGATATGATTTCATATATTAGTCTCATGATTACCTTAAGATTCAAGTCTTCTAAACTACAAAACACAATTCCATGACTCTTAATTACAATATTTTATATACATGGTATGATATTTCAATGTTATTAAAATGTTCTTATACTCTTATTTTAATGTTATTATTAAGTATCTCATTTGTTTAATATTGTTAACAATCTGATTGGAACCATTTATTATGTTTGCATTCCCCATGTTATGATGAAATTTTTTCAGTACGTATACCAAAGGGGAATATCATTACGGGTGATTATGAAGATCATTAACAAAGATAGAAGATTATGTTTCAATAGTTCCAAAGTAACTAAACTATTAGGGTCCACGGTCTTGTACTTTTTTAATTTTTTAAATATTCATCTCATATCCATGTATATTAACAATTGGTCTCTATAATACCAATTTCATAATGGTGGTAGAACCTATTTCAATCCATTGGTTGGTCAATAATTGTTTCCTTGAAAAGGAAACCATAATGATAATGATAAGTATTTTATATTTAAAGGAAAATTAAATGCAATAGGTTCCATAAAATAATCCAAGAATCATTCCATTATAGCCCCTCTATATTTCACCATAACTTGAAAGACTCGGGTTACCTATTGAGGCACCCTCATCGTTAAATAGGATTCATCCTAGAAGTTATTCATTCCAAAAGACATCAAATTTACCCATGGATTAGTTATAATTTATAACAAAACTCACTTTTTGAATAATATAAAAATCTATAAACTAATAGTTTTATGACTCATGGTATAGTGAGTAAGACTCATTTACAGTATTTTTTATTTTCCCGGTTCGTCATGTAGGTTTAAGAAATCATTTTAGATAATGAAATAATTCATATAAACCTGATAATGTTTAAATATTTTCTACTGTTGCAATGAAAAAATTCTTGAGTTGTGGGGAAATTTCGGTAGTAATACACTAATACAGATGAGACCTTGTAGAATCATCCTCCTGCAAGCTAAAATCAAAGAGTTTATATTTAAACTTATATGATACTATATTAGTAGCACAACAAAAGGGATGTTATTTAGTATCTTCTATGATCGGTTTTCATAAATCACATTTGGAATATAAATAAATACCAAAATATTACATAAATATAGCCATAAGAATTTTATTAGTAGAAATTATCCAAATAAGAGTAAATAAAGTAGGCCAGATACATAGCATATAAATTATTTTTATCGAAGTAAAATAATAATTTGTTCCATTGGAATTGTAACTGTAGAAATATTTAATATCATGATTTTCATTTCAACCATTCTCTTCGATTAAAAAATCATTAGTCTGGAAAAAACTTACATTTTTTATGCTATTAATAACATTATGAATATGCAGTCCGATTGAGTTCAAAAAAATCAATTATAGGAATGTAATTATTAGGAGATAAATGTAAGGGTTTACCAATGTATGTTAGGGGAAACCATTATCATTATCCATAAAAAAATAGAGAGATTAATACATGTTAGAGACATTATTGGAATGAGGCCTAATGTTGGAAAATAAATAATTGATAGCCAGGAAAATAATGTGATCTATATAGTATATGATTTATTTTCATAATGTTGTTAATAAAACTAGATCTATGAAAATATAGAACGATGGAATTATTATTATGAATATTTGAAATGAATATGGCACACATGAGCTTCAGTTAATCAACCCATAAATCATGGGAAAATCAATCATTTAAAATTAGTTAAAAATATCATTTCCCAATATCTGTTTTCAAAATTCCATTCTCATTTTGAAACCGAAACATAGGAATTATTAATTCCATATTTATTTAATTATCATTAGATATAATACATTTATATAAATGTATAACACTTAATATTTTCATTAAATCAGTTTGGAAATCACTACATCTATTTTTCTGAAATCCACCGAATAACTTTTATTCAATTTAAATTTGGGATTTTTCAAAATTTCCAATCCATTTTCAAAATAAAACATCAATATTCTCAAATTTAAGTATTTTTAAAGAATTAAAAAACTCATTTAAAATCAATCAATAAATTTTAGGTTTCAATTATTGTGAAAATAATATGGAACCAAATATCAATAATCAAACACCAAATTGAGACACACAATTGGATACAATAATAAAGTATTAAGGAAATCCTGATCAATAAAGAAATATGATATGATAAATTAACAATACTAGAATCTTATTCAATGGATAATTTTTATATAATAATATTGTTAAATAATAGTAGTTTAGAGAAGGAGAAAGTTATATAGAGGAAACCCATCTAAGATTAAATGTCAATATGAGATGTCTGAAAGGGATGTCATCACCAAATATAGTTTGGTATTTCCTTAGGTGTTCTAAAGAATATCATTATTATAGAATGAAATAATTTTTATTCTTCAACCAAAAAAATAAACTTGGAATGGGAAATTCATGATATGAAAACTCTATTCATGATGTGGATATCCTGATTGGCATGTGTGCTGAAAAAGGTTTAGCATTGTGTTAAAAATATGATGCCCCAAAAATTTTATAGTGTGAACAAAGTTCATGAATTAAATATCACTATGACCATGATTATGTTTCATGGATTCTATAGAAAACAGATTCACATAATGAATTATGATTTGGCTGTAAATCATTCCAATATATAATACATATACAATTATGGAGAATAACTCATAAAATTCCTCCAACTCCACCAATATAAAACTGGAACCCCTATAATATTGAACACATTTATAAACAGACTCTGGGAAATAAAAGGTCACGTCACCTAATAATAGATCAAAATAATTGTTATGAAATACCTAAAAAATTAATTGTATGTTACTTTTGTGAGAAAAAACATTAGGCTAAGGACATTATGATAGAATAAATCTTCACCCCATCACGAGACATTGTATCAAACATAGTTTATTTAGAGTTATTGTAATAAATCCATTGATAGGGAGTCAATGTCTTGTTATTCATTTTTTATTCAACCATTAAATACTAAATCTAAAATATACATTCAATCAATCAATTATTGTAAAATTAAATCAAATCAATTAAAATAATAATTTAATATTTAATTTTCCACAATCAAGTTTCATAAATCTATATAAACTTATACAAACAAATCATTGTTTTTTAACGATATTCATTTATTTTAAAATCATATTTCTTTTAAAATAATTTCTCTCATTGATAAACATGAAAATATTTCATCAAATCATTTACCAGTTTAATCGATAGTTTTACAAAATCAATCAAATTAATCAAATCCATCAATAGAAGGTTTTTATTTTACAAATAAACGCATCTTGGAAAATCAAACATAAAATCAAATCAATTCCTGGAAAATTAAGAAATGAAATAAATGTTTAATTTATTTAAAAAATCCTTATAGAACCCCAAACCATTAATCACGTGATCATGGAATCAAATGAAATATAAACCTCCAATAAATAGACATGGGTAATAGAGATTAGTCAGAAATACATAGAATAACATTACATTAAAACAATGATCTAATACATGTTATACATGAAAATTAATCACTCTCAATTAAAGAGAGAAGATAAGAACGTGAATTCTATAACATAGATATTTCACATAATATAGATATACCAACCACATTAATTAAATTATTAATTCATGTCGAATGAGAATAGAGCAATGAAAATCCATGCTATAGACATTTTAATATTTAAATGGTCATTATTTTTTCAATTTGTAGGATTTTAGGATATAAAATAGATTTTGATGATTTTAAACAACGGAAAATAAAATATCATGGTGCAGCTTAAGAGCCAACATTGAGGTGGGTATGGTAAAAATTTCATTATATAAACATGGAAATACCCATTCCATAGATCCAAAAACTAGGGAAGGGTCCTTGGATCAAGATTATATTGTACACTACATAACCCAAAAATCATATAATTGGATATTCTAAAGCCACCAATCCATGTCACAATAATACCAAAAAAGGTACAAGAATGAATCACACCCCAAGACTCCATTCCACTATTAACATTTCCATGTCGTAACAGACCAAGAAATGGTAGAACCATCAGTGACGCTATTCAAATCCTCAACATGATATACATCTCCTAACTGCATAGTTATGGAAGAAATTGAACAACCACCTCAGGGCTCCATGTCCTAGTGATCTCATCAATACTGCCCCCAACCTCAACATGCCATAGCCTATCTCATCCATGAAAAAATTCTTGTTTAACTCCAAATTGTCTTCAGAAAATCAATAATAAAATAACTAAAAAAATACAAAAAATGGAGGTCAATGTCATGGGATAATATGTACTTGAAATTTTGTAATGGGATTTAAAAAACTCCCCATGATAAATAATTTCATCCCCAATTAATATTTCTTGGAATACTTCATTATGGAGAGATGAAACCGCTACTCTCTCATCATTGACGAATTCTCAAAAGGCTCATAAAAATTGAAATATTTCTCCAATAACACCCAAACTATTTTATTAACATAACTTGAAAAACCATCATGTCATGATCAAAAATGGAAACTGGCTACATAGTAATGGATAAATTAGGTAGATCTTAACAGTCCTCTAAGATGAAAACATGATATGGGTTAGAGAGATAATATCTGAGCTGAATAATAAGGAACAAAAAATGAATTAATGTAATATTAAGTGAAACATCCATATGGTAAGACACCTTTCCAATAAAAATAACAAATTAAAATGGAAATATATATCTGAGAGAAATATTTACCTATTTTCAGAGACATTGGTGAACCAACCAACATGAAAGTCTCAAAAACACATAGTCACCAATGATAAACTCTAAATGGAATCGACAATGATCATTATAATAATATTACCAACTATTTCTTGTTACAATAATCTGTGGAATCAATTGAATCATTATTGACATTTCATTGAATAAACTTGGTCCAACCAATGATTTTCCCCAATCTCATACCTACATAAAATAGATTAACATAGAATATTCCCTAATGTCTCAAAAGGTTACATCCTGACGGATAACATGAAACTATAGTGATATGAAACTTTATCAAATCCCATGTGGATATCTTTATATCCACAAAATCCAGACACACAAGAACGAAGCAA
The DNA here is from genome assembly GCA_963277665.1 of Viscum album. NCBI lineage: Eukaryota > Viridiplantae > Streptophyta > Magnoliopsida > Santalales > Viscaceae > Viscum > Viscum album. The sequence continues at coordinate 1,136,469,256 of OY728153.1, read as the reverse complement.
TACAATTAGAATTTTGTATATTTCTTTCTCTGGACATGAATACACATATAATATTTTATGATAAATGTAACTTGGGATCCCCCCGCCTATAATATATGTCTCATAAAATTATATGTGGACCCCTGATCCATATGCTAATCTATAATTGATGAAACTCCATGAAATATTAAAATCTCAAATACATACAGTCTTCTCTTGTCTTCAACAATGGGTGTATACTTAATGGGGATGAATTAATCCAATTTACCTATCCAATAAATTACAAGCCATTGTACATTCTCATATTTTTCTTTAATCAGAATCCCAACCTTTAATTCCATAAAAATATCATCCCACATCAAATTTTGAACCATAATTGAATGGATAAAATCCAAATTTTTTATTTCCAAAACATCAACTACTGATCAGTATAATAACATGAAAAAAATATTTATATCTCCTTTCATAAATGGAAACTAGAACCTTACCCTTATATCATAGAACACATTCAATTTTTATTGGTCGTAAAACGCACAATGAACTATGTAAATACCTTAGGATAGCCTTTCTCACAAAACAAATATGATGTATTTGTTTAAGAAACATATAATACCCTTATGAGATAACAACCACACAACAGTGGTCTCCCTAAAACACATAGATTCCTAAATTCCATGAAACTACTAATAGATCTATTTCACCTCTAGAATCAGATTGAAAATAAGGTAGGTCAATATAAATCAATCAAAAATAATAACATACTTGTCCTCCAAAACTCCCAAGTGAAAAAGTGAAAAGTTATCCATAAAAACCCATTTATCTGACGATTCCTTCCTATAATATTTATATTTTACCTACATAATGATTTAGAAATAGAAATCCACTTAATAGGAGTATATGAAAAATATAAATTAAATTATTGAATAAAATAAACCCATAAAATATGATAGATATTTAAATCATTATGTGAAATGATATAGCATAAGATTTTATTATATGAATCAATGTTATTTGATTCTCTAAAAAGGGTTTTCTTCTGAATCTTGAGAGCACACATCATGGATGTGTCTTTGATATCAATGGTAATATTGTTCTTCTCATGTGTTCTACGATGTTAGGAATCATCATCCATAACATGATCTCCCTACATTAGAGCACAACCAAAATGTGAACTAGATGTGTCATAAAAGTCCACACCACCTTGACCATCATCTAAAAGAGATAATAATATTGCATATTTTAGAATATTCTTAAACTCATAAAGTTAATTATTACATTAATAATACCATAATAAAATTTCACCTTTCTAAGATAGAGTTATCATTAGGGAATTCGAAATCGAGGAATCCTTAAAGAACCTATGATAGTATCACAATAAACCTTGGAAGCTCAGAATCGGAAAAAAAAGTAACGACATTTAAAATGTCATTAAATCTTTCAACATTTCAAATTCAAAAGAAATAATATTTTCTGAGGCCAATGTTCCCTTGAAATTCACTTTATAAATCTATATGATTCGTATAAAAAAATTGAATAAAGTTAATGATCTCTTAAAATTTATAGATTTTCTCTGTAATGATAGAAATATTCATACTAGGTTATAGAGAAAACCAATATGATATCTAAAAAACACCCATGAATTAATATTTATAATCAATAAATATCTTATTCTTCATTACCATAAAATATATTAGAAATTTTATAGAGTAAAAGGAATTACCAGGTACTTATAAGTTCCACACATACTCCTGATGGTGGTATTTGGAATATGAAATTTCTTGATTATAATCTATTGGGAATCAAACCAATAATGAGAAAATAAATGTCACCAGAGCGTAATCTAAAGGGATTTCATGAATGACATCATATAAAACCTACCATTGGGACAAGCCTCTGCATGCACGGGAATACTTACCTGATGAGACAGGTGGAGGTAGAGATGTGATTCTAAGATGCAGATGGTGGGGAGGATCAGTTCGTAGCAGTTAGTCTTGGATGTATGTAATGTTTGAATCCTATGGGAAATAAAATCCTCTATGGCCTATGTGCCATGTAATACTTACGTCTACGGGACTTGTAAGGGTTTCACCTCACCCCTCGAAAGGTGGATTGTAAAAAATAAATGAATGAATGATGGCCTTCAGGCCATTGGAGGGTAATCACACCAAATTTAATATTTGAAAATCACATCAAAAATTTCAACAAGTTAAATAAATCATCAATTTGGGGAAATATAAAATTGTACATTACCATAACTCCATTGAGTTTTTATAATCAATATAAAGATATAATGTCCTGTTATTCTTCGTATCAAATTATAGAAGCACTTCTCATGGAAACAAACATCAGTATATGAATGATTTATATAACGAAACATTTAAAAGAGACTTCAAATATTTTAGTTTAGCTAGTTCCATATGGTAAGAATTAATATATATAGTTTGGGAAACCAGTAATATGTTAGTAGAGAACAATACCTCCCGTAAAATTTGAGTTATAATGAATTCAGATAGGAACACACCAAGAAACATGATGTCCATTGGAGGAAGACCTCTAAAAAATTATTATTTCTCTAGATGATAATAAGACATATATTTTACCTTTCAAAACTATAGAATATTTGGTATTGAACTACATAATCTCATGTCATATTCTCCCTCAAAAATAGTGAACACCTTATCGAGTGAAGTTATGGAGACCAATAGAAGATAATATATAATCCGTGACTGATGGGTGAGAAACCAATACATACCATTAATGGAATATAAATTTCTCATGCTATAAACCAGAATATTCTAGGTGATCTCAATCATTGTAAAATAGAAGGTTCATGAATGGATCAGATACCATGCTCTCTCAATATTTTATTGGGCATTACAATATCCATCACATATGACATAAGATCATCGGAATGGATTATTATAATCCCATTATATGTGAACATGAAATATTTTTATGAAATTGTATCAAATAATGTAGTGTCTAGATATGTCTATATAGTTGTGGAACCTATAACTATTACATGAACCTCATCAACATTCTCTAGACAGTTTTTAACTATGTGAAGAAGCATCCTTCAAAATTCATATGGCTGGAAACCCTTATCTTTAGATGAACCTGATTGAAACATAAGAACATTATTTTATATTTATCATTTTCCACTATGAGGGGAATATGATAAGATATATCATCTTCAGTTGGCATGAATGTCAGCATAAACCATAGATCATTGTTTCCTCAGTACAAAGCCATTTTTAATCCCATACCCTTCAACACTAAAATAAATTAATAGGACCTTTTCTAGACACCTCATAAATTATGAAGGATTCTTAATATCTCAATCCATCATGATACTTCATTATATTAATGGAACTAATATAAAATCCACTAATAGTAAGCATAAATAATTTTATAACTGATTTAAAAGCCAAGTCAAGCTCATCCAGCAAAAGCATATCTGGTATTTCTGCATAAGAAGAGAGATATATCATGAAAATACAAGAAAAGACATATATTTAGAGACAATTAAAAAACCATCATTCATTTATCTTCTATTTCATCACTACATTTTGAGAAAAAATGTGTTCATAAAATATTTCTTTTGTGAAGAGTAAATGGTTTTTGACTTTATTGGAGGATGGGAAACTCAATAAAATTACCCAAACCATTGAATTATGAAATAAATATTCCATAAATAAATATATATTATTTTCACTCCAAATGGTCATGTTTTTTCATCATAAAAATTGAATCCCACAATCCCCTTCTAGTTTATTCATGCATTTATGATAACAGAGTTCACCATTATTGGATCTGGTATTCCTAAAATCTTGAAAAATAAATAAATATTTTTCAACAAATCATTGCTTTTGGAGTATCATTATAGTCTTTTAATGACGATAGATTCAAAAAAAATACTATAAGGAATAATATATATATTTATCCCATTAAGGATCCACTCTAAGAGCCTAATGTTGAATGGGGTAATTTAACTATCCGAGATATTATATAACATGAACAACTATGACAATGAGGTTTTGATCAACCATAGGGTTCTCCATGAATTGTTCATTGGTATGTCCCTCTTGAGTTCTATTCAAACATATTATTGGGGTCATGGTACCACACAACATCAATAGGTAAATGAGAACACCAAAAATGATATTTTGGGCATTAACTGAATCAAGAGATATAGAAAAATCAATTCCATCTGATAGATTGTAGTTTTATTTAAATTCAAAAAGTGATATCAAATTATATCAATTCTATATTTTGACAAATTTATCGCTAAAATAGAATTTTTGAAAAAACACATAGTGACTTAAGGATTCCTACAATGAGAATTGGAAAGAGTGTCAGTCGCAACATACACTATAGTACTGAAAATCATAACTCTTATATCATTGAACATGATATATTTTATTAAAAAAATAATGAATGAAATCAATCATACCATTGATTTCTCTTTTTCATGATCCAACATGAATATACTATTATATTTGTACTCAAGCTGATCCTAACATAACTCATAGGGTGTTTTGTGTTTTCACTAGATGGAAACTAGAATTTTGGAATCAATCAATTTTAGAGGGAATGATTTCACCCAAATATCGACATCAATTGAAAATATTTGAAGATAAAATATTAAATTGGTCGTAGAACAACCATTTCATAATGAAAAAGAGTACCCTATGAAGACAAATATCCTAGTGTATAACATCATCCAAAAAGAGACCCAACATCCCACAAGATAAGATCCCACAATCTCAATGAAATGAGGGGATCAGAGCTCCACTGGCCACTTATGTCACCCATGGTCAAATGAATCAAGCACCACATTTACCTATAAGTGGTAATTTAATATTTTTTTGTCATTTAATAACATAATAAAAAAATATATCAAAGGAAATAAAAGGTTGATAGAAGAATAATCTCGTGGGATTTCTCCGAAAGTTTCATAAGATTATATCATACAACAAAACCATTTAAATTTGAATTTAAATTAAAAAATCTTTGATGATATTTTCCCTATTTTCCTTCAAAACATTATTTTTGAACATTAAATTACAAATAGGTTATAGGTATATAAGAAATGGATTAAATGAATAGTATCATTAAAGTAGAAAGAATATGATATAATAAGTTAAATAAATCACTAGATGTATAAATAATATATCAAAAAAGTAACATGGATATATTCCAAAATGTTAGTTAGTTATTATCTATTGGATTCTCACACAATATAATAAATCATTATAGATCATAGTGCATGAACATTTCCATAAGGTTGAGGCTAACATTATAAAATCTTTTAACACCCTAATGAGGAAAATCATGCAAAATATGGTCTAGTTATATTTTTCAATATATAACCATTTATATTGACTTATTGTTCAAGAATCCATGTCCTAATCACCCAATGACTACTATATACGGTAATTGTTTTTAATTAATCAATCAATAAATCTTGGGAAAATCAAATCAAATCAAATCATCAATCAATGTTCAATTTCCCACATTTAGATTTAAAAATTTTATTTCAATTTTTAAAACCAAATTATATTTTTTAATCATATTAATTCCAAACAAAATAATATTTCACCAAAATTCAATTTTTTCATGAATGAACATAAAGATATTTCATCAGACCATTCCTCATTACATTTCATCATTTCTAAAAATCCATCCAATTAATCAAAAAACTAAATAAGGTTTCTGTTTTTAATGTACTTCTATCATTGAAATAAAACAACATATCCACTCAATTAATGTATAATTAGGTACTAAATTAATGTTTAATTTGTAGGTTATATCTATACACAACCAGTAACCATTAATCATATAATAATGTTGTCCACTAAAATAGAATCCTTCAATAAAGATTCTACAGTGAGGAAGATGAAATAAATATCCATGTAGTAACAATACATACAAACTAGGCTCCCATACATAAAAACACGAGGACTCATCACTATTAAAGAAGAATAGATTAAGAGAATAATGAAATTTAGAAAATAAATATTTCATATATTCGATATAGATCAAACACCATCACCAATACTATGATCCTATAGGAAATGGTTGGTGGAACACAATTCCATCTAGAGTGCCTCTAAAAGATAATGGATTGGAATTGGATAAATTTTAAGGATATTATGATATTAAATTGGGATTTTGTTTTCAATATATGGAAAATACATGACTAATATGTAGTGGTAGAGACCACTCCATATTGGGTCTGGCCACAACAAAATCAATGAAACACGGTGTTCTCTACACCACAAATCTAAAAAATCAAGGAAGGGGTACCAGTATAAGTGGAAATTCAATTACATGGAAAACTAATAATAAATAATTATCTATGAAAAATCCTCCCATACAAACCAAATCAATGCTACAAAATACAGATGGATGAAAAATACCCCCAATCCACCATGTCATATCGTCCGTACACATGTCGCAGTTGTTCCAAAAATAGATGAACCACCATATTGTCTATACCAAGGCTCCACAACATATCTAACTCACCACTTTATAACAGTGTCAAAAATGGATGAACCATATAGTGAAACTATATCATAGTTATTATATGCATGACATAACTATCCTCTCTCCATCACATCATATCCCATCCTCGATGTGGATCCCTGGAAAACATTATATTTTCTAAGAAAACTCTAGAAATGACTTGGGAAACACATAAAATAATTTTTTTTCAATTTAAATGGAATAAATTATCTATAAAATGGAAAATAAAAGTAACAAACATTGTCAAAAACATCATTTTTAAGTATAAATATACATAAAATAATTTTCCCATCTGCGGATATCGATGAAAAAGTTTGACATCAGAGTGTAATATTTGTTAAATATTCATTACAAATATATTCACAATCATTTGAATTGATGAAGAGTAAAAAATAAAAAAAATCAAATAATTACCAATGTAATAGATAATAAATTATATTTAAAGTATATGATCCATATAATTTCCTTCAACCAAAAATTAACATAGGAAATCCTGAAATGAAATGATTTTTTTGGAATAAATTGGAACCTGAAGTCCCATATAGCTTTGTATAAAATTAACTATAGTACATAATAAATATAGATTTATTATGCAAAAATTCAAAAACCATAATTATATTTAACAAATAATTTATCATTACTTTATAACTTCCAATTATCCTTTTATTAACAAATTCATCATTAAAATGTTTATTCAAGTGAATACTGGTTTTATTGCCAGTATGTTTTGGACTAATTTTTCTTTTATTTACACCATATTAATGTTCTTAACATTTAAATAATATTAATCATGATATATCCATAATATTTATTTCTCATATACAGTTTAATAATTTTTAAAATAAAAATTCAATGAAAAATGATTTACATTCTTTCATAGAGAGTGTAGTCCCCCAGTACGCATGACCGGCAATTTAAATTTAAAAAAGTTGAAATTTATGGCATTTGAAAATATTATAGAATTACAGAATCAGAATTATTTCATAAATATAATATATATATATATATATATATATTTAATCCATCATAACAACAAAATTTTAATGATTGTTATGGAAAATGAATCATATCACTATGTGGATACGGTAGTCCATGCCAATGCACAAGCGATACATTCATTTCCAATTTGAAGGAAAATAGATGTAAAGTAGTTAAACTATAATCATAATGAAATTTTATTATATTCGTGATACAATATTTTTTATTTTATGATGGATGCCAAAAAATAGTATATGTAAAATAAGAATTTTACATGAGGATGATCAGTAATAACATATACCTCTTATTATAGAAAACTACATAGAATTTCTTATTAGGGACTCTTGGGTTCCTATTTTATGAATAAGAGTATCTATATTAATTTTGATGGGATGTTTATAAGATATTTTTGTTTGTTATTTTCAAGATAATTGGATAATTTATTATTTATAAGAGAGGATAGGGTTTCCGTTTTAAAATTATGTGGAGTGAAACACTTGAAATTGTTAAAATTATAAAAATATATTAAAGTCACAATCATATGAATGTGCCTAATTTAGCTCATGTTGGAATATATGAATATGTATAACTGATATATATATATATATTCAAACGATATAAATTATTACAGTTTTTGGGTTATTTTAACACATAACTCCTTTTATCCCTTCATCAACCCCTTTAATCATTTACCATAGCAATGAATTTTAGTCTCATTTACTATTCATAATGATCGAAATTTATGCTGAAAATATTAAATAATATTAATTACTCTAATAATAAATATGAGACCCAATTTTCATTATTTAGTTTCTATGAGTTAATTAAATTAATTTTCAAATAATTGTGTAAAATGCAACAAAATTTTTATTAGAAAAATTCATTTTAAGCATTATTCAAAGATTAAATTCAATATATTACATGTAAAACTATTAGATTAATGAAAAAAAATATTTGGTCGATTATAGTATCTAAATATTTAATTAATATAAATTATAAATTAATATAAATTAAATTTATTATCATAAAAACATATTCTGTGCATAAAAATTGAGTTTTTGAAAATAAATATTTTTCCCTAAAATGATTTTATTTTATTTTTTCATGCTAAAAACTAATTAATTAATATTATACATATATAAAAAAATGTTTTTATAATTTAGTTGTTAATTTTCATACCCACCAATCAAACAACTTGGTGACAACTATTACATAATAATAATTCAATAATATATTATAGTTCGTTTAAACTCAATGTTTCATGTAATGAAAGATACCAATGAAATTAAATTTTTATGAAGTAAAATATATCATAAAATTTAATTAGTTATATTACACACCCATAAAATAAATTATCCACTGAAATTGAAACACATTGATAAAAACAACAAATGAAACTTGTTCCTCACATGATCTTTAGGATTCCACATATTTTCCTTTAATTTATGTATTCGATGAATAACGTTGACAATTTTAGTGGTAGTGATTAAGATTGGTGAAATTCAAGGATATTATTTATGGTGTGTGTGAGTGCTAAAAAACACACTTAAATATTATGATTTTTCCTATTGGGACAATCATTTGTCTAATGATTGTTCAGGAACATGGGTTGTCCCTTGGGGGGGTACAATTGGTATTCTGGGAAACATAGATACCTACAGGGACCAGTAGTTGAATTAATATCAGAACAAGTACAATAAATTAATTTTAATTGAATTACATAGGTTTAAACGTTGTATCTAAAATATTAATATTTTTCACTGAACGGGACGATTAATGTAACACCCAAAATTAATAGAGGGTTAAATGTATAAATGTTACTAACAATTTTAAAAAGGATAAAAAAAATTTGGATCCTACCTGGCACAAAATAAAAAATATATGATTTTAATACTATTGTAGTGATCAAGATGGATGAAATCCAATTATATTTTTGTGGTTTTTATGAGTATAGAAAACACAAACTGATAGAACTTGTGTTGGAATATGGGGATTACCATTTGTCCTATGAAACTTTCTAGAACATCGGTGGGACCCAATGATGGAAATATTCAGGTATTCATGGAAATTGGGGTACCATTTAGCCTATATATCTCATAATAAAAAGGTTCACTTTTTCTCTAAAAATATGTAAGATGGTATTTGACTATTTTTTTTATTGAAAGCTAAACCATGTGATAGCGAACGAAATAGATCATTTTACCAAGATAAATGACCTTTTCAATTAGTAAAGAGAGAATAATGGTTCCCAAGTATTTATCTTAGACCATTTTATCACCTGTTAGGTGTTAAGGTGGAATACATATCAATTTTATAATTATTAGGTTGGTATTGGAAATACAATTACTTGGTGATATTGTCAATACTAAAGAAAAAATTGTAATTTTTTTGGATATCATGAAAAATATCACCAATCCTTAAATAGAATCTTTTAACAGTTTTCCTTAAATATCTCCTCAAATAACATCTAAAACTATAGAAATATTCTAGATACCATGAAATAGTATTGAGTACACTTCGAGCACATCGACTTTATGTCAAGCAATGAAACTGTAACTTCTGTGTTTAGGAGGTGAAATTATTAGGGTGTATGGTGTCTAAGAGATATATTTCCATTGACCTTGATAAAGTTTAGGATGTACTTTTATAGATATGTCCATGGATTTTCATGATTATTTGGAGCCTTATAACATAGCAAGATAATATTGATGATTTATCCTAGACTTCCCTAGATTATAAACTCTTATGATTTAACTCATCAAGAAGGGAGTGAATTTCAGTGGCCCAATATGTGTGAATAATCATTTCTTGAGCTAAATACGATGTTGACTATAGATCTAGTGTTGATAATTAGTGATACAGTGGTCGAATACATCATATAAAACGATTCATTATGAATTGGTTAGGGAGTGGTTCTAATTTAGTTGGAGAAGGTAGTGCATTATGGGTAGTGAATGTTTTGACCCCATGGGAAGAACTACCATAATTCTATAATATGAAATGTAGTCATGGTTTATGATTTGAGTGTTAGATAAACAATCCCTATGGTGAGACATTTATATAATACACTGACCATATGATTCTCCATAATATCATCCCAGAATAGGAATGAACCAATAGTAGTGGTGTTGGGTAAAGTATTCTAATATATTAGACATATATATAGAATATTCACTCAAGAAAGGTAATTTGGTTTTGGATTCTACTATACATAATATTAAGGTATCATAAGAAACTTGTGAGTCTCATTCTAAGGAGTGTTTAATCTTAATGATATTATTAGGATAATAGATGATGGTTGATTTTAAGGATCTGGGATCTATGACTTCATCTCCCTTGGTTCAACATATTTTATTGTAAATAGGATAATGGATGGGCATTATATTGATATAGATTGTGTTGTGACATTGGAATAGCTTCCTACTAGTGACATGAAACCTGAGTGGTCTTTGAGAAATGATAACATGATCCTTGTGTATAAAATAGTTGTAGTTACTACTTCTAGTATAGAAGAGATAATAAGGGACCTCCATAACTCTTGCTGGGAATTCCATCATGAAATGAAAAATATTTATAGTGAAATTAGGTGATATTACATGGGGACAGAGAATGAAGAGTGACATCACTGGTTTTGTTTCCTAATGCATTTCCTACCAAACTGTAAAAGATGAGCGCCATTATCATAGAGTTTTTCTCTTTCCACTTATAGAAACCATGTGCAAGTGGGAGGAAATCATGATTAACTCTATGATAGGGTTACCTCAGATCCTAAGGATATTTGATGCTATTTTGGGGATTCTTAATCATCTAATTACAGTTTCCTATTTCATACCAATCCAAGAGATTCACTCAGGGGATAATTCATAAATGATATATCTTGATGATATTGTACACTTACATGGATTTATCATGAGTATTAAATCTAATAAATGTTAATGTTTTGTGACATGGTCATTAAAGGGAATAAAAAATCCCTGATAATTTGTTTAAATTGAGAAAATCAATCAATTATCATACAGATAGACAGTTGGAGTAGAAAATTCATGTTCTAATGAATATTCATAAAATTTCATTCCTATAATAAGATGGATAATGAGATGAGTATTTTGAATTATAACCATTTTAGAACAAAAATTTCTTCATAGATTATATACAGATGGATTCTTTATTCTCTCTATGAAGAGATATGTTTCCCAAAAATAGGATGGAATATGATAGGTGAGGAAGTGGTAGTAGGGACTAGTGGGGTACATGAGTCCTTTGAGATGGTGAAGTTGATGAGGAAGTGGTCGGTAACATCTTGGAGTAGAAAATGACCATATTAATATTGGAGGAGATGGATATTGGATTTCATTATAGGTGACCTATTTTTCATGTGAGTGTCTCTTCACTTGGGGAATATTCATTTTCAAATATAGTATTTAGGCCTAGTAGGGTAAAAAATATCATAGAGTGTGTGAAAATAATGAATAATTTTATGGTAAATTATTAGATAATTAAAAGATCATATGAATATATAATGATATTTCTATTGAATTTCACTATTGGTGACATGTGTTTATTATTATTGTTACCATAGATTGGTACTAATCAATTGTGGATTCTTGTGAAGATAGCATTGTGGTGTCTGGGACCCTTCATGATCATTGATATATAAGGGATATGGTCATACCATCTAGTCCTTGCTCTTCTTTAGCGAGGCATGCATGATGCATTCAAAATTTCTCAATTTTGGAGGTACAATACCAATCTATCACATATGATAGAAAATAAGGATACTTTTTTCAGACATATGTATCATATAAGGATTTTCTAGTCTATATTATAAGATAAATAAAAACTTTTTTTCCTAGGGAAGTCATAACAACTTTTCTGAATACTATAGTACCATGACCATATCTAGAAGGATATATTGGATCATGAATAAGACATTTAATATTAGTATCTTGCATTCTTTGGGAAATAACGATAGAGATACTTATATAGATTATAAATTCATTAAAAGGATAATTTTAAAATTCACACTTTCTAAATATTATTAATTACTTTTTTTAGTATTACTTATATGTTTATTTTATGGAAAATTTATATTTTTCTAATAAACTGTTACCTATACACATAAGATATTCCTTTTGTAAGTGTAAGGGTGTTTAAGAGACCATATTTAAGGGAAGTGGGGTTTTTCACTGAGTTGTGTTAGGGTGCCCAAATAGATGCATAAGGGTCTTAATAAAAACATATATCTCAAATAAGGTTAATAGAGAATTATTTAAGGGTGAGCATGGGTTTTTCTTAATAGAGTAAGGGTAAACAATAAAAAACATAATGTTAATTCCTTCTTCAAAAGGGTTATGTAAGGGAAAATTAGTAGTCTTACATGAAAAATATGGTCTTTTTAAGGATAAACCATTTCATCCTTATATAATGACTTTCTTAGGAAATTTATATTTAAAACTAATGTTTTCATTTCTTCTTCCAAAACATGCTTATGTAACCTCTTTTCAAAAATTTTGAGGTCAAATATCAATAGAATTATTTTCATTGACTTTTTTATGGTTAAAAATAGTATTTTATAAAAATTAAACACTAAAATTTCAACATCCATTTATTTAATGATATAAATTATAATTTATATTGGGGTTCTACATTATTGAAACGTTTCACACAGGTTATCAGCATTAAATGCATCTACACACTTTTTCTTTAATTATGGTTGTCTTCATGACTCCCATAAGCCATGAAAATCAATTAAAATGGGTTTTATAATTCTTCTTCAGTTAATTTAGAAAATTCTTTCAATTTCTAGGCTCACAGAACATTCATTTTCCATAATCCTAGGTGCATTAATTAGATGAGATTATATCATGGTAGGAATTTTCATGACATGTTTTCGAAATAGTTTATCATGAAAAATTGATGAAGTAAATTATAAGAATTACTATGGATTTCATAAAATAGAGTTGGACTTATTCTATAATGTTATTAATCACAAATTATGGTAAAAACAGCAGGAATTATATATTTTCATTACAAGTTATTCTATAGAGAGAAATTAAAAATTTTATGTAGAATAATAATTTTATCTAAAGAAAAATGGTTGACACATTCCATGATATAAATTGAAACTATTAGAAATTATCTTGGTGAGTGAATATATTATCATATGTGGTTTTTTATTTTATTTTGAAATAAAATAATTTTTGGATTCAGTTATTTGAATCCTTATAGAGAATTTTGAGATGATTTGTATGTGAACATGACTCAGGTTATGATTACTTAATAAAACATAAAGATACTCAAAAATTAATTTAAAGAAAGAATTTTCATTGTATTATAGGTATTTTTATGATGTTTCCATGATGTGTATGTTTATTATTATAACCCTTGGTTATTTGTGGTTATATGATAACATGTGAGTAGACATTAAACCTTATTTATTATGATCATGTGATTATTTGTTGCTTTTTGATATTTATTCTTGATATTCCTTGTTAAACATTTGTACGGAATGTATTTTTTTTGTTTTGATATATTTAATATGGAACCACGCCTGGTATCGTGATGGCTAGTTTGATCAAAATTATATACTTGGACACATTGAGGTGATGTGTGATGATCTTATGTGGAAAAAAACTAAATAACATTTAGTGTTATGATTTTGATCAAAATATTCTTATTGATATAGTAGTAGATCATTCATGGGATTGGAGTCTTTTGGACATGGATAATGTTAGATAATCACAAGAATGGGGGGTTTGAGGTATCAAATTGCATCAAGCATATTGGGTCGAAATTATCAGCATTCAAGAAAGAAAACCACATATAATGTTTGACATGCAGTGTTTCGAATAGCGAACATCCTTGGGTGGGGCCTGTAGTGTTTCTTATAGTGACCAATGTCAAGTTATAACATAATGTGTCTCATTTAAGATATTTATTGTTTATAATTACTATGAATCCATACCAAAATCAAGCTAAATCAGGCAGGTCATTGTTTTTTTGCAGCTTGGTCAGCCTACAATGATAATGGATATGTGTGACTATATGTTTATATGATAATTTACTTATTTCAGGTAATACATTATTATCTTTATATAGTGAACTTATGTTAAATAAGTATTGTGGTGTACTATTGGTTGTATTACTCACACCCTATAGGGGAATCCTAAAGCTTGTGCAAACTTCATGACTATGGATTTAGTGAAGGGAAAGAAACATATAATTTGGAGTTAAGGATATAGAGGCTTGGAGATGGAGTAGATGTTAAGAAATACTCTATCCATTAATTTTACTTTTAATTTTCCACACTTTATATACTATATATTATAATTCCACATTGGGAGCATATTTATTTGTTATTATATTCTATATAGGAAGTCTAACATCATGATTATGTAGTTTTCTCATATTTACTATGATTTTTTATTTAATTATATTATTTGATATTAAATAAATTTCATCTGCCATTATACTAAGGGAATGGTTTCCCTAATTATATAGGTAGAACATCAGTACTAGTCAAAAATATCTTATATTTTATGATTCACCTAGAAGGTTATGTGGTGATCTAGTTTAGACCTCATGATTCAGTTCGAGATGTTACAATCCATTCATATATTCATTCATAAATATCTATTTGTTATTCATAATAAGTGAGATCATTTTCTAGTTGTATATCCTCTATGTATTGTTCATTTGAAGGATTATATAAATAATTATTCATGATTTATATAAGTAATACAATTTGATGTTGATAGATATTTAATGTAAGTACCCAGTGATATGAAATTTTACTAATACAATCCAAAATTTTGAAGGGGTTGATATATGTAGGGTTTAGTTTTAAAATTATTCCAAATATCATAACCATCATAATAGGATATATTTGTAAGAATTACTTTTAACAAACTTTGATCTCTATATCTCATTGATTATATTCATCATTACATTAATATGACTCTGAGATTTCGTGATGTTCTACTGGATAGATCTAACGATCTATTGAATTTCATCAGGTAACTTAGGTCTCAATAGAATTTATTCTGTGACTTTATCCTGAAACAATAGTGTTATAAATATCCATCAATATAATTATTGTAACACCCATATATATATATATATATATATATATATATTTCTGATTTACTTTAAATTTTTCAATGTGTTCAATTTCTTATTCTATATGAAACACCAAACATAAATTAAAACACAATATATTTAGATAATATATTAATATTATAAGTATGATTTAAAAAACCATTTAATTAGTAAGATTTAATAAGAATAATATCTTTAGTAAATTTACATATAATGAAAATAATGGAAACCTATAATATGAATGAAATATCACTAGTTTACCTAAAAATACTAATAAGATCAATTATTAATTAGATGAGTATTTTTTCTAAATATATCTTATTATACTATAAGAATTTCTATTTCAATAAAAAATTGTCTAATGATGATATTTTTTTAAATTCAAATTTGGTTAACATGTATTTATTTATTAAATGATATTATATAGTAATTAAAATACTTAATAATGAATATTTTATTTCCCAATGAAAAAAGTTTTTCATTATATTATATGATTTTAATAAAAAAATAATATCTATTTTTATATTTTATTTTTAAAAATATGTACACTATTTTTTAATTAGATTAAATATATTATACTAATATCTTTTTGGAATATTCTAAAAAAAATTGTTTTTAGGTGCTTAGGGAATAAATAACAATTTTTATTAAATCCATCACGTTATTAACATTATCCTAATAAAATAATCAATATCTTTTTAAATATATTTCTATTAATTAAATATTACTATATGTCAAATATATCAATTATAATTACTATATTGTTTTTATAAAACCAATGAATAACTTTGGGAAACATAAGTAATACTTTATCCTAAAACTTATTTTTAGTCCCTCTTATTAAATATTTAATTTCATCACATGATTAAATTAAATCTATAAAAATGCATTTAATATTATTTATATAAATGATAATATTATATAATAATTTTAATTCTTGTTTTTTTATAAAATTATGATTACTTCTAATTTATGTCAATTACCATTATAATGGTAAAATTGTTATTTTAAAAGAGTTGTTTTTTTAATATTGTCATTTTTTCAATCAATAAAATTAATTTATATTAAATGATGACTATAAAATGGTGTTCAAAAATATATATAATTAAATCAGTACACATTAAATTTTATAATAATGATAAATAATATTACGAATACATAATTATATAATGATCATTTTTCTACGATGAAATGTTTTAAATATATTTTTTATAATTTTAAAGTTATATTTCACATTCTAAAATATTGGATTGGAATAAATTAATATTATTTTAATATTAATATCACTAAATTTTCAAAAGATAGTTTATTTTATAGTTTTATTAAAACAAAAATAAATTAGTAAATATCTAGATACAAAATTAAGAAAGATAAAAGAAAAATCCTATTTCCAAATCACATAAGACATGTTTAAGAAATGTGTTTAAACAATTTTTTCAATATTTAGCTAGAATATATCTCCCCAAAATAATTAACTACACTTTCAGAGTCTTTTTTCCCTAAATATTTTAATTATATCATGGAAAATTAAAGGGTTTTCTCAAAGGTTCCATTTTCCTCACATATAAAAGGGGGACACTTCCTCCCCTTCATTGTACACAAATTAAATATATTTAATAAATTTCATATGATTTATATATCCTATACATAAGCATCTTGAAAAAATTATTTATCCAAATATCATAATTTCCATAGAGAATTTCATGGTTATGGTCCGTGTTTCGATGTTATTATTATGTAATCCATAACATTTACTTCTTATTTTTTTCATCCCATACTATACATACCAAATTAATAAGATTACATAATTATGATTATTATACTAAATTTTAATATATTAATGGAAGAAAAATTATTTATTCATTTCCCACCATAGAGGAAAACAAAAGTGGCATTGCTCTGTGTTCGAAGACTAAAACATCCATGAATCCATGTCATTATTTTTTTTTCATAAACACTTATAATGACTAGTTTTAAGGATGTGATTTATGAAAAAAATAATATATATAACAAATATATATATATTATGAATTTTCAAATTATCATATACTTTATTCCCACTCAGTCATTTAAAGATAAAACTATTAATAGTGTTTACAGGCAAAGTACCACCTTTATGAGCAATGAGTTTCATTTTTTACCAAAACTCATTATGAATGGTTTTAAATTTATTTTTAATATTAAAAATAATTTCTATTAGAATATTAATATTTTGGATAATATAAACCTATTTAATTTTCTTTCTATGATGCTCAACATACGTAAGCATTTAAAAAAAATTGAAAAAACATCCTCAAGTAACCGATGTAGGAAATAAAACTATATAATAAATACAGAGAATATAATAAGTTATTGTGTTATATAATAAATATAATATATTTATTATAATCTTCTAATAATTTTAAATATTTCATCTAAAAATATGTCACATAACCAATGTACCATGTGATTTATTATCATATAAATTACCAATATAAACTTCTTATTTTTTCGTTATTTTGAACATTTATCAATAATTATGATCCTCTAGACTATTTCTCACATTTCATAATTGATATAATAAAATTCATAAAATAGGTTTAGAAATATAGGAATGGGATGAAATTAGAATATCAATAATAAAAAACATATCATAAGACGGTGTACAATATAAAGGATACAAAAATATCATAAGAAATATTATGAGAGAATAAATAATAAGTATAGTAAATATAATATAAATAAAATATAACAAATATATAATTATGTGATCGTAAAAGATATTAATTTGATCAAAACATATCTTATTAGATATATAATTAGAAGGAATAAAATAAAATTACACAAAACTATTAAAAATAAGGAATAATCTTAAAAACATGGAATTTCAAGTAAATAAAATCACAACTCGGAAATTAGAATGTGTCCATGGATTTATATACATGTTTTTCAAAAATCGTCCCATAGGGAAGCCCACTAACATAGTTAATGTAAATCCATTTATGTAGTTCAACATGGGTTATCCAATAACCAGGGTTTATACAAACCATTGTAATAGGCCCACCTACATCCACAGTTATGTAAAACTACGAAAATTGTGGGAGTGAATAAATTAAATTTGAAGGTAACCTCTATAATTATATGGAATATTAGTACCAAAGAATATTTCCATGTATTTGGAAAACTATATTCATAAACCTCCATTAAATTGATTAGTACCACAATTTTAGAAAAAATAGGTAAATACACCTCATTGAAATCCTCTATGGACACATTTTTAGAAAACTGTTACAATATTCCTTTTTGATATATAAAATGTCCATGGTTTTGATAAACCATGGAAATAAACCTCTATAAAATCACCTACACCATAGGTTTTTGAATATTTTGGCAACATGAATCTAGGGAAACTCATATGGTCCTGGATTTGTAAAACTATGGAAATATTCCTCTATAGAATCTACAATAGATATATTTTTACAACACTATGGTACTATCACACACTAGAATAGAAATATACATAGTATATAAAAAACGTGCTAATAGGCCTCACTGTAATCGCTCATAAACAATATTTTTAAAAATGAATGAAAATATGTCTTGAGTAAAAACATAATATTATTTTTTTGGTAGACTATTAATTATATGTTTATATATATATATATATATTAATAAATATAGTATGGTCTAGTATAGTGGTATAATCTTAGAAATATTCAGGAAAAGGTTTTGGAAAAAAAAAAGCGGTGTTATTAATTTTTTTTTAATTTTTATGACCACATTTTGTTTAACTATATAACTATGTGTCATTATAACATGATATATAGCCTATTTAAACAGTCCATGTGAAACATGGCCTTATAAGATATGGGACCATATTTTCGTAAACTACTATAATATGTTTCATTGGAATATTGTGTATAGCCTATGGCCACATTCCAAACAGACTGTGTCCATTGACCATTGAAGTACATGGATTGAAAATATATCTATATGAAAGACTCTATTATAGTGTATATTGGGGCTAGGATCTATGAAAAACAATGTTATGATTTATAGAAAGTAATTTGGGAATAATTTCCATAACAAAAAACTATATACATATGATAAATTTTTAGTGATGAATATTTCATAAAAATTTGAAATAACTTGACTAAAAGCATGGAATTTTTATAGAACAAAATTATAAGAAAAAATGTGTTTGAAAACCCATTATTTTCATACTATTGTGAAAAATATCATTATCTCTATATACGAAACGTGAGAAAACTCACAATTCTCATGAATGTGTGTACTAAATAATTCTGTTAAGGAATGACTAAATAATTTTATATTACAAAAAAATAAAAACTAGTGATGATGTAGGATCCCACCCTATATATTTCATATATATTTTTTCTACCTAAAATCAATCATCATCATAACATAAATAACCCATGAAAAAATAACGAGTTTTTTATACATTCAAATTACATAAATGGAATATATCATAGGTTATCAAAATATAAATTCTAAAAATTATTTGTAAAAAATTAAAATATAGATTATAAATAAAACCTCACATCATGGGATATATACCATGGAGTAAATACTGATTTTAAAATTCTAATATTTTCAAAAAAAACATTATAAAAAACTATTACAAAAGATGATTTGTACACCACATTCAAAGAACATTTTTTGGATTGAATGAGAATATTTTTTCAAATCCATGTTATAAATAGTTAAAACTTATTGATCGTTTAAAATAATCAATTTTCCAAAAAGGGGAAGTCAAAATTATTCAAAAACATTAACCTTTGAACACAATCATTAATAATGGAAACATTTAAAATACATGTATTTTTATAAAAATGGGAAGTGAAGATACATTGATGTTTTGTTCCTTTAAATAGAATATTTAAAATTTTAAACATCAAAAATATAATTTTTATAAAATGATAAAATGGGGTGGATGATAAATAATATAATTTTTAAAGGATGAAAAAATTATCATTTTTAAATAACACTGTTGAAAAAATACATCGTTAAAAATATGGTGACAAATTTTTTATATAATGAATAATGAAAAGAAAAATGATAATTTTATATAATATATAGTTTACATTCCTTTATTTGTAGGAAAATATTGGAATGATGTATTTTTTTGATATGGAAATAATCAAAATAACGTAATTAGAATTAATTTTAAAAAATGTAAATTTTAATAAATAATAGAATAGTAAAGGAAGTAGATTATTTTATGAAATGTCATTTCACCTAGAAATAAGATTTACATATATAAAAAATTCCTCATAGATTAGGGTATAAAAATCAGGAATGATAATAAGAAAAGTGGAATGGTTGTGGCCCAATAAAGAGAGTTGAGTCATGAAGACCCATTTTGACTTTTGTATTTCTGGAGTAAAATTTCGTAGAATATTAAAAATTATATATTTCATTAAATAAAACAAATCTAATAATTTATAATTTCAAAATATTTGTTTTTTCATATTTAAAACATAGGAAAAATCATTTCATAAAATTGAAACATTAATCAATTAAAATTATTTGAGATGAAAATTCATTACTACATTTGTAACCTTTTAATCACCATAAAATGAGATATATAAAATTAAATAGAACAATTAATATTGTACAATAAATTATTTTAATAATAAAAATATTACACTATTTATTATTAACAAAATTTAAATGAAAACATGGTGTATAACATAAACAAATCTCAAATATGTGATTTTGAGATGAAAAATAATTGGAATAATTATATATTATGAATAAAACATAAAACAGAGGGACTACATAAAGAGGAACCATATATAAAATTTATTTAATGATATTTATAGTTTATTAAATATTTATGGTATTTAATACAACAAATAAAATAAAATATGAATTATGACATCAAACATATCTCCAGAAATTGAAAATAGAGAAAAATAACCCTTATAAGTTGGAATATAAAATGGATTAAGGGAACATATAGTAGAAATTATTACATAATCATAGATATTTCATGAAAAAGGGATACTATAAGTTAAATATATATTTTGGTAGATTACTATATCACATGAAAGAGAAATATGTTCCAAATATGATATCATTCCAAAATGAATGTGACCTTGAGACAAAAAACCCATAACTTGTTTCCTTAAAAAGATGATGACACTATAACTACCTACAAAACAAATGTGAAATATTTAATATCCTATTAAATAGAATCTTTCATTAATATGAACCATTTTATTACTCATCTGAGTTTTTTATCATGATTACAGTAATTAGTTGTGGTGTATTACTACCAGACAATGTTTATAACTTCAAATCATTTAACTTTTTTAAAAATTCAGATGTCATTACCAATCATTTGAAAAAATATATATTTTTAACATATGATTACATAAGAAGAAATATATTTTTATATGGATTTAAAAATATCTTATATCATTCATTATAACATCAGTTATAATTCATGAAATTGAAATCAGATATTTCTTTTTTAGTGATTTTCTAGTAAATAAAAAAATATAATTTAATAATAATTTTAATACTATATATTAAATTTCCAAAACCATATTAAAATAATTATATTATTATTTTACTATAATTATATTATATTTAATGTTCCCATATTCATCCATAATAATATTTTTAAGCATAGGTCATGTTGGTAGTTAAACTGACTCAATCTTTATCATGCTTGATCTTGTTCGGTATGTATTGTAATGGTGTTATTTATTTCGAAATATTATCATTTTGAAATATTAATAATATTATATTTGTGTTTTAATTATTTTGATCCAAATTTTTATAATTTTCATTAAATAATAATATATAAATAAAAAAATGAAAACAATGATTCATCAAGGGGGAAGTAGTCTGCACTCCCGCACAATAGATATTCTCATCATTCATATATGTGGATAAAAATGAATAACGAAGGATATTAATAATGGAATCTTGAAAAAATAAATAATGTTTCATGAAAAGGGATAATGAAAATAAATTAAAAATATTTACTTTTAAAAATTGTATTTAAAAATGGTAACATGTAAATAATTAAATTATATCAAAATAATATGTAATTTACTATAAAACTATTTCATTGGAAATTATAAAAAAACACTTGGAAAATTCTGAAATAACATTATTGAAATCCCACATCATTAAAAACATGGAGATAAAATTATTATAAAATTAATAAATATGAATAAAAGGATATTTAAAAAAAATATTTTATTTTCCATTAGTATAATTAAGAGAATATTTTTAAGTAAATAAATGGAAATAGAATTAAAACTGAATGAAAATAATTGTAATTATTCTCAACAAAATTATTTTAACTAATAATAGAATCTTCATTCATGTAGAATTAGGATTCAATCATTATTCACCAATTAAAAAAGTTCTAAATACATCATTACTTAATCATAGGTTAGAATATATCAATATTGAAAGATAATAGGCTGAGAACTGCGATTATGAACCAAGGATGATATTATACTACATTAGTAAATGTTGAATCAAACTCACTAGAAGCTTAAAAATCATTTTATTCTAAAAATATAATTAATTATATCATATAATATTTGAAAAAAAATTAATGGGAATTATATAAACCATATAAATAATAAATGGTTGTGTCACATTGAAACATATCATCATAAGGAGATGTTGAAATGAAAAACTATTACAAACTGAACCATTTTTTTACATTTTCAAAGTAGTCACTTTTTGGGATAGTGAGAACCAAACAAGCAGTGGGAACCATAAGTGAGCCGGGATTGGAGTCATGCCCAATTTGAGACCCATCCAAAAGAGAAACCATTACTGCATTTTTAACTTTTTAGTCAGAATCCATTAGAGTTAGAATATCAAAAGGACATTTAAAATCATGAAACATAATATAATAATGAAATAAATGTGTACTAATTTACTATTTACGTTGTTGAAATGAAAACATGGTGTATAACATAGTCATGTCCCAAGTATAAGAGTTCGGGGAAAAACCCCTTACGATAATGTTATCGTATGAATCAAAAAGAAGAGATAGGGATACCATAAAATTAGACCTAAAAATAAAATTCATGTAATTTTATTTGTCTTAAATTAATTAATTATGGATTTTATTACATAATATAAAATATAATATGGTGTTTGAAATCATCCATGTCTCCTGGAATTGAAAATAAAGAAAAATATCCCATGTAATTTTGAGAAGTGATTGGATTGAAATAACAAGTAAGAGGGATTATGAAATAAATATTTATATATCTAAACCATGGGTCATTTATGAATAAGTATTTCAATTTTAGTTATCTATATAATTTCAAAGATAAATTGGTGAAAAACATAAAATTATTCATCAATGAAAATGAACTTGATTCAATAAACCCTTACGTGGTTTACATTCCAAGATAATGACACTATAAATTATTTTAAAAAATATATAACAAAATATTATAATAATATTACTCATAAATATTACACTTTTTTAATACTAATTAATTTCTTATTATCAAGAGTCTATATATTATTTATAATGTATTTTTTCTATTAGTTGTAAAAAACATTAACTGTTTTTTTTTCCTGATTAATAATGTCAATGTCATTACCCATAATTTGAAAAAAAAAATCATCGATATATAATTTTAGATATTTTAATATATTTATTATATTGATTTAAAATTCATTTATATCAATCAATATAATTTTTTCATTCCATTATGATTAAATGGAATCATTGTTTTCTTATTTTAGTAGATTTTAATGAAATGGAAATATTCGTTAATATTAAGTTAAATACAATATATAGTATTGAAATGAAAATATAATAATTATTATTATATTATTATATTATAATAATATTACTGTTAATTTTCTCATTTTCATCCATTATATGATTTTAATGTACTATTTTTGTATGGGGTTAAACATACATATACCTAAAGAAACATTAACTCAATTAATAAGTACAGTTAAGGATGTGTTTTTGGTGAAAAATATACTTATGATAGAATAAGAATGATGTTATTTTATGTAATGTTATTATTTTGATCCATATTTTAATACTATTGGACACATAATGAAAAACTATTATATATTGGGAAAATGATTTCTCATGGAGGTGGTAGTCTGCGCAAACACATCATTGACCTTGTTTTTTATCTAGGTGGTAAGAACTGAATATATAAGGGTTTTATCATTAATATAAAAACATATAAGTTTTATAATTATACTAGAGACATCATATTTTTGTGATGATTTCATATTTCTTTGAGTAAGATTAATCTGAAAACAAAATAATCATATTATACAAACATTAGAGACTTGATTTTTCCTTCGATGTTCTCTTGAATTTGATGCGATTAGGATAATTTTGAGTGACCTGATGATTATGTTTGCTGTATAGGGTTATATAGAGAGAAATTTATATTGGTTTAATAAAGGAATTCATGTTCGAGTTTTTTTTTTGAAATAGTAAAACAGACTCCCTTTTAAAATAGTAGAATAATAAACATTTGGAATCACCCTTTACATTTATTATTTCTATTGCACTATTAAAATGTAATTATATTTAAATATTTAAAATAATGGAGTTTATATTATTTATTATGTCTATAAATGGTCAAAAAAAAATTCATCACATTTTTTAATCATGTTATTGTGATTTAGAGTTATGTTTTTTTTACATTTTACTCTTTTAATTTTTTAATTGGTAAAAAATATTTAACAATCTAATTTTATGATTTATTATATATATAGAAACACCCATATAAATAGTTATTCTTTTTATGAAACTATATTTATCAATTTTTTAATCCAATTAAATTTATAAATATTATTAAATTGTCATTTATATTGAAATAGGAAATATGTAGAAAAAATATTTATGTATAAAAAACATTTCGATTTTTGTGGATACTTAATATTATTTTTTATTGATTAATAACTAAATAACTGTTAATATATGTGTTAATATGTTAACATATCTTATTAGATTAATTTTTTCAGTTATTTTAATTTAATTTTTCGATTGAAATTATTTGATATTAATAAAATTATAATTTTTAAAAACAATTCCCCATTATCATGGAAGTCAACACTAATTATAAAAATATAAATGACATGACTGGAAATAAATATTGAATTATAAAATAAAATAAAAAATATTAACTAAAATATAAGAATCATTCAAAAAATAATCATTATAAATGTCATTAAATTAATCATAATGTCAGCACATTTAATGCTTAAATCGTGTTTTTTAATGATTTTTTGTAAGAAACAATATTTTTAAATTGTATAAAATTATCAATGATGTTGATCCCAATATATATTAAAAAATTATTATAATTAAAATATTATATTTTTAAAAATAAAAGTAATGAAAACAACATCATTAAATTATGTTATAATCTATTAAACAAAATAATTTGAAAACGATTTCATTAAAATGGTATATAAATTTTTAAAATGTAGAGAATGAGATTATAAAACAAAAATATTATTTTAAATTGATTTATTATCTTAATATTTATAGAAAAATGAATAAAAATGTTATATTTTTTATATACTAAAATAATCTAATAAACTGACACCATTAATAAAATTGTTATTTTCAACACTCACCAGAAAAATAATCATTTCCAAAAAATCAGAAATATTAATCTTATGAATATATCAAAACTAAAAAATAAAAATACACTTTTAATTTTTAAAAATCAACATCATAAAATTTATTAACATAAAATTAAAATAAAATCATAAAATATTGGAAAAATACATTTTTATAAGAATTTTTTTTTGTAAATTTACTATTCTTTGGAAATTATTGGGAATAATATAAAACATGAAAAATAAAAATTTAAAAAATAAAATTTTTTCAATAAGAAAAAAATTTCTAGTTGTTTAGCTATACTAACTATGTTTGTAATTCTGGTGAACTTGTTTTTGTTTTTTCATTAATTTATGAATATAATATATCTATATATATATATCAAATTTATATGACTAATACTTATTCGTTATAATTTATGTCTACCTTATAACATTTTATTTTGGTTTTTTTTAACATTGCATGTAGATCATTCCATCTAACAGATTAACTAATTAATAGGGAAAAAGTCTGGTCAAAGTATAAATATACTATATTAAATAAAATATTGTTGAATGAGGATCATTATAAGGTATATAATAAAGTTTATTTATTTATTTAGTATGTTAGGAATATTCACATAACAAATCTAGAACAAGGTAAGGGTTTTCATCTCATGTTCATTACATTTATAGAGGTTTAGTAGTATAGATCTATTTCTGATTATGTGGTCAATATAATACCTATTTTATTTATCATTTCATGAAATATATTTTAACTATGGTCTTTGAGGTTAAATTACATTGACCATCATTCAATGGGTTTTCATTTTAATGTTTATATATTCTTAAGGATATTCGTAGACTCATTTCAGAACATTTGAGACTTGCTACGTGGTATGCACCATGTTTCATTTATATGGTGTTATATTGATTTATTATGTCGTGAATGTTTTATAATTTACATCCTTGTATTTTTTTGGGATATAATAATTGGTATAAACCACTTTTGTTCTAATTTATTATGAATGTGTTACACCTACCATAAGAGTTTTTGGTAACTCAATTTTCATCCATTGATTTATGATCATTAACAAGAAATTATTTTATATATGATGGGTAAATTATCTCTTATGATTTTATTCTATGTTATTATCTCATTTTATATATATATACCTTCTTATCATAAAATTCCTTTGAAAAATATTTCTGATTTCTTGGGATATACTACCCATAAGGGATTTTTGTAACTAAATTTTATTTATTTAAGTTATAATATTTTTTCATGGTCATGAATCTTACATTATTATGTTCTCAACCCATAATACTTTCGTATATGGTATTCTATAATCCTCATTATTAGAACAAAATATTAATATAAAGAATGAATTATTTTACTTTATTTAGTTAAGTTATTATAATGTTTTTAATTTTATTTTAATGGTGAAAATTATTTACATTCATGGTTATTATTAATTGATAAAGTAGGTTAATAATTTAATGATATTCTATATTTTCCATTATATTAAAAATATTTTTTTTATTATTAGATAGGTCTATAGGGGAATTTTATGGAATTTGTTATTTACTATCATTGTTAATTAATTTCTCATAATACATTTATTAGTATGGATAAATATTATATATCTATTAGATGCATGGACATGGATCATTAAAATATGCTGGGTTTTGGTATATAAGGCATTCCATTATAGAACAGTGTATTCATACAAAGCATTGATTTTATTTTTTATTTATAAAATTATAAATTCTACTATTATGTGATTTGTAATATAAATACAAATATTTTTATTTATTATCATGGAAACATCATTTTTTCATTTTCAGTTGATTATTCCATTATTCATATTATTTATTCTTGTCATATTATTCTTATGTTTTAATATATTTGGTTTCATGCTTCCCATAATGAGTTTCTGAACTAAACCCATTCATATATTTCCATTCCTTAAGTTATAATGAAATTTAATACATGGTAAATTAATAGAATTATTTTTTATGTGAAATAATTTTTGGGAGATGTTGAAGTCTCATTATAGTTTAAAATGTTTTGTTTATAATAAAACAAAATATATCTTTGAAAAAATTTACATTGGACTCATTATTAATTAATTAATCCTAATTTCATAAATATATATAATCAAAAATATAATTTTTCTATAATTGATGTGGTATTATTTATTGATTTTATAAGTAAGGCTATTTTATTTTAATACTTTTACATTTAGAATCAAGGTGAGTAAGTAAAATATGTGTTTGGGGAACAAGATCTAGGGGAGTGTGTATTGGGATTATATTTTGTAATTTTTGTATGGTTTAGATAAATTTAGAGAGTATGATATTTATTGAATATAATTTAAGGGTTGATAAGTTAATGTTTATCATAATAGATAACCCTTTAGAATAATATACGATTTATCATATATATAATAAATAAAATTTTATTATATGACTATAATGGGAGAAGCTTAGTGATAATCTTTTGAAAAATATAAGTTTATGATGTATTCATAATGTTTTGGAAAATTATTGAATTTAATATTTTCCAACAAAAATAATTCTTGTCTATATATTAAAAAGGTTATATGGTTTTGGAACATATTATTTTAGTGGAACCATCATTGAATATGGCTAATTGATAGTTGGTTGGTTCATCACTATTATAGATGGTGAAGGGGATTAAGGGTAAACATGTGGGTAGACACACATGGGTGATATTTTGTGGTTTATTAAAATTTTCACTAATGAAGTATTTTTAAGGATTTCATAATAATTCTATATTAATATGTCAGGTATACAAAATAAAAAATGATCAGGGATAACATATTAATGAATAAAGAGAGTCATATATTTGTTTGAAGTATCATATATTAAAAATAATGATTATAAGGGAATACAAATTTTGATTTATCATTATATATAAATATTTTTTATATTATCCTTACCATTTTGGGTTTAATATTTGGTTGAAACAAGATAATGAAAATGAACATGAGAAGGAAATGTATCAAGAAACCACTATGTCATATAACCGAATTAGGGAGCATATGTAAATGGTGAATAATTTATTATATGACTTTTATAATGTAAAATGTGAATTAACTAGTATTACCTTTAGTAGTGATATCAATATCATGATAGAAATAAATTCTTGAAACTCATAGCTATTTTAATTAGTTAAGTGATATTTATCAATAAAATTTCTGTATCTTTAAAATATTATTGATGATTATGAGAAACATATAAGGTTTATTCTCTAGTTTTTATATATTAATCGATTATAATAATAAAATAAAATATATAATTAACATCGACATAATTTTTTTATTGAAATTTTATGTTATTGGAGATAATTATATAGGAATAGATTCTTGAGGGATGGCTATGATTTATGTTTAGTATTATTTTAGTGATAATATAATAAATGTATAAGATATCCTTAATATGTAAATTGAATAATATCAATGTACTTGGGATTTAGGATTATGAAATATATTTTTAATAATGTATATTTAATTTTATGGATTGTGATATAAATTGACTTGTGTGTGATATTACAAACCAGTAGTGTATACATACATAGGTTTTTGTATTTATTATTGGATAATGTTATTTAAAGAAATATAAGTAATCCAATATATCATAATAGTGTATGGTAGATTTCATATTAGATGGTCTACCGTAAATGAATAATATGTTAAGAATACTCTCACCAACATTCTTCAATGATTAATAATTAAATTTTAGAAGTTGATAATTATTTAATGGGAAAAATTAAAAACCCTGAGATTTTAATATATGACTACCATTAAATAATATTATATTTTTGATATCTTACTCAACATTGAAGAACGAAATAAAATGTAATTATGATATATTTAGAAAAATTATTTTTTTTTGTGTTCAAAAAAAAACAATTCCACTGAATTATATGAAATTAATTTGAGTAACTAATTTATGAAAAATATGTACATAAAAAACAAAGACTACTATTAGTATGAATGAGATTCAATTAGTTTATTTAAATTTATTAATAATATCATATATTATTTTGAAAATTATTTTCCAAAATATAACTTCTTCATGCGATATGAATTTCATTTTAAATAATAATATGATTAATTATGATTAACTATTTTTTATATTTATTACGATCTAACACCATTTATGTGGTGAATGGAATGAAATAATAATAATAATAGTTATTATTGTGATTTTCTATTTCTAATGAATTTTTTTTCATTATAATTTCTAATCTTATCCAAAAAGTGTAATATATATATTTTATAATATTATTTTATAAGATCAGTTTTTTATTTATAATAAAAATATAAATATAATATCTTCATTATGTATTTTTATAAAATATTTTATTTCTATGTGAATAGAAAGAATATATTCATTTTTCCATAAGATGTCACTTCAATGAAAGTATCATAATAAAAAATCACATAAATGTTTTAAACACCTTTTTCTACAATATATATATATATATATATATATCATAAGAAATCATTATAAATTACTATTTTTCTATTTTACAATCCACATTTATCTGTTGAGGAACATAACTAATATTTTCTTCCAAAAACTCTATTTGTGAACTTGTATAAAAAATTATTTTTCATCATATGTACAAATTAAATATATATAAATTTAATTCATATTTTATAAGAGTATGATGATATTATATGATAATTATAATTTCAAATTATCATATAAAATTTTGACTAATATGATTTGATTTAACAACCATGATAATAGTAAATATATTATTTGAATTAAATTGTTTTATTAATATTGTGAAATTTTTATATAAAAAATTAAATTAATATACTTAAAATTATGATAATGATATTATTTTTAAACACATATATAATTACATTAACACATATTTTCATTATAACCAATTTTATATAATATAGTAAATAGAATATGGATAAAATACAATTTTCCTAAAAAAATTCTATATATTAAAAGACTTAATTTATAAATTTACATTATATGCTTTTAAAATTTAATTATACTAAATAGATATTAAATTAATTTTTATAATAACTAAATTGGGTATTATTTATAGTTTTATTGTTTTCTATAATAGAAATTAATTAGTTATCTATTTCTACTAATGTATTATCAGAAAAAGTAAAATTAAATGGTATTATCCAAAGTTCCCATTTATTCATTTATAAATGGGGAAAACTCCTCTATATTATAACACAATAATTAATTATATTTCCATACTAGAAATATAAAATATTTTTCCTAATAAATATATTTATTATTTTAAAACCCCTCTGATCTAAATTAATATTCCTAAGACTATCATTTCAAAGGTGAATTTAATGATAATGGTAAACGTCCCAAAGTGACAATTACAGAATCCTTAACATTTGCATATAAAATTTTCAATTTGAATACCATCGATGACATTTTATTTTTTTAAAATTAGTATTATTATGATAAATATGTTTTATTATATTAACTCGACAAACATAATTTATTAATTTTCATACTCTAAGAAAAAAAGTCATATTTGTGCATGTGTGCGGACTACCTTCTCAATGATATGAGATCTTCCATTCTGGATATCCACATCTAATGAATGGTTTTAATTTTGGTATTGTTGAATAATTATGAAATATTAAATATAAAACGTATTTTGAAATTTCAAATTGTAATAAACTTCATTTCCCTATCATCCATTGAGAAATGGAAGCATTAATCATGTGTAAGTATGTATCACCGCCCTAATGACAAATGAGTACCACATGTCCTCACCACCAATTATGGATGGTTTTAAAAACATTTACAACAAAAAAACATACACAAGACTATTAATATTATTTATATTATGAAACTATCTTATTATTCATTCAATGATGGTCAACAAATATAAGGAATTACCAAACAATTACTGAAAACCCTCATGAAATTAACGTAAGTAAGAAAAATATATAAAATATATTATATAATATTACAATTAATGTTTTATATTATAGAACATATAGATTTATAAATTTTCTAATATTTTATATAGTAAAAATTATTTCATTATTCAGGATTTTTTTGTGTATGTATTGAAGGAATTTAGAACGACTTAATGGTTTTTGACTTAAATTATTCCATTTTTTATATTTTTTATATTATGCATATAATTCCTTCTACTTGGTTTCTATAAATAATATTATTTATATAATATAAAAAATAATCTTTTATTAAATTAATTAATTTTTCAATTAAAATACTCGTGTTTCAAGGGGATTTTATTTGAATGTTTCTAAATCTTAAAGGTTTTTCTTGATATCAATTAAATTTATTTGAGATTTTTTATATGGTAATCACCAAGTTTCCTTTATTTAGTGTTATATTAATTTTTTATAACATAAATTTAGAAGAAAATTTTTACTTTTAATTAATTACATATAGTAATCCAAATCACAATCTTTTCTTTAACATTCATTTCACTCATGTTTTACCCCACTAATAATAGTTTTTGGAAACCATATTATCATTTATTGAGTAATGATGATTCTGCTGATATTATTTCAAAAACTCTGGGTATATTATTAAATTTTATTTTATCAAGTGTTATCATCTAATTTTTATGTATATGTAAATAACTATCCCCTCAATCATTTGAAAAATATTTCTCTTGCCTGGGATAAGTTTCCCCAAAGGGATATTTGCGACACTAATATATATGTTATTAATTTTTATCATGAACATTATTATTCCATTCCTGGGTTCCACAAACCAAATATTTTTATTTATTTCATATTATAATCATATTTATTGGAATAAAGTTTTCAAAATAATAATGATTCATTACTCTATTTACAGTGTCATTTTTGAACAAATTTATTTTCTAAAATATTAAAAATGTATTTTACATTCACATTCAAATAACTTGTATGTATAAATAAATATTTCTATAATATAAATTATTTATTTTAAAAGAATTCGTATTGAAAATTATATTTAATATGAATGGTTATGAATGATTCTTCATATCAAATTTACAAAAAACTTTTAGGAGATTCTCATAACATACACTTTTAGGTTAATGTTAAAAAATGTATTTTAAAATGTATTTTATGTTTTACATGAAAAAAAAATTTATTTTCAATATTATTTTCCAAAATAAGGGTTATGATTAAAAATTTACACATTATTATATATTTATATTTTAGGGGAATTAAATCATGATAAAAAATATTCCATTTCTTGGTTTCTTATTAGATTCAATAATTCAAGGATTTTATTGATCATTTATTTCATCGATGTTGTCAACCTTCTAGGGTTCCAATGATAATATAAGGATATTTTATTTTTAAAACATCTATCATGTTTCCCTAGATGAATTATTATTATGTTATGCAAATATTTACTTAGTTGTGTACTCATTTCACTATACAATTTAAACATCACAATTTATATATTTCATTTTAGATTATGCGTATGATAGAATGTTTTTTTAATTGGGGAAAAAATTATGTTCAATGTGTTGGAATTAAAATATAGATAATTAGTAGAATGTTTAATATATATTGTTTAACCATATACCTCCTTCATTTGTATATATTGTGATCATGTAATCCATTTTTTAACATAAGAAAAGGTATTAGAATTAAGTATATTTTTATAAAATGATGAAATATTTTTAGAAAGTAGACTATTTACTATGTGACCACACAAAATCATTATTTGGATCGATTATCATCATGTTATCACTTTTATTTACATAGGTTAAAGTATTGAAATTACTTCAGAAATAGGTTGATTATTTTTTACATTATATATTTTTTATTATATAGATAGTAATGTTTTATTCATCCATATATTACTTATTGAATTTTATTAAATTTTTTTATTGAATATTATTGAGAATTAATTAAATTTAATCTTATGACATGGGGGGATTATATATCCCATCGATGAATCATCTGATCTCATGAGATAGAAAAAGTGGGGTTTGGTGTGATGATTATCCATTAATAGGAAAATGTATTTAAAATAGGGCCTTGGAATTATGATTTTTATGTTTGAAATTATAAAATAAGTTAGAAAGAGAGTGGTATTATTAAAATGTATGTATTAATAATATTCATGTATAATCAATTTTATTTGACTCAATAGATCAGGGAATTTTTTATATTATTTATAATTGGAATATTCTGCTTATGTTGGGACAATATCAGTTACTTGTTTCCCTTACTAAGAATTTGAGAGGACCCCTTTCTTATGTTTGGATCGGTTATTATAATGTTATCACTCTTATGAATTATACGAAATAATTATTATTAATGTTTTATTAATAAAGGATAAAATCAATATTTTACAACCGGTATAAAAGTGAGTATTCAATTTTTGTGTTTATGGTACCTTGAATAGGATGGAATATTTGGGAGAGTTTATTTGGGGAATCACAGTGTTCAATAAGGATCTATAAGCATGATGAACTGAAAAACTGTTTTGTTGAAACCTGATTTATGAGATCTGTTGATTCCAATCACCTTTAATGTTCATCAAATATAATCCAAATATATATTCAAGGGTTTCAACTATCCTCTTAGACATACCATCTATATAAGGATTATATAAAGTACTAATGTTATACACATTATTGAATACTAAATCAAGATGTCTCTAGAATATTGAGGTAATAATAGTATCCAAATCAAATATAATATCATGTGGTACTCCATAAAATATTACCACTTCCGCGATGTATATCATATATATATTATCTAGAGGGAAATTTTATCTCCAATAGTTATAGGTAATTAGACCATTATTTATGTATTTTATGTATATAATGTAATTGGGTAAATTTTGGTAAGTTATGGAAAAGGTTTTACATCTTTCTGGGGATTTAAATAGGGGAAATGTTTTAATTTTTTAAAGATATCATGAAACATCTCCAAGAGACCATTCATGGGGAAATAGATGTCACTAGGTAGGTGCATAGTTGGGACATGGGTGGACCAACCCATATTTAAAGATATGAAAACTATAAAAATTAAATACAGGGGATGATAATGTTTTAAACATGTCTCATATAATTGTGTGAGTTGTGTTTAGAAGAAGTTTCTCACACAGGGTTTGCACATGGTTTTCCTTAGTGTGCACCTAAACGGATTAGTGTTAAAAACACTATAATTTTTTTTTGATGTCATCTGATTAAATTCATAAATAATAATTTTATCTTAATATGAACCTAACATGAATTCAACTCCATCCCAAGGTTGTGGATACCCTTCCCTTAGACCTAGGTGTGATCCATTAGAGAATAGTTTTACATTTGATGCCAGATTCTTTAGATTTCGCATTATTGGTGGTTTTACTTAAATACCATCTTATTTACTCTCTTACATTTATTGATCTAATTTTTTTATGATATATACATGTTTTTATGCTAATAATGTTGAAATTAAGTTTTCTTATGTAAGGCTAACATGATCTAAGGTAGGTTTTGCATGATTTAAGATGACTCTGGTAGAGAATTTTTGTTTTTCGTTATTTTCACAATACTATGTGTGGCAGGTGTATTCACTACATAACCTACATATTTGAAGATGATGGATCGATTTTAAATTTTTTTTCAATTTTTTCTATTTAATTCTCATGTAGTCCTGAAAATTTTGTTGGAATCCCTCTATAGTGATTGTTTTTGGAATTGTAAAAATTTGTTATATTATAAATGTCTAATTTGATACGTGGTTTCATAATGATGATTTAAAAATTCTCATTTAGTTATGATGTATTCTATATTGGTTGGAAAAGTGATTTCAATAAACATACTGTTTAACTGAAATGGATTGGCATAATTCGTATGCCATAGTTATTGGAAAAAATATTTTTAAGGGAGTTAAATGGGATGGATATCGGTTATGTTGTACCACCATAAATGATATGGAGTATTGAGGTAAAGATACACTTTCACTAGTAAATCCTAGATTTAGTGTGTGTGTTTATGTATTGACATAGAATGGGTTATTCCAAATAGTTTTTATAAATTGTTTTAATGAGTTGTTTTGATATTATCTTTGGAACCCCTTTATTTTTTATATAAACTATTGAAATAATTATTAATTGATTTATATAAATATGATAACAGTTTCTATCCATGTGGCGTGAGTGGGGAAGTCATTTGGGGGAAATATTTCAAATTTTTATACTCACACCCTTCTTTGTTACATTGGTGTGTTTATAGATATTTTATATCAAGACACCGATAAAGGCATGGTATATCATTCATTTAGTGATGAATTGTGATATTTTGGGCATATATTATGGAGTTGGAGAATAGAGATTGTTCGATTTGCCGATATTTGTTCTTTGATACTTCGTGATTGTTTTTGGTTTCCTCTTAGATATCTGACATGGTTTTGTTTAGTAGTTGGTTTGGTTTACTTTGAGTTGTATTACAATGAAATCATTTATCATATTGTGGATTTTTGTTATTGTGTTATTATTTTTTAAATTTTTATATGGAAAGTAACTCCCCATTTTTTATAGAGCCTTTGTCAATTATTTCAACCCTTTCGTGTCTTGGGGATGTCACCTAAGGCCAGTAAGACCTCTACCACTTCATATGTCAATGGGTGAGGGATGGGATGTCACAAATTTTATCATTCATTGTCAGTTCTTCCATCATTTTATTGGAATAATTTTATTGTTTTTTAGACATGATGTTATACAATAATTATGGTTTAGTTCTTATGTTTGGATTGTATAACTGAGGAAGCATTCCATAACCTGAAATATAGATCATAAAAAGGTATATCTAACCTATTTATATTGGACAACAATTTACCATGGATTATGTTACATGAGTGTTGTATGAAAATTCAAGGATTTGTTATCTCATTATGATTGGTTTATCAAATGAGAAGATCAATAAATATATTGGTAAAAAATACATCCCACGTGGATTTAATAATTCATTTCCTCTAATGATTTATGATTTTCTGAAAAAAGATTTTGATTTTTTAAAAAGAATAAAAATGGTTTTATTTTAAATGAGCATGGTGATATTGTTCAATAATTGTTAGGAAGTTTAATATTTTTAATTATGGATGTCTATTTGAGATATGTGTGATATAGTAAATTTGAAATAGGTCAGACATCAGTTTATAAAGAGTGAGAATAAATGGAGTTTTCTTTTGGTTTTATAAAATGGTACCCAATATGAATCATAGAAACAAAATGGAAGAGCTTGTTGAGAATGTGGTTTCACCGGATCCATAGGTTAAAAAACAACTGAATTAGTGTATTGTTTAAAATTTTATATTTTTACATCGTTGGAATAATATTGATGGTCAATATAGGTTTAATCATTCTATTCAGTTAAAAAAGTAGAATCCACCCATATTTAGGGGCGAATCAGAACAAACAATGTAGAGGTGTGGTTGAATAAGATTAATTGAATTATTAAAATCCTAGGAACACCATATGACCTCATTGTTATGTATGAAATATACATTCTAGAAAATCTATCATGCTAGTGGTATGATTTAGCATTTTTGGATAAATTGGGAAAATTCATTTCATTGGAGGATTTTAATAAATTTTTCAGCTAAATATTATATCCTTGAACATTTAGTACTACTATAACAATTTAAGTTTTCAGCATAATGTAGGAAAATATCTCAGTGATAAATAATTTCGCTGAACTTATCAATTTTTTCCACTTTTCAACTAATGTTCCTGCAACTGCATCCTTGAAGGAACAAATATTTCAATCGGGGTTGATACTAGAGAATAACTAAATGATTTTAATTCAATGGTTAATATATTATAGATATATGGTTAATAGAGTGACAATGGAAGAAATATACATCTCAGGAACTATGTGTGGGGGTATCATGTTGATTCCTTTGGGAAATGGTAGGAACTCCAGTACTAGGAATAACAAAAACAAGGAAACCTATTTCTAATCTAGTTGTATAACTCATAATCAAATAGATGGATTAATGATTCTTTCTCCAAAACCTTATATTAATTTTATATGTTTTTAAAAGGGTGATTTTGATCACATGAAGTGATATTTTCCATCACCACCGACAACATTACACAATTGCAACCATATGTGGTATCTTCATCTCTATTGTCGCAATGCTCCAAGTTCATGTTCTATGGAAACATATCATGTTTAAAATAAAATTATATAATTCAATTATTCTAGTGATATTGAATGGATCTCACTAACAAATGTAAGGAACCATTGTTGATTGTATAAATATCATGACTCCTCAACCAAGGCAATGTCAATAGGGTAATAAATAGCAATGTTCCCTGATTAAGAGATTGAATGGAGCTAATCAAGTGAGTGTGGATGATCAATCATAACTATTGATGGTGGGAGGAATGATTCATTTTAATCCCACCATTATTTATAATTTTCTTTGGTATTGGTGCATACCATTAATTTATTATTCCTCGTTTTATTGATCTTTTGGGGTTTCATGTTGAGATGATCCCTTATGTATTGAAACATAAAACTCCTCTTAGTAAATGTGAATGATGATCCTCTATGTGAGAATATATCTCTACAATGTTTTAAATATTTTGGATGATTTGGGATTTATTTATGCTTTATATGTATTTATACGACATATTCTATGGTTTGGATTGGTTGATAATGATTAAATGTCACATTGACTTCTATATTCAAAGAGTTAGTTTTACGACTAAAGATAATGTTGAAAATATCTTTAGAGGAACCCAAAATATAAATGTTGGTAAAAATTTATATTTGCTACCCCTAGTTGAACTATCACATACAATTTGGAATCATTGACTTTTGCAATAGTGTAATTGATGAAAAATGATAATTTTCAAATAGTTTTTTATTACTTTCTGTATGTTTTCCCAATATTACCCAAGGTTTCCACCCACAATAGAAATAGAGTTTATGATTGATCTCATTCTAGGTACCTACCCTATCTCAATTTCATATTATATGATGAAACCGACATAATTTAGAAAATTGATCTTATAGATGGATGAGCTATAAATTACTTGGTTTATTCTGCCATGTAATTCTCTGTGGGTAGCACCCATTTTATGTGTGAAAAAATGTTGATGAAAATCATCAGTTTTATGTAGATTAATATATGATTAATAAAATTAGGAAAAGAAAAAAGTATAAACTTGTATTCATTGATGATATATTCAATATATTGATGGATCCCCTAGGATCTATAAAATTGAATTGAATTCAGGATGTCACCAATTTCGGGTTCAGTTGGAGGATATTACAAAAGTAGGATTCATGTGTATATATGTCCATTATAAGTATTTGATTATGCCTTTATGTATTTTGAGTGAACATTATTTTTTTATGGAATTTTTGAATCAAATATTTCAAAGATATATAGATTCTTTTATGGTGCTGTTTGTGGGTGACATATTGGTTTATTGAAGGAAAAAATTTGATCACAAGAAACACTTAGTGTTAGTGTTCACTATCATATGGGATAATCATTTGTATTACTATCATTCAATGTATTATTTTTGATACATTATGAGTGTTTCCTTGACCATTTCATTTCTAAAAAATGTGTTTCTATAGATCCATAAAATATGGAGGTTGTAATCTCTTATAACCCGCCAACGATTTTCTTTGAGATTCATAGTTTCTTTAGAATGTCTAGTTATTACAGATTTTTTTAATGATTTCTCAATACTAGATTCACCAATTACATCGTTAATAAGGAAAATTGTTTCATTTATGTGAAAATATTCATGTTAGATGTTCTTTCGAGAGGTAAAGATTCACATTACTTCAATATTAATCGTGATATTTCAGTAATTAGGTGGGGTATGTGGTGTATTATGATGCTTCTTGATCTGGATTGAGGGGTGTTCTCATGTAGAGAGATAATGGTATTTCTTATTTTTAGTGATAGTTATTGTTTCATGATAATAAATACCCAACAAATGATTTTTAATTATCTATTATAGTTTATGATTTAAATACATCGTGTCATTACTTCATTGGTGAGAAATTTATGGTGTTTTAAGATGAAAAGAGTTATAAAAACATTTTCTCCCAAATATATTTGATCTCAAGATAAATATGTTTCATGGATTGTTCTAAAATGTTTTATTTTAAGTTGAATTATATATCAACTAATGGGTATTTAAGGACAGATTTATTATGCTGAAAGTCATACATTCAATTGAGAATAGAAGATTCATATCAGTGGAAGATGATGATGGTGATAATTGAAAATCTAATGGAGGATGAAGAAAGAGGTAGTGCTATGGGTTTTTATTCATTTATTATTTATCTAAATTTGGTTTATAATGATTAATATGAACATATGTCTTATTATGAATGTATTCCAATGAATAAAAAACTCAATCATTGGGAGACCATTTAGGGATTGAATTTGGATGGGAGATTAGTTGTGTGGTATAATGTTTGGATGGTCATAACATTTGTTTATTAGGAACATCTTAATCATGTTTACCACCATTTGAGATGTGTTCTTCATCATTGAATACAACGGTGGTATAAGAAATTGAAATACCAATTTGATGTGTTTTAAAGAGAAAATTTGATGATTTGAGGATGAGATTCCTTAACTATAAGTATGTTAAGGAAGAGAACCATTTGCCATTGGGAGTGTTGCAGTCATTACATATTCCTATTTGGATAAGGGAGTATCTAAAAGGGGATTTTCTGACAATTATCCCAGAGATAGTTCATATTATGGACTCTGTAGCAGTTATTGTGGATCATCCCAACATGTAAAACCATTTTACCTTGTTTTTTAATATCTTGTGGTGGAGGAATTGACTAAAATATATAACTGAGAAGTGGTAAAGCGTCTTTTCATACCAGATTCAATAGTACAATACCATGATATTTTCTTTACATCTCATTTCTGGAAACCCTTATCACAAGGCATTGTATCCTAGATGACTATGATCATGGATTATCACCATCAGAAAAATTGACAATTTAAAACTATGATGCAAACAATGGAATACATAATTAGGTATTTCATAATGTATTTTTTTCACTCATGGGAGGATCATGTACCATCAATGGAGTTCAAAAATGACAATAATTATTAGGCCTCAATAAATATGGATTCTTTTTAAGAGTTATATGAGAATCCTTGTCATTACACTCATTTTCAATGGAAATAAATCTGAATTTGAATTTTTGACTATGAACTACACAAGAGACAAAATAGAAGATTCAATTAGTCAATAAATGGATGGAGATAATTTCAATTCTTCATAAATCCAATGTGGATCAACATCGATGATCATTGTCATTAGAGGTGAGTTATCATGTGTTCATGATATTCTTCTCATGGTACATGCTTCATCATTTTAGTATGTAGGTCATGTTAAGTCCTAGATACGGAGTCCATTTTGAGATACATTAACAGGTTATGAGGTGGGGTATGAATTGACAATTCAATAATTGTTTAGTGTAGTGCATTATGGGTTTCATGTATCTAAATTGAATAAGTTCCAGGGTAATACTGACCAAGTTTTTAAAGGAAATCTTGTTGACCTATAGAAAAATTCTATATTTTTTCACATACTGGTTTAGATTTTAAATAAGAAATAGATAGTCTTTTATAGTGAAAGTATCAATCTAGTGAGGGGTTTTTGGAAAAATGGTCATATTCTGGAAGAAACATGGGAATCGGAGAAGGGAATGGTTGAAAATTGCATAAATGATTTCCAAATAATGGTGGGTTTATATATATTATGGAAAAAAGGCCAATGTTGGGGAGAATTTAGTAACCACA
This sequence comes from Viscum album, assembly GCA_963277665.1. Taxonomy (NCBI): domain Eukaryota; kingdom Viridiplantae; phylum Streptophyta; class Magnoliopsida; order Santalales; family Viscaceae; genus Viscum; species Viscum album. The sequence goes on along the minus strand of OY728153.1, from coordinate 1,136,427,293 downwards.
TTGTCAAATAATTAATATTTTATTTATTTATTTTATGTATATAATGTAATTAGGATATGTTTGGGATGGTTTTTATGCATTTTGAAATTTTTTTGGAATTATGGAGGTGAAAAGTTTTATCATTGTATGTATAAAAGAATAGAAACCTCCAGGAAACTGTGTAAGGGTTAATAGAGGCCATTGGGAAGGCACACAGTTAGAGCATAAGTTCTCTAAACAGTTAACCCACCTAGGAAAAATAAGGAAAAGTGCAACATGTGGACTGACCATCGTCGACATATGAATTTCATACCCTAAAATCCAACTACTCAAGGGGTGTTTGGAGTTAATATCCAGCATTGGGATTCACATGGCTTGCAAAACTATGCACCTAAACTTTTCTTCATTAAAAATTAGTTCCATATTTTTTTGGTCTATTCCAACTCACCTCATAAAACACTATTTCACTCTTAAATTTAACTTATATTGAATTCCTATGTCTGTCCAAGTAGAGGAGTCCCAACCCTCCAATTTCAACTTTATATATTGGTGATTATCAGTGAATTGGAGGCTGGATTCTATTGAAAGTCCCCATTCAAATATGTTTTACATAGAGTTATTCATCTTCCCTATCTGAGATTCATGGATCTAATTCTTTAGTGATAGATCAATTTTGTGTGATTTCAATCATGATGATATTTGGTTGTATTTTTTAATTATAAAAAATATCTAATGTGGTTTTTTAAATATTTATGCCATGTTTTTCAACGAATTCGTGTCCTTTATCATTTTCTCCAAAATTACGAGGTAGGTGGATTCAATCTCAACTACTCGTATTATAAAAAGAGTGATTTTTTCAAATTTGGCCAATTTATTTACTTCAATTGTGAAATTGTTGTGAAAATATTACTGGAAACCAACATTACTGGTGGTTTGTGTAATTGAGATTGTTTTTTATAGTGAAATTGGTAATATATTTTTAAAATGATTATTTTCAAATTCACGTTTGGTTTTGATGTGAAGAATTTGTTATAAAAGTTTTTTTCAATCAAAATATTGGGTTATTGAAATGGTGTGGTGCAATTGTTTTGGTATGGATTTTTTCATAAATGGTTTTTTCATGAGTTCAGTGGGATGGATAAAAGTCATGAAGTACTACCATAAAAGGGACAATGTATATGCATGAAGTTCAATTATCAATGGTAACACCAAGATTGATTTTTTGTTTGTTTTTGGACATGGAATGGGTTATGAAAAATTGATTTGAGAAATGGATTTAAATAATCTGTTGGTAACATTATTTATAACATCTTGGGGTTTGATATGAAATTTTAAATTGTTTTGAGTTGTTTTATATAATTTATTTTATATAAAATTTATAAAATGTCATATCCTAGTTGTAACATCATGTTAAAATCAGTACAGGTACTTCTTAATTAATTTCATTTTTTCCTTCACATTGTTTGGAAAATGTTTGAGTTTGAAATTGGAGGATACCATTAATGGTGAAGTTAGATGTTTTTTAGGTCATCATCCTTAAAAAGGATTTTCAATAGACTGGATGATCATTACATTCCATGTAACATAATTACATTTCATGAAAGGGTTCTACATAGATGTCATGAACTACTTCACAATATTATGGGAATACATCATGAGATGTCACTATATATCATGATGATGTTATTTAACAGTTTTGTAGCTCATAGCGTCAATTTTTAATAAAAAAAATATAAATTTCAACGGTTAAAAAGCATAATCATTTCACAATTTTCATTGGTATTACACATTTTTTAATATCATATTTTATATAGGATTTAAAAATTTTGAGGTATTTATTCTATTATGGAAATTAAATCGGTCAGGGAACGTAACTAGAGTAAAATCCATGTAACACCCCGAAAGTAGCATATGAAAGCCTTTGTTCACTCATAATTTCTTCCATCAATCCTCTCCAATTATGCTTACCAATAACCAAGGACTTCCTTAGGAATTCATAGATCCTTCGAACCCTTCTAAACCCATTATTTTGGCATTCAATCATCATATATTTGGAAGGTGATATTAGCCTAAGCATTCATCATTGTTCTTTTTATTTCCCTTTTTCTCTTCTCTTGGTATTTCAATAGATCATCATAAAATATATGTATATACCCCTCATGATTATGGATCCTACTTCAAGGTTGAGTTTTGATATTTTTACATCATCTCTCTTGTTCACATATGTCATAGAGAGTTTCAGGTTTTAGGAAGGATATAGGTGGTACCATCCCAATTTAGCAAATTGATTATCCTGGTATGGCTAGAATTATTTCAATTGTTGATTTAAATTTAGTGACTCAAATTATATTTCAATTAAATTGATAAAAACCAAATTCTTGTGAATCGGGTGATTTGAAATGGTTTTGGGACATAAATTTGGAAAACCCCCAATTTCATTGAATTGGCGCATGTTTATAGAAATTGGTTGATTTATAATTTTAAATTAAAATCGATAATTTTATGGATATTTTTTCAAATATTATTTTTTTGATTTGATTTTGTAAATGAACTGTGAAATGAATGTAATTTGTTTCTAATGGATTTCAAAAATGTGAAAATGGCGTAAAAATGTTTTGATAGAAACATAGTGGGTTTTCTTTGGAAATGGTACGTTTTTAAAAAAACCATTTTGGTATTAGATGGAATGAAATTGACATTTTGAAATGGAATAATTGGATTTAATTTTATTTTAAGAATTCATAAAATACGTTTCTCATCATGTTATATTGGATGCAATTCGTTGGTAGTTTGTGATTTATATTCACACATTATATGTTACTACAACATTCTAAAACGTACCTGTGGTGGGTCATATCCCTGATGGGACGGTGACGAGTCTCCTCTGGCCAATGTCATGGGGACTTGAGAATACACATTTCTTATGATATCACATAGAGTGTGTGGAATCCTATAGCTGGTAAATACTGTCGTCCCATTTTGAATATGACCATATTGCTTTCTTGTTTATCTTTATATGAGATAAGAGTTTTTTCTAATATTGTAAAACTCCTTTAAATTCATTTTCTAGATTTACATAAATTTTTTTATTTAATCAATTTTTTTAGAAATATTCGATCTCTTATAAATTTAATCATGTTCTTTAAATGTATTTTTTATTATTTTGAAACTGTATAGAATGTTTTCTTTAAATATTCTATTTAATTTCCAAACATTTTTTTTGAAAATTGAAATCTTTTATTTGGATAATATATATTTGGAATCCATTATTTAATCATTCATGGTAACCTAATTTTCTTAGGTTCACACCCTACCATTTCCTTCAGGTGGTTGTAGATTATTTTCTTACAAATTCGAGCAATGTAAAATGATCTCTTGAAGGAGGATCCAACTGTTGAACCTTTTTCATGGTGAGTTATGTCCTTTTGGGCCATAGGATATTATTACCTATTTGGTACTTAGGCTATAATGGTTTGGGATTTTAATCCTTGTCATATTCTGGTAACATACCCTTAGTGGAGTTTCATTTATATGAAAAATGGCTTTCTTGTCATTCTTCTGCTATGTTTTGTGGAAATGTATTTCCAACATTCATGTAGTATGATTCCGGGTGATAATTTTTGTAATGACCCAGACATTTCAATGTAAATATTTTCATAAATTCTTTGTAATTTTACGAGTCTGTATTTTCTGACGGTGCGCGATTCCGAGGCTCGGAGTGCCCAGAATGATCAGTCAAAGTTTTGTTACGCTTAAATTAACGTGCATATGCAGTTTTCTTGAAAAAGTGGAATAAATCTTAAACGGTTACCCAGTTCAAAAATATGAGGCCATTGTTGCGCTCAGGATGGAAGGTTTATTCTAGGAATGACTTAAGTTTAGTCAGCTCATGCCTACTGTGAGAAAACCAGGAAATGGCATAACCTTAAATAAAATAATAAAATAATGTTATTTTATTCTTCAAATGCTTATAACTCACAAATGGTAACTCTAACTAAAAATAAGATACCACCACTGACCTTGTGAGGGTAATTTTTTTTTAAGAAGATACTAAATTGGGTTGGTGAGGTCCACTAGAGAAAGATAGTTTTTGGTCACAAATAAAATAATTAAGTGAAAATTATTTTATTGTAAAATTCATAACATTTAAACGGTAACTCGGATTGGAAATTCGAGGGTACCGTTGTGTTCGTTGGGCCGTGATTCCCCTAGCCAGAGCCAAACCTCAACCGAAGTGGGTCTAGGGTGGCTTTTAATAATTTTCCAAACTTTTTTATGTACATTCAGTAAACATACATTCGGTATTTTATAACATTCCATCCAGTTCTCAAAATTGATATATGAGGGCACCAATGAACTCGCAGCACCGGTATTCACCTAAGAGGACATTTATCGCAGTTGTGTTTGGTCAGGAGGAGAAGTTAATTTTTTGGGATTCTTATTAAACTAAATAAATATTATTTGTTACATATTTTTTATTTTAGGTGGTGGTTATTATCTCCAAAAGGAAGTTGTAGGTGGGTATCACACCCCACATAACCACCCATGAGAGGATTTAGTGTGGTGGTTCCCACACGAACACAAACTCTTCAAATTCCATTGAAACCCCTCTTTAACTCCAAAAACATTTCCACCTCCTCTTATTAAGGTGCCACCACAATTTAATTAATTACTTAGTAAATTAATTGGTGTGTTTGAAATCTTTTAAACTTATTTTTCTAACATTAATAGAAGAGATTACATTCTCTTAATTGTGTTGGAATAATTTTGGTTGGGAGAACAAAGAAGATGAGAAGAATTATTGGGAGGATATCATCGTCTCCATCGAAGAATGCCAATTTATTTTCTTCTTCCTCTACATTAAAGGAGTAGAAGCCGCTGCGAGGAACTTCATCTTCTTCCTCCTTCGACCCAGAAAAGGAAGGGAGGTGAAGCCTGCGAAAAACATCTCCAATGACTAACGACATTAACCTCCGATTTTGATGGAATGATATCTGTCTTACGCGATGCCATCATCCACAATGCCCAACTACCGCGATGCTCATCTTCCATGGAATTTCGACGTGCAACGTTCTTGAAATCGAGGTAGGGGGATATGATTAATTTTAATTGAATAAAATTATACCACGTTCTTCATTGAATACCTAGGTTCTTCATTGGCCAAATGTTATCATCTAATACGGAGGGCGTGAGTCGAACCAACAAGGCCCGACGTTCCTCTATTGCATGAGGGTTATTTGGCGACATAGGCGGAGACGGAAGGGTGTGGTGTTGTCGCACCGTGTCGAAGGAAGTGGTCACGGCCATGAGGAAGTGAAGAACGAAGGAGGAGGTGACTGAAGGTCCTGGCCAGGCCGGGCCCCGACGGTGGAGGACTCTCGCTGTCACGCCAGCCGCATGGAGGAAACCGCGGCCGGTGGTGCGGTCCGCTCAGACAAAGAAAACCGGCAGGCCGTAGCCGGCCATGTTGGAGTACTGCGTCGCCTCCTTGGCGTCGTGCTGTGGGAAGACCATGACCCACTGTACGGGCCGCTTTGTAGGGCGAACCGGTCCGCCATCTACCGGTCGGGCTGGAAAGACCGGGGCACCTCTTGGTGCCGCTCGTGGATGAACCACGGACAACAAACGTGGGCCACTTGAGCCTGAGAAAACCATCTGGCATCGGCCCACCGAGCTGTAAAGAGGGGCGGCGCAGCTCGGCACCACTGGGCGAGCCGAACCGGCCCGCAAACGTGGGGCCGAGACCGTGGGTGGGTCGTGCCCCACCCGGCCGAGCCGATCCCCCAAACAGGTCAGATCTGTCGGGCCCTGGGTGGGCCATACTCCACCAGGTCGGGCTGACCCTCAGCCGGGTCGGACCCACTGAACCAGGTCGGGCCGACCCGCCAGCCCCCTGGGCTTGACGGGCATGGCCCGTTTCACTTAAACATGAATAACTTCTGGACCGCGCGCCTGATCGATGCGGCGTCTACGACACTAGGATCCTCACGACGAGACGTGACTTTTGTGATACTCTTAGAGATTTTTGGAAAAATTTGGAAGGCGTCTTGGTTCAGAATGATATTAAAACCAACCGGGCCCCTGGAACGGAAAAACTATTAACTCTGAGACCGGACATCCGATTGATTCACCGTCTGTCGCGTTGGGTTCTTCTTTATGAGATGTAACTTTGGGATACATCAACTCTGGACTTCGTGAAAGATGATGTATCGACCCCTTTCCTCGTGGAGAGAACCCTCTTGGAATCATTTGTGTTGTGTGTGGGAAACCTATAGTTGGCTTCGACAGTGACGACTTCTGTACTTGGATCCTACGTGGGTTCGATAGTGGGGACTTCTGAACATTTATCCTAGGTGGGTTCGACAGTGAAGAATTTTGTACATGGATCCTATGTGGGTTCAACAATGACAACTTCTATACTTGGATCCTACATGGGTTCGACAATGACGACTTCTGTACTTGGATCCTACGTGGGTTCGATAGTGATGACTTCAGTACTGGGATCCTACATGGGTTCAACAGTGACAAATTTTGTATTGGTATCCTACATGGGTTCGACAGATTAGATGAATCAGTGACTACAACTGATCATCTCTCTCACTATATGAATGATGTATACCTGTGTGAGTAGAGTCATGTCTTTCAACCATTATCATTGTGTGATTGAATTTACGTCCTATGTGTACTAGGTTCTGATTGGGCTCGAAAGTTGGATCCTGGCAGAGATTGACAACATAGGATTTTGTATGGTCATATAATTAAGTAGGGGTGGTTTATTATTCATGTTTGTATCTTTCTACTGTGGTTTATACGTGGTGGATTTTCGGAGAACGTGCGGGTCTCTGGGACCCTACAGAGTATTGTTATTATCACCCCTTCACGGGCTATGCCTGCACCTCGTTGTGTTGTATGCATATGACGGACATCACTGATGGAGGGTGAGAGCACCACGATGTGATGGTACCCAAAGATGGACCTTATGATGAGTCGTCACACGGAGGAGACGGACAGATGTGAGTGCAGAGGTGTCCATCTGTACCTACCCTTCTCGTAGGAACCCCAGTGGATGATCCATGAGCTTCTCTTTACTTTCATCTATTTTTCCGTTTTCTACTTGTACTTTTTGATCAGTTGGGTTTGTATACTGGACCATTTACTTTCCAACACACTCCTCTGTATTCAGTTTTACTTAGTGTTTACATTCTGTTGCGTACTCTTTTGTTTTTGATTACTTTAATAAAGGAAATTCCTTTCCAGCTTAGGGATTTACGCCTTTGTAGCTAGCCGCCATCCCCTGGCCTATAGAAGGCAAGCTTGGGGTAGTCATAGGATGGACCCCGAGGACGAGTCGTGAAAATTTGGTATCAAAGAAGTCGGTTCTGCCACAGAACATTGGACTCTGATCATTATTTTCTGTGAAGAAATAGTTTTAAGAGTATTGAGTGTGGTTTTCAGTACAGGGAGTCCAATGTTGGTGTGGCGGCCGATGTATCCATACACCAGGACCCTAACCTCTGATTTCTGACTTAGTGCATCGAAACACTGATTGTGTGTGTGTTTCAAGAGTTTCCTTTGTGGTCTCTTTGATTCAGCTCACCAGGTATAACTTATTGAGCGTGGCGCACCTATTCCTTATTTGGATGCCACTGTGAAGACAGCCAGCTAGGGTTCTCAAGAGAGAGTACATGGTGATAGCCCATAGAGCGATGAGGCTCCGGTGCAGGGCCCACTTACAATGTTGGAACCTTCGGGTGTTGTACCAGTAGCAGCACCACACATTGAGTAGAAGATTCCACCAGCTGCACAGGTGTACGATGGACACTGACTGAGCGCGTTGCATGAGTTCCAGTGGTAGAGGCCTCATAGGCTTCATGGTGAGACAGATTCCTATGTAGCAGAGGGTTGGATGGAGGCGATTACTGGAGTTTTCCGACTAGTTGAGACACTAGTAGAGCATATTTTGATCTTAACTACTAATATTTTTCAGGGAGTGACCATGAGGATGGTCCGTATAATGATTAATTTTTGGTTCTTGGATCACTTTCCGAGATGGTACCTCCGGGCAGTGTGCTAACTATATCACTGCCCATTGGTCGGTAGACACTACCGACAATATCGGTAGAGAACACTTGTAGGTTTAGTGTCTTATATGTGTTTCAACACCAGATATCCCTCATGTTTCGAGGTAAGCCTGACCCACATGCGGCTAATGATTGGCATGAGGAGGTGGTTTAGAGTTTTTAAGAGCTTATACATCTTCATCCGGACGATGTGTCAATAGTTGAGTATTCATCGATGTATATAGATCTTTCCTAGTACTCTATGAATATTATTTTATCATTTCTTTAGATCTTGGACCTCTAAGTGAGGTGTTTTTAAGGATATTTGAGCCACCACTTTTTCCTCTATGCATTCCTACTTATGTTAGGGTGCTAGAGAGATGCTTTTTGGGTGAATGTTCTTTGGCTGAGCGGATACAACTAGTGAAAATTAACAGTTGGAAATCATGAAACTGGCATCAGTCTTAGAGACTTGAGCATGTAAAATTTTTTGTGAAGAGGTAGTGTTAAGGACAAATGAATATGTAGGGCAGCAGACATGGAAGTAGATATAGGAGAGCATCATGAGGTGGTGAACATTTCAGCATGTTACAACCATCGGCCTTTGTAGTCCCCGCTAGGCTCATGGAGCAGGAGGGCGGGAGAAGAGAGTAGCTAAATGCATTCAAGGAGTGTGACCCAAGGGATCTATGAATGATTTTAGATATGTTCTATGTGTACTACTAGCTATGGTATCAATAGAATTTGGTACCAATCATTTCTTCCTTCCATGAATCTTGTACCAGAACTAGAGTTTCCGTTTAAGCCGGTGACTTGACCCTCATGTCTGGAGATAACTTTGGGAGGAGAATCTATTATCACACTTACTCTGACGGTGTGATCTGACCCTTGAGGCGAGAGTTTCGGTTGGAACCTCTTGGTGGCAGCATTGAGTCCTTACAACATTAATTTGGGTATGTACTGGGAAACCACAGTTCATACATAGATTGATTGTATTAGGAAAAAAGGATGTGGTTAATCTATAATGTTGTGATGGGGTTTTCCTTGGTTGGTTAAAATTAAAACCTTGGAAGCACATGATGAAATCATGCATAAAAGGGTGCAGTCGATCACTTAGGAGTCGGCCAGACTTACCTTTGTTCCAGACTTCTCCAGAGTTGCAGCACCACTATCAGCTTTGACGAAGAAGGGTCAACCCTTTGTATAGTCATATAGATTCCAGTAAAGCTTTCAGGAGCTGAGTTAGAGGTTGAATATTGCACCCATATTGAGGCTACCAGAGGAGGGTGTTGGGTATGTGGTTATTTGTGATGCAACAGCTACCAAACTCGGGTGTGTTCTGATGAATGAGCGAGCAATGATCGTGTATGGTTCATGGAAGCAGAGACAGGAATGATGGCTTCGGTTCTTCCTGGACTATGAATTTGAGATGGTCTATACTCATGGCAAGGGGAACGTTGTAGAAGATTCTCACAACTGGAGATCAGGCATTCAGCTGCTAGGAGAGGCGACAGAGCAGGTGGCTGCGTTGTAGATATCCTTTGTGGATAGAGAGACAGAAGCCTTTATGCAGTCTCTCACAATCACTCTTCCACTTCTTCAGTGATTCAGCGAGGAACATTGTGGGGACTTTGACTGTGAGACACAACGTGCTCATATATCCACAGTGCAGGCACCTGATAGATTTTTTAAAAGGTGGGGAGCACGCCTTTATCTTTATAGGACGTACCATGGTACCAGTTGAACTTTAGGAGGAAGTGTTGATGGGGTTACACACATCTCCTTTAGCCATACATCTTGGAGTGTCAATGATGTTACAATACCTCCAAATACATCACTGGTTTCTGGTAATGAAGAAATTAGTGGAAGAGTTTATCTCACAATGCATCACTTTTCAGTAAGTGAAGGTGGAAAAATAGGTACCAACATGCTTGGTTTAGCCTTTGGAGGTCCCCGAGTGGAACTAGGATCAGATATCCATGGACTTCGTGACAGGTCTTCCACGAACATCTAGGAGACGGAGACCTCTAGAGTTCGAGGATGGAGACCATGTCATTCTACGGGTCTCACCTCGATGTGTCTATGGTGATTTGGCTGAGGTAGCAAGTAATCTCCGTGATTCATCATAGCTTACTAGGTCCTCAGTAGGGTAGACGAGCTGGTTTATCGCTTGGCCCTTCCACCTCAGTTGCACCGAGTGAACGACGTCTTCCACGTATCTCAGTTGAGGAGATATGTGCACAACTCATCCCACATCATCGGCCACAGTGAGCTAGATATCGATGACCTGGTGACATTTATGAAGGTTCTAATGGAGATTAAGGATCGACATGAGTGCGTCCTGTGGTGACGGTTGATTCCTCTGGTGTGCGTTCGCTGGCAGGATGGGAACCTCCAGGAGATCACTTTGGAGCGGGAGCCTTAGATGTGTGCTCAGTACCCCCCATTTGTTTCCCTAGTGAGTGTTGTAGCTTACTAGGACGTAAATCCCAGATGTGGGGGTAATGTAAAGACTCAATAATTTGAAGGAAATTTTTTTCTTAAATTATTTGATATTTTACGAGTCCGTAGTTTATGACGGCGCATGATTTTGAGTCCCGGAGTGCCCAGAATTATCCGCAGATGTTTTGTTAAGATTAAATTAACATGCGTTGCAGTTTTCCTTATAAATTGGAATAACTCTTAAACGGTTACTAGGATCAGAAATACGAGGCCACTGTTGCGCTCAGGATGGCGGGTTTACCCTTGGTGTGACATAAGTTTAGTCGGTGCGGGCCTCCTGTGAGAAAACACAAAAATGGAATTACCATAAATAAAATAATTAAATAAAGTTATTTTATTCTTCAAATTCTTATAATTCAAAAACTGTAACTCAGATTAAAAGTATGAGCCCACCGCTAAACTCGTGATGGTAATCTTTCTTTAAGCAGATACTAAATTGTGTCAGTGAGGGCCACCCGAGAAAATTAGATTTTTGCAGCAAATAAAATAATTATCTGACAATTATGTTATTGAAAAATTCATAACATTTAAATAGTAACTCAGATTGGAAATCCGAGGGTACCATTGGGTTTGTTGGGATGTGTTTCATCTAGATAAAGAAAAACCTCGACTACAGTGTGTTTAGGGTGGTTGTTAACAGTTTTCCAAACATTTTTTCGGGTACGTTCAGTAAAAGTACATTTGGGATTTTATATATTTTGAACCGGAGCTCAGAATTGACATCTAAGGGCACCGATGAACTCACATCGCCAATATTCGCCTAAGGGGACTTTTACTATAATTTTGTTTTGTCGGGAGGAGAAGTTAATTATTTTGGAATTCTTATTAAACTAAAGAATAATTATGTGTTACATAAATTTTATTTTATGTGGTGGTTATTATCTCCAAAAGAAAGTTGGAGGTGGGGCCCACACCCCACATAACCACCCATGAGAGGATTTAGTTTGGTGGGGCCCACACTAACCCAAACTCTTCAACTTCTATTGAAACACCCCATTAACTCCTAAAACATTTCACCTCCCCTCATTAAGGTGCCACCACAAATTAATTAATAATGTAATTAATTATTTTATGTGTTTGAAATTTTTTAAACTTATTTTTCCAACATTAAAAGAATATAATACATTCTCTTAGTAGGGCCGGCATAATTTTGGTTGGGAGAACAAAGGAGAGGAGATGAATTCTTGGGAGGATATCACCCTCTCTTGCGAAGAAGAGTCATTTCTTTTCTTTTTCCTACTCGTCAACGGAGTAGGAGCCACCGCTAGGAACTTCATCTTCATCCTCCTTCTACCCATACAAGGAAGGGAGGCAATGGTCGTGAAGAACATTTCCAATGACTAACAACTTTTTCCTCCGACGTTGATGGAACAATATCCTTCTTACGTGACACCGTCTTCCGAAATGCCCGACTACTACGTTGCTCATCTTCCACGGCTCCTCGACGTGCAATGTTCTTGAAATCGATATAGGGTGATATGATTAATTTTAATTGAATAAAATTGTACCTCGTTCATCGTTGAATTCCTTTGTTCTTCTTTGACAAAATGTTATCAACTAATATAGAGGGGGCGGGCCGAACCAACACGGCCCGACATTTCTCTATTGCTTGTTGGATTATTTGGTGATGGAGGCGGAGCCGGAAGGGTGTGGTGCTGTCGCACCATGCTGGAGGAAGTGGCCACGGTAATGAGGTGGAAGAGAAATAAGAATGCGGCAACTGAATGCCGCGGCCAGGCCGGGCCGCGTCGGTGGAGCACCGGCGTCATCGCACCGACCATGTGGAGGAAATCGCTACCCGCAGTGCGGGCCACTCGGATGAAGCGAACCAGCCGGTCATAGCCGGCCCGGCTAGAGGACTGTGACACCTCCTTATCATCATGTTGCAGCAAGACTATAGCCTGCTATTTGGGAAGCTTTGCAGGATGAACGGGTTGGTCGCCTGCCGACTGGGCTGGGAAGACTGCGGCGCTTCTTGGTGCTTCATGCAAAGGATCCAAAGCCCAAAACCATGTGTCGCTCGAGCCGGAAAAAAACCGATCAGCTACCGTAGGTCGGGACCGCGGGTGGGCCAAGCACCACCGGGACAGGCCGACCCCCCAAACGTGTCGGATCTGCAGGGTCAGGTCCTCGGGTGGGTCATGCTCCCCCAGTCTGGGATGATCCCTAGCTGGGTCTGACCCACCGAACCGGGTCGGGGCGACCCGCCATCCCACTGGGCTTGACGGGCCGGGCCCGTTTCACTTAAATGTGAATAACTTCTGGACCACACGTTTGATCAATGAATCGCCGACGATACTGGAAACCTCGCGATGCGATAGTCCTTTTTCAATAATGTGAGTTAGGTTTGGACATCATTGGAAGGCAACCGGGTTCGGAACGAGCGTAAATCCAATCATGCCCCTAAAATGGAAATGCTAATAACTCTTATACCGAGTGTCTGATTGACGATCCTTTTGTTGCGTTGGGATCCTTTTAATGAGACAGAACTATGGGATACATAATCTCTAATCTTTGTGATAGTTGATGTATTGACCCCTTCGCTGGAGGAGCGGACCCTCCCTGAATCGAGCATGCAGTGTTCGGGAACCCTAGAGCTTGCTTCGAGAGTGACGACTTCTGTACGTGGATCCTACATGGGTACAAGAGTGACGACTTCTGTACTTGGATACTACATGGGTAAGACAGTGATGACTTCTATACTTGGATCCTAGGTGGGTTCGATAATGATGACATCTGTACTTGGATCCTACGTGGGTTCGACAGTGACGGCTTTTATACTTGGATCCTATGTTGGTTTGATAGTGACGACTTATGTACTTGGATTCTACGTGGGTTTGAGTGTGACGACTTTTTTACTGCGATACTATGTGTTTTCGACTGTGATGACTTCTGTATTGGGATCCTACGTGGGTTCAACAACTTATATGAATCAATGACTACTACTAATCATCTCTCTCGCTATACGAAAGATGTATTCCTGTGTGATCTAAGTCATGTCTTTCAACTATTATCATCTTGTGATTGACCTTACTTCCAGTGTGGACTAGGTTGTTATTGGGCTTAAGTGTTGGAGTTGGGCTGAGATTGTTAACATAGATATGTATGGGCGTATACCAATGTAGGGTTGGTTGATACTTCATGTTTGTATCTTTCTACTGTGGTTTATCCTTTGTGGATTTTGTGAGACCTTGCGAGTCTCGGAGTCCCTACTATGTATCGTTATAATCACCCCTACACGGGCTATGCCCCCAACTCTTTGTGTTGGACGCAGACGATGGACAGCACTAATAGAGGCTGAGAGTGCCACAACTATATGGTACCCGGATGTGGACCTTGCGACGAGTCGGGACACAGAGGAGACAGACGGATGTGAGTGCTGAGGTGGCCATTTGTACCTACCCTTTAGGTTGAAACCCTGGAAGACGATCCAAGAGCTTCTATTTACTTTCAACTGTTTGTCCCTATTCTACTTTTACTTGCTTATCATTTGGGTTTGTATACTGGCCCATTTAATTTCCAGCACACTTCTTTGTATTCAGTTTTACATAGTGTTTACTTCATGTTGCATACTATGTTTTATTTGTTTACTTTAATAAAGGCAATGCCTTCCTAGCTTAGGTATTTATGCCTTTGGTGCTTGTCGCCAGCCCCTAGGTAATGGAATGTGGGCCTAGGGTAGTGACGGAACGAGCCCTGAGGATGGGTTGTGATAGTTTCCAAACTATGGGGATCCGGAATGCCCTTCTGTCCATGTTAGTACTAAATCTTTAATTGGGTTACCAGGGTACATGGGCTAGTTCGTGAAAATGATGTATCATATGAGGGTTTTCATCTTTTTTATTGAAGTTATCATACATTCTTGAAATCTTTCTGGTACATAGTAGGTAGTAACTATTGAGTGTGTAGCCATCTCTCTCTGCAATGATACTTATGTCACAAGGGGTAGATAGGTAAAGATGTCTTGTGGAAAAGTTAGAGTCATTTCCCTATTTTTTATTTTGATAGAGTAAAATCCGAATAATTTTTTACTATCTATACGGATTTATGTTTCCTTAGTTTCTTTATTTAAGCGTTATTTTAAAGTTATCTACTGATATAGCATCATTCCTCCGAGAAGTCAAGTAAATAAAATCTAGGAGGACGCTACTCCTAATCCACAACAAGTGAATCCTCCAGTGGTCCCAAATATTGTTGAGGTGATAATTCATAGTATCCAAGCGCTGGGAATGGAACGACCTCTAGTCCATATTCAGGCACCAACTATAGACCCTCTGGGGGATGTTCTTCGTAATCGTTATCAAGGGTTACTTCGCCAGAAGCCACCATTTCTTCATGGGAACCAATGATCATAAAAATTATAAGGAATAGTGTAGAAATATAAAACATTTTTTTTAGTTATTGGAGACACCATACATGATCAAGATGATGTGTTCCACTTTCATGTTGGAGGGACAAAGTAGGTGATGGTGGCACATGATGGTGACGACATGGATGTATGAGTGATTATAGAGGAAGGACTTTATCATTATTATCACCAACCAGTTCTATCCAGATTCAATGGTGTTGGACTAGGATATGGATTTTTGCAATTTTGAGAATGCTAAAAAAACAATGAACATGTCTTCAAATTGAATTGTTGTCATGGTGTAGTTTGCACATGAGATTTTATAAAATTAAAGGATGAAGACATGATGATTTCATTATGGGTTTTTTTCATTTTCCGGAAATTCTGTATATTTTATTAATTATATATAAATATTTTGATAACAATAAATCTGATGGCGCGTGATTCCGAGGCCCGGAGTGCCCAAAATGACTCGTTGATGTTTGGTCGAGTTTTAATTAGCGTGTGTATGCAGTATTCCTGAAAAAGTAGAATAACTCATAAAAAGGTAAATCAGATTATAAATTTGAGGGCACCATTGTGTTCAGGATGGTGGGTTTACCCTAGGAACAACCTAATTTTAGGCGGCGGGGACCCTTGTGAGAAACCCCAAAAATGGCATAATCATAAATAAAATAATTAAATAAATTTTTTTATTATTAAAATGATTATAACTCACAAACGGTAGCTCGGATTGAAAATCTTATTCCACTACTAAACTCATAAGGGAATTATTTATTAAAGAAGACATTAACTTTGGCTGCTGCGGGCCACCCTTGAATGTTGGTTTTGGATGTAAAAATAATAATTAATAGTCAATTATTTTATTATAAAATTCATAACTTTTAAATAGTAACTCGGATTGGAAATCTGAGAGTAACATTGGGTTCGTTGAGGCATGGTTTACTTTTCTATATCCTATCCTCGACCGACACAAGTCAAGGGTGACTGTTAATAATTTTTTGAACTTTTTCTCTTGTACGTTTAATAAACGCGTGTGCGTACTTTTACAACATTTAAACTGGTGGTCATAATTGAAATCCGAGGACATAGTTGACCTCGTAGTACCGATATTCTTTTAAGTAGACCTTTACCTCGACCGTAGTAGTTTGAGGGTGGAAGTTAGTTTTTTTCATATTTCTATGGGAGGGTTGGAAAACTAATAAAATAATATAAATAAGTTTTATTTTATTTATTTGAAACCTCCCAATTGAATTCTGTTGGTGGGGACCACCCGAACTTGAAATCCCCTCTTAATGTGAGACAACTCAAAAAATTACACACAATTAATGAAGAAACAATTATTGATTAATTAATTAATTAATATTAAATGAGATAGGAAACTCACCTCTCGTGGGGTTGGGGGGAATTGATGGAAAGCCCATTTGGTGGAGAACTCTCGAAGGAAGAGCTTTCTCCGACGAAGATGTTCCACCAAGGACGAATGAGATCCGAACGAGGAACGAAGAACCAATGTTCGAGAAGTGCCGACACATCATCTTCCTCATCATAGTACCTCAAACGGACTATCGAGGTTGGGGTTTATTTTGGAGTATGATAAATTTAAATTTATTGATTCCTCATAATCTTGATTCTCAATGACGATGGAAAAACAAAAATGTCCATCAATCCACACATATACCATGATATTTTCTATTTCATTCTCTGCGTATTCTTCATCGCCAAATAATTATTCTCTCTAAAAACGCAATGTCTCAATGAGAGTGACATATGGACATGGAGATCTCGACCCGAGAATCACAAATATGCGATCGTCACATTTTTTGGGCATAAATAAATGATACAGCAGCCCACAGAAGGGGTGATGTGGTGGTGAATTTCCGGCGTGTCTATGGGGTGTGGCTCTAGGTAAAATAAGTGGTGTGACATAATGTGGCGGTCCTGCCTGACTGGTACAGGCGGTATGGCGGTGAAAGCGGGAGGCCAGGACTGTGGCAGGCCAAAGAGGCATGGCTCCCGAGCAGTGCGGTGGCCAGGCGAATAGTGGGGTGCAGTTTTTCTAGTGTGCGTACAGGGTGGTGCAAGCAGGTCCATCTTCATCGCAGTAGAAGCATGATAGAAAGTTGGGATTTCAATGACTACATTGTGGATCATGTTCAGCGGGGTATGGATCTGGGAAAAAACCCTTGAAATGGATTAATGGTGGAGAGAAAGAGTTGGAAAAAGATAAGTAAATAATATGATGCAATTAAAGATGAAATCATTTTAATAAGGGGAGGCACACCAAATTGGAGAGTTGTGGTTGTGCGTTCAATGGGTTTTGAAATTGAAGTAAAATAAAATGTCTAAATAAAAATAAAAATAATATAATAATGATATTATAATTTTTCGTTGAAAACACATAATTTGCACGTAACTTATCCATGTGAACTCGGTTTCAGGAAATGTCAGCGACATTGTGACCCTAACTTCAAGACGGAAATTATGATTCCAATATTTCATCACATTTTGGGTTTTTTATAAGGTACCTGAAATGATAAAATAATAATAACATATTATTATAATTAAATCCTCAACCTGCCATAACTCCGTTGTATGACGTCTGATTGACTTGCTGTCAGCGGTGATGTGATCTTGTCATTGATACGGTCGATTAAAGTCTAATATTTGATTCAAAATTCTCATTCAAGGATCATCCCAGGAAACACCTAATAATAATAATATCATTATTATTATTAGATCTTATATCCGACATGTCTCCCTCATACGATGTCAGAATGATGAACCGTCTATGACGTTGAGACACGAAAATTAAGATGGATGTTTCAATACCAATTTTGGATATTTAAGTCGATGTTTAGACATGGGCCCTAGGAGGCCTGGTTCGCACATTTTGCAATGAAATCAAACTTCTTCATCGTATATCCATTATGGTAAAATGGTTAGTTCATCTTGTGTGTTCTATCCATTGAATCGTAACAGTTTGACCCATTTTGTTATCCAATGTCGTTTGATGTACGACCGGGTTGGATCGAACATGAATCCAACTGGTACCTCGGCACTAAAATGCTTATATCTTACAGTCTGGGTGCCCGTTTGAAAAACTGTCTATTGAGTTGGGACCCTTGTTGTGGGAAACTCCTTTTGAAATACGCCATTATAGTTGCATAAAAACATAGAGTTTGGTCGGGTTGGATTGCACCAGAACCCAACCGGGCCCTCGTAGTAGAAACACTAATATCATAGAGACAGGGTGTCCAATTGATTTACCTTCTACTGGATTGAGACCCCTTTACATGGAGGTCCTTTGGGATACTTCTTTGTGGGACTTCATGGTCGTTGGAGTATCGACTAGTGGATTGAGGGGAGGACCCTCCCGGAGACAAGAGAGCTTAGTGTAGGAAACCTATAGGTGGCTGTGACAATGTACTAGGATTCTGTGATGGTCTGACGACATACTGATGATGTAATAGAATATTGTGTTGGTCTGACGATGTACTGACGATTTACTAGGATCATGTGTGGGTATAAAGATGTACTGACGATGTCCTTGGATCCTGTGTGGGTTTGACGATGTACTGACGAGTTACTAGGATCCTGTGTGGGTCGAACAATGTACTAGGATCATGTGTGGGTTTGTCGAGGTACTAGGATCCTATGTGGGTATGACAATGTACTAGGATCATATGTTGTTCTGATAGTGTACTAGGATCCTGTGTCGGTATGATGAGGTACTACGATCTTGTGTGGGTCTGATGATATACTACGATGCTATGTGGTTCTGATGATGATTTATTATCCTTCACGGGTCTACCACTTTATAGAGTAATATGATTCAGTATTTACATCTAATTATCTCTACTATTGTATCTATGATATACATTGTGTGATTTGAGTCCGTACCTATGTGGTACTTTCCTTAGTGGTAATACCATGGTGGTATTCTCTTATGTGGAATACCAAAGTTCTACCTACCTTCGTGGTATTCTTTTCTTTGTGGAACAGTTGACATTTGGGCTTTTGATTTATACCTTGTGTTTCCTCGTGATTGATATAGGTATACATGATATTTAGGTATATGTATGGGATTATACCTAAGTATGGTTTTTAGTTGTTTTCATGCTAGTTAGTTTATCCTTTTTGGATTTTCTGAGATCGTGGGGGTCTCAGGGTCTCTACAGAGTATTGTTATACTCACCACTGCATGGGCTATGCCCACACCTTGTTGTGTTTGGTGTAGATGACGGACAACACTGACAGTGAATGAGGATACTAGAACTAGAGGTAGCTCGGAGGTGGAACTTGAAGTGGTGTACCACAGAGACGCCCATTAATGAGATATATCTACCCTTCAGGTAGGATCCTTGGAGTGTGTTCATAGGAGCTGATCCAGTTTACTTGTACTTTTCAGTTTCTTATACTTTCCAGTTGGGCTTGTATTCTGGCCCCTTTTTACTTAATGTACACGCTCTATTTACAATACATTTTTCTTGTGTTCGTATCTTGTTGTGTACTTGGTTGAGTGTGCTTACAAGTTATAAAGTTAAGGTATTCCCATTTTTAGGGAATACGCCTTCGGGGCTACTCGCCAGCCTCTAGCCTATGGGAGACAGTCTTGGGGTAGTCATGGAATGAACCCCTAGGGACGGGTCTTGATAAATTGGTATCAGAGGAGTTGGTTCTACCGTGGAATATTGGACTCTAATCTTTTAACCACAATAGTTTTAAGTGAAGTGAGTTTTGTTACCAGTTTAGGGAATCCAGTGTTGGTGTCGTAGCTGATGAATCCATACACCAAGACCCTAACATCTAATTTCTGACTCAGTGAATGAAAATGCTAATTGCTCATGTGTTTTGAAGAGATTTCATTGTGATGTATTTGTGTCAGATCACCAAGTAAAATATAATGATCGTCTTCCACCTATTCTTTTAAAGAATTCTTCTGTGTAGACAACCATATATGATTCCCGATAGTGTACACGATGATGGACCACCGAAAGACGATGCTCTGGTGCGGGGCCCTCTTAATATGTTGGCACCTTCGGGTGGTGTACCAGAACCACCACCACCCATTGGGCAATAGTTACCACCAACCACACTGGAAAACGGTTCACACTGACTTGGTGCATTGCATAGGTTCCAGTGGATGAGGCCTCTGAGGTTTCGAGGCGAGATAGATTCCCACATAGCTGAGGGCTGGTAGGAGGTGGTTGCTAGAGATTTCCACCTATTTGAGACACCAGTAGAGAAAATGGTGATCAAAGCTACTAGTCTTTTCCATTGAGTGACCATGAGGATGGTCTACATAGTGATGAGGCTTTAGTACATGAGACATTACCCAAGATAGTCCCTTTATGTAGTGCATCATATATATCACTACCCGTTTTTCAACACTTTCAACTGGTGGTACTAGTAAAGGACACATATAGGATTAGTTCCTTATGCATGATTCAGCATTAGATACCCCATTCGTTTCGAGGGTAGAGCGACTCACAGGTGGCTAAGGACTAGTTGGAAGTGGTGGCTAGGTGTTCTCTAGAGCTTCTATAGCTTCAGCAGGGCGACATGCTGGTAGATGACTATTAATCAAGGTGCACCTATCATTCCTGGTTCTCAATGAATACGATACGATCCATGATTTAGAGATCATACCTTTGAGCAAGGTGTCTTTTGGGACATCTGAGCTAGCATTATTTCTCTATGCATTACTACATATGTTAGGGTGCTAGAGATAACCTTTGTGGTTAAATATTATTTACATGAGTGGATGAAGTTAGTGATAGTTAGTAGTGAAAATTCTGTAAAACGGGTGCCAGTCTTAGAGGCTTGTGCATGTAAACAATGTTTCAAGGAGAATAATTTTTAGGTACAGATGAATCTGCAGGGCTATAGACGGGGTAGAGGAGCTAGGAGAGCATCATGTGGTGGTGTACATTTCGACATGATACAACAACCCACCATTGTGGTCCCCTCTAGGCTCAGGGAGATGGAGGACAGTGGAATATAGTTGTTTCATGTAGTCAAGGAGTGCGACCCAAGGGCCCTAGGAATGATTCAAGGTATGGACTTTGTCTAATTATAGTTTCCTTATCAATATAAACAGGTACCAATAATTCTTTCATTCCACGAATCTTGTCCAAGACCTAGAGTTTTTGGTTAAACCGTTGACTTGACCCTCACATTTGGAGATACCTTTTGGAGGAGACTCGATAATCACACCTACACAGACAGCATGATATAACACTTGAGGTGGGAGTTTTGGTTGTAACCTCTTGGTGGTACTATCGAGGCCTTATGAAGTGAGTTTGGGTATGAATGGACATCCCCAATTCATACTAAGATTGACAGTATTAGGAAAAAAGGTTGTGGTTTATCTATAACATTGGGATGAGTTTTTCCTTAGTCAGTGAAAAAGGAATCCCAGGAAACACAAGATAAACACTTTCATATGAGGGTGCAGTGGATCAATCATGAGTCGTCCAGCCTCACGCTCGTGGAAGAAGAAGTTTTGAGTTTTTAGATCCCAACAGAAGTGGCTATAGATCCTCTATGACTATGACATTGAGATATTCTATAATCCTAGGATGGAGAACATGGTAGCAGATGCACTCAGCAGGAGGTCTGGCCTGTAGCTGCTGAGTGAGGCGACAGAGAAGCTAGCTGCATTGCAGATATCATTTGTGAATCGAGATGGAGAATATTTTCTTCAGTCTCTTACAGTCACTCCCCCACTTCTATAGTGATACCAGGAGGTGCAATGTGAGGATGCTGATTTCAAGGATTGACATGATCAGATTTCCTCATGGTAGATACCTGATGAATTTTTTTAAGGTGTGGAGCGTGTTCTCCTTTTCAGAGGATGTACCATGGTACCAGTATCTCTACAGAAGGAGGTTTTGAGGGAGTTATATACGACCCATCTGGCAGTACATCCTGGTGTGGTGAAAATGTACCAGGACCTTCAATGTTAGTACTGGTGTCCATGGATGAAGAAAGTAGTGGAAGATTTTGTATTATGATGCCTCACTAGTTAGCAAGTGAAAGCTGCCCAGAGTTGAAAGATATCTTATGCCAACAGGAGGAGGGAGATCATGACTTCTTAAGGGTCTTTCCTCGATGAGGTTTGCGGAAATTTTTCAAAGGGGGAAACTTATCACCAAGGAATATCGTTCATGTCTTGATCCTCTGAAGTTTAGGCGAGATGGCATACCGCTTGGCTCTTACACCATAGTTAGAGAGGGTGCACGACATCTTCCACATATCCTAGCTATGGGTATATGTGCACAACCATTCTCACATCATCAACCACGTCGATCTAGACATAGATGATGGGTATCGTTTGCAGGGGTTCCAGTGGAGATTAAGGATCGATAGGAGAGATTCCTTCATGGGTGATAGATACCATTGGTGCATGTACGTTGGCAGAACATGAACCTCCAGTAGAGAACATGGGAGTGGGAGACTCAGATTAATGCTCAGTACCCACTTTTGGTTGTTTTTCATTTATTGTGTTTTTTAGGGATGTAAATCCCTAATGTGGGGAGAATGTAATGTCCCAGAATTCCATATAATTTTTTTTTTATTATATTGAATTATTTTGAGACCATGAAATCTAACGGTGCGTGATTATGAGGCTCGGAGTCCCAGAATAATTCGTTGAAGTTTGGATGAGTTTTAATTAGTGCACATAAGCTGTTTTCCTGAAAAAGTGGATTAAATTTTAAAATGATATCTCGGAACAAAAATCCAAGTGAACTGTTGTTTTCAAAATGGAGGTTTTACCCTAGCCCCGACATAATATTCATCAGGGCGGGCCTCCTTTGAAAAAACACAAAAATTGAATTATAGTAAATAAAATAATTAAATAAATTATTTTACTTTTCAAATGCTTATAACTCACAAACGGTATCTCATATTGAAAATACGAGACCACCATTAAACTCATGAGGGCATTATTTATTTAAGAAGGCACTAACATTGGCCAGCACGGGGCACTAGTGAAAGTTAGTTTTTGGCCTTAAATAAAATAATTAAGTGACAATTATATTATTAAAATATATATATTTTTTAAATGGTAACTTAGATTGGATATTAGAGAGTACTATTGGGTTCATTGGGGCGTGTTTTACTTAGGAAGAGCTTAAACTCGACCGACGCAGGTCGAGGGTGATTGTTTTTTATTTTAAACAAATTTTTAGGGTATGTTCAATAAACGTGTGTACGACATTTGGTAATGTTAGAACATGTGCTTGGAATTGAAATCTGAGGACACCGTTTAACTCACAGCGCTAATATTCGCATAAGGAGACCTCTACCTCCACTACAGTAGGTTGATGGTTGAAGTTAGTTTTTTTATATTTTTGTGGGAGGTTTGTAGAAATAAAAAAATAAAATAATTGGCTTTTATTTTATTTATTTAAATCCTATTATTTTAATTATTCTAGTGGGGACCACATGAACTTGAACTCCTCTTTTTATGTGAGATAACTCTTGAAATTCCCCCAATTAATGAAGCAATATTAATTGATTAATTAATTAATTATTATTAAATAATAGGGGATCCTAACCTCTTGTAGGGTAGGGGGAAATTTTATGTGAACCTATTTGGTGGATAACACTCCAAGGAAGAGCTTTCTCCAACAAAAAATATCATCTAATGAAGAACGACCTCCGAATGAGGAATGGAGAACCAATGCTTGAGAAGCACCGACACATCATATTCATCCTCACTCTACCTAAAATGGAAAATCAAGGTAGGGGGTTTATTTTGATGTATGATAAATATCAATTTGTTTATTCCTCATATTATTGATTCTCAATGAAGATGGACAAACAAACATGGCCATCGACCCGCACATATACTGCGATCTTTTCTATTTCATTCATTGTGCGTTCTTCATCAACAAATAATTAAGTACACTAAAAACTAACTTTTTTATTGAGCATGACATATGGACATGAATATATCGACCCGAGGATCATAAATATGTGATCGTCACATTTTTCTGGCTTAGAACAAATAAACAGTGGCCCAGGGAAGGGGCGATGTGGTGGCGCAATTACAGAATTTAGTTGGGGTGCGGGTCCTAGCGTTGCATGTGGTGTGAAGTACTGCGGCGGCTCAAAACGGATGGTACAGGAGGTACGGCAGCGCGAGCGGGATGCCGGGATGACAACAGGATGACGGGGCGTGGCTTCCGAGTGGTGCGGCGACCAAGAAGACTGCGGGGTGCGGTTTTTCAATTGTGTGTACAGGGTGGTGTGATCATGTCTGTGTTCATCGCAGTGGAAGCTTGATCGATGACTGGGAGTTGAATGATTACATTCCCAAGCGTGTGCAGCATGGCATGGGGCTGGAGAAAAATTGTGAAGGGGATTAAATGAGAGTGAGAAAGGGTTGGCAAAAGATAAGTTAAAATTTTAAATAAATTAAAGTTGAAATCCGTTGATAAGGGGAGGCGCACCAAATTGGAGAGGTGTGGTTGTGCATGTATTGAGTTTCGGAATTGAAGTAAAATGAAATGGTCAAGTAAAAATAATAATAATATATTAATGATATTATTATTTTTGGTTGAGAAACCATAATTTTTCTATAACGTATCCATGAGAACTCGGTTTCATGAACTGTCTGCGATAGTGTGACCCTAGCTTCGAGAGATAAATTATGAGTCCAATATTGTATTCCATTTTGGGGTTTTTTGATCGAGTACCTGAAATTCTCAAATAATAATAATATATTATTACTATTAAATCTTCGACCCGCCAAAACTTTTGCGTGTGAGGTCCAATTGACTTTCAATCAGTGACGATGTGATCATGTCATTGATATGGTTTATTAAAGTCTAATGTTGGATACTAAACTTTGGTTTGTGGCTTGGTCCAAGAAACACCCAAAAATAATATTATTATTATTATTACGGGATCTTGTATCCAACATATCTCCCTCATATGGTGTCGGAATGAAGAACAATCTGTGACGTTGAGACTGGGAAATTAAGATGGATATTTCAAGAAAAATTTTGGATTTTTAAATCAAAGTCAAGGTGTGGGACCCATGAGGCCTGGTTCGCACGTGTTGTGGTTAAATGCAAATTTTTCACTGGATATCCATTATAGAAAAATGGTTAGTCCATCTCATGAATTTTTCCTGTGAATCGTAATGGTGTAACAAATTTGGTTATCTTGTGTCGTTTGATGTATGACCTGGTTGGATCGAACACCTATCCAATTGGGACCTTGGCACTAAAATGCCTATATCTTATAGGCCGGGTTCCCATTTGATGAACCTTCTACAGAGTTGGTATCCTTGGATAGAGATAGTCTTTTTGACATACTCTATTAGAGTTTAGGAGAAACTTGGAGTTCAGCTGGGTTAGATCGCACCAGAATCCAACCGGGTCCTCAGAATGGAAATGCTAGTAACATATATACTGGTTGTCCAATTGACTTACTGTCTATTGCGTTGAGATCCATTTTATGTGGTGGTCCTTTGGGATACATCTTCTTGGGACTTCATGGAGGTTAAAGTATCAACCAGTGGCTTAATTAGAGAACCCTCCTAGAGACAAGAAAACTTATTGAGGGGACCCAATAACTGGCTGGGACAATGTACTAGGATCTTTCGTGGGGCTGACGATGTACTGACGATGTACTAGGATGTTGTATGGATCAGACGATGTACTGATGATGTACTAGTATCTTGTGTGGGTCTGACGATGTACTAATGATGTACTAGGATATTGTGTGGGTCTGACGATGTAATGACAAGGTACTAGGATCTTGTGTGGGTCTGACGATGTACTAGGATCCTCTGTGGGTCTGATGATGTAGGATGATCTTGTATAGGTGTAACGAGGTACTAGGATCTTGTGTGGGTTTGAAGATGTACTACGATCCTCTGTGGGTCTGATGATGATTTAGGATCCTTCGTCGGTATGCCTCTTAATAGAGTAAGCTGAATCAATAGTTACATCTAATCATCCCTACTACTATATTTATGATATACCTAGTGTGACCTGAGTATGTACTTGTGCGGTACTTCCCTTCATGGTTACACCGTGTTGGTATTCTTTTGTCTGGCATACCTATGTGGTACCTACCTTCATGGTATTCCTTTTTTTGTGGAACAGTTGAGATTTGAGATTTTGAATTGGACATTGTGTTTCCTCGTGATTGGTATGGGTACACTTGATAACATAGGTATATGTATGGGATTATAACTAAGTAGGGTTCTTACTTGTTTTCATGTTTTGTGGTTTATCCTTTTTGGATATATTGAGACCTTGGTGGTCTTGGGGTCCCTACTGTGTATCGTTATACTCACCCCTGCATTGGCTATGCCCGTACCTTGTTGTGTTTTGTGAAGACGATGGAAAACAATGACTAGGAATGAGGCTACCATATCTATAGTTACCTCATAGGTGGACCAAAACGTGGAATACTAAAGAGATGACTGTTCAAGAGCTGTACCTACCCTTTAGGTAGGATCCTTAGCGGGTGTTCATAGGAGTTGATCGAGTTTACTTGTACTGTTTAGTTTCTTGTAATTTCCAGTTGGGCTTGTATTCAGGCCCCTTTTACATACTTTACTCACTCTATTTACAACATAGTTCCCTTGTGTTCATATCATTCAATGTACTTGGTCGTGTGTGCTTACTGGTTAAAATGGAAATGCCTTCCCCATTTTAGGGAATATGCCTTCGGTGCTAGTCTCCAGCCCCTGTCATATGGATGGTGGGCTTGGGGTAGTCACGACACGGGCCGCGGGGGACAGATCATGATAATTTTGATCAGATATATGATCTTATGTTTTCTTATTATAACATCCCACTTATATTGATGTGATGGATAGGGAAATTATTGAAGAGATATATTAGGATGGCAAATCAAGGTTAATGGGTGATCCATTTTCCCCGGGTGGAAATGTTAGTTCCTTCAATGGAAAATTGAATCATGATGTTTCTCACAATATTTCACAACTAAAAATACATTATAGACCTCCTATTATGCTAGGTGTATGTTCTTTGAATTTCTATAAATGAGAAAAACTAGGACATTCTAGGAGGGTTTTCACTGAGGCACCCATGAATTTTATCTCCTATGAATTTCCAGGGAACATGCGGACATTATATCATCCCTTCGCTAATATACGTAGTGGAAAGAGATAATCATCTCCTTTTAAAACTATGGAGAAATCAAATACATCCCATACAAAAGGGTTCCCACCATGGGAATCTGAAATGAAGCTTCTTCACATAGTGGAACAGACTCTAGAGTAAGCAAACATTGGTCTAATGAAAGTGATAGGTACCCTTACTATAACATTACCATTACTAACTACTCTATTTGATACTATTCCATCTGATTCATTTATTTCAATCCTTATTGTTAATATGATTATTCCTTCTATAGATCAAATATCTTGTACAATTTATATTACTACACCCCTTGGTATGAAGAGGAGGTTGGGTCTTCATAGTCTCGCTTGTGACATCTCTATCATATGTCAATCTTTCGTGAAATTTTATTGTTCTAGGTATGAATAATCATGATGTCATAATTGGGGTGGATTCACTCTTTTCCAATAAATATTGAATTTATTATCATCTTTGATAGGTATACATTAATACACCTAGTACTGTCTCTATTGATGTTCAATGAGATTGGAACATGTGGTTGAGCAGAGAAGGACAGTCTTATCAAGAGTTGGGGAAAGTGATATTAGTTTTTTCATTAGATGCATATTAGGATCTAGTGAATTATGATCTTAATCAAATCTTCATTGAGTTTCCTAATGTTATTCATTCTTATTTCTATGGTCTTCCACCGATATAAAAATTTGAGTTCTCAATTGACTTAATAACTGGTACTCAACCTGTTTCAATTCCTTCATACTGAATGAATATAGCTAGACTAAAAGTGTTTATGTCTGAGTTGGACAATCTTCTTGAGAAAGGATTTATATTCTGCAGTGTGTATCCTTGGGAAATTCTGATTCTCATTTGTGAGAAGGATGATGGTTCTCTTTGCTTATGTGTTCACTATCGAAAGATCATTCGAGTTATGAAAAATAACAAGAATCCATTACCACAGGATGGTGATCTGTTTGATCAGTTGAAATATGTGAAGTGGTTTTTAAAGATTGATTGTCGATCTGGTTTCCATCTGTTAAGGATAAAAGATTATGATATTCACATAACTTCCTTTTGGAGCAGGTATGGACATTATGCGTACCTGGTTATTCCCTTTTCTCTGAAAAATTCTCGTGCAGTTTTCATCGATGTAATGAATAGGATTTTCCACTAGTATATGGATACTATTGTGGTAGTCTTTATCGATAAAGTCCTTGTTTACTCTAAATCCATGCAGATCCATTTGCAAAATTGGAGAATAATCTTGTGTTTTCTATGAAATCCACTCCTTTATTAAAATATTTAAAACAACGATTTCTAGATTCCATATGTATAATTCTTGGGACATGGGGTGTCTCAAAAGGGTATATCAGTTGATCCTGAGAATTTAGAGGTTATTATGACTTGGGACAAACTATGAAATGTATCTATATTTTGATGATTCCTAGGCTTGGCTGCATACTACCTAGGGCTTGTGAAATCTTATCGAAGTCAGATTCCTCGATTACTGCTCTAACACAGATGGGGTGATGTTTTTTTGGGATGATAAATGTCAAAGTTATTTTGTTGATTTAGAACATAATTTTACTACTATGATAGTGTTGATTATTCCATAGGCTGATATATGATATGTGTACATGTGTGATACATCGGGTTCGAGTTTGAATTGGGTTCTTATGTAATATTATCATGTTGTTGCATTTGGATCTCATCATCTCAAGTCAGACAAGATGAATTATCCTACCCATGACCTTTAAATCGCTATTGGGATGCATACACATAATATTTAAGGGATCTACATTTATTGAGAATGCATTATGGTCTATTTCGACCACAAAATCCTAAGTTATATCTAGTCACAAAAATGTTTTGAATCATATCCAAATACATTAGGTGGAGAAACTATTTTTTTTGACATTGAAATCAATTATAGCTTCAGAAATTTGAATTTCATTGCAGATTAATTGAGTATGATACATACAACCAAAGTAGAAAAGAAAACTTTTGTGCAGTGGAATTTGATGGCTCTCATTGCACAGTTTCATATAAGAATTATGGAGAAAATGGATGAATTTTAGCTTTCTAGTGTTTAGTTGACATCTTCTCTTCCTGATTATATTCTTTAGGACCAAGATCTTACTGATTAATTCTATAGAATTACTGACACTCTTGATTGTGGAGAGATGGTGGAGAGATATATTTTATAAATATGGTGATCTATTCTTTATGAATCACTTCTTTATGAATTTAGAGGCATGGAAGCCAATAATGGTGGATTGTCATAATTACTAGTGGGAAGTGCACCAAGAATCCAACAACATTCTATGACATATAGTGATAGTTCCTCTGGCTAGGGATGAGGGCATACATTGTTGACATTGTCTCTCATTGTTATAGTTGTTAACGGGTGAATTTTGATCACCAGAAACCTTCAGGCTTTCTTCAGTCACATCCATTCCCTACATTGATGTTGGATGAGATATCTATGTATTTTGTGGTTGTTTTTCCATGTACCCAGAGAAGTAATAATGCGATTTGGCATTGTGATTGAAAGGATGACCAAGTCAGCTCACATTATACCCACTCAAGATATATTCATGGTTGAGGAGATGGGGTATCTCTACATCCAATATATTGTTCATTATCATGGAGCTCTATATACTATAGTCTCTTCTAATTTTTTGAGAGGCATTCAAGAGGCACTGGGATCTCAGGTTCGTTTGAGAACTACCTACCATCAAAACATTGATGTTCAGATAGAGACAGCTATAACTATTCTTGAGGATATGCTTTGTTATTATGTTCTCGACTTCAGATGGGCTTTGTATAATCACTTAGGACATGTTCAGTTATCTTATAAAAATAGTTACTAGACATCAATTTGGATGGATCCTTTTGAGGCCCTATATAGATGATATTGTAAATCTCTATTGTGTTGTTCAGAGGTTAGTGAAAGTTAATTGGTTGAACCAAGCTTGGTGCAGGAGACATCCGCTAAGATTCATCTAATTCATCAGAGAATGATCATAGAACAGAGCTGATATAAGTCTTCTTCTAATAGATATAAAAACCCATTGGATTTCTCATCGGTTTACAGGTTTTCTTGAATGTTTCACCCCAGTTGGGTCATCGATGGCTTGGGAGGAAAGGGAAGCTTGCTACTCATTTTTTGTAACTTTTGAGGTAATTAAGTAGGTGGGGAATGTTTCATTCTATCTAGCAGTTACACCATTGTATATATCAATACATAATTTGTTCCATGTATCAAAAATGATAAAATATATTTGTGATCCATCTCATGCCTTGAGCTTGAGTGAACTTTAGAAAAAATAGGATTTAGGTTTTACTGAATTTTCAGTCATAGATATTGATTCTGAGACCAAGGTACTTTATGGGAGGAAAATAAATTTGGTTCTTGAGCTATGGTAGAATGGTTCTGATAGTCCCATGATGTGGGAACATGAGGCACTGATGATAGAGCTGTGGAATTATCTCTTTATAATTAAAGACTATTCTTAGACTTATGAGGAAAAAAATATTCTTATAGTTGGAAGGTCGAAACATCCCTTTTCCATCCTTACATGTACGCATTAAATAATTTTATTGTTTTATAATAAATTGTTTAAGAAAGGGTTGATATTGAATTGGGAGGATATCATTAATGGTGATGTCAATGGTTTTTCGGATTTTCATCCATAAAAGGATTTTTTATAGAATCCCAGTGCATTACTTGCTGGGTAACAACATTACACATCGTGAAATTGTTATTCATACAAGTCAATAACCACTAATGCATTTATGAGTGCATGTACTGAGTTGTGACCACACATCGTGATGAATTTAATGATTGTTTTATAACTCAGGGTGTCTAGTTTTACTGAAAACTGTATGTGCTTTGATAGTTATGAAACATAATCACTTCACAATGTAAATTGTTATTACATGTCGTTTAATACACGATTTGAAGGAGGAATCAAAAATTTCGATGAATTTATGCATTTATAGAAATTAAATCAATCACGATGTGTAACTAGAGTACACACCTTATAATTCCCCAACAATATCCTATAAAATCAGAAGTGCGCATTGAATTTCATCATTCAAACCTCTCCAATTATTTTTCCTTCAACACAAGGCCTTCCTTGGGAATTATTGGAGCCTTCCAACACTTTCAGATCCATTCAATTGGTATACGATCTTCATTTCTTTACCATGTAATATTTTGGTAAGCATTCTTCCATGTTCTCATTTCATTTTTTCTCCTCCAATTGGTATTTCAATGGATATTCATAAAATTTATGGTTCTACCCCCATGATTTTGGATCTCACATATTTTTTGAGTTTCTAGGTCTTCATTGCCATAGTTTTTATTGAATTGTGTCTTTTCAAGTGTCATTTTTCAAGAAATGGGTAAGTGGTTCTGTCCCGATTAGCCAAATTTATTATCCTTGTATTGCATTATTTAAATCATTTGTTTATTTAAATTGAATTGCTAAAATTTCCTTTAAATGAAATTTATAAAACACATTTTTTTAAATTCGAGTGATTTGAAATGGTTTTGGAATGTATATTTGGAAACCCAACAATTACATTGAATTAGGGTGTGTTTATGGATAATGGATGATTTAACTGGTTGAATTTAAATTTTTTTAGGGATTTGTTTTTAATTAAATTTTGGAATTTAATGGATGAAATGAATTTCTAAAAGGATGAAATTGATTTTGAATGGATTTTAAACTTATTAAATGGATTATAAATATTTTGATAGAAACCTAGTTGATTTATCTTGTGACAAGGCATTTTTTTAATTAAAACCCATATTGGTTATAAATGGGATGAAATTGGAATTTTTAAATGGAATAATGGAATTTAATTGCAATTTAAAAATTATTAAATTATATTTCCCGTCATGTAAGAATTCATATAATCATTAGGTGGTTGGTGTGTTACCTGGAAAAACTATACACTATTACAATGTTCTAAAACATACTAGTGGTGAATCTCATCCCCTGTGGGAGGGTGAGGAGTCTCCTCAGGTTAGTTTTAGGGGATGTGAGTATACTCATTTTTTTAGATCACTTAGAGGGTGATGAATCATCTTGCTCGTTAATAATATAATACATTTTGGAATATGACTATGGTTCTATCTTATTTATTTAAATATGAGATATAAATTTATTCAAATTATGTAAACCATCTTTCGTTTCCTTTTATAGATATAAATTAAATGTTTTCTACAAATATTTTATTTATTCATTGTTTTATAAATATTCCCTCTCTTGTAATGTAACGAATGATCCTTAATGGTATTTTAAATCATTTTGATACTATACAGCATGTTTTTTTCAATATTCTCTTGAATATCCAAACCATTTTATTTTCAAAAATGAAATATTTTCTTTTGTTGATATATATTTGAAATCTATTATAGAATATTTGGTGGTATCTTACTGGGATTATAATCAGACACTACATTTAACATCAGTTGTTCATAGATTTTCTTCCTCTCGGTTTGATCTAGAAGAAAGGATATCTTAGAGGAGGACTTATCTTTTGAACATGGTCATAGTGAGTTTTGTCATTGGGGACATTGGGTTATTTTTCCTCATTTGGTACTTTGTTGTAGTACTTTTGGGTATTTGGCCTTTTTGTATTCGGGTACCTTACTCCTAGTGGAATTTCATTTATATGAGTATCGCATTTATAGTTTTTCTTGTACTGTGTTTTTTGGAAAATTCATTCCCATATGTTTTTTGTATGATGTTAGGTGCTGGCCTCCATCCCATGGAGATCAGGAACGCCCTTCGGGCCATGTTATGACTGGCTCAGTTCTTGGACTGCCACGGTACCTAGGATGGTTAGTGAATCTAGTTACATGAGTAGGGAAGTTATTTTGGGAAATCCAAATGAGTTGTATATGCACCCCATACATGGGATATTTGGTCTATTTAAAGATATTTTATATCAATACAGATGTACGAGAAAGATATCCCATTTATTTAGAAATGATTTCTGATACCTAAGTCATGGATTGTGGAGTTTTACCTTGGAAGTTATTGGGATTTTCTATGTTGTGGTCTTGGAGACTTTGATTTTTATTGGTTCTTGAATCCCCTTTTTACTCTGATATGGTTTGTTTTAGTTGTTTTATTTGTTTTGCATTGTGTTTTTTTTTCATTATTACAATGCATCATATATTGGTTATTTGGTAATTTTTTTCATGGTTTAGTTGTTAATTTTTGAATGGAAATTGTTCCTAAACTATTTATGATGCCCTTGAATTTTTTTTAGCTCCTTTAGTATATTTGGTATGTCACCTAAAGCTAGTACCCCCCTATGCCTCATCACAAACTAATGGGTTAGGGGTAGGGTGTTATAGAAATTGTCTCTTATTTTAATAAAATGGGATGAATTCATATGACATTAAAATATAATATGAATAGAATTATCCTCTTTAGATATTGTGAAGTGAAAGATAATGAAATCCAATGTAATGTCTTCCTATTTCTATTTTTATATTCTTAATAGTTATAATTTTTTATTATACATTTTTTTCAGTCACAAATTTTTAAAATTACAAACATGTAGTTACAGATTCTAAAATATTTTTTCATGTTATCCCATCAGAAATAATATATTAGATCTCATACATATTCTCAATTCTATGATAATAAAGAGAATAATGATCTATGAGATTATTTTAACATCTCTTTATTTAGTTTTGGTATCATGGGCCATATACTCAGTTATTTAAACATACCAACCCATCACAATCATGGTTGAACACAGGAACATTTCACACCTAATTTTAATGTTCTGCATCCTATATCTAAGCATCTTTATTCCCCAAATGAACTTATTTGTGAATATTTGTCTAATAAAGATATCTTCTTTACCTTTTCCCCGTGATTTCAAGGAAATTATTCTAATAATACATAAATATTTCTTCCCATTGAATCCTCATCATTGAAAAACTAGCATGATCCTTCTATCTCTGAAGATCGCCCACCTTGTTTTCCTTCTTGATTTGGTTTTGTATTGGGTATTCATATCATTTATTAAATTAAAACCATCTCCTTTGGTGTATATTCAACTCTTTCGGTGTGAATATATACTTCAAAAATCTATGACCTATATATATTTCAAATCATTCACCATAAATATAATGCATCCATATTTTAAATGTAAAAATTATTCTTCCAACTCAAAATCAATAGTTGGGTAATTTTTTTCATTTTTATTTCTATTGTAGTTAGTCATAGTCTATCACCATAGAATTTACCCTGAGTATTAATCCAATTCCATTCTTTGATGCATCACTATATATCACAAATCCTTCTACATTAGAGGATGCTGTAATCAAAGTTTGGTCAACCAAACTCATTTTCAACTCATTGGATTTTCCACTCATTTATCTATCGAAAGGGACATTGATGCCATCAATTTATACATGGTTATTATATAAGATTGCTTCAATAAATATATAACAATTCCCTTATAGAATCAATATAACACATCAAACTATGGATATCAGTTTCCATAGCTGGCCTGTTCTATTTCTCAAAACTTCCATATTTGAAGTATCCATTGATATTGACTATTCTAAGATTATATGACCCAAAAATAAAAAATTGTATAAAAAAATTCAAACCTATAACATTTTTAATAAAACATATCCTCAGGGTCATCATTATAATCCTCATGTTATCTTTCTTATCTTCTTTTATCTAATATTATATACTGATATCATCTATAAACACTACAAAAAAAAGATCAAGGTAATCTCATAAGATAGTATTCATCAAATCTATGAAGATTATGGGGTAATTGATAAGTCTAAATAGAATAAATAAAAATAAATATTGATTATGAATCATATTTAATGATGTAATAGATATATCCTTAATAATAACCCACAGTTTATGATATCCATAATGATGATTAATCATGAGAAAATAATTAGCTCCATGCAGTTGGTCAAACAAGTCATTAATTGGTTAATATTATACTTTTTACTGATAGTGATATTTTTTAGTCATTGATAATCAATACAATAATGAATTATCTCAACATTATTTGTAAAAATGTATATATTTAATCTATGGTGATGCACTGAGTCACTTGAATCCATTATCAATATTATATTGAATATGGTTTTTCAATTCCTCAAACAAAACAGATGAAATTCTATATAGTTTCCTTGATATATTTATAACACCATATACAAGTTCTTTTGAAAACTATGAATAATAATTTAGGGGAAGTCTAAGAATGTCATTATAAAATAAATTATCATAATCTCCAAAAATAAAAAAATATATGATTTATATTTTCACCCTTAATTATTTGAGATGAATTTCCATCATGAATATTCACTAATACATATATAACAAAAGTATCTTACATTGGATGTTCATATTCATCCACACACCGAAAGCATAAAATAGGTTCATTTTAAAATTAAAATGGAAAATATCCTAAAATATTATTATGGGATATATATAAGGATAAATCATCCATGCCAAAAAAACATCAAATTCAATAAGAGGGAGAATCACAAGAATTACAAGAATATCATTCCCACACACATCTATTGTAGATGATATATAAACTTGATATGAACTAAAAATACCATTTATAACTTGAAAAGATAACTTAATATCTAATGGTTGAGTTGGTGATGTGAAGCCATTAAAAATTTATTAAAATTAAAATGAGTAGGATGATTTAAAATAAATAAAAACATTTATAGTCCAAGAATGGATAATAAAAATACCATACAACTCCTTATTCTCTGGACACACTATAGAAGATTTCATTACATTTCCATATGCATCTGGTATTAAGATGATGATGACCCAAATTTTCATCACTAACCAGCATATTCAATGATTAATTTGAAACATTTCCATTCTCCTTGTAATTACATAATTGGAGTGTGGGCGGAACATTAATTTTTTATTTTTCACTGATAAATTCTTTTATTGGCATGTTTGCATCAATTTGAAAATATTTTTATATATTTTTATCACCTACACTCATAAAAGATTCATTAAAACATGTTATTAAATTAACTCTAGGATTCATTCCTCACTTATGACATGAATGGATATTAATTATCTTTCATTGATGAGTATTCATATTATAATTTCCTAAAAAATCCATGTTTCTCTTTCCCCAAAACCATGAGAACAATGAGAGACTCCAATTTCCACTTTCATCTTTGTTGAAAATCTAACAAATTATTTATATCTATTATATTAACTTATATAAAATGACGTATAGAGTATTTGTTTCAAGAAAATTAATAAATGATCAACTATTATTTCAAAAATTTTGATGAAGCTAGAAATATTACTTACAATTTCGGTGAAAGTCCACGAATATGCTCTAATGGATTCAACTCCCTTTAACATTTGTTCTTGGAATTTCAGTTCCATTATCTTATGAAGAGTTAGATGAAAATGTGTATTAAAAAATTATTAAACTCTTCCTATGTCATGGAGTTGATTTCATCATCCTCCATTATATTATTGATAAGAGTCCACTCTTGATCAGTTTCATCAGTCAAATAATAAATTATGAAAATAACATTCTCATGGTATAAGCATTGTAGAACATATAAAAAATTTCCAATATTATTGATTAATTTCTCAACGAATATGTAAATTAAAGGAACCATTGAATAAATTTCTAAATTTCCACATGATATTCTAAATTGTTATTTTTTATTACCTTTTTCTATTTGGATGTAAAATATGATTCATGCTAATTTTCATAGCCTGAGATAGATCAGTGAGTGTAGACACGTGATTTTACATCTGATCTCCCATTTCATTGGGATATCTTAGTAGATAAAATATCATGAGTTTCTAATGGATCCCTTATCTTATTCACATAGTGAAGGATAACTGAAATTGTGAGGATAAAATATATTTAAGTGAGGGAGTTAAATGTCTATATATTTTAAAATGTATATATATATATAAATATATATAATTTTACCTAAATTAACAATTTGATCATTAGATTTCTCTACAAGAAACACTAATCAAAAATAACTATGACATATTTATTAGTAATTTTATTATGAATAATAACACCTCTAGTACATACTAAACATTATAATAATTTATAAACTCATACATAATTGGATTAAGAAGGCTTAATCATTTCAAAAGTATTTTTTAAAAAAATATCATTTATTTATATATATTTAATTTTCATTTAAAATATTAATTTTATAATTTTATTATTTACATTTCTCAAAATTAAACATAATTCAAAATTGAATATAAATAATTAGCTTATGGTAATTTTTAGTGATTTTTTCTAAAATTATATATTTAGGTTGAATATTAATAAAATAAAAAAATTTATCATATAGTATCTTCAACTAAATGGTCATAATATCATAATAATTTTATATGTTTTGAAACATTAAATATATAAATTTATACAAAATGTTAAATAAATCACTCAAAAAAATTATTTTTATTTTTTAAAAAATATGTTTAACATTTTGGAAACATAATTATCTTTTTCCTCTATAAACAGTTTTTTATTCTCTTATATTAAATGGTAGATTAAATAAATAAATAAATTAAATTTATTGAAATATTATAAAAATTATATATCAAAATATTTATATTACATAATAAGTTGAATTTACATTTTGGGTATGAATGTATAATCTTGGTAATGGTAAAACATAATTATTAAAATATTTATATGGTTAATATTGCATAATTTTTACCTAACAAAATAAATTAATTTCTTTTAAAAAATGAATATAATAATATATACCTTTATGAAAATAAATTTTCTATTATTATACTAGTAATCAAATATTAATAATACTAAGAACACTTAGTAGTTATAAAACATTTTTTATGAAACAATAAATACATATATATATATTTAATGTTTTAATTTGAAAGATAATATTATTTTATTTTGAAATTAAATTTTGTTGAATATAATTAATATTTATCTTATAATCATCCATATTTGTTAATATGGGTTATTTTATATTTTAATCAAACTATATATTACTTATTTAAAAACTAGTTATGAAGGTAAAATCGAAAAGGGTAAAATGTTAAAATAACATTGTAAAATGCTTGAATTATATTTGATTTTTTTTAATATGAGTGGTAGAGGATTTATTAACCCAATATTCCCCCAAAATCCCTTATATATCGTTTTACGAAAATTTGAACAATTTTTATTGTTTTTACATTATAAAAAAATATGAGTGGCACAAAAAAGTAATATTTTCTTCATTTATGGGTGGGGGCTAATTAAACTATTCATGTCAAACCCATTACATAGTATGTATTCACGAAAATATTAAATTTTAATACTACTAGAATATTATGTTGTGTAAATAATCCTATGGATTCAATTATATATATAAATCCTTTCAGTTTTATGTATTCTTTTTTGAGAATGTTTAAGTTCCCAATGTGACAATTTTATAGTCCTTATCCTTTTTCTCATTATCTGTAACTTATAGAAAACCCCTAAAATTATAATATAATGAACATGGTATAATTACTATATTTGTTTTAATTTATATTACTGTAAACAATTATTACTTTTTATATACACATAAAAAACTAATATAACGTTGATCATGTTTTGTGTGGACAATCAACTCCACGAAAAAATATATTTTTCATTTTTAAAATTTCTCTTAATAATTTATAAAAAATTGAAATATGCTTAAAAATGTAAAAAACCTATACCATATTTTTAATTTATAATTAAATTTTACATATTCATAACCATACTCACACATCGAGTTATAAAGTGTTTCTTTATGGGATAAATTAACCATCTACATTAACTATACTATAAAAATCAACCATGGAAGACTATGAGAAGATAAATAAAAAAATTATAATATTTCAGTAAGATAATAAAGATTTTTTTCTAGTCCTGGAATGATGTTATTATGTATTTAAATTATTTTTAAAATTTTAGCCTCACTTAATGAAATTAGTCAAATAAAATAGCATAGATAAAATTTTCAAGAAAAATAATAAACCTAAAGAAAAAATAATAAAAATTATATTATTATTGTAATGAAAAATCTATATTTAATTATTAATATATTGATATGTTTCATAATAGGTTATCTAATAGATATAATGTAACATCCCATTACTAATTTGACCAGTAAGTCTTAAACCATGTAGTGGTTTTCCTTTTTCGTTAATTGGGTAAGGGTAGAGTTTTGATTTAGAGGATACCTATAATGGTTAAGTCATGGGTTTTTTTGGACTATATCCATTAAAAGGATTTTAATGTTGGATTTATATGGATTTCATGTTGTGTAATTGAGTTAAATGTCATGTAATACCTATAAAAAAGTCATAAATGATGTCACGTTATGATGAGTACACATCATAATTGGTCATTACATAGCATGAAGGCTTTAATGACCACTTTTTTATTTGAAGCATTGAGACTTAAGCCTAGGTGACATATTTTTCAGTGGTTATTAATTTTAAGTATTTAATGAATTTTACTGGGAATACACAATATGTAATACCACGACTACATTTTTAGAACAAAAAACTGTGGAAGTTAATTCTGTTTGTCTCCTCTTTTTTTATTCTCCCTCGACCTATGGCATTACCCAAGTGTCCTTGAATCCTTCCATTATGGATCCATTTTTTTGGCATTCTATTATTGCTACGATTGTATTTTAATTACCGTGTAATATTTCCCCCCCCCCCCATTCTCCATGTTTCATTCATTATTCTCTCATGGGTTTTCTATGGATCATCTTAGAGATTGATTGATCTTTTTTGGTGTTTGATATTTAATCTAGTTTGGAATTCGAGATCTTTTGTAATAATGTTCTTATTGATGGGTGTTATGTGACTATTGTGTTTCAAGTAGAGGTAAGTGGTTTTGTCCCTACTAGCCAAATTGAGTGTAATTGTAATTCTTAATTTATTTAAATTATTGATTTAAATTCATTTTTTCAGACATTTTTTCAATTATTTTGATAAAAACCCAATCATGACTTGGAATATTTGAGATTTTTTTGTATGAGAACATCGAAAAACATGAATTCCATTGAATTAGGGTGTGTTTATGGAAACTGGAAAATTTAAATGGTTTAATTAATTTTTTGGTTTTGATTGAAACTATTTAAATTAAATTGTAGAATTTATTTATGGAAATGAATTGTGAAATGATGTAATTTGTTTTTAATGGATTTCAAATTTGTGAAAATGGATTGAAAATGTTTTGATATAAATCCAGTGGGTATATATTGTGATGGAGTCTTGTTTTTTTAATAAAACCCATTTTTGTTTTAAAAGAAAAATTTTCATTTGAAATGGAATAATTGGATTTAACTATATTTTAATGATTCTTAAAATGAATTACACGTCATTTATTATATATTCCCACATGAAATCCTTAGGTGGTGAGTTATTTTGACACACACAACACTATTAAAACCATATAAAACAAACATGCAATGTGTCACATCCCCAGTGGGATAGTGAAGAGTTTCCCATGGAAAGTGTGATTGGGATGTCCATATATAAATCAATCTAATATCACTTTGAGTGTGTAGAATCCTATAGTTGGAAATAGTATCATAACTTTTGGTTGACGAACATGTTTCTCTCTTGTTGATTATATTTTATATAATAATGTATTCAAATGATGTTCTAATTGATTTAAATTCCTACGGAATTTATATATTTTTTTTATAAATTATTTACCTATGAAATTTTATAGAAATATTCCATCATTTGTAAAGCCTTTTCTTAAAATATATTTCAATATTTTGAATTATAAAGCATGATTTGTTTAAATATACTTTAAATACCAAAAAAATTAGTTCAAAATTAAATATTTTCCATTGGTTAATATATTTTTAGAATCTATTATTGGACCTTTGGTAAGACCCTAATTGGATTTTTGGCAGACACCCTACTTATGACTTCTAGTGTTTGTAGATTATCTTCTTCGTGGTATGAGCAAGGGGTGATGATCGCATAGAGGTGGATCCAAATATTGAAATTTATACTTGGTTTGTTGTGACTTTAGATATTTGTGTTTTTTTCTTGATTTAGTACTTGGGATGTATTACATTCGGATTTTATGCCTTATTTAATTATGTTATATTACTCATAGTTTATCTTACATTTTATGCATAATACCTTGTTTAATTTTCTTTCATTATGTTTTTTTGGAAAATCCATTCCCAGATGCATGTTATACGATGCCTGGTTCTAGTTCCTAACCAGTGGATATCGAGAACGCCATACGGGATATGTTAGGTCCGGATCAGATACTTGGATACTAGGGTACCTGAGATGGAACGTGGAAAAAGTGTATCAGAGGAGGTTGTTGAGATTTTTTCATGAAGTCAATATTCATTAGTGAATTATTATCAGGATATAAGAGGTATATTCAATTGAGTTCTTGGATGGATCTCACCCTAATAATCCTTATGTCACTATGATTCATTAGGAAAAGTTGTCATTTGGTTGAGATACAGTCCATTATCTACTGTGATTGGGATAAAGTGAAATGAAAATATTATTTCTTCCATTAATTGAGAATAATCTCGTTCATTATATAGTCTCAATGTTAATATAATATCTTCTTTCTATCACCTGTTGTGGTGTAGAATCAAGCCTCTATGAAGACATGATATTCAGAACCTAGAAGAGACTATTGTTGAACATTTGAAAGAAAATGC
This sequence comes from Viscum album, assembly GCA_963277665.1. Taxonomy (NCBI): domain Eukaryota; kingdom Viridiplantae; phylum Streptophyta; class Magnoliopsida; order Santalales; family Viscaceae; genus Viscum; species Viscum album. Next base: position 1,136,385,536 of record OY728153.1, on the reverse strand, counting down.
TGATGTTGTTCTGAATCTCATTGAGGTGATTGTGTGTACTATCTAATATCTGGGATAGGAACCACCTCTTGTTCTCATTAAGAATATAGCTATAAATACATAGAGGGGATTTTTATTTGAATCATTCTTAATAATTCATTCTATAGAATCCATCAGTTTTCAATGGCTCCATTAACCCTCAACATGAAAAGGAATGGTTGGGAAAAACTGAATGTCTTTTTCAGTTACTAGAAACATTGGATGTGACCAAGGTTTAATATGCCACCATCATTATAGAGTGACTAGGAAAGAGATGGAGGTAGATGATGGTGATGACAATGAAACATGAGGTCTTATACTGGGAAGAGATTAATGTTAATTTCATTGATTAGTTCTATTGAATGTCAATGGTGTTGGATAAAGATATATAGTTCTCTAACCTTGAGCAGGCTGACTAAACTATGTCTAGGTATTAAAATCTCTTTACCGAGATCATGTTGTTTACTACAAATATTGTATCTGATGAGAGAATGAATGATAAATGGTTTGAGTTTGGAATTTTAAAATATATCTTTTATCAGGTTTTATTTCTGATGCCACCCACATATGTTGATTTCTAGGATAGGGCAATGATGATTGAGATTGACCGAGATGGAAATTTAGGGTTATTATGAGTGTGTTTTCTTCCTCATAGCTGTTCTGGTTCCATCAATGGAAAATAGACTCATGATGATTCTCATTATAGATCTCTATTGAAAGGTCATTCCCTAACTTCTATAACACAGGGAATATGTTCTTTTATTTTTTACCTATTTGTAAAACCATGAAATTATAAGATGGTTTTCACTGAGAAAACCAAAAATTATAGCTCATACGGCTGTTCAAGGCACATAAAAAAGTTTTCATTCACTTTTTTGAACCTCATAGCTGAACAAGATCATAATATCCTCCCAAAATTGTTGTGAAATCAGATGCTTCATGTATAAAATGGCTCTATCCACAGACATCTATAATGATGCTACATCATTAATTTTAATATTATAAAGAGGAATCTTACACGAGTCTAGAAACCAGGAGATGTACCATTACCATAACATTGTCATTAGTGATTTCTCTATTTGATACTGGTGCATCTCATTTGTTCATATCAACCCATATTTTTAGTTTGTTTAATCTTTCTATGGATATATTATATTATACAATGGATCTTACCACACCCCATTGTACAAAGAGATTGAAGGGTCTCTATAGTCTTGTTATGTATTCTATCTATCAGAGGTCGAACCAACATGTGGATTTAGGGTTCTCGACATGAAATCTCTTGGTGTAATATTATGGATGGATTTCCTCATTTTTTATTCAGTGAAAATTGATTTTTATCTTCTAGGGGTATAAATTACTACACTTAGTGGTGATTTAATTGTCATTTAAGGAGAATGGGACCCATGGTCAAGCAGAGTTGGACAAAAACATTTATAATTGGGTAAAGTGATACTAATTTTTTCTTTTGATCAAGGGTGGGATTAAATGAGTAGTGATCTCCCTCTAGTCATCATTTAGTTTTTCATTGTGTTTCATTCTAATTTTTCTAGTTTTCCCCTGGTGAGGGAGGGTGGGTTTTTTGTTGACTGAATTCATAGTACTCAACCAATTTAAAATTCCTTTTTCCACATGGAAGTAGCTGAACTAATGGAATGTAAGTCACAATTGTATGATCTTCTTTAGAAAGGATTTATACGCTCGAGTGTGTCACACTGGGTTAGGATACATCTCTTCCTTAAGAAGTAAATTGGTTTCCTTTGCGTATGTGTTGATTATCGAATACTGAATTGAGTTATAATGAAGAAAAAGTAACCATTGGAATAGATTAGTGATCTATTTATAGAGTTTAAAAGGGATAATTGTTTTTTAATTATCTATATTCAATCTACATGCAATCAATTACTAATAAATGAATCTAAAATTTAGAAAACTAGCTCTCAGATTTGGTATGGAAATTATGAGTACATATTTATTCCTTTTTCCCTAAAAATGATCCTATAGTTTTCAAAATTTTGATGATGGAAATTTTCCATGACAATTTGTGTATAATTGTGTTAGTATTTGTTGTTGACATCCTCATTTACTATAAATTTGAGAAGGATCATGTTCAATAGTTTAGAATAGTTCTGAGTCTGCTGTTAAATCACTGACTTTATGCCAAGACATCGATGTGTTATTCAAGGATTCAAAAAGTAAAATTATTGCGACATGTGGTGTCTGAATAAGGTATTCCTCGTGATCCTAAGATGGTAAATGTTTTAATGACCTGGTAGAAGCCACATAATGTCTTTAAGAATTGAATATTCTATGCCTTAGCTGGATACTATCGTCAGTTCATGGTGGTTGTATAGAAGTTGGATTATTCGATGAGAACTCATACATGGAAGGGGTGAAGATATCATGGAATGATAGATATCATTTTTATTTTGTTGAGTTGAAACATCTTTTGACTATTTCACCGGTTTTGACACTTCTGGAAGCTTCGAAGGGCTATCTAGTATACAATGATTCATCAGGATTAGGATTGGGTTATGTTCTTATGCATGGAAATAATGTTGTAAACTATAGATCTCATCATTTTAGGCCACTTTTGATGCATTACACTACTCATGACCTTGAACATGATGTTTTAATGCACACACATAGGTTATGGATACATTACCATTACATAGAAAGGTTTGTTAAGTATTCTATCCTTAAAGTTGAGTTATATATTTTCTAAAAAATATTTAAATATCAACCAGAGATATTAGGTGGAACACTTTCAATATTAAAACATTGACATCAACTACACCCCGAGGATAGGTAATGTTATTGCAGTTGTGTTAAAATATATAATTTTATCCCATAATGTAAAAGAATCCTTGAAAGAGTCGAATTTGATGGATCTCTTTACACAATTTCATGTTGGTGTTCAGAAGAAAGGGGGAAGTTTTTTTAGCCAATGTCTAGTATATGTCAACACTTCTCAAGATGATTTTTCTTGATGAATAGATAGATGGTGAATATTATAGCATTAGAGAATCTATTAATGGTAGGGATATAGTTTTTTAGGGCTCTTTCTCAGAAGAGGGTGTTCTATGCTATCAGAGTCACTTCGTTGGACCATTAGAGACAAGTAAGGATGTAATTGGATATTTCCATAATTCCAAGTGGGTTTTCACCCAAGAACAATGAATACATTCTATGATATGCAGTGATAGTTCTGGTGGCCCGGTATGAGGCAAGAGACTACTGATTTTTTTATCATTTCCATACATTCCAACAGGTGAATGACAAGCACCAAAATCATTCTGGTTTACATCAACAACTTCCCAGACCCCACTTGGATGTGGGATGAAATTTCAATGTAAGTTTTGGTTTTTTTCCTCATACCCATATAATTATGAATGTGATATGGGTTGTGATTGAATGTTTGTCCATGTTAGTTAACATTATAGACATTCATGATACACAAAATGTTGAGATGTTGGGAAATATCTATATAAATGATATTGCATGTTTGCATGGAGATACATCTCTTATAATCTCTTATATGGATCCCTGGTTTGATTATAATTTCTTGAAATTCATTCAAGATGAACATGTATATCATGTTCATTTGAGCATGGCCTGCCATTGGTAGCAGAATGACTATACAAAGAGAGCTGTAAAGATTGTAGAGGATTTTATTCGCCCTTGTGTTCTTGACATGAATGGGGCTTGTGATTACCATTTGGGTTTGGTTCAGTTTTCTTATGACAATAGTTACAAGTCTGTGATAATATTGTAACCTCTTTAGTACATTTGTGGTCATCGTTGTAAATCTGCATTGTGTTTTTTGGAGATTTGTGAAGCTCCTTGGTTGAACCAAGTTATGTACAAGATACAATAGGAAGGATTCATAAGATTTATTAGATGATGTTGAGAGAGCAATGATTATATAAGTATTATGTTGATCACCATTATAGATTATTGGATTTTTCAGTTATTGACCATGTGTTAATGAAGGTTTCACCCCAATTTTATCATTTTCGTATTAGGAGGAAGGGAAAGATGCTCCTATTTTTATGGGACATTTCATGGTTTTTGAGTATGTGGGAAAGTTTCATACTATCATGAAATTATATTTTATCTAATGTTAATAAATAATGTGTTCCATGCATCACAGCTATGAAAGTGGATTTGTAACTTGTCTCATGTTTTGAGCTTGAGTGATCTTGGAATTTACCTTGATTTATCTTTGACTGAGCAGCCAACTTGAATAGTTTATCTTGAGACAAGGTTAATTCATTGGAGGATGATACCTTTTTTTATTGCTCTATAAAAGCATTGTTATTATATTTGTGATACATTGAAATGAAATTAATTGATGAAATTTTAGTGTCCTCGTTAATTTGGCATTCAATATTCTTCATAGTATTTCTGGGGAGAGAATTTTTTTAATGTGGGGTGATTATAACACCTCATTTCTGATATAATTGGAACATATTAATCATTTTTGGGTTTTACTTTCTTATTGTTTGGATAAGGGTAGATTTTATATTTGTAGGACACAAATAATGGTCATATAATAGGTTTTTTCAGATTCAATCCTTTAAACAACTTTTAATGCTAGCTTCCCGAGGATTTCATGTCTTGTAACATAGTTACACATTGTGTAATGGCTCTATAACAAGTGGTGAACGGGTTTTCACTATAATGAGTACACATCGGGATATTTAATTAAATTAATGATGTATTTATGTATTGGTTTTAAATTTTGATCATCATAATTTATGTTGAGGTGATGCATTTTTCAGTGTTTACAAAATTTAAGTATTTCACGATGTGTATTGGGACTACACATCGTGTAATACCCTAACCGTGTTTTTAAAAATTGAGAGTACGGATGGTATTTCCTTTTGACATCTCTTCAATTCCTTCTCCCTGAAGCTATGAAATTACCCAGGCAATCTTGAATCCTTCACACCCTCCCAGATACATTCATTATCCATTTGATCATTGTGATGATTGTTGTGTTATTCATGGGTTGGAGTTCTCTACTATTAATAATCTTTCTCTCATTATCCTCTCTTGGGTTTTCAGTGGACCATCTAGGAATTGGTGGGCCAATTCCATGTGGTGTTGGATATTTCTTCTAGGTTGTAATTTGATATCATCCCCACTATTAATTTAATTCAGTGGTTCCGTTGTTAGTGTTTACCTTCAAAAGAGGTAGGTAGTTCCAACACAAATTTCCAAATTGATTACAATTGTAATTAATTATTTATTTCAATTGATGATTTAAATTCAATGTCTAAATATTTAATTTTGTTATTTTGATAAAACAAATTCTAATGAATTGGAATATTTGAAATGGTTTTCAAATAAGAATGTTGAAATCCTCCAATTCATTTGTGTCAGAATGTGTTTATGGATACTCGATAATTTGAATTGTTGAAATTAATTTGTGATTGTTATAGAAATAATTTCAATATTATGTTTGAATTTAATTGTGTAATTCATTAGTGAAATAGTATAATTAGTTTTGAATGCATTTCAAACTTGTGAAAATTTATTAACAATGTTTTTATAGAAACCTAGTGGTTTTATCTTGTGAAAGAGGCATGTTTTTTATTCAAACCTATTTTGATTTTAAATGGAGATTTGGAATTTGAAATTGTATAATGGGATTTTATTTTATTTTAAGAAGTCTTAAAATAAATTTCACATCATTGATTAATTAATAGAACTTGAAAGCCTTAGGTAGTTGGAGTGTTATTTGGATACAGTCTACACTGTTAAAATGGTCTAAAACATACATGTTGTGGGTCACATCCAACATGGGATGACGATGAGTCACAATTGGCCAGTTCCATAGGTACATGATTATACACATCTTTCTGATATCACTTAGAGAGTGTGGAGCCCTATAGTTAGAAATACAATTGTACCTTTTGGAAGATAACCATATTGCTTGCACAATTTTAAATTTTAAGATATAAATGCATGAAACGTTGATCGAACTTTTTTAAATGCATGCTGAATTTTCAGTAAACTATTATATATATTTATATATTTAACCTAAACCATAGTTTTTTAAGTATTACATAATTTTTAAAGCCTTTTATTAAAGTCTATATCCATATTTTGACATGTATATCATGATTTTTTAAATATTATTTAAATGACAAACATATTTTAATTAAAAATGAATGTTTTCGATTGGTTAATATATTGTTGTAATCTGTTATAGAATACTTACTGAGACACTAATGGTATTTTTAGCACACTCCATACATGTTCCTTCAGGTGATTATAGATGATCATTATCTAGGTTCGAGCAAGGGAAGTGGATTACATTGAGGTGGATCTAGCTATTAAAAATTGGACTTTTTAAGTTGGTTCTGTAGAGACATGGGTTGTTTTCTTGATTTTGTGCATGGGTTGTAGTACTTTTGGAATTTATGCCTTGTTTTAATCTAGTACATTACCCCCATTGGATCTTCCTTTCTTATGAATAATGTCTTTTTTCATTTACATCTGCTTTTTTTGTGGAAAATTCATTGAGAAATTCATGTTTTATGATGTCAGCTGCTAGTTACCATCACGTAGGGATTAAGAAGACACATAGGGTTATGTCACAACTATATTAGTTACTAGGATTCCATGGCACCCAGACTGGTTCATGACATATAATTTTATTATTTAGGATATTATGCACTTACAGAAATAAAATGAAGACCATTGTGATCATTTCTATATTTCCAATTCACACCTTTGAGATGAGTTTAATATTGTCCACAATGGTTTCTATTTCATAGTGTATTCACAATTCTATTGTAATAAATTATTGTTAATATATTTCGTTCAATGTAATTTTAATTTCCATTTAATAGTATTTGTTTAATATCTTATTCTTATGTAACCATTTCCATAGGGGGTTCTTTCATCAAATTTTCAGCCATTATGGAATATTTCTTATTATATAACATATGATATTTTCAATGGTTTACATAATTCCCCTTTAATATTTATTTTATAATTATACTCTCATTATTCATAGTATTTTATGCTTCATTTTAAATCATTTCCCACAGGTTGTTTTCAACTCAAAATTTCTTAAGTTTGAAATGTATTCTTTGAGTCAAATTTAATTTATAGAGTCATATTTCTTATTCAAAACAATAATTAAATTTAAATGATCTTATTAATATATAATATATTTATTTTTCCATATTGATTTAATTCATGTGAATTAAAGGGCCCTAACATGTTCTATTTTTAAATGGATTTTGACTAAAAGATACAATGGTTGTAATTGTCTTTATTAACCAAAATCCCATTGATAATTTATAATGCTTTCTATTGAACTGATTTATTCATTTTTTGGTTTCCAATAAACTGATTATTTATTTCAACCTAATTTCTCTTACTCTATGGAGAAATGTAATTTTTTATAAAAATAATCCTCCTCGATGAATTCTTTACCTATGGAAATATTATCATTAATGATAATTCATTTTTACCCACTAATGATTGTTTTACCTTCTTGCCAATACTTTCCTTTTCAAAAAATGAACCCCTTTATATTTAGAATCCCAATTTTGTGTTATCTAATGTGACCATTAAATTTATTGTTTCCTATATTCTATGGTACATTTTTTACTCAGTTTAAAATGTGGTTTTTCAATCATTGTATTTCAAAATATTAAAAGTAATTGTTTTTTATAATTTAAAAATACAATATTTTATCTTCCTATATAGGTTCATTTCTGATATATTTTATGTATTTTAAATAATTGATTATAGAATTAATTTCTATGTAAATTTTTTCAAAATTTATCATATTAACATTTTTAATCCATTATGTCATTTCCAAAGCACTATTATTGAAAATATATATTTTTAATTAAAATAATTGAAAAATGTTTTTTCGTATATAAAACCATTCTATATTTTCCAAAGATAATATCTTGAAAGTTTCATTTAAATTTAAATATATTTTTTAAATTATTTTCACTTAAAATTTTATAAAATTAAATTTAATGGTGGCCAAAAAATTACCATTTATGAGAATGGTGAAAATTTTAGCAAAAAAATATATTTTATGAATTCTATACCATTTTCGGGTTTTCTCTAAAGTCATTATTTTAATTAAAGTTAATTTTAATTAATCACCAATTAAATTTTATTAAAAATTAATTATTCTTGTTATATATATTTAGGTATAATCTATTTTCATTATTGAATTAAATTTTAGAAATAAAATAAGGAAATATTACAATTTTTTTCCCATAGGTTTTTTAAGATTATATTCATTTAATGAGGGATATATATATATATATGAGGGTTAGTTTCCTATATCAAAATTCAATATAATGGTAATATATATATCTCATGATAGAAAAATTTTATATAGGGGGTGTATCTCAATTTGATGGGTACATAAGAGAATATAACCCCAGTCAATGGCTATAATGGAGGATTTTTCCCATTACAAAGGGTGCACAAGAGTATTTATCCCAATCAATGGGGTACATGATAAGATTTATCCCAAGGAGGTGGGGTAAAAAGTGTATTTATGTCATAATAAAGGGTTATATAAGATAATTTATCATAAAATAATGTGGTACACGAGAGGTTTTCTCCCAAGACCAATGGTATATGAAAGGATTAAACCAAGACTAACAAGTTAAACAAGTAATTATTCCAATGCTACTATGTAATATATTTTTTATATTCTTGGAATTTTATTTCAATGCCTACATTTATGTCATAATTTTTTCCTATTACTATGATCTCTGAATATTGTTTAGTTTCTCATGATTCCACACACTTTTTTCCTATTATGTGATAGTTATTTTTATCTTACATGTCCTTCTATCAGGACATATGAACAATTTTTTCATTATCATATAATAAGATATTTCTCCCATGATAATATTTTATCATGTTCTTATAGTCTAACCATTTATTATGTAATTATGAGTTATGTTTTCTTACTAAGAATCCAACCCCCAAACTTTTTTAACTTTTGATTTTCCTAGGTTATGAATAAAATTGTAACCTATAAGTAGTATAATAGTGATTCCACAATGGTTGAATTATAGATAGATATTCACAATATTTTTAAAATACGTTCCCTTTATAACTTGTCCTAAAATATAGTAAATTGAAATGACCTATGAGTTTTGTGAAATTATTTTGACATGTTATATTAATTTTAGATTTTTGAAATTCTAGCATAGATAATGACACTTGGTATCATGGACATCTAGTAAAATTATGTGTTTTAATCATGGAATCTATATATATAGGTTTGGGGCCCTCATTTGTTAATAAAGTACTATTTAGTTATACTTTGATAATTAGTTTAGTTAATTTTTATGAATAGGATATGATATGTTTATTGAAAAATATTGAGATAATAATATGGTATACATATGGGTATAACATATTATAAAAACGTTTTTCTAATATAGAGATTTTATGTTATTACAACGAAAATTCTATTCTTGATACTATAATCTGGATATTGTTTTTGAAAAAATTCTTCTAAATGTAATCACCATGAAAGTGGTGTTTGTGTATCAAGTTAGTCTTCACTCTAGTACATGATGAGTGGGCCAAACATGGAACACTTGGCAATACACTCATACAGGATACAATATTGTTAATCACATTATATTCAAAATCAAATATGAATGGATTAAATATATTTTTATTTGATTATGAATAAGATTATAAAGCCTTATTCAAAAAAAAACCATAGATATCCTTGTTGATATTAGGGGATTGATTAGTTGGTCTAATTATATCATAGTTGGACTTAATATACCATAAGTTGAAATAAAGGTTAAATTGGAGAAAACCACTTAGGATTGTGTTTTATATTCATATGGTCTTTAAATTTTATTTTATTATACCTTATCACAATATTTATGGTTGTTGATTTTTTTTGGAAAAAGGATCATAAAACTGACGTTGTGGAAGACATATCCCTAAGAAATCACCAGATGTATATCTTAGATAAATAGTTTCATTGTCTTATAATGGATAATGATGTGTATAAAATAGTATAAGATATAAATTTAATTTATTATATATTTATTATATTCTTCAGTTAGTGAATGATAAATATAATTTTGAGTATACAATTTATTTTTTTGGGAGAATATAACGCCCTAACATTTGGTAATATATATATATATATATATATATATATATATATAAATTAATAATAGTTTTGATAGACTTCTCAACAATAAACACTGAACTAAAATGTGTAATTAAATATTTTTTAGTAAGAATATTTAATAATAATAATTCCTATTGTAAATAAAAAATATTTTTATCAATTATAATTTCATAAAAAATATCTTTAATAACACATACTATTTCAAAAGACTATTTTTCATTAATAATACATTTTCGTTATATTTTTTAAATATTCATTTAAAATATTATTTTATAAAGATTAAAATATTTAATATAAAAAAGAATCATTATTTTAAAATTTATCATAATAAATTATCATTGGGATAATTTAAGATATTTTTATAAAACAATTGATTTTTAGGTAAATTGTAAAAAAAATCGTATTTGGAAAGTACCACCACTTTAATGAAACTATCATAATTAAATATTTGAATAAATGTTTTTGGAAAACATTATATATAAATTTGTATATTTATAATGTAAAATATATCATTTAAAAACAATTTGTTGAATTGATTAAACCCATGTGTAATGTTTGGGAAACCTAAGTAATACATTACACTAAAACACATTTTTATTCAACTATATTAAAAATTAGTGTATTAAATTTGAATAAATATTATAAAAAAATTATTATGTATTTTAGATCAAAATGATAATAATATTTAATAATTCTAATTTCATTTTTAGGAATAAAATTAAAGTTTTTAATATTATTCTTAATGATCATGATAATGTCAATAATGATATTTTTAAATAATTTTCTTATTAATAATTGGTAATTTTTCACAAATAAAATAAATTCATCAGTTCTAAAAATGTATTTTTTATATAATAATCCCACATATAAATAATATATGACTCATTAAATTAGTAATCACAACTATATTATATTTACAACACATAATGCAAAAAACATCATTTACTAAAAAATTTCAACATATAGGAAATGCCTTAATTTAAAATTTAGTATTCTCTTATTAAGATATTTATTTAGATAACATAATGGTCAAATTAAGTTCATAAAACCTAAATTATATATGCCAATACTTTTTTTTTAAAACATATATTACAATATTAAAAAATAGTTACCAATGTAAAAAAATAAAATGGTAAAATGTAATAAATGATGTTGTGAAAGGGTTGAGACATGTTAAAAAAATATGTGAAATTGTTTACAAAGGATTTAAAGAAGGTATATCGTATAAAAGTCCATTTTTATCTCATTTTGAATATTTTATCATTGAATATTCTCATTCCATTATTGAAATAATGTGGGAGTTCTGAAAAGTACCCATTTATTCACTTATAAAAGTGTACACTTCGACCCCTTCATTCTGCAAAAATTACTTAAAATATATTATTTACAAAATCCCATTATTATCCAATAATAATTATCCCTCATTTTTAAAACATCCTGTCTCAATTATTCAGCCTAAGAAATTCATTTCTAGGGGAACATTCAATATAATGTTCAATGTCATAATGTGAGTACTACTTAACACCCATCCTTTCCTTATTAATAATTATATTGAAACATAACATAAAAATATTTTTCTAAATACCTAAATATCATTATTTTATTCATATGATAATATGATATTGTAAAAACCATTATTTATTCTTTCATATCCATATATAAATACAAATATAATGTTGATTGTGCATTGTTCGGACTACTGCCACATCGAAATAACATTTTTTCCATTTCAAATCACGGTAATAATTCATTATACAAACCTATTAAAATATAATTCAAAAAATTAATGAATAAAAAAAATATCACTACTCATATTTTATAATTATAAATGTTTTCACTTATAATACAAATATATTACATAATACTATATTAATATTCATTACAAAATATAATGATCCATCTGAGAATCACATTGGTGGAGTGCCTATTGAAAATCGGATACATTAAAAATTAGTTCAAAGGAGAATTAAATCATCTACCAGTGATACATTCATAACTATAATCCTTATTAGACATATCACACATAATACCATTCTCCATGTCATAGAGATTATAAACGTTATAAATGCTAACATGAGAGGCTCAGTAGTAGTAAATGATTGAGATATCAACATCTTGGGACTTTAAGGGTATTAGAATTAAAACGTTTTTTTAAAATAATAAAATGAACATAATTAACCATAAAAAAATTAATTTATTAATTCTAGGTGATTAATAATAAATTTATCATAAAAAAAGCATAACCATGATAAAAAACATTTGAATTAGATATTTGTTTTTTCCCTATACACAATCATAGAAAATTATATCCTTAGTATTCAAGGATCATTAAAAAAACTATAAAATTTAAATGTGTTCGCTCCCACAAACCATCTTAGTAGAAAATTTTCACTCCCATGACCATCACAATGGACAAATCCCTATACTGGAAAGGGTCCACTCCCTAATCGAGACCTATTTATCTCATGAGACATTATTCATTTCCCAATGTATTCGAGGGATATTTAGATCCCTTATATCATGTGTTATAACATTACCAACATACACTGTTATAACATAACCATGATCACATAATGAAGACCTAAATTACCACCATATGACATGAAATGGGTTTTATAAACATTTCATCCTAGCATAAACCATAAAAAATAAATAAGTTCATATTTATTCATCATTTCATCTAAGTATAACCCAAGGAGAAAGAAATGGGTTTTATAAACATCCCAACATCATAAGAGTAAAATGTGTAAATAATTAATGAGGATGGTATCCTTGGATCATACCCAATTTATTTTGAAATAATAGCCGAGAAATTTCATGATGAAGATAACTGTTTCACATTAGAAATAAGTATTTATAAAAAAATAATTCATAAAATTTGAAAAGTTTTTCTTTGATAATTATATTTTTAATTTATAAAATAATAATTAAATCATTGATTGGTCATGATTATGGAAAATAGTGTTTGTGTCTATGTGTTAAAAAATTCTTTTCACATTTTCATTAAAATTTCAAAAACTAACTCATTGAGAAAAATACAAGAATAAAACATTTCTAAAAATTAATAAAAACTAAAGAATGGATGAAAATTTATTTATCAAATCATTAAATATCTGAAAAAAATTCATTAAATTTTAAAAAAAAACATAGACATGGATGAAAAATTATATTTGACTGAAGAAAGAAATAATGTCAGATTTCATTATAATAAATTATTTAGTAATATAAAGTATATAAAATAGGAAAATGAATATTAAAATTTAATGTTAATTATATATAAATAAAATAATAAAATTCATCTTTCTACTGAGTGGTAGATTATAGGACCTCATCATTGGAAGCATAATCATAAACATTCTGGATAAACATTGAGATTATAACATTACGTCATTACAAATTTTTTACCAATTGAATAATGAGAACCATGAAAGAAATAACATTATATGGATATAAATATCAAATAATTCTCATTATGATAACAATAAAATTCATTAAATTTTTATATATAAAACACACAATAGAACCACATGGTGTATAAAGAATGTGTACCATCAGAAAAATTAAGATGAAAATCAATTACCTAAAGTGTCAACCTCCTTAAAAGAAATTTAAAACTAATATAAAGAAATAATGTTGTATTTTAAATATATTAATTTTCCATAATCATGTATATTATAAAATATATGATATATTTACAACCTTTTATTACCTTTTTATTTACTATTTCCTTGTTAACATCATATTTTGGGTAATATCAGCTTTATTTTTTAGGTTTGTTTTGACATGGTATGTTTGATCCATTTACATTGATTGTGGTTAAGACATCTTAATAAATTTATATAATATATATAAAATATATAATTATTATATCTGTATTTACATTATTCCATAAAATTTAGATATAGGAAATGAATTACACTATTCATGGAGACGGTAGGCCATATATATGCATGAAGTCTATTTCTATTTTTTCATGGGATGGAATGAAAGGAAGTAAAATAATATATCACCAATAAATATTAAATTTTATTTAATATAGATAACATATATTCTATAAATTTATGTCTATTACCTTCCATTAAAATAATATGTAAAAAATATATCACAACAATTCATGGGACGGAAGTCCGCCGTACACAGGAGTGATATTATCGTATTTCCATAAAATGGAAATTAAAGTGTCAATATAAAATTACAATTAAATAAGTTTAATTATGTTAGGAATATAATATATATATATACATATATATAATTTAAATCCATCATTATATCAACCTGTAAGAGTCAGTGATGGAAACTAAAATACATAGGTTCACGAGGTGGTATTCCCCCGTAAATACAATCTACGGTTTCATTTCCCATTTGATTGAATAGAAGATAAATGTAAATTATTACATTAAAATAATTATTTATAAGTATATTAGATATAATTAATTAATTATATAATCAATTTTTTAAGAGAATTTGAAGGGTGTTGAAGAAGAAACAAAATAAAAACATTTGATTATGAAGACTACATTTTCTTTAGAAATCCACATTGTGTCAGCACCCAAATAATTTGTAGGAGGGTTTTATAACCAGAAAATGAATCTATGATGTGTATATGAAATTGAGGAATATATTTTTGTGTGTATTGGATATATAAATGGTTTTTGGAGGTGTGTAGCATAGAATAGAGTGAGTTCCCTTTAATAAGTTATGGAGAGGACAAAATTGAATGTTTTTCAAAATAAAATAGTGTACCCATGTTATAAATATTAAAAATGACCCAAAAAAGGAATTATAGAACCTTATACGTCTTGAATATTATATTTATATATAAAATAGACATTGTATAATTTTTATTTTATTTTAACCCTTATCATTTTAGTTTAACCTCCTTGAAACCCCATTTTAAACATAACCATAGTAACTAATTTTTTCTGTTACAAAAATTCATTTTGAAAAAAATTGCATTCTTTTTATAATATAATAATAATCATTTATAAAAATATTTAATAAAATTTTCCAAATTTCATTGACATATGTCTACAAATATAAGGTAATATAAAAATAGAAGAAGCAATGAAAATTCAGTTTTCCAATGAGAAAATTTCTTAACTATTGAATTTCATAATTTCAAAAGTAAAAATGAATTACATTATAATTACATAAATTGTATTAATAATAATATAATTGAACTAATTTTTCTTTTAAATCATTTTTATGAGAAATTTTCACTTTATAAATTCTTTAAATGAAATGAATGCCTTTACAAAATCAGTATTTTTTACTATTCATGAAAAAATTAATCATATTAAAATGTTATAAAAATAAATACAAAGAAAAAAATTACATATTGAGACTAAAAATGAAGTTAAATTTTTCAATGAAATTATCTATAAGTGTAAAAAAATATTAATATTAATTAAAAAAACTAATAAAAAATTGTTTTTTATGAAAAAAATATTTTTGAAACATAACAATATTAACTAAACTATTTATTTATTTTATAAATATTTTATAATTATATAAACCATTATACCTTATTTCTAAAAATATTTATTCTTATTCATGCTAAAATTTTTAAAATAAAGTTTATAATGGTCATGTTTAAATAATTATATTGAAATTTTATAATTGTTCGTCAAAACTCGATGTTATGTGTAATGCATTATATCAAAGAAATTAAATTTACTGGAAATAATTTATTTCATAAAATAACATGGTGTTATGTAATACCCCCTAATAATTAATTTCTCATTAAAAATTATGTCACTTTGGTATAAAAAATTGAGGATTCTTCTCCCTCATTACATCCCAAGTGTTCCAACAAGGCTTCTTCAGATTGGTTATTTCACCACAAAACATTGATCATAGAAGTAGTCTTGTTTACTATCACTTTCATACTATGATGCAATATATATACAAATTATTAATGATAGAAAACTTATTCCACCAATTGTAAAAACTACAATTTCAGTAAATTTTAATGATTTGGTATAAACATCATCCATAAAGACACATGGAATGTATCGTGGACTTCCGAGAGGTTTAGGGGAGGCTCCAATCAATAAGTTACAATCCGGATATGATCAAAAATTTCAAATGGACCAATATACCTAGGAATAAAAATTCAATTCACACTAACTCTTATATTCTGATTCAATTGATAAATTTATAGAAACACCTTCTCATTAATGTCAAAATCTCGAGAATGCTAATAGTTTTCAAAAATATATTTTTGATGGCACATAGCTTACATGACGTAATGTTGTTAGAATCTAACCACCACCACTAATTTCTTAGCTACATAAGGTATCAATTTTAACACTCATATATTTTGTGAAATATTTTTTAAAAATTAATTTAATCTATTTGGTATTATTCATTTCACAGTAAAATATATCTCGCATTATATAAAAGAGTCATGTTATTATTTAAATATATGAAACAATATTTTTAGATTACACAACAAACAACACTTATATTAGATTATAGTACAAGAAGATCTATTTTTTTATTATGTGACACAGAATTTAAATTCCCTTATATAACTTCTATCATACGCAAGACCGTGTTTTACAAAACTATAATATACGATTTATATTATTATTAAAATATTACTAAAATTATCACGTAACTGCTAGAATGGATGATATGAATGATATTGAAAAAACTATTAAAATATGGTTTACACATTTATATAAAATTATTTATTTGGATGATATGTATTTATAAATTAAACTACAAACTATTTGAGAATAAAGAAATTCCTTTTATAAGAAAAATATTTTTTCTATGCAAAAACATCATTTTATATAAATATATTAAAACCCCACATTGGATTAATTTTTTAAATAAAATTGATTTATTATATATTCAATAATTTTCTTACACTCATCTAATAATTTATATATAAAATAAATTAATAAATCCTATTTTATAAATAAAAAACACATTTTTTTCAAAAGGGTTGTTTTCTACCTTTTGATAGGCAACCCATTTTAAATATAATTTTTTAAAATATTATATTTTTTATATGAAAAAATAAACTCAATTTATGAAATTTTAATATAAAAAATATACATTGGGTGAATTGTTTTTATTTTTTATAACAATTTCACGTTTTTACAAAAAAATAAAAAATAATAAATTTTAATTGAAAATTTCTATTTCATAGAATTTAATTATATTGCGTAATTATGTTATGAATTTGTTTTAAAGTATAATTAGTTCAATTTTACATCTATCAATTCAATTTTTTCCATTAGTATAATTTTACATTGATTTTATATATAAAAAACATGGAAAACTTGTGGTCATTTTTTAACTTCATTAACATGATGTATCATACCGTCTGGGGGATTAATTTTAAATAAATTTCTACCAATTATGTGATTTGAATTTGAATCGATGGATTCCAAATTCAGAATAAATATTAAATACAATTTATATTAATTTAAACTTGTTTTTTACCAAATATATTAGTGAAGGTTATTTTTTAATAATTACAATCATTGAGGTAAAAAAATATTATTTAATGATTGAAAGATGAATATAAGGTGTAAAAAATTGATAAAAACTTGTCTAAAATATATTATGAAAATATTTCATACACTATACCTATAATGGTATGTAATTTTAAATTTACAACCAATTAGGGAAAAATAAAATTTTTGGGAGCAAGAAAATATCTTCAAGAATTCCCAATGTGTCCTTTTATGCACATATAAATAGCCTCCTATACACCTCCTCTCATCACACATCTCAATCAATTTTGGATCATACAAACCCTACCCAAATAAACTAAAAAAATACCTAAACTAATTATATAGTCCTAACTTTTGGAATATATCCATCCAAATAATTATTTTAATGAAAAGAAAAAGGAGTTTTTCAATGAATATGTAACAACCTTTAATAAGAATATTAGTATTATCACATTATTCACCACCACATATCTTATTATTTGATGAATAAATAATTTTCACAATATCCTACATATAATGAGATGTTTATATTCTATGGTTATGGCCAAAAATCAATGAAAATTTCCTCAAATTTGATACAAACTCATCTTTCCTTTGTATGGTGGACTACTACCAAGGGAACAGATGCCATCTGTTCTTTCATTTAAAATGTTCATTGATTGGGAATAAGGTTGGAATTTATATGTTTTATATGATATATATGATATATATAATATATATGAATGATTTAATCTTTATTTATTTTTATATAACCAATAAATTATTAATTTATGTTTTTTGAATATATTATATCTTCATTTGTGGAGGTGTGGTCTACTGCATCCTTAATGTGATGTGATTCATTCACACATTACATAAAATGTATTAAAGATTTGTTTAGTAAAATTATATGATATATATATGAAATAATAATTCTACTATAATGATATTATATATATAAACACAAACATATATATTTCATTTTCATTCCTTTTTTCAGAAGAATAAAAAATGGAAACAACATTCATGAGTACATACGGCCTACTATCACTATGAATAGTTAATTCCATTCCTTATATATATCTTTTACAAATTATTATAAATATCACTTAATAAATATATATGATACTTAAATCATTTTTTTCTTTTTCTAATAAGTAAATGTTGTTATATGTATGTGGATCTAGAATAACAATCAAAAAAAATATGAAAAACAAAGTGGTTATTACCCAAAAAATAAAATTTTCTTGAAATTGTTAATTAAAATAAAATATAATGTCATAATAAAATAATATATGGTAATATATATAAAAATATGTTTTCTTGGTATATTTATAAAATAATTATACATAATATACATGATTTTTTAATGTGTATGAATAAATTCAAGACTTAGTGTATGGGGTTTCTTTTCTCGCTATTATTTTAATGAGATATATGCTATATTCAGAAATTATTTTTGATTCTTGGTGTATATTATTACATATTACCTGTTTTTTCATGAATTGAATTTATTTAATGGAATAAAAATATTCAATTGATGTTATTATTTATTGTATTTTATGATTAAAAAATTACTCATGTAGAAAAGGTTTTCCGGTATCACTTTCATTTTCATGAGATATATGTTACATTCACCACTTATTCTTGTTGGGTGATTTATATACGGAACTATGATATATTATATCATTAATTTAATATATGTAATTATATAAAAACATTAAATTTAGTTTTATTACTTCACAGATATTTTAATTCAAATGATACTCAGATAGATAGGGGATTTCAAGTCACACTTATATTTATGCAGGACTTATTCTTTATAAACCATTCATCTATTTTTTGAGGTGAAAATATTTCCAAAGATTATATGATATTATTACAATATTTAAAATTATTATTATTTAAATATCCATTTTATGATCTATATTTCATGGGGTTAATAGATCAAATCTTGCAAAATCGACAATAAAATTATGTCTGGATTTTCCTTTTTTATGACACATGTTTTGTTATACTCCTATATTCATTTTCCTTCCATATATACTACCATTTAAAATTAAATATCATCAATATACATCATTTGATGATATTTTACTCTTCATGAAATTTTTTATTTCACATGGATTAGGATTCAATGTTTACATGGTAGTCAGAGTTGATGATATAATCTCATCATTTATCAATATTCTTTATGATTATGCTTCCATTGATGAACTATTATGATCCACCTATCAATAATTTCCATTATTAAAATTTTCCTATGATTTTTCATGATATATTAATGTATTGGTACCATTTATACACTCTTTTATCTTTAATATAAGAATAATTTTTTTAAAAAATTCAACTTTATTTTTATTCAATCAAAAATCTCATTATTTTCAAAAATCATGTTTTTTCAAAATTTTATAAAAAATGTCACGAATTGTTTTTTGTGATCATTTCTTGTAATGGGATTTTAAAAACGTTTCATGCTTTAAAAATTTGTTTTAAAATAATTTCAAATAGTTCTTTATATATTTGAAAGCTTCTTTTTAAAGACAATGTATTTTAAAATATTTTATGTGTTAAAAGAATTTTTAAATGATTAAAGGATATTTTTCAAAAGAAATGTTTTATATTATTTTAAAAATAACATGACACTTTTTCAAACTGGTTTAAAAAAAATTGAAGATTTTTTATGACTTAAAATGTGATTTTCAAAGAGAGGTTATATTCTTTAATAAATTCTCCATGTTATCATCCAACATACTTCTCAAACTTAGATTAAATCAATTGATATAATTTATGATTTACTTGGGATATGTACTAGAAACAAATTCTCAATTATTTCTCTAAATGGTTTATGTTTTAGACATAATGTTTTTTATTAAACCCTTTTCTCCTCTATTGGTTATACAATGAAAAAAAACATGAGAAACCCAGTTCCTTTCATGGGTAGTTATATGATGAAATGATTGTGAAACATGTATATTTTCCAAAGGTTATGATATAATAAAATATTTATCAAATCCATTTCATTTCACATGTTATGATAGGATTAATTTTTATAATATTTTTCTACAATTATTTATGATTTCATTATGTGACAGTTGAGACCTATATCACCCTCCAATGAATTGGGTAATGAAAAATCTTTTATGAGTTTAAAGGGTAGATAAGGGATTCCAATGTCTTAAATAATGGCTACATATGAGATTATATAATTCTTTAAACAAGAGAGTACATTGGATGGAACACCAATACTGAAACGAGAGGATATAATGGAGGGAATCACAATCATAAAAGAATATGGATACATGTAAGGGAATCCAAAGCCCAAAACAATAGTATACATGGAGGGTATTCCAATCTAATAAAAAGGGTACATAGGAGCGCCCCCTTGCGTAAAATAAGAGGTTTCATGGGAGTGCATTCCATGCCCAAAATAATAGTGTACAGGGGAGGCCATCACAATCGTAAAAAAAGAGGGCACACAAGTGGGAATCCCAAATCCAAAACAACAGTATACATGGGAGGTCATCTATTTCCCATTACAAGAGTGTACATGGGAGGGGTGATCAAAATATAGAAACAATTGGTCACATGGGAGGGAATCCCAAGACCAAAAAATGGGGGAACACTATATTGAATCACAAGACCTTGAGAACATTGAACATATTGGGGTGTGGTGTCCCAGTCCTAAAAAATGATGGTTCATCAGTGGTCATCCCAATCACAAAGAACGATCAAGGGTGAGTTTCCCATGCCTAACATGTCATGAGGGTCTTGATAGGTATCCTTGACATAAGAGTTTATATACTTCTGTGTATTCCACCAATTATATGTCTTAATCCTATGTTATGTAGTCATGTTTTTCCATTTTATTTACTTATGATTCATGACTTATGAATTTCCAATCTTATATTGTGACTCATGTATATGATCTTGGATATATAGAGTACAATATAAAAAAGTTATTATCATGCTCCCATACACTTATTCTCATGTTATTCTTATGTGTCTATTTAATTTATCCTTACTTAGAGTCTTATTTCACTTTTTATTATGTTTCATTTCCCCAGGTTATGTTGAATGGATTTATGTATAAGTACAAATGTGGAAGATCTATGTGGGAATCATTTAACATCTTTCACAATGTTAGACTATTTTTTTTCCATGTTTCCAAAGACACTAAACTATCCTGGTCCTTAGGATAGTAATTTTTTAACATCCTAAATATTTTTCTATATTGATTTATGATCCATGTATGATATATATGGATCATAGTAGTTGGTATTAAAGGAAAGGTTGAATAATCCCTTGGAAACTAGGATTAAAATAAATTAGTTAGATCTGCAAAGATATATATAAGTATATTTATATTGATGTATCTAACGATAATATTAGGATGTCATAAATTTAAAATTGGGGTCCATGTTATAGGAATCCTATAAGTAATTTTTCATTATTATGTGGTATTATCTATGATAAGTATTTCTCACACTATTCTTTATGGTCTTATTCAATAGTGGGAACTAGAAGACCTTGGTTGAAATTAGTTGTTTTTTATGTGGAATGTATGAGAATAAAATATATCGATTTACAAATTGGAAAACTCATGAATATAATCTGGAATTTTGTATGAGTATTGCTTATATTTTTTATGATAAAGAGGAAAAAAAGGACATGTTAAAGGTATGATATGTTGTATAAATATTGTCTACACAAAAGGAAAAAACATTTAAATTGATGTTGAGGAACATTATGACATGATTAATATTTCAAAATTATATGAAATGGGTATAAAGGAATAAGATAATGATTATTATGTAATGGTTTGAGAATAATCTTGGATTACTAGAGTATATTTATCTTTTAATTAAAGGATTATGAATCATGAAGTACATACTTTCCATTAAGGATATTCGAAAACATATTGAATAGTTCTGATGACTGAGAAATGGTTTTAAATGTACTGGTGTTATTTAAATTATGGGACTGTAACACATAATGTGTTACATATACTGATAAAATTATTATTATCTTGGATAAAGAGAATATTTATATAGATAAAGAAAAATGGATATCGTTGATTTCCCTATATCTGAGTATTTATTTTTTGAAAAATTGGTCTTTATTATCATGGATGTATATAACAACATTCATTGGATTTATAAAATATATCCAATAATATTTTAAATAATTAATAATGCATGTATTCAATATATTTTTATGATAATTAAGTTTATTACCATGTTTGGATAAAATAAATGATAAAGGTATTGATATGTTGGGAATGTGACAACTAAGAGATACTTTATGATATATCGGTATAAATTTTATAATGATTTTGTGGAATTTGGGGAACATATTTATAATGTTTTGGATTTTCATACATTGGAATGGAAAAAAGGTTAACCATTTAAGGAATGGTTTAGTGAAACCATTGATGATTTTTTAGTTACTATATTATTATCTTTCCATATGAGGATTTATTCATATTGGTTAACTCGTTCTATCATGTTTTAGTGATAATGGAATATAGAATTACCTACCATTATATTAATGGATGTCTGGATTTTCTAACACTTCAAGAATGTAAAATTCACCTTCATTTAATAGAAGAAGAGATGAAGTGAAAATTGATAAAGGAAAAATACTGCATGATGCTTTCCTTTAAACATGTACGTGTATGTTCTCCTAAGAATTAACCATCATTTTAGAAAATGGTCTTGAAATAAAATGAATTCCTATTAACATCATTTTTATTGTATCAAAGACATTTTCATGAATCGTTGGGTTATTACTTCCTGTTATTTATCTTTCTTCAAACCATTTCCTCTATCAATCTACATGAGAACATGATAGTTATATTTATCCTTCATGTCCTTGTTTTCATTTTCCACCAATGTTATCATTTTTTAAAACATATTTATGAGTAACTTTGGGAAACCCATTTTTTTCTAAAATATTATTTTTAATGTATGTTTTAGAATTCAATTTTATGATTAAAGTATTTATGAAATTAACTACATGTATTAAAATATGGGTAACCATATGAATTTAGTGGGGTAAATTCATTTTAATGTGGTGTAAAATGTAACGACCCTATATTTTGTGATATATATTTTTAATTAATTTACAATATTTAATACTTTTCATTGCACGAAACAAAGAATATTGATTGTGTTATATGACAGAACCATGTTATTTATGAATTGTATACAACACTAAGTATATCTCTCACTACATGAAGGACGTTGATTATGTTTTGGTATATGTAACACAATGTTTTTATTATGTTACATTCAATATTCAGTCCCTTCGAAATCATATCATACATGCGAGATCTATTTTTACAAAACCACATTATAATATTAGTAATATTATAAATATATTATTATAATTATCACATATACATTGTAATGGAATATATGAATAATATTAACTATATTATAATACTATTGTTTACAAATATATATAAAATGGATCATTTGGTTTTCAATTTGCTAGAAATGAAGGTAAGAACCATTTTAGAATAAACAAATTCAATTTTTAATAAATTTGTTTATCTATATGAAAATACTTGTTATCTTAATGATTCTGACACATTTGATGGGGCACACATCCATGTGTAGGGGACGCAATGATTTTTTTCCCCACATTCCCACTTTCCAAAGGTGGGCGACATCTGTCTCTTCTTCAAGGATATTTTCTCCTTGATCAAAAAAGGATGATTGGATGTTGGTTCCTCCTTCAGTGGATTCCTCCTCATAAATTGTTATCTAGTCTGGGTCTCCATTAATGATTAATTCATTGTTTTAAAATATCATTCTCTGTTCCATATCATTGTGGATTCTGGTTAATTTCAGTACTTCTGTCCTGACATTTCATGGGGTCTTTACATGGTAGCAAAATTTGGTCTGAATAGATGAAATCATCAGGTATTTAATGGAATATCTTGATGCATGGACATTGGGGAACCTATATTCTTCTTCATATGAGGGAGTCTGAGGGTAATATAACCTAAGACATCCCCCTTTAGTTGTAGGGTACCATATGCTACACGCATGTCTCTGAGGTTTTCCTCGGGTTCCCATTTATAACATGGGGAATGTCACGAGTTTAACGTCTTATAGAGAAGGTAAGAGAGTGATCATAACATCAAATAGAGATGGATCAGATCGGTACATATCTATGATAGTGCACCTGGAATTTTTACCATGTGGATGGATCAGAACTCCCAATGAGGATGAATCTGAGGTGGTGTGTCTGATATAGGGATGATATCACACTATGAATGATGATATGAACACCTGTGAGGGCGGATCAGGGAGAGCTCACCCTAGAATGTGGATCATCAGATTGGTAGGTCGGAATTCCAAATGAGATCAAACCTAGGGTGGTGTATCCTATAAAGTAATGATGTCACACCATGAAGGCAGATATGGACACCACTAATGGCAGATGATGGATAATGCACCCTAGAATGGGGGACACTGAGGCGTACCATTAGCTGGGATTGAACATAGTGGAGGTTTTCTATATACCTTGTGTAGGTGAAAGGGATCAAAATCCACATAGTTTGAATGGGTACAGTATAGTGTCTTGTGGGACAACAGTTGCAGACAATTTAATGTCATGTGGGATGAGGATAGACCGACATGAAGGGGTCAGATCAAATTGGTATTGGGCTTCAACCTATGGGTGTCTTCCAACATACCTTTCCTTTTGAAGGATCAAATACCATGTAATTCAGAAGTTTTGTGAACCTACTGGAAGGCGGTCTGGACAAGTAGGTGTTGGGATTTAACCACATAGAGGTTTCATACACTCCTTTCCTTAGAAAGGATTAAATTACACGTAGTTCGTAATGGTTTGGTGAACCGATGTGGATGAGGGACGGGACTAGTAGGTATGGGGCTTGAACTTCTGGGAGGATCTGTACATAACTTGCCTTCGAGAAGTTCAATGTCCGCATTGTTCAGGATGGTTTTCAAATAGACATGAAGTAAGATGGGACAATGGGTGTTGGGATTGAACCCGTGGGTGGCTTTTTATGTACCTTTCTATGTAAAGGATCTATGTACATGTAGTTCAGATGTGTTTAGGGTTACACTGTATGGTGACCCAAGGAGGATGTCATGGTCACTCTTTACTCTAATATTATGTGTGTCAATTTTGGTGTGAGAAACAAGTGGAAAATAGAGCTGGCAATCGTGGCACAAAGTTCTATCTATAATGGGTGGTGAATGGGGCCTTTCAATGGATGTTGCCCGGGTGCCGCTAAAGATGGGAAATGGTAAATGGCGCTTAGACATGAATGTTTCCCATGTGCCACTATGGATCAGATATGGTGAATGGGGCTTATGCTTGGAATCTACCCATGTTCCTCTCTAGAGCAGTAATTGGGAATAGGGATTACACATGGGAACCGTCTTGGTTCCGCTCTGGAGCGGCAGTGGTGAATGCTACTTATACGTGGAATCTACCCAGGTTCCTCTATGGAGAGATAATTGTCCAAGGGGATTACACATGGAATATTCCCATGTGATGGTGTGGAGAGGAAATGGTGAATGAGGCTTGTGGATGGGAGCTCTTCGTGTTCCACTATGGAGCGACAATGGTGAATGGGGATTACACATTGGAGATTCCACGGTCCCTCTATGGAGAGGCAATGGTAGATATGGATTATACATTGAAGATTCCCATAAATTCATCCTCATGTATGGCCATGAGGGAAACCCAACTCACTGGTGGGTTGAGGCATATAATTGAGGCCTACACCTATGCACTAGGTCACAAGAAGAATAATGCAAAGGGAATTAGAATCAGTCCGAAAAAAGGGAGATAAAAAATGTGAATCACATATCCGAAATTCAGAATGTAATGATGGTGGCGTGGAAATGGAGGATAACTATTGACCGTGTTCTAATAACATCATCCATATCGTGTTATCCTAAAATGGGGACAAACAAGTGATGGTCGACGGTTGACTATGTTCGAAACATAGGACATGACTGGATGTGTCTCCCAAAGTCAGAATGTAATGATGGTGGCGTGGAAATGGAGGATAACTATTGACCGTGTTCTAATAACATCATCCATATCGTGTTATCCTAAAATGGGGACAAACAAGTGATGGTCGACGGTTGACCATGTTCGAAACATAGGACATGACTGGATGTGTCTCCCAAAGTCTTTCGGGGAGTTGGCCTAGAACGATAGGTGAGACAAGGTTGAATGGGACCAAGCTATTAAGGGGTCCCATCAAACATAAAATAGGACGAAGATACAAATGAAGGACACACAAATCAATAAGTGTAGTGATGGAATGTTTGAACAAATTCCAATTCTTTAGAAATTATTCCGTTTTATTCATGCAATGAGGTATCTTATGCTTATCAAGTAAGCCGTATCTTATTTAGAACAAAAAAAATACTATTATTGGATGCATGGGAGTGTTACATTTAAGAGTAATATAGTGAGTAATTCTAGCATCTTATTCTTGAAACACAAAGCATCTCTTATTTGGAATAAGAGGCATCTTACGCCTGTCACGTATGGTGTGGTACAATTTATAGACACGCAAAGAGGACAATCATCATCTTATGTTTGGTGCATAAGGAGTATCGTTCGTGGAAATAGAGGCATACTATTTTTTTCACATAGGAATTAATACAATTTAAAGTCATATAGATTAGACTACTGGCATATTATTCATGGAGAATAAGGCATATCTTTTTTTGGGGAAAGAGGCATCATATATTGGTCGTATAGGGTGTAATATAGTCTATAGTCATGTAGAGAGGATTGTTGGCATCAAATTCTTAGAGCGCAAGGCATATACTCTCTAGAGAAAGATGCATCCTATGTTTTTCATGTAGTTTTTACTAGAGTTTAATGTTATATTGATAGGACTAATGGCATCTTATGCTCGAAGAATAAGGCATCACATATTTTGAGCTATATGCATCTTATGTTTGTCAAATACGGGGTACTACAGTTTACAATCATATAGATATGACTATTGGCATCTTATTCTTGGTGCATGTGGCATCTCTTGATTGGGGAAAGAGGCCTCCTATATTTTTCATATAGGGTGTTCTATAGTTTATAGTCATGTAGAGTGGAATATTGGCATATTATTCTTGGAGCGTAAGGCATCTCTTGTTTGGAGAAAGAGACATTCTATGTCTGTATTATAGGTTATACTATATTATATAGTCATTTTGATAGGAATTTCGGTCATATGAAACCTAGAAATGGATGGTGTTGGGACATACGCAAAAGTTTCCCTTTTTTATTCAACATGGCATAGGATCCTAGTGATAGGGTTTGGATGAGTTACATATGGAATTGTTCGACTTAAGGTTTTCAGGGAATTGATGATGAGAATCTTAACTCAGAAAATGTGAAACAAAACAAAAGTATAATGTTGACTGAAAGCATTTCATGGTGTTTATAGGAGTATCTAGATTCATGGTATTCCATATGTGGAAGATGGGTGTTCATTAGGACGCAATGGAAAATGCGGACATCTCGTCCCTAAAATCTCGTGGGGCGCCTCTCCATTTTTCATGGGGGTCAGTGATGGAAGTGAAAGGATAGGCCTGAAGGGCTGGGACTACAGCCCAGTAGTGATCCCGAGGGGTGGTGCAAGGGATCATCCCCCGCGGTATGGATCGATGGGTGAAAATATTGGAGCTTCACCAAGTAAATTTCCTTTCAATGTAGATTCTCAGGGGAACGGTTTTCCCAGAGCATGTGGTCTAACAAAGCATATTCGCAAAGGAAAGCTGCTCACGAAGCATGGGGCCCCGTGAAAAAATGAGGTGCACTGAGAAAAGGGGCTCATAGAGTAATGGGTCTTGCGGAGCAAAGGGGATCTTGGAGAAAAGAGGCTTGCGGAGAAAAGCAGATCACAAAGAAAAGCGGCTCGTGGATCCTCGAGAAACTCGATGGAGCTCCCTCCTTAGAAAAGGGTCCTCCCTTTTCAAAGGGCATAACATCATGGTTCTCAGGAGCCCCAAAAAAATGGAGATCAGCCACCCATGGGGTGACGTGACAACCCTTATGATGGGGAGTGATCTGGAGATTTATAAGAGATTGAGGTTGACAGAGTGTGTCGTGAAGCACAAATGCGCCCCACGAAGGACAAATGTGCACTTCAAAGCAAACAAACATGACGTGAATCACAAATCCATGCAGAGAACGAAATCGCACTCTGCAACTACAAGAAGATCCCTCAAGTTTCTCGTAACCGTGACGTTGCCCGTCATCGACCTTCGCGGTGCTCGCGGATGCTCCAGGCATGGTTTGTCATGTTCTTCGTAATCTCAGAGTCGACTGTCATCGACCTTTGCGGAACTCATAGAGAATCTGGTCAAGTTCCCTCATGTTTTTCATAAACATGGAGTTGACCATCATCGACCTTTGTGGCACTCGTGGAGGCTGCAGTCATGTTCCTCTGCTCTGTGATCGCGGTGGAAGCTTAGCGAATGGGCTCCGCGAACAATTCTTCCAGCCCAACATCAAATGCCAATAACTATTAATCTGTTACTTCATTCGGGCCCTACAACCTATCAAATGAAAGCCCGTGAAAATTTCTAAGATATCAGATCATGTATGGAAATATTTGGAATAATTTGTGGACATGTTTTTTGGTGCCAATACTCAATCAATTAAACAATCCAAATTTGATGAATGCAACTAATTAAATTTATATATTACATATTTAATAATTTTTTGACGCTCATCCAAATGATTTCATAGGAATGATATAATAATAAATCCAATTTTATAAAAAAAATCATTTTTTCAAAAGTACAATTATACCATATTTTAATGGTGACCCCATTTAAAATATAATATTTGAAAAAATTATTATTTATATAATTTGAAATAAATTCATTCATTAAAAAGAAAAATCAAAATTTATTTTTGGTGAATTTCTATGGTATTTTTATGAAATCTTTCATGTTTTGATAAAATTTGAAAAATAATGAATTATAATTGTAAAATATGTTTCATCTAATAAATTTTTAAAGTTAGATAATGTTTACAATTAGTTGTAAAGTATAGTTTGGTAAATATTAAATATTTTAATCCAATTTACACCATTGATATACATTTTTATTGGAATTATGTATAAACAATTAGTAAACTTATCCACAATTTTTACATTAATAACTAATTCCCTTGTGAATTTTATGGGATTAATTTTAAATTAATTTTTTCCAGTTCTATGATTGGAATTTTTAAAAATTGATTACATATTTATAATAATAAAAATATATAGATTCTAGTATGTTAAACAAAGTATTCGACCGAATATATTAGTGAATATTATTAATATTAATTATATTTATCAAGGTCGATGAATCTTATTTAATGATTAAACCTATAATATAATGTGTAAAAATGATTTTAAACGTGTATAAAAAACATTTATGGTCTTATTATGACCATTACACTTATAAGGATCTATAATGGTTGATTTTGAACCCTTGGGGGAATATTATACTATGGAGACTATTCAAATATTTTCAATAATACCCAATGTATCATTTCCCCACTTTTAAAAGGAGTCCTCGCATACTCCTCTAATCATAACTCTCAATAAATTTTGGACCATCAAATCCCTTGAATAATATAATCAATAACACCCTCCCCTCAGCCTATATTCCTAAATTTGGGTATAAATCAAATCACAGAAACACTTTCATGAAGACTAATGAGTGTTACCCAGAGAAGAGGTAACACCCTTCAACATGCACTATTGTTGTAAAACCCTAATATTTTATATTACATTATCTTTTTAAAGTAGTTTAATAGATAATATTTCACGCAACACCGACTTGGCTTGTGTTATACGCATGATTGAGTTTCTACGAAACAACACATTAGTATTATAATTATTTAAATGATATATTTATTTATCAATTAAATATTTTAATAGGAATAGTAAAAAATAAATGTCAAATATTTTTTATAATGTTTTCACATAAATAAAATATATTTATAATGAAATGTATTAGTTTTGTTAAAATTGTTATATATTTAGAAAATGTATTTTATTAAAAGAACAACTTTTTATGTCTTTTGTGAATTTTTTTAGAAACAACTAAAATTTGAATTTGGAAAAATAGGCTTCAATTTTTTATTCAGAATATCAGAACTATCTTAGGAAGAATTTATGGTATTTTTCTGAAAGCATTCAATTTTTTATTAACAGTGAAAACTATTGCATAATACATAATTTTTTTTAATTTTTATTTTTAATTGAGATTTATCATAAAGTAAAAATAGATACATAATACATATATTAATACAATGTAATTCATTTTGGTCAATATTTAATAATATCCGATATATAAAATTTTATTGAACATTTTAACATCTTTTACCCACATTCTAGGTACAATTTCAAATTTTCATAAAATATAATTTTACCAGTTCTGTGAATTGAATTTCAAAAATCTGGAAGACATAGTTTTCATGAGTATGTTAAAATTGGTTTAATATGATTACGATAATTTTGGGTGAATAATAACTTTTGAATTTTATTTACCATGGTTAAAAGTAAATAAAGTAATTAATGGTAAAAGTAATACTATAATAATATTAAATTACTCCAAAAAATGTCCTAATTCTATTTGATAAGTGTTTTTTTGACAAAAAATCTAACTTTGTATTAAAATAAAATTCTTTTTTATCCAACTTGGTTAGATTAGGTCATTTATTATATATTTTTTAAATAAGAGTTAAAAGAGTTAAATTTAAATTTTAATTACTAAAACATTTTTAATATTAGGTTATAAACAAGATTAATTCGACTATAAATATTAATTAAAAAAATAAAAAAAATTCCTACATCATTTTATTTTATATATAAATTTTGGACAATAAAAAATAAATTCTTTTATTAAACAATTATGTTGCAGAAATTACATTATCAATGAATGATTAAAATAATTGATTTTATAAATATTAAAAGAAATGTATATTAATCCTTTTTATTCCATACACAAATTTTATACATAAATAAGGTATTTTAGGGTTAATAAATGCATTTTTTTAATGTAATATACTTTTTACGACTTTCACAAAAACTAAATACTAAATAGGGTCAAAATTGACATAAATAGGTTTTTAAAACAAATACAATTTTATTAAATGATATAAGAGTCCCAAAATCAATGATTCTACAAAATGAATTCGATAATGTAAGATATTTTAATAAGGAACCACTATAAGTTCATTTGGATTTTAATATTAACTATATTAACCATGTAGTATAAAAATACAAGATGGCATGGTAAAAGTTAAACTATTAAACTAAGGGATAAGTCTAAAAGATAAGGTTAATATACCAACCTAAAAATTTCTAAAACCTATCTGTTGAGATGATTTAGACACATCCTCGCCTTGTCTTCTAAATAAATTCATTTGGATATAAACAAAAAATAATTTTATAATAAATTAATATTTCCATATTTTCTTAAAGTTCCCTTCAACTCACTTATAAAAGGACACCTACAATTCTTTTAATTCAAACATCCAAAGCAATTTTTCTCAGACAACCCATGTTCAAATATCCACCCAACATCACTCAATTCATTATTGAGGCCTTAAATTCATCCTAAATCCAACCTATGGATCCCTTTTGTTCAAATAAAAAAGAAGCACCCAAAGAAGAGGTAGTTATTTCCTCATATCTTTCAAAGTTCCTTTCTTATTCTACTTCCTATTTCATTGTTATTTCCATATTAAAATAATAAATCCAGTACATTATACTTAAAGATATGATATTTTTATTATTTTACAATCATATTTATTATTTTATTAGTCCAATGAATAATAAAGTCACCAAACATGTGTACGTACTGTTTACCGTCTCCACGTCGTGGTGTAGTTTATTATTCAACACTTCATTATTTTGATAGGTAGAAAAATGTGTATAGTTAGTGAAAATAATTAATATATAATATTAATTATTATATATATATATATAATATAACATCCAATTAAATTTTTTTTCACCATCAATAGAATGATATTTTCACTCATGCGTACGTACAGATTACCGTCTCCAGGATGCGATGAGATCATCTTCAAGGATCACCATTAATGATTTTTTTATAAATATATACATATTTATTAGGTTTGAGATATCTGATATAATATTTATAATGTAATAATATATATATTTTTTAGATAAATATACGTCATTTACATAATTGGATAATATACAATAATAAAACAGAAGCAATGTTCATGCGTATGTACGGACTACCATCTCCATGATCGATGTTTAAATTTCATATATATATCAATTATACATATTTATATTATTAATATATATGATATACTAATAATGTTTATATTCTGGAATTTTTTAAATCGAGATCTAAGTGATATGATCAAAAATAACATGTTAAAACACATATGATAAAGAATGTGATTATTACCTGAAATGTCACATTATCAAAGAAATTATTATTAAATGGGTAGTATAATGTCATAAATGAATCATATATGATATCATAAATATGAATATGGTTCTGGTATAATCTAATAACATATGATGGTCATTATAAAGAATGTTCACCATACCCTCAACTTAAAGAATGTACAAGGTAAGGGTTAATTACTCAATCTTATTATTATATGAGATTGTTTATGTGTTAGTATTTTTTGGGACATATTTATCATACAATCCATGTTTCATAAAAAAGAATTCGAAATGAAACTTTTATGGTTTTCCGGAAGGGTATCATTAACTAGATCAAAAATTTAAATGTTTTAATGGTTTTTATTCTAAATCTTTTTTACTAAAGTCCAGGTTTTCAAAATGAGTTTAATGATTTATTTATATGGATATGATAATTTTAAAATGTTAATTATTTTTAAAATATTCAATGTGGTATGCGAAAATTTGATTAAAAAATCGATTTTAAATGTCTTCCCCTATAAATTGTGTGACTTTTAAATGATTTCATAGAAAAGGGATATTTATCTCAAAGTGTTTTACAGAACATTTTCAACTATATCAACATCATTTATTGTGTATTATTATTCATTGAGGATGATTTATAATAATACAATATTCAATATAGTATTGAATGAGTTATGATATGTTTGACTATTGATGTTCTTTTTTTACAACATTCATGGTTTATAGTTAAATTATTGACATTTTGTATGCTAGTTATAATACGAATTATTATGTTATGTTTCACCCTTTTCATATGAGGAATTCATTAGACATAGTAAGTGATCGGAGGGCCCCCTATAGAACCTCGATTAATCGGTAGGTCTCATGAGACACACTAGTGTATTGAAATATGGCCTTGATAGAATATTTGTGAATGGTCCTGGCATAAGGCATAGACATAGTAGTTATTATGTCCTTCATTTTCCATTCCCTTATTATGAAATTAGTTATTACATTTTATTATTAGACTAGTAGAATGTATATGTGCATGTTTATATGGTAGATTTGACTAATTTTTTACTATATTATAATCATGTTTTATGTTTAAAAGGCTGTTTTTATATTATACACCTTTCCATAAAAGTTTTTTTTGCTTCCGGTGAATTATCTACTCTTACTGAGAATTTGAGCCCACCCCTTTAAATTTTTTTTCCAAGGAATCCAAGAAGTGAATTGTGATTGATATGAATGGTCAATCTAGATTAATAATGTCATCCTCAAATGATTATCTTTTCCATATTTTTTTTTCGAAATTGTAATTTTAAAATCGTTAATGTAATATATTTTCTAAGACTATTAAACTGATAGGTCCTTCGAGACATGATTCTTTGTAATCATGCCAATGTATTAAAATAATGCACCAACTCCATGATTCTAGGATTGGGGTGTTACAGTTGGTATCCGAGGAAGCTTAGTAATAACCATGGAAAATATATTTAGAAAAAATATGATTATAGAACATTACCCTATGATAGAATTTGAGGTTTAGTATAGAAGAACATCCAAAAATTTTGGTAATGTAGATATTATGTGGGTCTTCCAAGAAATACATAAATTAATGGATAATACAAGTGGACATGGTTTTGTAATGTATGTACCTATGGGTGAAACTACGATAAGATGTTCCAGGCCGGACTCAGGGTAATCATGTACATGAATACATGCCTTACTGTGAACATATTTTGACACTATTGGGGGATATAAATGGATAATTAACATTAAAAACCATTATAAATCATTTATGAATAAATATGTTCGAAAAAGAATCATTTTTATGATAATGTAATTTTATACTCATAATTTTTTTAATTTATGTTATTTATTTCAATAATTTAGAATCATGAATTATTATTTATTACCTAATATAGTGTATATAATTGTATAAAAATGGCACCTTGTGTAAGGAATTACTACCCCATCAATGCACATGAACTAATGATTAGGAAGGATCCTATGTTTCGTGGACTTGATACCAAATTTCGATGGGAAATAGGATCCCATTTATTCTAATCATAAGAGGAGATAATATCATTTTTTGATAAGATAAATAAAGAATTAACTCAGTTCTAAGGATTTTAAGGGAAGATAGAGAAGAACAAGATGAATGCTAAAAATTTAGATAAATTGAAGAAGGGAATGAAGAATTTTCCCATATGTGATAACTGTAGAAAAAAATACCTTTGGAAGTGCTTGAAAGGAATGGGTGTTTTGTTTAATTGTGAAGAAAAGGGTCCTCAGGAAAAAATAATGCAAAGGGAAGAATGAAAAGATATTTATTCAGTGATTCTACTATAGTGAAATGTGACATTATGAAAACAAATGTCATAAGTGTCAAGGAAATATATCTCATAAGAACCAAAGGGTTCACGGTAATTAAAAACTATTACTATAGTAGATATGAAATAATTAATATAATTGTATTTTTAGATTGATGAATTATGTCATTTGAGTGTTATATCAATGATGTACTGGTAATATGAACTTTGGAAATAACTAAGGATTGTACTATAGTATTATTTCATTATGAATTTGATATTTTATGGTATTAGTAAAAGTGACTCAATTTCATGTTAAATTTTTTTAGGAAATACATGGTTGATGGAAAGATAAACCTTATTATGGTCCTGATACTAAGGTAGTTATTTTGGAAAAAGGGATGATGGATTTGGATAAATATTATTGGATGTTATTTACCACCTTGGAAGTAATTAATTGTTTTTTTATTCCATAAATGTTGCAGTTCACAATATTTTTTATTTAATGAGTGTATCATGTATTCTATAAAAAATAATGGAGAATGAATTTATTGAATAAGTATATATGGTATGTCAGGGTATTAACATGTTTTAAGAGAATACATGATGATGTTATTAACATGTGATAATGTCTCAAAAAGACATTTTTATTAAGTTTAACCCCATATAGATTATTTTAATATGAGTTTGGACACATGTATTTAGGATAAGTCTAATGGATAGAATGGAGTATGTTGAGAACTTGATATTATGTATGAGGTTAAAGTATAATTTATTTGATACTTTGACCTAGACTTTTAGTTTTCAATAAAAATATATACGATTAAGGATATACTTATAGGATATATGATTTAAAAAATATTAAATAGGGATTAAAAAATAATTTTGAACATTCATTTCCTAGTGTAAGGGATGAAGTTAAAATAGATCGAAGCACAACAATAAGGTTAGAATATGATTATGATAGGTAATGAAATCAAGTATGTTTTCTTGAGTTCTTATCTTTATAGTATATCAGTGGATCCAATTCCAAAAAAATATCTAAAAATGTTTTATCCCAATACCTTATGTTTTTTTAACCAAAGAAACTTTAAATCATTATACATTTATGTCTTTGAGGCCCCCAAATTTCCATTTATTGTTCACTTGAATGTGATTGATGACCTCAATCAATCCATATAAATATTTACGTTATTCCTCCAATAATGTGTCTCTAATTTCCACCAATGTTCTTATACTCTAAATCCTAATTTGGTGAGTACATCTTCATTTTCGTTTCCCTCTTATTACCACTAAATTTTATTAACCCTATTTCCGATATGGATTTTCCACAATGGTGTTTTCGATTTTTGAAAATTTAATGTTTAATGAAAAATTTTAAATTGCGAGGATGAAATTTATTGAAGGATGGGAGAATGTAACCCCAAAAGATTTAATAGTATGTTTTCTCTTAAAATGAGATTAATATCTTATATTTCACGCAACACCAACATGTCTTGCGTTATACGCAAGTTTGAGTTTCAGCAAAACAAGGCATTAATATTATAATTATTTAGTAGATATATTTATTTATCAACTAAATATTATTATATAAATTATAAAAAATATATTTTAAATGTTATTTATAATGTTTTCACATAAATAAATAATATTTATAAACAAAACTATAAGTATTGTTAAAATAGTTATATATTTAGGAAATCAATTTTCTTAAAAGAACTAATTTTATTATTTTTTGTGAACAATAATTTTAGAAACTTATAAAAATTGAATTAGTAAAATAGACTTCATTTATGAATTCAGAATATCAAAATTAGCTTAGGGTGATTTTTTTCTATTTTTCTGAAAACAATCAATTTGTTTGGAATATTGAAAAATACCACATAGTACATAAAACTGACTCTTTCATTAAAATAATTTTTTAATTAATATTTTCTTATTTTAAAAATTGATACATAATACATATATTATTCCAATGAAAGTAATTTGATTCATTTTATAATAATATTAGATATATAAAATTTCATTAAACATTTTAACGTCTTTTACCATCATTCTAGGCACATTTTCAAATTCTCATGTATTGTAATTTTACCCCTTCTGTGAATTGTATTTCAAAAATCCTACAGATACAATTTTCATAAATATGTAAAATGTGGTACAATATAATGAAAATAATTTTTGGTGAAGAGTTAATTTTTAATTTAATTTACCACATTTTAAAATAAATAGGGTAATTAAAAGTAAAAATAACAGTATAATAATATAAAATTACCCCCAAAACATGCCCTAATTCTATTGGATAAGAGTTTTCTAACTTAAATAATCTTAGTATAAAAATAATATACTTTTTGATCCATTTAGGTTAGATCATGACATTTATTATATTTTATTTAAATAGGAGTTAAAAGTGTTAAATTCAAATTTTAATAACTAAACCATTTTTAATATGGATTAATAAATAATATAAATTTTACATTACATATTAATTATAAATATAAATATACTTCTTATATCATGGTATATAATTTATATTTTTATACATTAAATAATTTAATATGTTTATGAAACAATGATGATGCAGCAATTACCTTATTAGAGAAAGATTAAACAATTTGATATTATAAATATTACAATAAAGTTAAATTAAAACATTTTATTACACCCAAGAATTTTATAGGTGAATATGTCATGTCAGTATTTATTAATGTAATTTTTTGAAGGAATCAAATTTTTATGTGTTTCACAAAAACCAAATAATAAATAGAGTCACAATTGTCAAAATTGAGTTTTTAAAACATATACTTTTTTATTATATGATATAATAGTCCTAAAAATCTAATATTATCCAAAATGAGTTATATAAATTTATATGTGTCAATAATCAACCACATTATGTTCTCTTGTCTTTTTATAGTAACTATATTTACAATGTAGTATAAAAATAGAAGAAGACATGGTAAAAGTTAATCTGTTTAACTAAGGGTTAAGTCTAAAATATAATGTTAATATGTTGACCAAAAAATTTGTGAATCCTATTGGTTAAGAGGATTAAGACTTATCCCCACCTTATCCTATAAATAAATCCATTTAGATTTATTATAAACCGAAAATTATTTTATAATAAATTAATATTTCAAGCTTTGCTGAAAGTGTCCATCAGCTATCTTATAAAATGACAGCTCCCTTTCATTTAATTCACACCTCCAAATCCATTTGGATCATCCAACACCTTATCAAATAATCTCCCAAATACCCTATATTCAACTTATATAACTTAATTTGATCATAAATTCATCCTTAGGAGCCCTTTTTTCAAATCAAAAGGAAGCCCCCAATGAAGAGGTAATTATTTTATCACCTCTTTCAAAGTTTTTTTATTCTTCTACCTCTCATTATTTTTTCATTCAATACTAAAATAATAACTCCAGTACATCCTACATAATGAGATGTTATTTTAAAATGTAGTACAACTATATTAGTTATTATATCCATCTTATGAATGAAAAAGTCGCCATACGAGTGTGCGTACGACCTACAATTTCCACATCGTGGTGTAGTTTATTATCCAACACTTCATTATTTAGATGAGAATAATAATTTGTATAATTAATGTTAATAATTAATATAAAATTGTAAATATTCTGTATATATAATATACTAACCAATTAAACACTTTTTCACCATAAATATAATGATATTGTCACTCGTCCGTATGTAGGACTTATCGTCTCCATGACGCCAGGAGATTCATCTTCAATGATCATCATTCAAGATTTTTTTTTTTAAAAAATATATTGATTATGTATAAGATATATGAAATTATATTTATAATGGAATAATATATATATATAGATAAATATATGTCATTTACATACTTCTATACTATAAAATAAGAAAACGGAAACAATGTTCATGCATATATACGGACTACAGTTTCCATGAATGGTGTTTCCATTTCACATATCTATCTATTATACACTATGATATTCTAAATTTATATTTTATATAAATCATGTTTTATATTCTGGAAGTATTTAAATCATGATCTATGTGATACGATAAATAATAACATGTTTAATCACATACGATAAAGAAAATGATTATTACCTGAAATGTTACTTTAACATGGAAATTATTAATAAATGGGTATTATAAAGACATAAATGAATCATGTATGATATAATACATATTGATATTATTATAGAATAATTTTATAACATACTATAGTCATTATACAGGAGTCAAACACACCCTTAACTAATGGGATGTAAAAGGTATGGGTTAATTTCTCAATATCATTATTATCCAAGATTGTTAATGTGTAAGTATTTTATGGGACATATTTTTCATCCATGTCTACGCTTCATAAAAATTACTTCAAAATAAAACATTTAAGGTTTTATAGACGGGTATCTTTAACTAGATCGTCAACAAAAATATTCATTTATTTATTTATTTTAAATATATTTAATTAATGTTCATGTTTTTATAATGATTTTAAGGATTTATTTATATGTAAAAGATTGTTTTAAAATGATAATTATTTCAAAAATATTCAAATTGGTATGGCACAATTTTAATAAAACAAGTATTTTAAATGACTTCCTATATTAATTGTGTTACTTTTAAATGATTTAATAGAAAATGGATATTTCTCTCAAAGAGTTTTATGGAACATTTTCAAATATGTCAACATCCTTTAGTGGGTAATATTCCTGATTGGGGATGATTTATTATAATAAAATATTCCATATTGTATTGAATGAGTTATGATATGTTTTACTATATAAGTTCTATTATTACTCCATTCACATTTTATGGTTAAATTATTGAAATTTCAAATTATAGTTTTAATACGACTGATTATGTTATGTTTCACCCATTTTATTTGAGGAATGTATTGGACATGGAAAGTGACGAGATGGTCCCACTATATCCCATCAATGCATCATTATGTATCATGGGACAAACTAGTGTCCTGGAAAAAGACCTTGACATAATATTTATGAATGGTATTTGCACAAGGATTTGATGTAGTAGTTATTATGTCTGGTATTATGGATTACCATGTTATGTAATTAGTTATTACATGTGAATATTTGACTTGTAGTTTATCTATTTTCATGTTTATATAGTAATTTATTCTTATTTTTAACATATTATTCTATTGTTTTATGTTTAAAAATATGATGTTTTTATTATACACCATTCCTTAAAATCTTTTCTTCTGCTGAGTTATCTACCCTTTTTGAGCATCTATGATCACCCATTTCAAATGTTTTATTTTACAAGGATTATATGATGTGAATAATGATAGATATGTAGTGTGATGATTATGGAATAATGTCATCCTCACAGGATTATCTATTCTGTATTTTTTGATAAAAATGTTAATGTTATGTTCTTGTATGTAAACTATTTTCAATGACTAATAAATTGATTAGTCTTTCAGGACATGATTCCTTATAATCAGAGAAATATATTAAAATAATACACCAGCTCCATGATTCTAGGGTTGGGGCATCACATTGTTTTTATCTCTTTCTTTATCCCCCTAATCACTTCCAATTGAATGATTAGTTAATAAAATTATTATCCATAATATAAAAATATTTTTTATTATTAGGTTATAATATAAACTCACACACACTTACACCAAATGTGATATGAAATTATCATACGGGTGCATGATGGACTATTTCCTCATAAACCATTGTCATTCATTATTATATTTCCACCTTCCATGGTTTGGAATAATGATGAAATTTATATTTTATATTATATTTATGAAATTTATTATTTATTTATTATTATTATTTATTATATATCACATAATATCATGTGATTCATTGGATGAAAATATGAAAACTTCGTTTGTGCACGTCTCGACTATCGCCTCCTCAAAGCGATGTGATTCATTTACACATCAAATAGAATTTATCTAGGATGGGGTTAGTAAAATTGTATGATATATATGAAATAATAATTATACTAGAACAAATATATATATATATATATATATATTATTTATTTTTACTATTTCTATATGATAAGAAAACAAAAACATCGTTCTAGAGTACTTACGACCTACTATCTCCAAGAATGTTGTATTACATTTTATATTTATATATATTATAAATAATTATAAATATTTACATAATTAATATATTTAATATTTAAATCATTTTTAAATTATTAAAATATATAAATCATGATAAATTTAAGTGGATCACGAATAAAACGTCAAATAATTTAAGGAATCAAAGCGGTTGTTTCCTGAAACATAACATTAACATAGAATTGTTAATAAATGGGTAATAGAGAGTAATAATAAAATATTATAAGTTATTTTATAAAATAATACTGTTCTATGGTAGATTTATAATATCTTTATACTTATTATACCTAGGGTTTTAATATGTACGAAAAAATTCAATCCCTAAGGTAAGGATTTTCACTTATAACATTTATTTCCATGAGGTATATGATATATTCAGCACTAAATATTGTTGTGTGGTACATATAAAGACATATAAAATTTCAAATTATGAATTTTATTCATTTAATGATATTAAAAGGTTAAATTTATTTTATTCTTTAAAATATTTAATTATTCAATAGTATCTTAAGTAGTAAGGGGATTCCCATTTCAGTTTTATTTCATAGAGATATTGCCCTATTCAACACTTATTTTGGTTGTGTAGTGTATATACATAAATATGAACTTTTATATAATTAATATTACTTATTTAATTATATTAAAAGTTTTAATTGATTATATTATTTCACAGATCTCATGATTTCAATGATTCTCAAGTCATAAAGGGATTTAGAGACTTGCTTTTTTTTTGCAAGACCAACTCATTGTTCACCACACATTTATTTTGTGTGGTGTATAATATAAACATGAATGTGTTATACTAATATTATACAGAATTTTATATTTATTTACATATTCATTTTATTATATATATTTAATTGTGTTTTATAGATCAAAAGTAAACAAATCGGTAAGGGAATTCTGTGTATATTTACTTTCTTTGAGTCACATGTTTTTTTTTGTGCATATATTATTTTATAAGGTGTATATAAATCCATTTGAAATGTTATATGATGAATATAATTTGATTAATAATATTTTAAGCCTCATGTAATGTTATTATTTCATGTGTATTAGGATTCAATGTTTCCCAGTTTGTAAGAGTTTACTGTTATAATCTCATAATTTATTGGGATTATTTATGATTATGCTTCCATTTAAAAATTCTCATGATCCATCACTCAATAATTCAAATTTATTTTCTTATACTTCGGGTTTTCCTGATATCTTCATGTATTGGTATGATTCGTGAACCTGTTTCCACTTAAGGTAATTATGAAAATATTTTTATGAAAATATGACATTATTTCTCTCCAGTAAAAAATATATTTTTCTAATAAATGTTTTCAAAAAATGTTTTCAAAAAATTTTTAAATGATATTTTAGGCTCATTATCAATGAAAATGTGTTCAAAAATGTTTTTTGTTTTAAAAATATGTTAAAAATGGTTTTCAAATATTATGTTATAAAGATTCATGGAAATTTTCAAAAAATGGTTTTCAAAATAATTTATGTTTTGAAAAGAGGTTTTCAAAGAAGAATGGTTATTTTCCTAATGAAATATTTTAAATTGTTTTTAAATAATATTTTATATTTTTTTAATTTTTTTTTCCAAAA
Organism: Viscum album; assembly: GCA_963277665.1. Taxonomy (NCBI): domain Eukaryota; kingdom Viridiplantae; phylum Streptophyta; class Magnoliopsida; order Santalales; family Viscaceae; genus Viscum; species Viscum album. The sequence continues at coordinate 1,136,342,443 of OY728153.1, read as the reverse complement.
AAGTGTTTTGAATATGTTTTATGCCTTAAAATGTGATTTTCCAGGAAAGGTTATTTTATTAAATAATTGGTCTATGTTATCTTTTAAAATTTGTTTCCAGCAAAGATGAGATCATTTGATATATTGTATGATTAAATTAATATATATTATAAAGATACCATTATAATTTTTTTATTTTAATGTTATATTTTTATGATGTCACGTTGTTTATAAAACCAATATCTCTTCCACAAGATATAACATAATAAAATGATTATAAAACATGGCTCTTTCCCGTAGGACATTATATGAAGAAACGTTTTTGGTACCAATTTCATTTTATGGGTTATTATATTATTAATTTTTATGATCTTGTGGCCCAAGTATATATTATTTCATTATGTAATGTTTGGAACCTATATTCCATCCAATGAATTGGGTAATGATAAATGTTTTATGAGCTTATATGGTACATCAGAGGGCATCTGATGTCCGAATAAAGATGGTACAATTTAGGTAATCCCATTCTAAAAAAAATATTATACTTTAGAGAGAATACCATTCCTTAAACAATAGGGAATATGGGGTGGTATCCCAATACCTAAACAATATGGTAGAAGAGAGGGTATCCCAATCCTAGAGGAACAGTGTACACATGATGGAATCTAAAGACCGAAAAAGGTACATGGGAGTTCATCCCAATCCCAAAAATGCAATAGGGCACATGAGAGGGACTCCCATGCCTGAAACAACTATGTACACATGAGGTAATCCCATGATAGAAACAAGAGGTTACATGGGAGGGAATACCATTCCTGAAAAAATAGTGTATATGAGAGGGAATCCCATGCCTAAAGTAGACCCGAGAGGGAGTCTAAAGGCTAGAATAAGAGGGTACATGATAGGGCATACCAATAATTAATCAATATTTTACATGAGATATCATTTGACACGTGACACAAGAGGGTAAACTATAGGGTATCTAAATCGTGAAACATGAGGGTACAGGAAAGGATTTTAAAGACTGAAACAATTGTATACATAAGAGGGTATACCTAGACCGATACAGGAGGGTACATAGGAGTGAATCTGAGGCCCCAAATTACATGGATGGGGGGAAGACATCCCAATAACGTAATAAGAGGTTACCTAGGAGGCCATTCTATTTCCAAAATAAGTTTTTGTACTAGATTTCATCCCATCCTTGACGAAGGTACATGGGTGTTTAGCCAAATCCTAACATGTTATGAGTGTCTTGGTAGGTAGCCATGACATAGGATTTTTAATTCTTATGTGCTTGTCAAAACTTCAAATTGTTATTCCTACGTTATTATATCATGGCTTATTCTCTTGATTCATTTATCATTTATGTCTTATGAACTACCAATATTTATGTCATAACTCAGGTCTATGCTCCTTCATATATAGGCTATGATCTTCAAATGTTTTTCCCATTTTCTCTAACCATTGTTTGCATGATATTCTTATGTATATAATTTAATTTTACATACTGAGAATCATATCTCACTATTTATTACTTTAAATACATAGGTTATGAATAAAGGTTATATGTAATAGTAATAATGTGGAAGTTTTTTGTGGGAAAAAATTATTATCTTTCACCAAGTTATAATATTTTTTTATTTTTACAATGAAACTAAACTATTATACGTATATAATTTTGTACTCTATTTAATAATCATCTAAACTTATGTAACATACATGAATTATAAGACATGGTCACTATAAAATTTTCCCCTTCTATAAATCCATCTAATTATGTTGGAGTTCCATAATTTTTCCATACAGGGCAACATATGGATCAATAAAAATTCATAAGTTAAATTAATTGTTTTATGAAAATTAAAAAAATTAATTTAATGGTCCCAATAACCATTTTATTTCATAATAATATATTATCGTAACATACAGTGTTTGAATTTTTCTCTTAGATTCACTATTTATTTGATGATGATACTAAGTGAAGAGACATAACTCACTATACAAATCCTATTAAATACATCACCAAATCATCAAGGCAAACTTATAATCCCACTAAGATATAATATAATTTCATTGACCTTGAAATAATCTAGCTTCTTTAATTAATATTCTGGGAAACTATTCTAGATAAAAATATTATCTCATAGTGATGGATTTTGTTAAATTTTTTAGCCGATCGAATAAAAACTAGATGTAATTTGTTAAATTGATTTTTAGGGAGTCCAATGACAAAATCAAATTTGGTGTTTCGAAATATTCTCTCTAGAATGAGTAATTTTTGAAAAATTACATTAAAAATGTTTCTCTCAACCGTAACATACCGACCTGCCAATATCTGATACAAAAACTCTATAATATCTCTTGTTAATCAGTCACACTATAAATACTATTTCAGATCGATATACATCATTTTAATTTCATGTAATTAAATTTCATTAAATATTTGTATTTGAATATTTAATAATAAATTTTAAATGACCATCTAGATTCAAATTTCTGTAATGGATTACATTCTACAATATTTTATTGGTAAGTGACTTTAATCATTGGGTATTTCTTTAGCTTCTATAAATAGTCTATTCCATTAATAAACTGAATATACCAACCATTTATTTATTATATACAACCCAACTTCATCATTAAGGAAAACATTGGGATATTTATTTCAATAAATACCATTGTATGATGATTCAATATTGAATATGATATGGGCCTTCTGCAATATTAATACATCAAGAAAAATTTTAAACCTATTCATAGTGGTAGTGTGAAATTGATACACATCATCTGGTTTAGTAAAAATAGAATCATTCATGTAAAACCACAATTCAACATGTTATATTCATTGGAAAATATTATAGTTTTTTATGGGATACCAATGTTATTAAAAATAATCATTGCAACCACACTGTTCATGATTTTTTTATCCTAAAACATTTTGATATAGCTGATAATTATATTCCTCACAATGGAATGATGGAAATAATTTATATCTTACCTTTTCTTTGATGTATTAAATGAAATAATGATGTTGCTTCACCAATGAATCCTAGTCCTATGGGTTTTGGTGTAGTTTTTAGAGATCATAATGGGAACATCATGGGATACAATTTTTGTCCATGTGGATTAGATTTATATATTGAGGATGAAATTATTTGATCAAAAAAATGGTTCAGATGGAATGAAAATGATTATGGAACAATATATGTTTGGAATGTGACTCCACATATATAGTGTAAGTTGATATATCTTGTAAATTTCATTTATCATGGAATAATATTATTCAATTAATAAAATTATTGATTTCCCTCTCAAAAATATATTAATTCAACCCTTAGGATTTTTAGGATGTAAATTATGATTATGATATAATTAAAAAAAGGTTAATATATGATAATCCCACCTCATCCATGGTCTAACCCGATGATTTGACACTTCTATTTCAAATAAACATTAGTAAAATCCCATTATTTTTACTATTGTAATTTTTTTTATTTCTTATTAAATTGTTCTTAAGAGTAAAAAATGAAAAAATAAGATCTTAATATAATATAAGTTTTATCAAATATGGTATGTATGGAATATATATAATTTTTTCTAAACCTAATCATTCTCTCACAGTCAAGATTAAACTCATGAAAATTTCTCACCTTTTTTTAAACCTCTACATCATCATTTTTCACCTTTTTAATATTCACTTTGATATACGATTGAACACTTATTTGAGGAACATAATATTTACCCCTTCCATCACACTTTCAAAACCCATCAATTATAAATGCTTAAATATTGTTGATTTATATATTAATAGTAGTTAATTTATTATGATTATTTTTTACACAAATAATTAACCAACATGTTTGTTTTATCAAGGTGATAATGTATTGAGATGATGTAATATTGGATAAACACTTACCATAATCTCTAGAACAAATTTCTATCCTTTAGGGAAAAAATATTCATTAATTTATTTTATTAGTATATATACCACAATTTTCTCTATGATGGTAATTACACAATATCTTTTATGCACTAATTATTACAGATAACATTGAATCAGGACTTGTCTAATTTTTTTCATCAACCATAAATCTCATGTGGAATAATCTATAATCATGTAATTTATTGTGAGAAGATATCCCAATACCTTATTAGATAAATAACTACTTATTAAATACATCAATATCCTACATGGTGATGTAAAAATAGGTATAATGGATAACTGTCTCTTAATTTTTTGAAATTTTACTCACATTCATCTATCCAAAGGAACACAGATCTCTTTCAAGTTAACTTGGTGATGTTATTATATAGTATGTATAATTATTCCGTTAATTCTTGATAATATTTCAATAATCTAGGAAAAATATGGATCTTGATCACCATGATTGTAATTTTCAAATTTTTAATTGCCTCCATCACTCATGGATCCACTGATATACCCTCTCTTGAGATTATATGTCCAAAATATTATTAGTTTTGTATCTGAAATTCACACTTACAAAATTCTACGTACATTTTTCCTATGTTAGGTTGATTTTTACATATCTCATTTCATATTCATACTCTTCCATACTTGTTGAATAACTGAGAACATCACCAATAAAGGAAACCAAAAACTGATCAATGTAATATCTAGAGACATGATTCATTAAAACCTTGAATATGGTCAGGTAATTAGTAAGACTGATGGATGGACTATAAACTGGTAGTGTTCATAAGCAGTAAGGAATTTAGTTTTGTGTATATCCACAATCACGACCTTATCTTGACAACATATATAATAAAGGTCAATAATTTAGGTGTATTGAGTTTCTTGTAGTTGGTTGAACAAGTCGTAAATATATGGTAGATGATATTTTCTCTTGGTTTTTATCTTCTTATGTACATAATAATATGCCTAGAGTATCATCAATTCATATTTTTTCTTAATAAATAAAAAAAGTGCACCCCAATATTACAAAATTCTACGATTGAATGCCATATCAAGGTTCTCCTAGAATTTCTTCTTAAAATCATGTAACACAATTAGCTTCATTATATATATATTATTTCAAATAAGTGAAGCACTAGATTATTGTTAATTTAAGAACTCAACTTCACTATTTAGTGGAATTCTATGAAAATATTCGGGAATGATATCAAAAAATCTCGTGCAATAATAATATCATTATTGTTGAATTTATCCCAAAAAATATAAGATAAAAAATAGTTTCAAATGGTAATCTGAACCCATATAATGTATTTTATCTCTATAAAAATTTGATTTCTATCATTTCCCTAATAGAATATCATATGTTTTTTAGATTATCAAATTTTACATCCCTTTCTTGGGAAATAATATGGGGTTTCTGTTAATAATGATAATCCATGCATAAGATAACATAAAATGCAACCATATGGAGGATAATAAGGTCTTTCTAAAGCACATTCCAAATACACCAATAATTGATGAATCATAGTCATGAGACATGATCATCAAGACATTTTGGATTTTATTGTGAATTAAATATCAAATAATTTAAAATAATAGTTATTATTCCGGGAGTGTTTTTATTGATACAAAATTAATTATATAACTATGAGAAAATATAGTAAATAAAATTTTAATCATTCATGTTACCACACCAACATCATCATTTTATCATGAATCCCTTAGTAAACCAAATTGGTTAGAATATTTATCAGACTCTTTGATCAGAGTGATCAATTATGAAAAAACAATTGTAGGATTTATAAATCATGAAACCATATTTAAGATTGATAACACATTTGGTTTAACACTAGTCATTCAGGATGATCATCAATTCAAAGACGTCAATATGGTTCATAAATAGTTTTTTAGTTCATAAATGATATCCCATGGGTCTTTCATATCAGGTGTACAAAAAGGCCTATTGTCATAAAATAGATAGTGATCAAATCAAGATAATGGATCCATTTTAATAGTTATTAATCACATGTATAATTGTGATGTATCCATATCAACATAAATTATCCAAATATGTATTTGTTTCTTGGAAAATAGAGATCATTTTATTACCATTAATTTTGAGGATATCTAATACATAGAACTATCCTAAACGTTATCACTAAGGATTCATCATTATAGTTTTCAATGGTTATCTAACCCTTTCTCAAATACCGACCTTAATAACTCAAAATTATCATATATATATTATATCTTAATCAATGAATATTCATTTAATAAAATATTGATCTACACTACAATCATATAGGTCTATTTCTAATATAAATATTAATATATAAATAACTAGTTAATTAGTGAACTATATAATCTCCCACTAAGTTATTCATAAATAAAACCCTTCTTTCAAAAATTATACATAAAAAGCTTCATCACATCCAAGGAAGAAATCATAATAAAGGGTGATCTTAGATGATATGTTAGGAAGCTGGGTAAATGTTAACATAACATGGTCATAAGGGAATAATATCAATAGAAAACCATATATTTAATAGCATAGACCATAAACATGAGTCTAGAATAAGTAATATAATTTCTTATAATATGAATCATTATGTAACCAATGAACATGATACATGATATCATAACATTTTCATGAGACAAATATTAGTGGAATACATATATGTATAGAGAATAATTTCCATGTTAGTCAAGGCTGACATCCAAAACTATCATAATGGAATCGGTTCACTCCTCACACCATCATAGTAGTCATGGTTCATTCCAAAGAATATCATAGTAGGAAATACAGCATAATAAACTTGGGTAACTACCCTTTCATCTCCTATTTCTCTCATGAGATGTCAATATTTATCCAATGTAATAGTGGGAGATATTATTCTAACTCATTCTTGGTTATAACATGACCATTGTCCATGGTCATAATGTTACCACTATAACATAATGAAAAAAATAATTCGGTTTCTATAAAGATTAAAAAACATTCAACATATCAAGACATATGGAATTAAATTGGATTCATAAACATTCCATCATAGGATAATCCTTTGAAAGAAAATGGGATTAAAAAAATTTATTCATAGCATAACCCTTGAAAAAATGAACATGTTTTATAAATGTCTTATCAAAACAAACAAAATCCCTCCAAACGAATAATAAGGATAGGATCCTTGGCTCACATCCACAAGTAATTCTCAAGTCACTTCAATGTACGTAAACTTTTATAGAATTTTTTTTAAGGATCACTTGAGACACTTCTTGGGTTAAATTACATTATCACATTGAAAATAACTCTTTTTTAAAAGAGAATATAAGAAAACATTTTGAAATTAATTTTATAAAAAAATTATTTTGTTAACTTATAAAATAATCTTTATATCATTTAATGTTGTTTTTGTTGGTAATTATTATTAATATCATAAATCTTAAAAATAATACCCCTTTAACATTTTTTGGAGATATTAAAAACATACATCGTGAGGAATTTGAAAAAAATATTCCTTTTAAACAATTCTTTTAATTAAAATTAAATAATGATTCATTTAATCTATCTTTTTAAATAAGTAAAAAATTTATTTTAATTAGAGAATAGAGAGATGTAATTAAAATTATTTTTAACTATATAGTGAAATAGTGTATGTTTTTTATAAAAATGTATTTTTGAATATTTAGTATATAATAACAGGAAAATGAAATTTAAAAAAAAAATCCATAAAAAACCAAAGGAGAGGAAAATTAATGTTTTTATTTATATTTATATCATAATACCACAAATTTTTATGTATAATCATAAAAAATTGTTATAATCAAAGAAATTGTAACAAAATGATGTTACAACTTTGGAATCTTTTGAATCGTAAACAAGGTCATAGAGATAAATTTATATTGACATGTATATCCAAAATTTTTTCATGATTATCATGATAAAATTAATTCATTTGTAGTATATAAAACAAACAAAAGAAACAATAGTGTTATATGTCTTGTGTCTTATAAATGAAAGTGAGAAATGAAATATTAACCCTTTTGTCTCAAATTTATTCATAGTTTCTTTATCCAAATGTATAAAAAAATATAGGGTTATTTTAAATATATTAATGAACCATAATTATATGAATAATTCTATATTTTATTTACTTACTTCATTAAATTACCATTTATTAACATTCCCTTGTTAAAATCACATTTCATAAAATAATTTCTTAATCTTCTATGAATGTTTTGGTATAGAGTTTTCTTAATTTTAATTTGATAATTGTTTAATAATATAAAGAACATAAAAAATTATATATATATCATATAAATTCATTACATATGTATTTATAGTAATCAAAAAAATTTATAGAGAAAAAAAATTAAATCGTTCATGGAGATAGTAGGTCATACATACGCATGAATGATTTTTTCATTTTGTCGACATATGGATTAAAAATAAGTTAAATAATATATAAAATTATAGAGTACTTGATCTCGTATCTATCACATATATTCCTTAAATATTTTCTTATTAACTTCCCTTTAATTAGTATGTGATAAAAATCAGATCACTTCGTGGGGCGGTAGTCCACTGTACACACGAGTGATTTTATCAAAATCCCAAGAAATGTCAAAAAAAAACTTAAATATGATATTTAAGTCTATAATTTTAATTTTTTCATTAATATAATAAATAATATAGTTCCTTCATCTTATAAAACATTGATATGTTGTGATTAAAAATGAATTACATTGGATCATGAGTTGGTAGACCTATGTATACACGATTTGTAGTTGTGTATCCTATTTAATGGTAGAAGATGTGGGTTATTAAATAAATATAATTAAATATTAATATATTTTAGTTACTAATGATATTATATTATAATATATAAAGAGTATTTTATCGAGTTTTAAGAAGAATCCAAATTCTCAGTTATGAACATTTCCTTTTCTTCAGAAATCCTTCTTACATTAGCTCAAAAATACATCATAAGAATTATTACACATAAAAATATTTCTTATAGAATATGTGGAGGTAATCAAGTAATATATTTAGGTGGATATAGTTTTATAAAAATTGGTTGGGAAGTATTAATAGGGTAAGTGAGTAGGTTCCCATATATAGTTGGGGGAGAGGACAAACTTTGAAATTTCTAAAATAAAAGTGTACCCACATTTTAAACATGAAAAAGTCTTAAAAATTAGTTATATTTAATAATTAAAGGTTATAAGGTCATCATATTTTTGGTAAATATAAATTGAAAATGTTTTAATGTCATTTTATCCCTTATTTTCTTAGTTTAACCCCCCCCCCCCCACCCCACAAACCACGTTTTAAGCATAACCTCATCAATTAATTTTAACTATTATTTATATTCATTTTGAGAAAAAAATAGGATGAAAATTTTATGATTAAAAATATTTAAATCAATCAAAAAATTTACATTCATATAAGTGGAAGATTTAAAATTAATATTAAACAAGTAGACATGATGAAAAATGTGTTTCGAGAGTGAAACATTTCGTAAGTGTAGAAATTTGTAATGTAATATAGTCAATATGAATTCAATTAAAATGACAAAAATTGCGTTTTTAAGAACATTATTAATATAATTTTTATATTATCATTTTTTATGTAATATATAACATTGTAGATTGATTAAATAAAATGATAGTTTAATAAAAATCATAATTTTACAATATTAACTGAGAAATTTATATTTTAAAAAAATCAAATATTAAACTAAAATAATTATAAAACATTCATATAAATATATATTTTATGAATTATTTTTATAACTTTTTGTTAAATTAATTTTATTACTTATTCACTAAAAGTATAAAAAAATATTTATTTAGTAGAATATTATTTTCAAAACATATAATGAAATAACTAAAAAATTATTCCTTTTTTCAATATGTTTTCATTATATAAAACCATTATAAATAATTTTTATAATATGGTTATTACTATTCTTACTTCAATGTTTAATCACTAACTTATAAAATTAAAGGTTAAATAATAATATTAATAATATACCATGGTACATTAAATCGTGAAGTTTTTTGTAACACAAGTTATAAAAGAAATTAGATTTCGTTTGAAAAATAATTTACATGAACATAGGGAATTAAAAAATAATATTACCAAGATCCATAACCATAGTCACCACTCATGATATATGTGGATAATGTTTGGTTCATTTCAACTACCAACATGAACTACATTGTAAAACTCTATCAGGGATGACTATAGAAACTGAAATAATAAAATTATTATAATTTAGTATTAAAACTCGTATTTTTTATACTTATAAAATTTTAGTATTATATTATTATATGGTTATTAAAATATCATCCTTGGTTACTAGAATAAATAAAATAATATTCCTCTAATTCAATTTTCATGCAAAACAATAATCATAAGAAAAAACTATATAACAATTAAATAGTGTATAAAAATATGTGGTCCTTATAAAGAAATTATAGATGATTTGGTATACTAAGAAGATATGTAATAGAATTAATTTTATTATTTAGGAAGTTAGTTTCATGTGAAAATAAAATTAGTACCGGAATACAGGTTTCTTTTTCTCAATTTCAAATTCATGATACATGATTGTTATTTAAAACCATGATTTATGTTATATTTTGTGTTAAAATATCATTTTTATTAATTAAATGAATATATTTTATTTAATTATATTTTAACGCCTCTTTACGGAATCACATTTATGTTATTTTATTCATATATTACAATTTGTGTAAGGATTTAATTTAACAAATATTAACCACTGAGAGTTATTTTTAAATATACATCATGTTTAATATGGAATGGTTTATGAAATTCAACTTTTATATTTTGTATTTTGATCATCTCATTATTCATTGAATTTAATTTTTCATTTGAAATATTTTCCCTTAATAGAATTTGAATTGAATATTCCAAAGGTTATAAGAGGTTCTTAGTATAAATTTTAAATTTCATGATAAAAATTTCTTGTTTTTCACAATGTAATAACTTACATATAGTGAATAATTAATAATAAATATATTTTTTTCATAGACATAAAATTCTGGGGTTTTAACTTCAAATTCATGTTCCATCATTAAAATTGTTTCTATTAAACAGATTCCAATTTTGAAAAAGTATTTGTTAACTCAAATATCTTCATTGAGTTATAATTATTATTCATAATATTTTTTATTATATTATTGGTTTCTTCCACCGAATTATTTTATTTCGTGGTACATTCACTTCCCCTATAGGTAAGATCAAACATTTGATTCATATCCCCCTCCTCAATGAATTTATTCCCTGTATATTTATATCATTTTTAATAATAATTTACAATATCATTAATGAGTGTTTCATCACTTTGTTCATATTCTACATTCTCAAAAATTTAATATATTATATTTGGGAAAAAATCAATGTATTATATGTGATCATCATATTAACATTATTTTCCTTTTGAACGTAATAATTGTAAATCTTTTCATAGTTTATGATTACTATAAATATATTTATAAATATTAAAATATAATTTTCTATGTCATTTTAAAATAAAATGTTATATATTAGATACCACATTCCTTTTAGATAACCTTTGCCTATTTTATGTTTTCTATTATTAAATAAATTTTAAATTTTAAAATTTCAACATGCTTTAATTCTATTTTATGAGTACATTTATTCATTTTAAAATATCCTTTATTGAAATTTTTTAAATGAATTTTTTAATAATGTTTTAATGACACCCTTTGAATACATTATTTATTTTTATAGGTCACAATTATAGAAATTTTATTTTTAAATTAAAACATATTTTTTAATGTATTCCATGTAATGTTTTCAAAAATTAATTTTCAATGTGATTGTAACATATTATTTATCACCAGAGATAAAAGTGGTTTCTAACAATTCTTTTTTACAATTTAACTATAATTCCATCATTATCTAAAACATGGACCTATAATTTTTATTCCAACATACTAAAATTTATTAGAAATAAATTTAATTACATATCAATTCAATCAACACCAGATCCTTAAAGGTTTATTGTCTTTAGAAACATGGATACATAAAAAAACATATACATATATGGTCTAAATAATCTTTCATTAGGTTCTTCCCAAATTAAACTATTTTAGGCATAACATACTTAACACCATTTCTTATAACCTGGCTAAGGGAAACACTTAAAATGGTGTGTTAAGATTCTCAATAAGGGTAAATAAAAGAGATATCATTCAGTGATCCTAAGTGAGAATATGATATATGAATTGGTATGAGGACATGATCATAACATTATAAAATCATACCCATAAATATATAGATCATTATCAAGAAACATGTAATAATTTATTACCAATCAAATGAAAATGGATATATGAGTATAGTATCAATAACATCAATCTTTAACCATGATAAAATATTTTAATAATAGAGAATATTCTTGTGGAATATATATAATCATAAAAAATAATTTCATTAGTCAAGAATGAAAGCCATGAATATAATATTATATTGGGTTCAGTCCCTATTACATTATTTTGGTAGTCACGGTTTACTCTTAATACTATCTTATTTGGAAATATTGATTACTAATGAGTTTTCACCGCTTATTATTATCATTATTAACTTATGAGTTATATTTTTTACCCTAGGAATTTTGTGGATATATAATTCATCTCCCATCCATTAAATAATTAATACCATACACATTTTTTCCATAAGATTATAAAAAAATAATTATAAAATAAAATCATAAGTCATGGAATGGATACAAGTTTAATAGACAATTAATCATCAAAAAAATAAACCATTCAGAGAAATTATTATTAAGGTAAACTTTACTCATATCCCCCAAAAAATCATAATAAACAGCAATGGATCTTTCTATAGATAAAAATATAATTAAATGACCAGTAAATCATTTCTAGAGTAACATACACTCTTCATATTAAATGCATTTTTAAAATCAGAACATTTATAAAATTTTATGGAAATCATTAAATTTTAAAATATTAAAGAAAACATATAAATACTTTTTTAAATATTTTTTTAAGATTGATGGGAAATGTTTTCATGTTTTTTATAAGGAAAAATAATTTTCATTCAAATTTTAGATTAAAATTCAAAATTAACACATATAGAAAACAATAAGAAGGATTCATTAAATACTCATAATGGATTGAGATACATAGTCAAAAACTAAGTTATATTTATTTGGATAATAGTAAAAAAATTCATGAATTTTTTTTAATGAAAGTATGGAATGGAAAAAAGTTTCTTGGGAAAAGTAAAAACTAGGTTGGTTTTCCTTAAATACATTATTTCACTCCCTTACGTGCATAAATAGTGAAGCATTAAAGAAAACATGAAATCTATAGTAATAAATATATGATAATAAATGAAAAACTATTTTGGAGAGGGGCATTATATAATTTCACCATTTTAATTTTTATTCACAAACAATCTATATAAGAATAGAATTGTAATATGAAACCCTTAACTCATATTCACCATTCTTCAAGAGTGCTCCAACCTCATCTGATTTGAGAAACATCCTTTGTCTTTATACCTATTCCCTTATGTATTGGTGTTAGGAGAAGAGATGTTGATAATAAAATAATTGAAAAATTCTTGGAATGTTTTTCAGTATGGATTTTCTAATATATGATTCTAAAATGTTGTGAATAAGGGAGGCGAAGCGTTTCTCTTTCATAAGTGACGGGAGTGACACGTATGGAATTTCATGAAATATTTCAATTATGTAAGGAAAATATATATTTAGTGTGGCTCAAAATTAGTATATATTTTATGGAAATACTAAATATATTATAAATTACCTAAAAAATAAGAATTTTCTAGGTTTCAGTATAAATTATACCCTATTATCTTAGTTTAACCTCCTGATAAACTCATTTTAACCATATCCACGGTAATTACATTTTATTTTTTTATTACTTTTTTTGATGACCGAGTGTTAATTTACCCATATTATGTTATATTTATTAGGCTGAATCAAATTATATTATCTATTTTACAATATTTAATTTCTATATATAGCTAAATTTAATATTATGTAAACACAAAGCCTATAATTGAAGCATGTTTTTGTAAAATGAATTTTTATACTGAAAAAATAATTTAATCCTATTAAAATTAAATTTAAAAATATTAAAATGAATATCAAAATATTATTCTGAAAATATTTCCAATAAATATCAATTTAGAAAATTTATAAATAACTATTACTTTAATTTTTTAGGATAAAAACACAGTGTGCACATAAAAATTGAATTTATAAAAAAAATTATTAAGACATAAAAATTAAATTAGACCAAAATAGAGTAAAATGATTAATATTATATAAATAATTTTATTGTTTAAATTTTCTTTCTGATTATTTTACATTGATATAAAACGAAAAACATAGAGAGATTTTTTTGAAATGAAATGAAAATTTTTTACAAAAAAAATTGTATTTTCTAATATTTAATAAAAGATATATATTTTTAGAAAAATCATAAAAATTCAACCTATGATAATAATGAAATTTTTCTTTAAAATATTATAGTAATTTTATAAAATTATATTTCCTAAAATGATATTAATTAAAATAATTTACATACAAAAAATATGTTAAAAAATCTTCATGAAAGCATACTTTTGAAGTATAATATGACATTGTGAAAAATTTACTAAATATTTATTGTGAATTAATAAATAAATTTTCACTTACAATAAAATGTCACATATTTATTGTATGGTTATTATTATTATTCATACCTTAAAATTTAATAACTCGATTATAATAGTTTCCACAATCATATTTCATACATACTCAATGATGTATGTAAGGAAATCTATCGAATACATCACATTTACTTAAATGTAAATTCATATATAGTCTTTAGTTGTTACATTATAACCCTATAATATGAGTTTATTCATAAAAATACATCAATCTTGTACAAACTAGTGAGTATATCCTTATTTCATCATGTCCTTCAGCTTCAATATAACTTCCTAAAATTTTTATTCCAATATATAACTATAAATAGTATAATAGAGTTTTCATGTAGAATAATATAACTATGATCCATGATTTATACCTATTGTTATTAATTGGAAATTTTATGATCAAGTGTCAGAACAACTTTATTTAGATCATGTGAAGGATTTATTATATTATTCCTTGGGAAATAAACATAGAACACATAGTAAACTTAGGAGAGGTTTGTTTAGATAGAAAAGTGATAAATAGTATTAACAATACGATATAAAATCTTGAATGAAACGATATAATTTGGGATTATGTTTATATTATTTAAAAATATCACATTATTTTTCAATTGTTAAATTTATAGGGATACCATCTTAATAACATCAAATTCCATTTATCACAAATAATATTCATTATATATTTTCATTCTATTATGACCTACAATTATGAGATAATATATGGATATAGAGTTCATTTATATTCCCTTATCTACATTAAATCCTAATGCCTTTAGTTATATAACATAATACAATTATTTTATAGTTCAATACATATCTCAATAGATAAATTCATTTATATATATGTCAATTTTCATGAGAAATATATTATCGTTGGATAAATTTGACTATAGGAAGGGGTTCACACAAATCAACATGGGAATCACAAAAATTGGATATCAACATAACCTCTATTGTATGAATATAACATTAAAAAGAACTATATATCTGAGAATGATGGGAATAAGTTAAATACAAAGATGTTTCTACAGATTGTAGAAAACATCATCAGAACCTTATGGTAAAACATGGATCCCGATTAAATACAATAGAATGCGCTACCCCATGAAATATAACAACTTAATTAGTTTATATATTTGTAATCTATCCATGAAATAAATATTATATAATATTAAAAGGGATTTTTTAATTCGTAATGTGATCAACTATAGCCCAAATATAATTATTTCCATTGGACATTTTTTGGACTCCAATAAAGAATGTCATTGTATTTTTTTACCCATTATTTTATGTTATAGATAATGTTTAAAATATTTACTTAAACTTATTATCCTCATCATTAAAATTATAACATACCAATCACCAATATGCATACTTTTCAATACCTCTATTCATGTTTTCACATAAGAAATATTGTTTCAGATCTCTACACATATTTATACTTGAATTATTAATATAGAACGATGGGATATGCTTCTTCTAACAGTTCCGTCTTTAGGTAAATGATTTAAGGGAAATAGACTCGGTTCAGGAACCATATTATTATATCACAATCATGGATGAAAATAGGAATATTTATTATTTTCTTTTTTAGTTCCACATCAGCCCTCGTGCCGTTTTAGTATTTTAATGGATAGTTGGTTGAAAAATCATATGAGAAAGATATGATTTATCCACTATATTCTAGATATCTATATCCATTTATAAAATATATATAAATAGTAGTTCTTTTTTATCATTATAATAGATAATATAGTGTGATCATTTATACTCAAATAACCACCCACCTTGGTCTCTTTCTTAGGTTAGTAATGAATTGATATTATATAATCATTAATCAACTCCAACGATATTTTAATGACACACATTCAAATCATTTTGGGTGAATATAAGATCCAAAAATTTATTATTAGAAAATATGTCACACATATCTACATAAAAGAAAATTCCTCAAAATCAATTAGGAAAAATTAATGTTGTTAACTCAAAATCATGTGTCCATTAACATTGTCATAACACATCAATTTTCATGAGGCATAAGATATCACCATAATATTCAATATAAGAACACACCCACCCCAAATTTTTAAACATAACTATAAATAAAAATCCTTCAAATTTACTACATATTAACTAGTATAATGGAACATATCACGTTACTCAGTTAACTATATGACTAAAATTATACTGATGACCAATCATTAAAAATAAAAAAAATATATCCCTAAAATAAAAGAAAACTATAAATATCAGTCATAGGTGTTGTTTCACGACAAGTCTCAACAAATTAATTCATTAAAGGATCCACTGATATACCCTCTCTTGAGATTACATATTCCAAAATTTATATTTATTTAGCTAAAACACACACTTTCTAGACTTTTTATATAGCACCCTTTTCATTGGGGTCTTTAAATTAATCCTTATGTGATCATATTTATCACAATTTATCTTGGAATAAATCTATATATAATCTATAATGACAACCATAAGATTATTAAGTAAGTCTCTAAACAATATTTTCATTAAATCTATGAAGATACAGAGGTATTTATTAAAAAAATTATAACTCTAAATTCAAACATTTTATACATTCAAAAAAACATATCATTTGTAATTATTCAATTTTGAACTTCAACTAATATAATAATGACCTAAGATTAATCTTGGATAGATATATAGGTTCTCATAATCAATCAAACAAATCATTTATACCTTAAAAATGATGCATATTCATGATTGTAATATTGATGAGTTCCTAATTTTCAAGTAATATCCAAATTGATCCATATTTATTTTTAATAAAATAATTGGTGGACCCTATGGTGATGCAGTTGAATTAATGAATCCCTTTTAATTATTATCATGGAGTTTCTCATCCAATTACACTAACTCAATTGCGTAAATGTTTATGGATGTTGGAAAAAAATTTAGTATAGGGTATGAATTCTATTCAAAACTCAACATTATTATTTGGAGGAAGACTATGAATCTGTTCCACAATGGAATTAAAACTTCAATAAAATATACATATCACTGATATTGAGTTCCACCTAAGTTATCTAAGATAAATAATCGTTTATAGTGGGATTCAAGACCCACAAAAAATTGGTGATTTCCATTGGATGTTAATATTTATCCTCGTACAGATAAACAATCAGAGTTTTTTTCTTGAATATCAAATAAGATTTCTTATGGAAGTAATTTATATGGGATCTATGTGGTGATAGAAAATAAATTCTAAAAATCACATCAAATTTCACCAACGGAAGAATTATAATATTTTAATAGGTAACATTTTTTAAATTATTTATATAACATTTCAAACATTGGATTAGAAGATAAGTGTACCTTAACCATCATGATCTAATTTAGATATTGGCATAGAATATAACCATATGTGGTCTAAGATTTATTCTTTGGATTATAAAAACTGATTCGAATAATTCCCTAGTTCAGCATGTTCAAGAAATAAAATTCCTTAATAATTCATTTCTCTATGCACTTCATTTCGAAAATAAACACCTTAATCTTCCTTTGTGATGTTAGTTTAGTTGATTATTTCAAAATTCTTGATCAAAAAGAAATTGAACATTCATTTCATTATGATGATTTTCACTTGAAATTTTATAATAGTTATTTTTCCTCTTATTTTTCATGTTTGGAATCTCACTAATGTTTATGATGTAAATCATATATCATGATAGCTAGTTAAGAATAATCACATGGATTATATTTCCATATCCTCTCCCAATTAGTTTATCAAAAGGGAAATAATTTCATTTTCCTTCTCATTCAGTGTTAACATGGTTATCCGAGGTTACATATATTGATTAAAACCAAAAATTATAGTATCTGAATCAAAAATAATATTGGGATACCATATAATCAAGAGAAAATAATTACTGGATTTCTAAATCACAAAACCTTATTATCAATCTATGACACGTTATGTTATTCCTAGTTCATCCTAGGTTATTATTTATATAAATCAATCATTATGAATCTTAATTAAATAATGAATTAACCTAATCATATACCCTATAACATTAAAAAATATGGTGTTGAAAGGGCACATTTTCCATTCACCAGAAGTATGGTCGAGATATACTTGACTGACTCCTTTCAATGTTATCACCCCCAGATGAAAATGTTATAACACAATTTTCATTTTTAGTATCTAAACGTTGATCTATTTTTATAGGGAAAACAAAAAACCTTATATACCATAACATTTTATGTACTCTTACTCATAATCTTATCTTGTGGGTTCTTAAAATGATTCTTCATCCTTGTTTATAAAAGATTCTAAACCTTTCTCTAATGGAAACTATAATAACCCCAACATTTCATACATATATACTAATTATTATTTGCGGAAATATCTATTACATATCAATATGATCCATTATAAAACCATAAATCATTATTATCTTTTGAAAAATTGATTTATAAACAACTAACCCATAAATGTTCTACATCATTTCCCATTATGTTATACACAACTGGAACACATCTTATACATAACATATTTATAAATGTTCTTTATAACCAATGGATGTAAAACATATGAAATGGAGAACCAATATTGGTAGTAATTCAGAAATTAATATATATAAATTAATGATCATAAGTGATCATAATTTTAGTATAATAGTATTTGAACATAATATTTTCCTAGAAAATCATACCCATGAATTCATAGGTCATATTAATCAAACGTTTAATAATATTTTATGAATAAAATTATATAACAAAACATAGTGTAGAATCATCCATAATATATTATCATACCAAAGAATATCTCATAAGAGTAAGACATAAATTTTTTCCATATAAATAAGCATTTAAAATCAGTTTCTTAATTATGTATCACTACCAATAGTATCACATTGGATTGTATTCACTCCTCATTCCAATATTCTCTTATTTGTGTTTCACTCCCAATATTATCTAATTAGATAATGTACCTTGCCAAATTATGTTCAATAAACAATCTAGACCTTATTATCATATGATATATCTTTATTTTCCCATGGAATGAAGGGATAATAAAATTATATTACCACCCATCACAGAATGAAATCAATACATAAGCCTCATGAATGATCAAAATAAATTCATCATATAATCAAATTATAACCCATGTAAAGGATAAGGGTTTTATAAAAATATCATCATAACAATCATAAATCGTCTAAAGGAAGAGTAAATATAGTAACGTTGGTATCCATAATATATAACAATAAATATTATTGGAAGTTTTTATAGATAATAATTACATTAAAAGATCAAAAATATGTTTTTATGGAAAATACAATTTTCAGTTGAAATAACTTATTTAGAAACTATAAATTTTAAAAAAATTAGGTAACAATTTAATATGAAAACGAAAATGGAAACCTATAATGAAATCATTATAGAAACGTTTTGTTATGATATCATGTAAATATAATCATGCGGTTTATATTAAAATAAAAATTACTTTAATATTTTTGGTAAATAGTAAAAATTACAATGATTGGAAAATTTTAAGAAGGTTCTAGTTTAACATTTGTAAAGAAATAAAAATTTTATGAAAAAGTAATTAATAAATATTTAATTAATCATAAAAATTCGTGAAAATATTTCAAAACAATTATGGATATGGATGATAAAATTTCTTTTGAAATGAAAAATAATGTCAATTTTCCTTAAAACATTTTTTTGTTCACTTATATACATAAAGAGAACAAATTGAATGGAAATAAAATGAAATATCTAGAATAAATATGAGCATATGAAATAAAAAATATTTTGGATTGTTAGACCATAAAATTTATTCATTATAATATAAATAAACAATCCCGTTAAAAATATTATTAAAACACAAAACACGTACATTAGGTTTAAATTTCTCTATGATGGCTCAAACCTCATCTTATTTAAAAAAACCTAATTTGAAATAGTCATTATGAGTTGTAGGGTTGGTGGTAGGATAATATAATAATATATAATATGATGTAAAATATTATATTACGGTTTTTGGGAATGTATTTTTTGAACTAGAAGGATCAAATTGTGTGAATAAGGGTGGAGAAGAGGTCTCATTTTAATATTAATGTGAAGAACACATATGGAATTTATTAAAGGATTAAAATGATATAAGGTTACATTCATGAGGAAGTGGCGCGATATTGATAATTATTTTAGTTTACTATACGATAATAATGAAATATATTAAAAAAATAATTATTTTACCCTTGTGGGAGGCAATCAAACCCTTATCTCTTGGTATAATTGCCTAGTAAACTTGTTTTATTCTTATACATGTTAAAAAAAATATTATTATTTTTTCTATTTAATATGGAAAAGAAATAAATATACCACATTATAATTTATTAATTATTTAGATTCTAAATATTTAATCCATATCTCTATATTTATTATATATATATATGGTATAATTCTATTTTTAATAAGCATGTAACTCACAATGAAAACCTATTTTATAAAAATGATTTTTTATACAAAAAACCATATATATTTTCATTCAAAAAAATATAAATCTATAAAATTATTATAAAAAATATTTAAATGAAAATATAATATTAAAATTTAATTTAATGCGTAATAAGTGGATATTAAATTAATTTATTATTATAAAAACAAATTTCATGGAAAAACTATGTTTCCTAAAAATTGTGTATTTAAAACCAGAAAACATATACCAAATTATTATAAATTGTTGATTATATAGAATGTATTTAGACTATTACTAAGTAAAATATAATTTTATTACATTAATATTAAAATTAAAAAAATTGTACTTCTTCTTCAAAAGAAATTATAGTTTTTGTAAAAAAAATTCTGAAATTTTTACTATTTACTAATTAATAAATACTATTAGAAAAAAGCTGAAAATTAACTATTAAATAATATTTATATACTCATTTTTAAATTCTATTCATTTAATAAAATAAAATTTTTATATATGGTAAAAATTTGATATAATTTTTTCGAAAAAGGAGTTGAAAACTATTTTTTAATAATTAATTGTAATTTCACAAAATTTAGTACATATTTATCATAAATGAATCAATACATCAATAAGAATTAAAAAAATTAATTTTTTTACATAAATTGGTTATTATAATTCATTCATTTCAATTTGACATCTTTGTTAAAATATTTTACTATATAACAGTTCAAATAAACAAGGGGCAATATGTAAGAAAATTTATCAAATACTTCAGTTTTATTTCAAATGAAAAACAGATAAAATATATGATTGTTAAATATATAAGGTATTTACATATATTGAAATTAAATTTCATGAATCCCAACATAAATGATTTTATAGAATAATATTATTGTGTTATTTAGTTGTTTCTATCATATATTTACATTATTAATGTCAATTTGGGCGATTTCCTGAGTAAGTGTCATGAAACCCATTTTAACTTCCATGGGATATTTATTATATGATTGATATCATGTGGAACACATATATATTGGTGAGTTATAGGTGGGGCTCTATATCCCACTTTATTTAACTGGTTATGTTTATATAGTATGAGATCAAAAGGGTACATGGGAGTATTTATCCCAATCCAAAGTGTATAAAAGAGGATTTATCCTATAAAATATAGTAAATAGGAAGATTTATTCAATGAAAAATGATACAATGGATGATTTATACCCATAATAATGTTACATATAATGACTTATATAAGTCCAACTGTGTACTGGGGATGATTTGACCAAAGATAAAGGGGTATGTTGGAGGATTTATACCAATACAAAAAAGTAAATTAAGGGTTTTATGATATTCCCTAGGTTACGCTGTAGGATTATCCCGTGCCCAAGAAGGTAAATGGGTGAATATCCTATGAATAATTTTTGATTAATGTCTTTTGTGTATACTTGTAATATGATATATGTATATATTTTTATTCCACACTCTTTTGTTTTAATCATTTTCCTATGATTATACTCCTCGAATCATGTTTAATACTTAAGGATTCCAAAACCTTTTCTGTCATATGTGATAGTTCATTTGAGAATACACGTATTTCTATCATGAATTTTCATAAAATATTTCTATTTCATCCTATTGAAATATTATATTTTTCACATTATACTACATTATCATTTGATTATGATTTAAAATTTTATTACATGTGAATGAGTTATTTTATATAATTAAAGATTCAAGCCCACCACTTAAATTTTTCATCTCATATGTTTAACATATGAGTATAACCTATGAGTAGAAAAAATTTATTACAATATGGTTTAGTGATGGAGAAATTTTAAAACGTTTTTTAAAATAATTAACCTTTATTACTAGACATCGAAGTTAGTAAACCAAATGTTTCTTCGAGTAGTGTGAGATTATTGTGAGATTTAATACTAATGTGACATTTGTTTTAAATATTTAGCAAGGATAGTCTCACTTGGTATTAAATTTAGTTTTTTAAGGTTTTTTTACAACCTAAACTTATAATCTGGGTCTGTGGTCCCCCAAAAATTGATAACAAATGCCTATAAGTTTATATTAAGAACACTTAAAGCTTAAATAGTTCATTTTAAAAATGTAGTTTTGTATATTCTTAATTTTTTTTTCAAAAATAAATGTATAATCTATAGAATTTTAATTTTTCAAAAACAAATTAAAATATGAATTTATCATTTCAAAAACATATTAGGGTGATCCTTTTGGATTTTTTTAAAATAATTTAGCTTTAGGTGAGTAGTTAAAACTATAGTTTTTACTAAAACCATTATGTTTATAAATATATAAATAATGAAGTATAAATTTAAAACCCATTAAAAATGTTCATTATAAAAAACATATTTCTTTATTAATACTATGATAATTTTAGAAATACAGTGATTAATATTTTAATTACATAAGTAATATTTTAGAATAAAAATTTGTTTTTTGTATTTTCATACAATTTTAAAATATTTTTTTTATAATTCAATTTTATCTTTCTTTAGATGCCATATGAAATTTATTTATTTTAAAAATAACAATTTTATATATTGAAAACAATATTATTTTATTATTTTATCCTACACACATATTTTAATCATAAAAACACTTTAAAAAAATATGTTTTTAGGCGTTACATATGCTAATGATAAAATTAATATTTATTACACATTGAAATTTTATATGTTAAAAATGATTTCAAATTTTCAATACATAGGTCAAAATTATATATTAAATTTTGTTATATTATTAGAATTCAAAACGTATTACATAGGCTGAATACTCGTTAACATGGTAAAATATAAATGGATAAAAAATTTATCCAAATCAATAAAAGGACTAAAATTTAAATAATTTGTTTAAAATTGGATTTATTTATATATTAATCAAAATAAATTTAACAATAATTCATTATTTACAATTTTAGATACTTTTTGACAGTTTCATCATGTTCTTTATTAAAATTAAGTCGAAATAAATTCATAAATGTAATTCTAACCACTAATAATGGGGATAGTGACCACCCCTTCAAAAAAATATCAATTTTTTGTTTCCCTAGATATTATTCTATATTACCTCCCCCTAGAACCCTATTTCAATTAATATATATATTTGTAAACATTTTTTCCTATTTCATCTTATTCCAAGGAATCCTTCAAGTGAAAGTCAATGTTCTCCATGTACGTATTACTTTTCCCTAACATAATTCCATTTCTATCATTTCACTTAAAATATGCTGCTTCCAATATTATATAATGAATGAAATATTTACTTTATACATACTATTTTGTATTGTAGGAACATAAATTGACCCTCTTTCCCATTTTTAATTAATAAAAATAAAAACTCCATTCATTCATTTGTGGAGATTACCACCTCCTTTTAGTAACATTTCCTATTTTTCATTGCGTTTTATTGTTATTTATTGAAAAATAATAAATTCATCATCACAAACTCAAAAATATCTAAAAAATTCCCTCATTATTCAATAATAATATTATTATTAAAAAAGAGTCTACTTTCATAACCATACTCTGAAAACAAATATGGTATGTTCATGTTTTTTTTAGTTTAACCACCTAATTGAAAATTCGGACAAAAATTTATCATTGATTACTATGAAAACGTTGTTACTGATATTATATTATATAAATTATAAAATAATTTTTTATTTAACTTTAACATCAATAGTAAACCCATTAATTAATATACCAACCTTAATTTGTTAAAAATAACTGAAAATGTTTCATCGCTAATATTATCTTTATGGATCCCAAATAACATGAATAAAAAGAAATTATAAAATTATAAATTATTATAAATCGACAATTATAGTACCTTTTATGATATATTTGTGAATAAATATTGGGTAATAAATAATTATAACATCATGATTATAAAAATAGTTCAAAATGTTCACGATTACTCACACCAGATATTGAAAATAGATAATATTAAAGTAATATACATATGTAGAATAATTATAAGCTGGTTTAATACATCTTTATGGATATATTTAAGGTTATGAAATAAGTGACTATGAAATTTAATTTTTTAATAAATCATTTCAATGTTCTTTAGTGGTATTCTAAAATTAATGTAAGGGGGTTCTTTGTCTTGAATTTAATATATAAAAAAATATTTTATATTTTCCAGCAAGATATTATTATTATGTAATTAAATTAAATAATTTTAATTTTATAAATTTATTGTAATTCGTAATTTTTTAAATTCCATTTCATGTTATTTCATTCATGCTCTTTTGAATCAAGGGATACAAATGTTGTAGGGGACTTTATTTTGTTAAATCCCTTTACTGATTTATAAAAATTCTTTTATTATTATTTATATCCATTTTTTGATGCTTCTATAATAGGATTTTAATTTACGGTATGATTAAATACACTAAAACGATACTTAATTTTTAATTTAAATATTTTATGTTGATTAATTTCTTCCACATAATGTACATTATTAATGATAATAATTTAAATAATATTTAATGAGAGTTTCTAATACTTTTCCATTTTCAATTTCCTATTGACATTTTCTTTTATAATTGGAATCCTAATTTTGTGTTATCAGATTTTACCTTCACAATTCTATTATTTTCTTTTCAAGATGATGTTTGGCTACTCATTTTCAGGTGATATTTCCTTAATTTTTTTTACAAAATTAAAATACGTTTTTCTATCCTATAAATACTAATTGTTTAATCTTAATCACTATATTTAATTTTGATAAAACATTTTTTATTTTAAGGGAATCATTATTAAATATTCTTATTTAAAATTTAATTTTTACTAATGTTTATCTCCACCTTTATAAAACTTTATGTCTTTTCATGGGGACTTTTTTTATGATTATTTTTAAAATATTAATTTTTTTCAAAAAAAATCATATAAACTTTTCAAACCACTATATGAAATCCATGAATTCATTATTTATATTTCATTAAATTATTTATTTTCAAAATTAATTCACTTAAATGTATCAAAACCTTTTTTTAAAAACGAGCATTCAAAGTGGCCAATTGTAAATATTTGAAAATTTTGTTTCATATGTAAAAAAACAATTCTCTCCATCCTTCATATCGAGTAATTATGTTACTCCATGTATAGGTAAGGTAACATGAGCATCATCCCAATTGGTGATGAATATCCAACTGCATACATGAGATACATGTTCAAATCCATGTGGAGGCATAATTGCATGGTACTATAGCATTACATTAACAGTTATAATAGAATATATTATTCAATAATGTAGGGCCCAGAACTATTCAACTCCGGGCCAATGGTTTAGACTTGGATTCCATAGGGCCTTTGGTCCAACAAGGTATTTTTGTAAGTAAGACATTGGGCCACCTAAATTCATTTTTTCCACCTCAATTCCTTCGGGCCACCTGATTTGAAGATAAAAACCAAACAAATTCTACATATTACATGCTCTAGAAGAAGATTCTAGGAAAGGAACATTCACCAGATCATAGATAATTGAATTTCAAAATGATAGGGAATTAAAACATCAATTATTTACTTGACTACAATCCTTTGAAAATGATAGATATCCGAACACCCTTGAAAATGTCGACATTTGATAACGCTGCAGACACTTTGTATAAGAAACTTCAACTAGTCATTGTCTACATAAATTACTTTAACTACATCATATCGTATAATTATTTGAATCATACGAGCCATTTTTTGTTTCCTATTAAACCATTAAATGGGTTATTATAAAAAATGAGTAAAAAATGAAGGCTTTCGGGCCATTCCGGCCATGTATGGGTAAGGAATTTTCATCTTTTGAGGGTATTTTTGGAATTTTTGATGTTTTTTGTTTAAAATAGGATACACCAAGGGCATGATTAAATCGTTGATGGTCCATGTTGGGGCTAATGAAAAATAGAAAAATCTAAATGGTATATACTATGTGTGGACATGGGCATAGGGTGTTGTGGGTTCTTTGGTGGACCCCTTCCAAAAAGACCTCACCATTCCCATAGTGGAGTTCATGGTGAGGGAATGAAACGGTGATTATAAAAAAATTCTTAGGGGTATTCATGTTATGATTCCTAGTAAAATGTTCTTGAGACCACCATATCCATGGTGGAGGCCATGGTGTAGGTTGTGGTGATAGTCATGTTCTTGTTCGAAAATGAAAAAATTGTCTCTTTCTTCCACAAATCCTGATAATTTCAAACGAAAAACATGTTTTATTTTAATATAGGGTATTTAATGTTATTTTAAATTTATTATCTTTTTCAATCCTATTGTTTTTTATCACATAAATTACGATAATCATTGGATAAATCTAGGGTGACTTTGGCTTACCATTCTTACATTGAGGTTGCAACACTTCCAAAACATGATATTCTCAACCTCC
This sequence comes from Viscum album, assembly GCA_963277665.1. Lineage (NCBI taxonomy): Eukaryota > Viridiplantae > Streptophyta > Magnoliopsida > Santalales > Viscaceae > Viscum > Viscum album. The sequence continues at coordinate 1,136,314,912 of OY728153.1, read as the reverse complement.
ATTCCTCATTTGCATAAAATATTTTACCTTGGGATATTCACACCAATTTTTTATCCAAAAAAAATTGATCCTCTATATATATTCTATAGTCTAACTTCTGGATTGATAATTTATTATATTCTTTTTAAAGAACATAGATCCAACATTGACAATGGTTGTTATTATTAGGGAAGTTGATATGGATTTACCCACTTATCTAGATTTATTATTGAGTCACATTACTATAAAATTTTTATGAATTTTTGCAATTTGTTATAGTAATCTCTTGTTTTTAGGGCTTGTTTTAGTTGGTGTGTGAACATGGTTCAATTGAAAACACTCTTGGAAAACTTGTACATCTATGTAAAAAAGACTAATTTGGGGTGTTTATTAATATGTATAGTAAATGTATGTAATTTTTATAATGGCATTTTGTTGTGAATTGATATAAATAGTCATTTTTGAGTTTTATTACATTTCTTTGATTATGTATCCCATGATACCGTGTTCGATTTCTGATAACATGAGTGTGGAAACATAACCCAAAAGATCAATGAGTTTGATCCCATGTGTGTGTGTGTTTGGTTAGTGTTTCTATTTTTGGATATTCTATGTTTTCAAAATGTATATTATTCCCTATTTATATGTGATATGTTTTATATATTAAATAGTCCATATTCTATTAATGGTAATCAAGTGATAAACGGGCTTCTTGTGTTTTGTTTTCCTTAGAGGGGGAGCGTGATAACACAATGCATGTTACATAATGAAATTACTGAGTTAGAAGATAGATCATGATTTCCTTGTGTGTTATAATTGGGGAAATTATTGTCCTTAGTGACCTTACTTAAAAGGAATAAGTTAATATAGTTAATTATAGCCTTATGTGGCCTATCATAAGATATACTATCAGTATACCATGGCCTTGTGGAATAAATTTATGTAGTTTGAGAACATTATGGCCTTATGGCCTAACATAAGGCTTGTTAACCTTGTTTATGATGAATCCCATTAATATTATTGATACATAGAGACACATGATGATTTTGTGGTTATACCTAGTTCATGATATTCATTATGAGTACAGTTCCTCTATAGATTAAAATTAGGCATCCTCAAGGGTTGTCACATCTTGGTCACCATATGACTGCTTGGTACATGAATTCAATACTATTTTCTTATGAATTTATTTATTATTATGAAATATATTATGATACATGTTCACTCATATTATGTAATCATTGTTGTATCCCTACTAAGTCAATGATTTAACCATACACATGATTTTTTATGCACGTGTAGTCTATATAATCCATAATAAATTAAAGGGAAAGTCCCCAATAATAGGGAGCCAGAAGATTGACCATTATTTTTGGAGGTAGTAATGGGATTGACTCTAGTGTAATTTCATATTGATTTCTATATATAGTGTTCTTTCTCATTTTTGTTTTTATCATCATCTTTTGTGGGTCTTTGGTTTATCTATATAAATATATCATCTATTATAACTTCAATTCATTTTATATATAACTATTCTTAGTTGGATCATATTTGTTTTATACTATTTTTATATAGTGATAATTACTAACGGTATACTATTTGTATGTTATTTATAATCTTGTTTCTAGCCAAAAATATCTTTCATATAATGAGGTGTCCATGAGGTAGTATAGAATCATTACACAGGTGAAATTTGGGAAATCTATGATAAGCCATTACAACCATAGAATCATCAAAAAAAGACAATGTAAAAAGCATTTTCTATAATGTATTTTATGATTTTATTATTATTTTCCAATACATCTCAAAAATGATTATTTACATTGGAATTATATATAACAAATTCCTTAATAATTTTCATAGGAAATATAATTTTTTTTTATTGAGTTTTTGGTGTTTACTAGTCTTTGTTTGATATTATTTTTATGAAATGATGCTTTTAAATGATATGAAATTAATTTTCATTTATTGGGTTCTTTTTGTTATGTTAATGGATTTATTTATGGTGTGTAAAACTTGTTTATAGATTATCATTAGGATATTTATATTTATGATAAACTCCTAAGATAGTTTTGGTTTGCCAGATACCTAAAACAATTTGTCTATGTTAAATCCCTGAGATAGAAAGGCTTCAAAATAGAGCTAATATTGAATGAGTTTTATAAATACATGATATGTTTTGTGTTAGATAATCCCATATATTTTTGGGTCTAATAAATACAAATTATTTGATAGCTAGGTCAAATCCAAATTAATGTTTAATGCAATACATTTTAAGAAGTAATAGTGGGAAAAGACTTGTAATTCTTGATACACATTAGGATATGGTTTTGATGCCTAATCCACTATGTTATCATTTCTATGATTATTATATTCTTGAAACTTTTTGTTATGTATTCCTATGATAATTTTCTGTGGATAATTACTATTATCTCACACACTAATTTCATGGTAAATTACATTTGAATCGAGGTTAAATTTTGCATTGTCAAAATTTATTTACTATAATTATTACTCCGTGTTATTTTTAATATGATATATATCCCATGATTATTATTATTTCATATGATTGTGATCTAACCCCAAAGGAAATTCTGTTGATTTTTTCCATTTCAAATCATCTTATCTAACCAATTTTTTATGTATTAGATCTTCCACATATTATTTTAGGATAATATATGGATTATTATTGAGACTGAAATTAACACAATGTGTGATTTAGGCCCTATGTTCAATGAATAAATTTTTGTAGTATATTAAATATATTAAATATATTAAATATAACTCACATAAAATAATCTAAGAAAAGTGGAATAAAATTTATACAGGTTCCCATATAAAAAAAATATGTGGTCAATGTTGAGGTCAAAATGTGACTTTTACACTAGGCATTGCACAACATTAATCGGTGTGGGTTGTTTGTGGGAAATTAATTATGGGGACAATAGAGAATAAAATAATTAAACAAAATTATTTTATTTTGATTTTTTATGACAAAATTGACACAAAATTAAATATAAAATTATGTATAATTTCTAGGGTTAGTTGTGTAACCCTCAAGCCTCTGGATGATCAATAGAGAAAGATCTATAAAATCATCTCAGGTGAACAATGAAATAAATTTGTGGATTAATGATCAACACACCAATGATTTGGTAGATCTTTCTGGTGATTTCAACAACACATCATTCTTCATTAGTGATCAAACCAAATCGAGGTAGGTGTGTGTTTTAATTTGGATTTCTTCCATATTATTAATTTCTATGAATAATGAAAATCAATCCACAGATGGATTTATTTGCAGATAATTTTTCCTACACGATGGGATTAATTGGGGTGTTTTGTTGGGAAAATTTATCATTACGATTAATTTTTTATTATTTGTTCTTTTTTCAAACTACAACAACCCAAGATCTAAATGTACAATGATTGAGGTTAATTCCACTTAATTGATTGTGATTTTCTCCCCTCATTGATCATTAATATCATGCATTCCTCATTTGGCCAGAGGTTCGAATTATTACGGATTAACTGATCATTTTGACACGTTTCATGGTGCAATGATCCAATATTTCTGATCTGGTGTCAGTATGATGTAATGGATGTGTGATAGTGGTAGAGAAGAATGAGTCGGACTAGTTCGTGAACCCTATATTTTCAAGAGACTTTTATGGAATATTATTCATATGAATGGTTTCATTTCGATATAAGATTAGATGAATATAGAACGCTTCCCATTGATGAAGATGATCGTAATATGTACATTTACAAATCCTGGTGAGAATGGGACCCAATTCACGGCGATGAGGGTGCAAGCATGAGTGGGAGGATGAACAACAGTTTCTGAAAAATCTAGATACACGCAGCATGTAATATGGGATTACACATTCTGTGGGACTAACTATGTAGTGGAAAGGGTTTCACGTAGGGGACGAGTATCACATAGAATCTGGATCATCCTAAATAATGTTTGGCCACTCCCTGTATACTCAACATGTACCTTAAGTTGTACACAAACTTGGGGTGGACTACACATCCATACTATATAGCGTATTATACCCCACACTGAAATTTTTTTATTGACAAAGTTCATTTAAACGAAAAGGACTTGGGGTCAAGGGACATAGAACATATCCCTACAACATGTCGTGTACTTCTTTATAGATGGATTATATTTCTTTTCTTCTATATCATGGCCATGTTTTTTATGGATTATTCGCCTTATTGTTTCCCTAAATGTTGGAATGAATCATTTCCTACTCCTAGGACAACAATCTAATCTAATGGACTTCCAGGATAAAGTGGATGTAATCCTCTAAGAGGCTCGAAGTGGGGTCTTCTATTCATATTCATACCCTAGGTGGAGTTCTTAGTATCAATGTTACCAACACAACTTGGGTACCAATCTTTTACATAAATGGTTTAATCCATATTGAGAAGTTTTCATCACCCCATGTCTCTATCTATGATCGTGATATGTGTATTGTATCCTCTACATATGAATTAGAATGTACCATTCTCATGATGATACCCAAAGATAAGTACCTCTCATCCAGACTTATTTAGTGATATTTGACTCATGAGTGTATTCTCATGGATGAGTGATTCATGGAAGCTTCAAACATGAATCCTAGGCTATTATACAATGATTTTGGCATACTTCTAGGATATTTTTCTTTGTTGAATATATCTAGGTAATATTGTTATCTCTGTTTTAGACATATACATATTATGGTATGACTGTATTTTATTTCTTTCATTTCATTGTGGTTTCAAGGTGCACTGCCAGGTAATATTATACTAACCCCTATAAAGGCTATCCCTCCTAATTTTATATCATGTGTAGGTGGAAAACCTCTCAATGGAGTCATAGGTGGACCATGGCCACATAGTTATTTGTGAGTTTATAAATAGAGAGGTTTGTTTGTATGGTTATCAGATAGAAATCTTAGTACATTTTCTTTTAGTTTGGACTTTGGTTACAAACTCTATGCGGTGGGCTTGTATTTGGTCCAATTTACTTTCCATTCCTTAAAACCATAATGAGGTTTAGGGATATATACATATATATATATATATATATATATTAATCCATTTTTGGTTTAGTTGTTTTTATATTCCATACATTTTTGGGCTTCAAGATCATAGTTTGTATTGGTATTTTGTCAATATATCCCATGTTAGTGATATTCATACTCGATGTTGGTCACCAGCCCCTAAATTATTGGATGTGGGATTGGAGAGTTGCGGCACATTCCCCAATGGAATGGGTCATTGAAGAGTTCTATTAATGGGGAATGTTCTACATTAGGACTAGGATTCTTTTAGTTTGGTTTATTCAACCTTATTAATTGTTTTGAGTTTAGTATTCCAGTCAAGGACTCCAGTGTTTGTGTGGTGGACAATCTATCCATAAAATAGGACTCTAATAAACTTCTTTTTGACTCTGTACACGGGAACTAGTGTTGGTACATGTATCATATGTGAATGGGTTGTGGTTTCTATGTCCATCTTCAGTTATCAAACTAGATATACTCATTGATATTAGTACACACTTTTTACATTCAGGACGCTTCCATGATGTATACCAGCTGGGATTATTCCTCTTGATCACGAGGCTGATCCCATCAGTGATTAGGCTTTGATACAAGGGAAATTTCCCAATATTTTCTTCAAGGTGGTTTACCTGCCATAACACCTATAGTAGAGAAGCACGTGATACCTGACATACTAGGAGATGAGGTGCGCAGGCAAAGCACACATCATAATTTTTAGTGGAAGTGACCCCTCAGGTTCTGTGGCGAGGTCAACCCTTAGGTATCAGAGAACTAGTTTTAGGTGGTGACCTAATTCATCCATCAATTAAGGAAACAATAATATTAGATGGTGGTCCTAGAGGTCATCCTTCTTCATATATCATCATGTATATGGTGGAGTTTTTTCCCCAGAATTTTGATGAGGTGAATCTTTCATTGAAAATGATTTAGTTCCTTTTTCGATAGGAGATCACACTATCTATAATGAGGTATGTAAATATCCAAGAGCTTATATATATCTATCAAGGAATAATCTCTGTGGTTTATTATTCATCGTTGTTTACCAAACCTTCCATTTTATCGATGGATATGGTTTCAACATAGTTTCATTGGGCTCAAACCATTGATCATGGCATGTTTAAATAAATAAGAGCCAAAATTATCCCTAGGTTCATTCCTTTCTTTGTGCTATAGAAATAATTGATGGTAAAAATTTTATTTGATGAGAAGTTATAGTCGATGTTTTTTAGTGTTCAGAAAGTAGGATAAGAGACATCAGCAGTAGAGAGCCTAGCACAGTCTAAGGGACTTGGACATGGGGGACATTCAAGGAGAAGGTCTCATGACTGAGGATATACAGTTTAGGGATCACTGGGTGTGCCCGAATATCCTATAGAGAGTTCTTTCTACTCATGTGATGGTAGGGTACATATCTCTCAATATTTTCTGACCCTCCATACAACTGATAGATAAACTGTGAATAAACCACCACAGAATAGTCATTGGATGAAGTATGAAGGTCCTAAGGGTGGAGGATTTGGAATATGAGCTAGGAGGATATCGTGATGTGGTCCAAATTTTTACATGTTACCACCACTAACATTATGTGGTCTACTCCTGTATTAGGGAGATGGGGTATAGGGGAGGGAACAACTGGAGGTGGTCGAGGCATATGACCCCTGGGATAAAAGAATGATTCAAGGTATGGTATATAACTTTTCAACATTATCTATACAATCGATAGACATGGGTGTAATTCATTCCTTTAATCCCATATATATTATTCGTATCATATATATTCTAGTAGAACCGTTGACTCGACCCTTACGCTTGGACACTAACACTAGAGAAGAATAATTGAACACAAACTTGTGCTGACAGTGTTACTTGACCCTTGGAGGTGAGAGTTTGTGTTTGAAAATCATGGTAGTATAATCGATTCCTTTTAATATCATCCTCATTCTGTAATTTTTATCTATAGTTTATTACATGAATGATTTTTTTGGAAAAGGTTGCATTGTGTCCACAGTGACATAATTAGTCTCTTCTTTGTTTGTTTGAATGAAACCCAATAATCATAGGATTTACTCATGTATAGGAGGGTGAAGTTGATTTATCATCATTTGGATCATTTAACCCTTGTTTCAGTTGTTCTTATGAGTTCCTAGTTTCTTATAGTTGTGGCGAAGTATGAGGTTTTATTCATGATGTTGTTCATGGGATTCCTCATCACTGATAGATAGACTTATTCATTGATTTACACACTTGTATGGATACAATATATGCAAAATCCTATTGTATGGCTCCCTCAGAACATTTTGAGATGAGGGCGTAGTTGGAGGGATTGTAGAGTAAGGTATTCATGAGGCCTATTATATCACCCTATGAAACCCCAGTTTTTTTGGCAAGAAGGAAAATCTGAGCTTTAGTTTGTGTGTCGAATAATAGAACATGAACAACAATAACATGAAAAATAATTCTCCACTAATTAGGATTGATAACTTATTTGATCATTTAATAGGGGTGTGCTTGTTCTAAATGGTAGACCTCATATTAGGCTTACACTAGTTGCGATTATAGGATGAGGATATACCGAACATGAAATTCAGATGTTGCAATGGTAACTATGAGTACATGGTGATGCCCTTTTTAAAGATGAATTCCCTAGAAGTGTTCATGGGACCCATGAACTAGATTATTTAGAGATAATTATACCATTTCATTGTAGTATTCAATGACAATATCATTTTTTAGTCAATGTTTTAGGAGGATAACATGAGGAAGATAAGGTATTCCTAGTCGAACTCTAAGAGGACCAATTGTACAAATGGCTCTGGATGTGATAGTAATAAATTTATGTGGTCCACATTCTAGGACACATTATCTTAATGGATGGAGTGTGAGTGGACCCATCCAAGGTCTGTGTAGTGTTAACATGGGATCCACCTACAAATGTGATAAAGGTGTGGAGTTTTCATGGGTTAGCAAGCTACTATTAATGATTAATTTCTAATATATCAAAATTTTTAGTACCCAAGTAAAATTTTACAGAAAATGGGATGCCTTTTGTTTGGGTAGATAGGTTCATGTAGTATTTTCTGTAGTTTGGGTAGAGTTTGAAAAGTGCTCCCATATTCAGATCTTATGAAGAAAGTGTCGAGTGCATTCTGATCCATGATTAATCACGAATCGATCATGGTTGTGTTTCATTGAATAGGAAATCATTTATGGGTTATGGTTACTTCAAGATTAGATCACAAAAGTAGAACTAAATTCCCTATGATCTTGTGTTAGCTGCAACAATCTTCGCTTTGAAGATGTGGTGACACTATATAATTGGAGATTGGTTTATCATCCAATATGATCACAAGAGTCTCAAGTATATATTCTCTCATAAGGATATCAACTTGAGACATAGGTGTTTGATAGAGGTACTCTCATATTAAAATATTGATATTTTATACACTCATAGGATGGAGAATGTGGTAAAATATTCTCTCTGTATAATATCTGGTTCACTTTTTTGACAAGGTGTCAAAGTAGTTAGCCTCGTTGTAGGTATCCAGTGTAGATAAAGATGTAATAGCTTACCTATATTCTATGTTTGTTACCCCTATGCTCATTCAATAAGTTGGGGTGGAACAATTTGTGGATACCGACTATGACACCCTGAGTTCTCATATATCCATTGGGCATTCTATGGATGTACATTCAAAAGGTGGGAAGCATGTCCTTTTTATATAGGTGCACAGTAATACCAATGATGTTGTGGGAAGAGTATCTGAGATAGTTTCATATATATCTATTGGAGGAACATCCAGGTGTGGAAATGATGTACTATGACCTCATACATCATTATTGGATGGTAGGGATGATGATATGAGTTTCATTGTTTTCCCCTCAATGCCATAGTAGTCAGCAAGTGAAAGCTGGGAACCATCTCCCAATGGGTTTAGCTCAACCCCTTTTGTTTCTAAAATTTAATTTTGATGGGATATCTATGGAATTCAAAATGGTATTTCCAAAAAAGTCTTGGTGACATGATTCCATCTTGGTGCTCGTAGACTGACTCACCATGTCATCCCACTTCCTAACTATCCATGAAAAAAGCCAAGTATTGAGTTTGGGATCCCTCTATATGCCTGAGATACTCCTACACCATGGATTTACATTAAATATTTTTTTTATGATGATAACATTACATCATAGTTTTGGATGGGATTACAAGTGGAATTTGGGCCCAATTTTACATGAGCATAGCATTTAACCAATAAACTGGAACCTAGAATAAGTAGACTATTTATGTTCTGGGGGAAATTATGTGAGAATTCATGTTGGACTATGGAAATAGTTGAGAGGATAACCTACCACTGATGGAGTTTTTGTACAATAGAATGTACCATTTCACAATTGATATAGAACCATTCTAGGCATTGTATGAAAGACCTTGCAGGTCACCACTTTTCTAGACTGACCCAAAAGATTCAGCACTCTTGGTCCCGAATATGGTGCAACCAAGGAAAGGTGAATATCAACCAAGAGGGGATAAATACTGTACCTAACAATTAGAAGTTTCATGTTGATAGGTGAAAACGCCATTAGGATTTATATAAATGATAAAATTTTCTCATATGGGTGTCACCTCGGTGTCAAATATGGATATTCAGCCCATGGGGAAATATATCATCGAGTTGCATTGGCACATTCCAAAATATTGTGAAGAGTAATAGAGGTGGTTATCAGTTAGATCTACTCCAACATTTAGACAGGGTACACGATGACATATAGGTGTCCTAGATAAGGAGGTACATTCATGACCCATCAAACGGTATCAAATAGGGAAAGTTGGACATCATGGATCGAGTGACCTTTGTTGAGTACCCAATAGAGATCAAGGATTAGTAGTAAAAGATCCTTAATGGGTTATCTATCCCTTTGTTTCATGTCATGTGGAATCATGAGTATCTCTAGAAGAGTACATGAGAGCCGGAGGCTTAGATTCATGCTCAGTACACACATCTTTTTGAGTAGCCTTTATTTTTGGATTTTTGGGGACATAAATCCCAAAGGTGGCGATAATATAATGTCTCATATTTTACATGTATTATTTTTTGACATTATATAATTAGTTCTGAATCCAAGAGCTGAGACGATGACTGATTCCAAGGCACCGTGTGCCTAAAAAATGTTTAAAGCATATTAAATATAATAAATATCACATTCTTTTTGTTTTCTAGAAAAAGAAGAATAAAATCTAATTGGGTTCCAAGATTCGAAATCAAAGGGCACTGTTGAGTTTAGAATATAGGTTTTACAATAAGATGAACATAATATTGGTCATCATCATTCACTTTTGGTAGATTAATCATGGGTGATGTAGTCAATAAAATAATAAAATAAAATAAATTTTTTATTAGGGTCACAAAGATTAACACATCGTTAAAAATTTGATTATTGATAATTTCTAGGGTTAGCTGCATAACCCTGAATACTCTTTCAGAACATTGGATGGTGCACTGTGAACACCTATTAATAAAAAAATGATGGATCATGTATCGAATATTGATGAAACCATCGATTTGATGGATCATTCAAATGACGACGAAGAAGCATTTTTCTTCAACAATGATCAAACTAAATCAATGTAGGGAGTGTGTTTTGATTTGGATTTATTCCCCGTTCATAATATCTAAGATGAAAATAATTCAATCAATGGATGGATTGATTTACAAATCATTTTACTTGTGAGACAGTTTTACTTAAGGGTTTTGGTTGGGATAATTTATCTTTTTGATTAATTGATGATTTATTTATCACCAATATAATGTCAAAAACACTATATTGACATGAGCATCAATAATAGTTCATTCCTAATGAATGATATTTATTTTCTCTACCCGTATATCTTTAATAACATTCATTTTTCATTTGGACCTATGGTTTGATGCAATACCAATGAACAAATCATTATGATCCCATTTATTGGTGAAATGTTCCGAGATCTTAGATTCGGGATCACCATGACGTAGTGGAGGTTTGAAGGTGGTAGAGATGAATGAATTAAACCAGTTTGGAAACCCCTGATTTATAGGAAGGATGTGTAAAATATGATTTAGATGAATGGTTTCGTTTTCCATTCATATCAGATGGACAGAGTGTGTTGGTCATCAATGATGATGCATGACCATGGTATATCCATGAATCCTGGGGAGATTGAATCCATATTTCAATAAAACGGTGGCGTAGGAATGAGTGGGTGGAAGAACCCAATATTCTAGAATAATATAACACATAAGTCATCTAATCATGGATTATATGTCTTGCTAGGCCCCTTCAGAGATAGATAGGGTTTTAGGTAGGAGATGAGTATCACACAGTGCATGGCTTGGCATAAATGGAATGTGCTCCTTCATCGAATAATAATTATGTACCCTAGGCAGTACATGGATATGGGGTGGACAATACATAGTGTACTCCCCTACCTAGACAAGGGTTGAATGACACATGCCGTTTTCGTGGGCAGGACATGATGTTAAGGGACCCTGTGTGTACACCTACTAAATATCGTATTCCACATTTTTAAATTGTTTAGATCACTTATCCTCCAAATCATGGAATATTTTTTACTGTTTGTTTTCATTATCATTTTCGTGATAATTTGTATGATTCATTTTATAATCATAGGATTGTTATTCCTTCACAAGACTTCTTATATAGAGTTTTTTGAATCCCCCCGAGAGTCTCAATGTGGGATCCCCTATTCATCATCATCATAACCTAGATGGAATTCTTGGTCCCAACATGAAAACCACTACCTGATCGTCTATTCCCTACATATATGGTTCAATACAGATTTTATCATTGGTATCACCCAGTGTCCTTAGCCGTGATCCTTGTATGTGTGTCATATTCCCTTGGGATCAATAAACATATACTTTTCTCATTACAAGACCAAATTAGAAGAACCTCTCATATGGATGTCATCATTTCTATTAGACTCAGGAGTGTGTTCCACTAGATGAGTGCATTGGTGAATCATTAATCTATAATCCTAGGCTAGTATACTATGGTCATGGAATCCCTCTAGGCTATGTGTCTATATTGAGTGCATCTACATATTATTAGTATAAGTTATGTCAAAATATTTATGTGTAGATATAACTATGTTTAATGTTTTATATTGATTTGTTGTTTATGGTGTGCAGCTGAGTATTGAGGTACTCACCCCTATACGCAATTTTCCCGCACCTGTCATGTCTTCTGCATACGGTCAACCATTCAATAGATTCCTAGGTGGACAAGTACTATATGATGTTTAATGAGACATGACAAACTAAGATATGATCCCATGGCTTTCAAATAGCAGTCCAAGTACATTTTCTTTCAGGTTACACTAGTGTGACATAATCTTTGTGGTGGGATTGTATTTGGCCTTGTTTACATTCCTTTACTACCAATCATATTCAGGTTTTGGGATATAGATGTATATAAGCATTTTTTGATTATTTTTTATTTAAATTTCATATTTTTTAGCTTTGGATATGTGTGTGTGTGTGTGTATAGGTACTTAGGGAATGCCTCCCATGTTAGTGATGTGCTTACCCAGTGTTAGTCACCAGCACTTGGCTTCCATAACGAGTCATATAATGGGCCCCACTGGGACTAGTAAAGAAACCATTATTATGATTACATTCCCCATGCTAACATGATAAGTATAAAATATTATAGAACATGAGTGATATTGAGTACATTACAATTATATAAAAATGTTCATGGTTATCAAATAATATGTTTCATATATATTTGATCCCTAAAGACACTAATCATTCCAAAATTTGGATAATGTGATTAGTTGCGGGATGTAATTTTTACCTTTTTTGAAATCATATAAGTTAAAGATAGTATGTTCCCACTTTATTTTAATTAGAGTGTAAAATAATTTTTTTTATAACTATATTAGGTAATTCATCTTTTGGGATGATCAATTAGTGAGAAACATAAACTATGTGTAACACTTTTTAAATTAAAAATTATAATTTCAATATATAAAACTATTATTTCCATGTTTATTTTAAATATCATTTCCCACATTTCATACCCTACTGATTAACCATATAGAAACCTTTATATTAAAATAGAAAATAAATTGAATAGTGGAGGAAGTTAAAATTCAAAATTCTAGTCATGACTCATGCATGGGAATTATAACGAGAATAACATTATGAATATTCTGTTATTGAAGAAGTGTGGAAACATTACAATGATGAATGGACTAAAATTACAGGTGTGTATGTTAAAGGTTAAATGAAAATTGATGAGATAGAATAATATTTAAAGAGTATTATAATTTATAAATAATTATATGTATATGGATATCTCTAATATAAAAGGTATATCACCCCAAACTAAAGAAATTTTTCATGGGATGGGTATATAAATTATCAGGTTGAAATAATTGATAACATCTGAGTAGTATAATACCATAAGTGTTGGGGAGTGATTACAAAATTATAGGGATAATGATTCACATGGAAATAAATTCACCAACACCCCTTTATTATTAGTTTCCTAGAATAAATAATTTATTTTCAATAAATTTGGATATTTTTTGTCTTAACATACAAAAAATGCTAAATAATAATTTTATATATTATTTCACAATTTTGAATCATTAGTTAACATAAATGAACATTTTATTTGTACATTTTTTATTTTTAAGTTGGAAAATAATACACCAGTGGAAATATAAGTTACACCAATTATTTTATACCAACCACTGGTATAAGAACCTATTGCAATGGTTTCCCAAATCATTGGTATTGGTATGGTATATGGAACTTATACCAATTGTTTGGGAAAAAAATTAATGTATATATTTGATATGGTCCATACACCAATGGTTTTGGAAAAACTATTTGTATAACTATAATATATAGGGGCTTATATCGATTTTTTTCCAAACAATTGCAATATGTATTGTTTCTAGCCACTTATACCAATGGTTTTCTGAAAATTCTGATATTGGTGGTCCCATTATTTATTCTTAATATCAAAAATAATAAAAAATACATCAATATAAATTATTTTATGTATATATATATTTATAAATAATAATATATAAAGTTATAGAATAGTTGTAACATCTTTTAAAATATTAGTAGGAGGTTGTAGGATCAATATCCAGTGTGGGAATTATTTCAATAAATGATCTATTAGAATAGTTTGACTAAGTCATTTGTATTGGGTTTCCATTGAAATTACATTATCAAATGGGTTTTGAACAATTGGTGTATGTTCTTTATAAGAAATATTGTGTCAAACCATTGGTATAGTTCTATACTAAATGATAATCACCCAAATGATAGTAAAAAAATTGGAATTGGATATACCAATGGATTGATGGGTTATAACAACTGTTCCCTACTATTGGTATATCATTTTTTAATGAAGTTATAATTTTATGAAAACATCTAGGATTTAACATGTTTTTAACTAGTTATGTATAATTTACTAAATATATGTTCATGTTTCATAAGGATAAATAATATTACACATTTGAAAATATTTTCCATTATATAAAATAATATAAATAGATGTTCACAATAATCATCCGACTAAAATGAACTCATGTAAACAAAATAGGAGGGGAATGCATGATATATAAGAGTAAATGGAATTAGAATAAAATAAAATAGATAATTGTTTAGGTTTTGTTATATTAACTAATAGTTTTATAAGAATAAGTTCTGAAAATTAAATATTATCCTATGATATCTACATTATTAAGGAAATTGAGGATATTAAGATTCATATAAGATTCAATAGGAAATTAATAATTATATATTAGATTAATGTAACATCTAGAATATTATAAATGGTATGTACTGTTCATTTTTAATTTAAATTCCTTTTTTTGGTCCTTTTAATGATCCATATGGGAGTCAAGGAGGACTCTATGCCATCTGGGGAATATTTAAGGCCCAAACCCACAAAAATTAAAGATGTAGACTCAGAAAAATAATTGGTAAAAACCATGCCGCCTAGACTACATGATTTCCCTAAATTTTGTGGTTGAAAACAATGGGGTGTTGGGGGCTGCACAATTTTTCTACAACCATGTAACCCCTGGTGCATGTCTGTACAATTCTGCTGATGATTTTGATAGAGACCATTCACGTAGATGTCACATTCTTTGTCATGTTGTGATGCAAAAACATGCTCCATTATTTTTTATGGTGAAATACACATTTTTTTCTTATTAAAAATTTTAAATCAATTTATATCCATCTCCATTGTTTCTATAGTGGTGACAACCTCATCACTCTCACATGATCTCCCTCCAACCCTATTCATATAGTTTTTGATAACTCCCTAATCTAAAGACAAATCTATAATTGTTAGATCCATTGGATTACTATTGATAATATGTTTCATCATATCCATTCTATTTATAGTATCATCAATATTTTTTTATGATATTTAGGTGCAACCACTTTCCCCCTATTTTTAAGGCATTGAATGATTTAATTTATTTCTTCCATTATAGATCATTTCATTATTTGAAAATGGAAAAATGGATTGCTATTACATTGAGGTAGGTGTTATATGTCATCCCACTCATTTCTTCCCATTTTAAATGATGTGTCATTATTTCGTGTGCTGGATCATTTTAAATTTGTTTTAAATCTGTTGTATATGTTTATTTTATTGTTTTAATGTAATTTATGACCATACCTTATAGTGATAATCATCCATGGTTTGTTCACCATGACTTTGGCCACCCCTGTGTTTGTTTCCACAATAATGGTCTAATTTTTCATTCATTAAATGTATAACCAACATGAGTGTGTGAGATTAATCTTAGTATTATGCCTAAAATTTATAAATATAATTGGAATGAATGGGAATACATGAGTTATTTCCCATTATAGCAGTTCCCAACAGTTCATGATTTGATTGACCTTATGATCCTTGCATTATATCATTGATTATAAATATTTCAACATATGCATACATTGTATCCACAATTCTTATGATTCATTCATATGACATCCTATGTTACATATACTTTAATCTTGTTCATTAATTACATGTGTATACATCTTTATTCCAAAATTGAATGTATTGAGTTAGATGTTATGCATTTGATATCTTTTCAGAATGTTATATTGACAATCCTTATAGATGATATGTGATTGTATATATTTTTCCTTGTAAAATGTACCTTGGATGCCATCCCTCACCAGTGACTGGTTGGGAGGGAACATGAGTCTTGACTTCTGTACAACATGGATATACTCACCATTTTCAATTTGGATCGGCTTGAATCATCAGGATTTATACATTATCTTTCCTTGTAAGGGGTATCTGAGCAGATTATTGTTACTTTTGGGTGGAACTAGTTCCCTAGAGGAGCAACCATGCATGGAATCATTAGAAATATGGCCATTCAATGTGTCAAGGGTTACCTGGACCCCTATGTTAGACACATGTTTGGGAATTTGAGTTCACCATGCCATTTTTGATACAAGTGACACATATATGGGTATCCATGGATGGAATCAGTGGAATTTGTAACATTAGAGACTCTTACAGTTACCTTTGGGATTCATTATAGTTTTCCATAGATGGGATTAGGACTCCACCTTTGGATTTGAAGGATTTATTACATGTACATATTTGAGTTTTCTTATTTAAATTAAGATAATTATTGAATAATTACATAGGAATGTTATCTCCAAGTCAAGTCACATGATTTGGGTATTTATACCTTGGTTGATTCTTTGTGATGGCCGATATAATTATCTTATCACTTATTCAGGAACCTAGTTTAAAAAATATGGCTTAGGCTGAATCTTGTGATATTGTTCGAGTGTCCATTCAAAAACCTAGACCAAAGTGTTTATTTATTTATTTTTGTATTTCCCTTCATTTATTATTATGGTACACCGTTAATTTATTTATTTCAATAAATTGATTGGCCTTGAAGTTGTGGGTGGAAGACTATTGAGGTTGAATCTCACACCATAAGAGGTACACCATTGGTACCCAATATGATTTCATGATTTTAGGTATGGATGAGGTGAATAATGCAACTTTCGATGCTTAATTTATTTACCAATCCAGGATGAAGTATGGGGTATAATTCCAAGCCTGTGCTTGAGGTTCTTGTTGTATCAATTCATTATTTTTGTTGTTTTTTTCTATAACATGTGTTATAAGTCTTTATCATTTAATCCCCATTAAATTTAATTTCTTATAACATTATTATCATCACCAGTGATATCTATTTTTTCTTCAATTTCACTTGTTTATTTGCATTTCGTGGTTTATTTTTATTATATCCACTACTATCAGTTCCTTACGTCTGATTCTTCAATTTTATCTTTTATTTTTTTCATCAAAGATCAGTTTGATCTCGGAGGATAATGTATCCCAATAGTCACACTACAAGGCTTCACTGCGACTCGTAAGCCTATGGTGTTCGAAGAGGTACACAAGAGGTCTTGCGTCGAACTACATTGGGGAACTATTTGGTTGAAACCAGTGAGGGATGCTAGATATTGGTTTAAAATATTTTTACTTTTTTTATTATTGATTTGGTTTATACAAGAGACAAGGATATTAAACT
The DNA here is from genome assembly GCA_963277665.1 of Viscum album. Lineage (NCBI taxonomy): Eukaryota > Viridiplantae > Streptophyta > Magnoliopsida > Santalales > Viscaceae > Viscum > Viscum album. The sequence continues at coordinate 1,136,297,266 of OY728153.1, read as the reverse complement.
TTTGTAATGATCTTGTTCTTGGGAGTATCTTACAAACATAAATGGTAAACCCCAATATCCTGGGTAGGGTAAATGCTGTTATTTCTTTTTTTACAGATTCATTGATTTCACTAAAGGATAAATCACATGGCTAGGGATTGTAATATTTATTATGTTATTTGAAATCGTTTTCTAGGATTGGCCTGATTTTATGAGGGAAAATTAAAGCATTCATCATTCTAGGCTCTCTAGGACTTAAATGTCATTAATTGTGGCGTTCCATGTATACTTATGAGAATGAATTTCGTATTCTCCATCTGACTATTTTTGGTGAATTTTTATTCATTCATTTTAGTGATTTTATTATTATACATAAAAAGGTTCCACATTTTCCTATTGAAAAAATATATAATGGAAACCTAATGAGTTTTCCGTAAACTAATAGTATTTTCATACATAGGTTATAGATAACATCCTCTCCCATTTATAATTTCATGTTAACCCATGGACCATTGATCACAAGGACTGGAACATTTTATGGTTATAATTAAATGGATGCCATATTTATATTTTTAAGGTGTATGAGTCCTTATAAATTGTAAATTATGATCAAATAAATTCAACCATTTAATAAGTGATTTAAATATATGAATGAATTAGAATGAATACCATATTTAAATGAAATTTTCTATAAGATATGTAGTGTTAGCTATAGACCCTGACCATCATGAGTAGTGGTTATTAGTATATGTCTTTTTTTTATCTATTACCTTTTCCCATCAAATATAAAAGACTCTAGGAGCATACAGAGGGGTGTTTTTTAGTTGGATTGCCTTATCCCTATCCTTCATGAAAGGTTTTTCTTTATCACCATTCTTTTATGAAATAATTATTTTCCGAGTACTGTTCATGGAAATTAAAGATATGTCAAACTATGATGTCCTCATTTCATTTGATAAGAGATTGGAAATAAACACGCTCCATAGCTAGAGGTCCCTGAGCCACCCGTGATACCTTTTAAAGGGCCACCATAGGCAACTCCCAAAAATCTTCAATTGGGAAACGATTCTATGTTCCATGATAGTTTTATTTGGTTCATGTAGTAGGTTTAGATTTCTCCTTGACCTACCCCTATAATGGAATATATGACTGACGACTTTTAGGAGTGGCATCCTCCAACCTTCTTGGGGGATGGTATAAATCATGATGATGATTCTTGGTTAGAATCTATGGTATCAATCATTGACCATCAAGATACACCCCGAATGTGTAGGTTCAAGATAACTACAAATATTTTAAATGACACCACCATGTTCTTATGTGACATCATCTCTTAGGTTGAGATAAGTTGTGGTGTGGTTTGGGTAGACTTCTAGACATCCTTACAGGATCACTTATTTCCAAAACAAATCTAAGAGAGGAAACACAATTGAGTTCATACATCATTAGTACAACTCAATGATCGTTCTATAATATTAGTTATGCTTCATAAATAGCCATTGTTTCACTCCATCTATATGTACTGATGAGTTTATGACTTGAATCCTTTTTGAGTATGGGATTTGGAATGTTGTTCGATCATAGGTAAATGTATTTCGGTTGACTGCAAACTCATAGATAATGAACCCATACATAATTAAAATATTAAACCTTAGTGAATAAAGAAATGTGAGAATGGGAGGTTATATTACAAGGAAGGTAAATAGTTAATCTAGTAGTAGGAAACACCATTTCATGGGTGCACATGGGGGATGGTCCAGGTAGGTGACATGGACTGACAGATCTACGGTATTTCACCAAATTTTCAGTCTCAGATATAAGAATCCTTACTGCATGGTTAACTCTATTGAATTCTGAGAACATGGAAGGGTAAGTCCCATTCAGTATTCCAACAGTTCATTTACTTCAATATCCAGTGATAGGACATTCATACTGACACCACTATCATTTATTAGATCATAAAATTATTTTGATAATGTGATTTGGTCTTATACTAACTTATCAGACCAAGGTGGTGGTGGCTATGGATGAGGTATTCATGCCCCAGAGCTTTTGCGACATCAGACTGGGTCTCCAAAAGCTATCCATACAATATCTCAAGGCCACATATCAATCCATATTTTTTAAATTCATCCTGCACCTGATGAGAATAAACTGGGGACATCTATGTTTTGAGGTATAATTCTGGTAGCCTATACTTTCGTTTATCCCCTTTTATATATAGCTACATCACACTATTTTAGATCTACTATGGTTGTGAAAATCGATATACCTGGAATATAGTACTTATGTGGATTCATGTCTCTCAACCATTTCATTGGGTTAAGAACTGTGGTTATACACCAGTTCAAAGAGTTCCCACTTGAAATATGTGGGTAACAATTCTTCTATAGTTTCTACATGCATGACATGACTGACTACGACATAATTCATAGTATGGACTAGCATTTTCCTTATCAGGCCCTTGTAGATTGTTATTATTTTTGTGTATCTTCTACCTTACTCGATGGAAACACATATATCCTTATGGGTAAATGAGAAATCCAAGAAATTCAATATGGACCTATGTTCTCTAGGCTTCGTGGAGTGACCAATAAATTGGTGAGTCTCGTTATGTTTTATTAAGTAATGTTGTTATAGTGTTCCCTCTGGTAGTGCATCATTTCAGGGATGTCTTCCCAAAACATTTTTTCAAATTTCTATTTGAGAGAGAGGTTATGTTCACTATTGGGCTTATTGAAGGTTTAGAACCACTATCCATTCTTTCTTATAGGATGACACATATAAAGATCCATACACCCACAATGAATCATGATGATTTATAGTGTAATTTTTTCATCTAACCCATCACATCTCCAAGGGGTTCAAATTACCTTTTTTCTAATAAGGAAGATGATACCATTCAGTTGTGCATGGGTTACCACATAGTGAACCAAGTTATGGTAATGATACCATATTAATTTCATTATATTTATGACCACATAGACCATATATTAATATTAATATTTTTCTATCATATTGATTTGATTTTGAACTACCATCAAGTGCATGTGAGATCTTCAGACATACCATGTATAGTGGGCCAGATCCCGTATGGATTGTATAAGTATATGTTCGTGTCATTCAGTCTGTATAACACATCTGTAGTCTTTAGGGATAGCTTAAATTGTGTATTCCACTCAAATCCTGATTCCTTCTTGATTGTCTTCAATGACGACATCTTAGTGTAACCATGCACTGGACACAACCATGCCCACAAACTTGAGATCATGCTTAGTACAATGAAAGTGAACCAACAATATACTTATCTCATTAAATTCCATTTTTTGATCTTCAAGATTCACTAATTGGGTCATAAAAAAATTAGGTAGGTGTTTCATTTGTCCCATATATGGTCATCATCATGGATTCAAGGAATATTCTTAATAAAGTATTTTAAATACATAAGTTCTTAGTGATGGTATGATATTATAGGTGATTCACCTAGGATTAATCATCCCTTGAAGCACTGCTAAAGGTATTGAACAGGATGTTTGTGAAATTCAACATGACTAAAGATTGTGAGATAGGTTTTCTATAGTTAAATGGAGGTCTGCCTTTATCACCAATACTGATTTTTCTTAAACTAGGTAGAAGATATACAAAATTTTGTGATGCTTCAGGATTTAGATAAGGTACAGTTCTAATGCATGGTTATCATGTTGTATCATATGAATCCTTCTATTTGAGTCATCATTAAGGGATTTATCCTATAATTGAACTCAATCTAGAAGGAATGGTTCCTGATATGTTCTATTGGATTCAAAACATGATGGGAGAGAGGTTTATTCCATAAAAAATTTAAAAAGTCTCAAATATATCTCAAAACATTTAGAATTTAATATAAGGCATTATATGTTGGTTTATTACTTGAAAACATTCAATTTTGATCATTATTAGCCCCAATGTAAATTTCAAACCTTGTTCCATGAGTCAGAAGATTATAATGAAAGCCTTCAAGGAAGATATCAATGAGTGGGAGTTGATGAATCTATTTTCTAAGAGGAACTATGTGTTTTAGGAAAATCGTTGGAAGAAAGTCTTATTTTCTCTGGTAGTGACATACTCTCTTATAGAGCGGGTCTGGTTGGGGATGTTGTTTGATTCTTTTGGCCTCAATTTGAGTGAGATAAATACAAGAGAAAACCCGCCACCTTATTTGTATATTGATGAAAATGAAACCATACTATTTCATGTGCATTGTTTGGTGACATATAATATATAAGATGAATTGATGAGGGAATATCATGCCTCTATTTGGGATGTTCATCCTGGGATTACAAAAATGTACATGGATATATGTCTTCGTTATTAGTGGCCTAGTATGAAGAGGCGGATTGTAGGATTTATCACTCAATGATCCACATGTCTGTTGGTGAAAATAGAGAACCAGTGACCTAGTAGGATTAAACATAATTTCCCCATTACTAATTTAAAATGAAATGATGTAACATTGGACATCGTGATTTGATCTCTGATAACCTCTTGGGTAAGCGATTTATTATGGGGATCATCAATAGGTTACCAAGGCTACACACCTCATATTGACCAAGGAGTCCTTAACAGTGGATGAACATGGGTTTCATGATATCCATGAGATAGATTTCCTTAATGGTTCTCCTAATTATATCATTTTTAATAGATATACCCAGTTTACATCGCATTTCATGGAATTGTTTAAAAATGAAATACATTAACAGGTTCTGTTGAGTACTTTATATCACCCTCAGAGTGACGGGTAGTCTTAGAGGATGATATGTGTGTTGATAGATATGCATCAGTCATACATTCTTAATTTTTGAGGTTCAAGGGAAAATAATATCCATTATTTTTATTTTTCATAAAACAACATCTTTCAATGAATAATCCAATTGACTCAATATGAGGCCCTTTACAGTAGTCCATGTCATTCACTTTTATGCTAGCTAGAGGCAGGCGAGGCAGCTCTACTGGGTCCTCATCTTATTTAGGATATTTCAAATAATGTACAAATAATCCATATAATTTAGTTTAAACTAAGTATATAATGAATACTTATTATGATCATAAATTTAGACCTCTCTAGATTGAGGTGTGAGATTATTAATTTCTATGTGTATCCTCTATATTAGATCCTAGATGAATTCAAGGTCAAGAGAAGTTATCACCCTAGTATATCTAGCCCTTTGAGATAGTGGAAATGGTTAGGCCCATATCCCATTTGTTTTCGTTAACTAATAGGTACCATTATATGGACGAATTATTCCATGTATCATATATTTTCTAGTATAATGATGACATGCCTGATTCGTTTAACTAAGATAATATTTAGATAGAGTAAGATTCTTCTTTCAATGAGCATCTAACATGTGTCATTTATTAGAGCACGAATTCTCTTCGAGGGAGGTTAGCTCATCTATTATGGTTTTTATGGTGGAACAGACATATTCAAGATGGTACTTGGGAGAGGGAAGTATATGCTTGTGAATAGTTGCGAGAAATCATCTCAAAAAATGCTTCACCGCTATTAGAATGGAAACATGGTAGTGAGTTGTCTTAATAGGGTATGTTGTTACATATTGGATTTTCTCATAAGCATAGACCATTAATTTTTAGTTTAAATTACTTTTTTATCCCTTTAAATGTTTCATAAGGGAGTCAAGAAGGCCACTGGGGCCACGGGGGCATATAGGGATTATTAGGAACACACAATTCTAGAAATTGAAGATGCAGACTGGGAAGCACTATTAGTTGAAACCATGTAGCCCAGCCAACACAATTTCAATAGACCATGAGGTTGTGAAAAATGGGTTGATGTGATCAGATTGGGATTTCTAGGATCATGAAGCCCTAGGCGTATCACTATGTGGTGCTATAAAGTTTTGTGGTAGAGACAATTAACACAGTTGGTGACCAGTTTGGCCAACCAGGTTTCAAAATTGTGAGACCTTGTTTTATAGGATGAAAAAACCAATTTTCCCATAATTAATATTTTAACCTATTTTCCCTCCTTCTGACCTTAATCTCTATTGGTGGAGCCATCCTCTCTCTCACACAAGATCCCTCTTCCCCTCTTCATAGGATTTTCCATAACTCTTTCAATTAGACTCCTAGTATCAAGCATCAAAACTCCTTTCATAGATCATGGTATGCTATATCATCCTCTCCTTTCTATTTTGAGTTTCATCAATCCACTATTGTGAAATTTAGGTGTGCCTTAGTTTACCCCATTTTCAGGGAAATTGAAGATTTCTTTGATATCTCATGTTATATATAATTCCAAACATTGAAAATGGATGAGTGGATTTCTACTTCATTGAGGTACGTGGTGAATGTATTTACCACATTTTTTATTTTTTTAAATGAGGTATATTTTTCCATGTGCCAGATCCTTTATGTGATTCTTTAAATGTTTTAAATAAATTTATTTAATTGTTTTTACATGTTTTGTGTGACCTTAACATATGATGAAATCATTTAGTGGGTTGTTCACTGTTTCATTGGCCACACCTTAGGGTGTGCCACCTTAATGGTGTAATTTATAATTCCATAAATGTATAACCACTTTTTTGTATGTTTTTAATCTCAGTATAATTCCATAAATTTATTAATTAAATTTGAATGAATGGTAATACATGGGTTAGGTCCCCTTTATTAAATTCACAATAGTTCATGCTTTGATTAGATTTATGCTTTATTCCTTAAGTAATTGATTATACTTGTTTTCACATATGTAGGCTCAGTAGTCAAAATTATCATTCGTCATTTATATATCACACTCTGCACATTATACATTGATCTAGTTTCATAATTCCATGTGGTTACTTATTTATTCCATAATTCATTAGCTTGGGTTTGATGATATTCATGGTATATCTAGTTAGCATGTGATATTTTCAAGTCATATTGATTAGATGTTATTGTATATACTATGCATTTTTATATGTTCGTTAGATTCCATGACTCACATATGGCGGAACATGAGAGAAAATGGATCTGGACTTAAGGCTTTCATGGATATATTCATCTTATTTCATTTGGATCGAGTTGATGTACTGAGAGTGATGGTTTTTCATTACTTGTATGGGATCTCATGGTGGATTTATTATTCTTATGTGTGACATAAATTCCATAGGAAATATACCATGTATGGAAACATTGGTACAATGGATACACCACACCTCATGTGATTCTCAATCCCCTATGTGATATAATTGGAATGGTCTTAGAGTTCACCATGAAAACAAAAAAATACCAAGTATGCCTACATGGGTTGAATTATATGGAATAAATGGAATTTTTTATATCATATACTCTTATAGTGTCCATTGGGATTCATTTTATATCAACATGGATGAGAGTATGAGGTCATATTTGGATTTTAAATATTTATTGTTTTACATATGTTATGTCTCTTATATATTTTATGACTATGATTGAATGATGACATGAGATTTTGACCACCAACCCGATAGAATAATATTAAGTTTATTAAACATTGTTTGTTTCTTCGGGATAGAAAGTATAAATATTGTATCACTTGTTGTGGTACCTTGGTTCAGAATTCTGAATTAGGAAAAACTGGTCGTATCGATCAAATCCCCATTTAGTATACCAGAATGAAGTGTTTAATTAATTAATTAATTATTACCCTTATTTTATTATTATGGAAAAATCCCATTTTTTTATTTCATGAAATTTATTATCCTATAAACCATAGGCATCGACCTACTAAGATTATATGTCACAATGATGGGTCCTGTAAATTTTTTCAAAGAGAAATTTAATACTCTGATGAACATGACAAAGGAAGCAAAAACAAAATGAACAATGAATTGATGAATAATAATTGAAGAAGCCAAATTTTTTTGAAATTAGTGAAGAAGAACTATGAAGAAAATATCCTTCATAAACTATCGCTTCACATGGATATCATCTTTGTGTGGCTTCCTTGAACTAATTAGTTCGTGGGATGGAGGAAATGGCATTGATCACCTTTCAAAAGAAATTTTTTCTCGGAAGGAGGTAGAGAAACCCACCCCACATATGATCCCATGCGAACACAAATAGTTCTCAATCGAGGCGAATCATGTAGCTTCCGAAGAATGATACAAAATCATTTGTTGGTCTAATATAGTGATCCTCACTGCTGCACATGATGATCCCATGCATGCATTGATGAATTTGTCTATGGATCGGTTTGGTCATGTAGGTCTATATAAAATACTCTCTATGGAACAACTATATTGTACTTCCACTTCTATATTAATGTTCCCTTAGGTAGACACAATATGAAGACCTTTCCAAGGGAGGACTCGACTGATTGAAGGAACTAAAGAAGATATCACTGGAAAAATATAAAACATTCAAAGAATACCCAAATCTATAACCATCCACATAAAATTAAATAATTAAATAGAACACTAATTTTAGAGTGATATCCTATATTTTATGGTGGATTAATTTCTCTCAAAGTGTTAATGAATTTCACCTTATTCAATATGTAATTACTCATATCCATATAATATGCGGTTGGAATCCTACACCATGGTTTAAATCATTACATGAATGGATCCTAGCCCCATGTAGCATCAGACTATGTGGACAAGTATCAACGTCAGATAACACAACTCTATGTGAATATAACCTAGTTTCCCATAGAAAAATTATACGTAGACCAAATCCTAGTCCATTTACCATCATGGTACATAGACAACTGCTTCACCCACATAGTAACATGCACTAAAGGGGAAACCTTTTCCCGCATAATGAAATGGTACGAGGAATGGGGTATTATTTGGTGTTTTACCCCTGTATTCATTCATTTACTTATATTTCCATAGAATTATCCATAACCCCTCCACAAACCGGTTCGATGGTACTAGTCCATTTATTCTTCAGATTTCATCAGATATGTATGGTAAAACCTTCAAGTGAATCATCATTCCCTTCTGAGTTTACATACCCATAGAAAGAAGAGTCATGTATGTAATCTCCAAAATAATTTGGCCCCTGAAATTCCACTAAGTTTACATTGCCATGGAAATGTAGATTATGACCATGGGATTGTCACATGTAACTCTCTAATCTAGAGAATAAGGGTAATATTTGGTATTTCCCTTCAATAAAGTCTACTCATAAATAAGGGAAAATCATATTTTTTTCATTGATGAGAAATCATGCTCTTACCCTTTCCTGTAAATTGGCCTAGGGAACTCCATCTGTGGTAATCCCACCAACCACCCTTCTAAGGATTTTTCATATCACTGGTATCTACCACCATCATCCTCCTCATTTTCCACTAGTATCATGGAGAATGTGGGAGGTTTTTCATATCTATGACTTCCTCTTATTTCTCACATAGATCATGACTCACGTGGTCTTAGATATATGTGAGAATACAAAAATCCTCAAGATTCACTAAACTATATGATCTATGAAAATTATAACTCATATCTTAATCAAGATATGTAGGACTCCTATCTATTTCTTGAGCTCGATGGGCCTTCATCATATATATATCCCAACCACAGGTAAACTTTCCTCGTTTTCAAGGAAATCTACAATAATTCCCCCTCAGATGAGCCACTTCAATTCATAAGTCACAGCTTCTAGAACTCATGTACATTAATTACAAACTATCTTGGATACGTAGGAAATATCCATGAGGTTCAATCCTAATACTTCATGTATCTCAACCACTCCATCATTTTTCACACCAGATCACTCTCATCCTAATGACATTACATTAAATTATATTAGTCACCATAATATGTGGGTTTTTCCTCTCACGGTGATATGTAGGAATCAAATCTTACTGGCTTTATCCCAATATTGAAACAATTATTGTCCCCTTGGATGATGATAAACTCTAATGCACCATCCAATATTGATCAAAACTAGTTTTTTATAATTGAACGACTAAAAAATTTCATATTTTTTCATAAGAGGGTGACATTGATGAGGAACCTCAAATAAATAAACATGTCTCAAATAATGGAAAACCTTATAATCATACAAATAATTCTGATCCAATGTGTATTCATGATGGATCATGTGACCACAGAATAATATGTGGACACATTATTGGTAATGAACAATGTATTCATGAACATGTGAACATGGATTAAATCTATAAGAGTGTCTCATAATAAGACATATTTCCCCCCAAAATGTTTTAATGAGAACTAGTTCCCATCCTATCAACCAATCCATGTTCTTTAGTGTTTTTGGCCAAATAATACAATAAACTTCTGCCTTTGGAATCTAAGTCTATGAATCATGGATGTGATAGCCATTGGCTATTTCTGGATACATGAATAAACCAATTGGAAACCATCCAAGGATATTTTACCCAACTTGTAGTATTTGAAAATAATCATAACCCCATGAATGTACTATTTGGACCCAACACAATTCGGGTCGAAATAAAATGATGAGTCTGATGTAAAACATGTATTTGTGTATCAAATGTTGTGTTTATAACACACTGATCTGAGTGTTCGCCTAGAATGATACCCTCCCCATAGTGGAGGATACATGACAGGTCCTCTGATCAGTGTAATATTTTAAGCCAAATCATCAATAGCAGCCGGAATTCTAGAACTTGGTGTCCCCATTATCTGTCTCTAATCGTTTCAGGATCCAATCACTAGAACATGACCACGAGTACCTCTATTATATCTAGGATCAAGATGATGTTGACACCCATTACTTTATCCCTGATGGATAGGGTTCTAACTCAAAGAACCGTGTTGGAAGACATCACCACCAATGTCATGCCACCTGCTATCCTTCTTATGAATATGATACAGCACAAATGGCTCTTGTTGAGGTTCAATGAACATAGGTCCCCATGATGCCCTCCATGAGAAACGAACGAGTAAACACGATAATGTCATCACCCTGGTTACTAAGGAAGTGATCTGCCATGAAAATACCATTTAAAAACATGGGGATGAATATATCTCAATTCCATCTTCTGAATAAATCCATGAATATATGGTGACATCCCACAAGATATCACAAGTTCATACCATTACTCACCAAGGACATCGCACAAATATAGTGGAATATTATAGGTAGATGTTAATCTGTATCAATACACACGATGCTAGTCACCAAAATAGAATGGAAAACTATAGGCAGAAACATTTCCATAAAAATAATAAATCCCACTAGTAAAATAATATGGAAATAAAATATGTTAAGTGTCAAATTCCTACTCCCTCATACCAATCCCATCGGTGAAATATGATTGCAATCAATTATATGAATTTGGGAATTCTTATTGATGAATATCAATCTCTTCAGAAAAAATAAAGTGGCAAATGAGTATATGAAAATTAATACTCCCCAATATGAAGCCCACCATTCCAATAAAGTGGAAGCTAGACGAAACAACTTTAAAATCCCAGCTATAAATTAGGGGCAGACTCGTTCCTCTATACAACACAAGAGAACATTCAGTAACAACAAGTAGTTCTTGGAGGACCAATGTAGGTACAAATTCTTGCTCCAACATCAGAAATGGTATTTATCCCTATTCTAACCAAACACATATCTCAACACATCTTGAAAATTTGGGATGATTAGAAATAAATTATTGATCATATCTGCATGACCATTCAATATGTGATCACACCCACAATAATAATAAGGAGTTGGGGCCAAACCCCAATCTCCCAATGCGGGGTGACTCATGCACATGATAATTTATTCACTCCATAGTAGACCTGAATACCTACTCTATTAGAGGAGGGTCAATGGATATATTCGGCAATACACTGACAAGTATATTGAAAAAAACATGTTCATACTTGGGGGAATCGGTCCACCATGGGGGACACTCATTGGAAGACAGATATCCCAATCCATACTCAAGATTCCTATTGGAACATCCTAGTGACATAATGGGAACTAAACAAACAATAAACCAACTATGAAATTTGTTACCAACATTAGGCGGCCCAAGTGGTCTGGAAGATAGAACCAAAAAATGAAACATGATAGTGGAAACTGGAAAATGATGTTAACTTTCACGATCATGTTATTATGGGAGCTAGATCACTTGATTCCATCAAGAACCTATCAATATATTCTTAAGATCCCTTCCACCCATTTAAATTTATGGGTGTTGTGAAGAAAATACAATGTTATTCCATTAAGTATTTTTATGATCTGATCTATAGTTCCTCCTAGATCACCCATGGGGACATACTTCATGGGAAATAAGGGATCAATCATCATAACATATATCCTTATGAGTTTCATGGTAGACCTCCCCTGACCCAATATTTGAGAACTAGAAGGTCCTCCCTGTACTTTCATCCACCCTGATGGAACTCCCCAAGGTATATGATGCAGAAAGTATCCCTATAGTCAAATTTAAAGCTATGATGGTAGTCCTCCCCATTAAGGGAATCTCTACAAAGGCTCTCCCGGTAGTGAAATCCAACAATGAGAAATTCCTCCCCTAATTTTAGTGTATCTCGTAGGCCCACACTAGGATGCACACTATAGAAATTATCTCTTTATTCAGAAATATATCCATGGTGGTAGCCCTCACCATGATGGTAGTCACTATGAAATCCATCCTTGTAGTGACATCAAGAATATAGAAGGTCCTTGTAACGTCCTAGTTCAAGAAGCCACCCAGAGGCTCCTCGTACCCGGTAGGTCACATGGCCTCAAGCGCATATCCCCGAATGCTAGAGGCTACCGACTAGAAGAGAGTGTGTTGGGTGTGATAGTGGGGAAACTATGCGCACATTGGCAGAGTAACACAGCGGATAAAAAAAATGGAAATAGAGGAAGCAGTAAACAAGAAATAAGTAGATAGAGGAATTATTAAATAACTGGAGCAACTATATAAAACGATGCATGATACATATTTCTAGGAAGACATCCAAACAAGTCATAATGCTGAATACAGTACTAATCCAAAGCACAAAAGAAAAACAATTAAATAACTCGTCAGAATCGCAAGCCATATCTTGTTCCCATGCTCTCCAGCTCCACATCAATCATGTACCTCATGTTGAAGGGAACTTTCCCTTATCTATACGAGAAAAAATATAATCAGTTTGGGACCAAAAGAATGACCCAAACTGGGTGTGAGACTAATCCCAGTTGGAAACCACCAAAATATATGTACCTAATAGTCAGTGAATATATATGGAAGGAAAAAATTAAAAGAGTAGTAAACAAGGAAGTACTCAGCAATAATAATTCCACAGTTTCAATGAATTAAATTCCATATATCATATAAGCAGCTAATCAACCTAGTAACCCGCTGGGAAGAACACATAGCCTATCCCCTTTGGTTCAGTAATTAGGATATAACAAATATTCCTTAAGGAAGAACTCATAGTAAATTACCCTTATAGTCATAAATGATTAAAGACTCTCTAAGGAAGATCACAAGTTCAATTACCCCTTATAGTCAAAAGTAATTTAAAGACTTTATGAGGTACCTTACACGGTCAATTCCTCTTATAGTCTACTACACCAGGTTCTCATAGCCCTATGTCAGTCAAACGAGCATAGTAATGAAATATAGCTAAAGTAAACCTTAAGAAAAACTTGGATAATAGTCTATAACATATTATCATGTTAGAATAAACAATCACACTCTATCCCAAAATACTAGGAATGGAAATAGTCAAGAATCCTAACAAGCTTACCATGACTAAACGGTCATAACAAACATTCATGGGAAAACACGTACAAATAATAGAAATTAAACATATTCACATTCCATTATCATCTAACCATGAAAAAAATCTTAGCAGGACATTAACAGGGTTAAAACGGTAAACACGCAATACCCTGTTGAAGTTATTCAACAAAATTTCACATATAACTCAATGAATTTAAACGGAAAAGCACAAACCATATGCCTTGGTGTTGGGAGATCTTTATACATGAACCTAGAGACCTGAATCACCAAATAACAACATAGATCTATAAAAACATCTAAAATGTCCAATCAAAGATATCTCATGAGTGAAGAGAAATCAAAAGAAGGTGTTCAAGAAGAAGAGATAAATCTCTGATGCGATTCCAACACAACTGAAGAAGATCATTTGGGAGAATAGATGCTCGATCTATGGATTAGAGAAGATTCGCACCATACTAATGCTCTCAGTTGTGTTCAAAATATAAGAAGACCTTTATGTTGATTATATGTGACCCCAGACCATTTAATGAAAAAATATTGTACACTACATGTACTTTTGAAGTACACAACATGTATGTTTCCTTAACAATCCCTAATTTAGGCGCCTCATAGGTCACCACACATGGCCATGTGAAAGGCCACTACACCACCAGCACATGGCTACCCTATCACGACCAATCCTCGGGGCCCATGTCGTGACTACGCCAAGCCTGCCTTCTATAGGCCAGGGGCTGGCGACTAGCTCCAATGGCATAAATCCCTATGTTGGGAAGGAATTTACTTTATAGAAGTAACACACACACAAACAGAGTAAGCTATAAGAAAAGCACGAAGTGTATACTGTATACAAAAAGCAGTGCCGAACATAAAGGGGCTAGAAATACAAGCCCAACAGTAATGTACAGGTACATCAGACAGAAAGTACAACTAAAAAGGGACAATATCTGAATAGGACAGCTCCTGGAACGTCCGCCGAGTGTCCTACCTGAATGGTAGGTACAGATTTCCACCTCAGCACTCTATGTCTATCAGTCCACTTAGTGTACCGTCTCACTGTGTGGTCCACCTCTGGGTACTGTCTGGTCCTGGCTTGCTCTCAGCCTCCGTCAACTTTTTCTGTTGTCTGCATCCCACACAATGAGGTGTGCGCATAGCCCATGATGGGGTGAGTATAACGATACTCAGTAGAGACCCTGAGACCCTCAATGTCTCACAAAATCCACAAATCATAAAACATAGTCGAATGATACAATCAAGAAGTATCAACCAACTCTACTTAGGTATATTCCCATACATATACCTAAGTTACCAGTCATAGTCCGGCTCCAACTCTCCAGACCAACCACATTCTATTCCACAAGTGTAGAAACAATCCACAAAGAAAGTAAAACACAAGGTGTATCCCATAGGTACAACTCACATAATAAATCCATGTAGTCTTCTCCACAAGCCATCCACAAAGAAACATCCATGAAGAAACATCCACCCTTACATAGTTATATTCCCATACATATACCTAAGTCTTCAAGAGTACACATCTCATACATGAGGTAAACCCAAAGGTAAAGACTCATCTCACACCAGGTATACACAACTTAGAATAGAGTAATAAATCATTAGTTGTAGCCAATGAATCATCTTTCATTGTCAAACAACAAATACCTGTAGAAACCTGAAATAACAGTCTGTCGTAGTTGTCGATCCTATGACGGATCTCTGTATAAATGTTTCTATTATCGAACCCATGATGGATTCAGTATAGTCTCATTGTTGTCGAACCCATAGAGGATTCAGTACTATATCATTGTTGTTGAACCCACGGAGGATTTAGTCCAGTCTAGTTGCTATCGAACCCACAGAGGATTCAGTCCAGTCTTGTTGCTCTCGAACCCATGGAGGATTCAGTCCAGTCTCATTGTTGTCGAACCCATGGAGGATTTCGTCCAGTCTCTTTGTGGTCAAACCCACATAGGATTCAATCTAGTCTCGTTTTTTGAACCCACGTAGGATCAGTCTAGTATCATTGGTGTCGAACCCACAGAGGATTCAGTCTAGTCTCATTGCTATCAAACCCACAAAGGATTCAGTCCAGTCTCGTTACTATCAGTTCTAGGGTTCCCGCAAACAAAACACCCGATTTTGGGAGGGTCCGCTCCACAATACATGTGTCAATACTTCAATAAAGTCCTGAGTTGATTTATCCCGTAGTTCTGTCTCATAAAAAAAGATACCCAACATGACAGACGGCGCATAAATCAGACGCTCGGTCTGAGACTTATTGGTTATTCCATTCTGTGGGCCTGGTTGGATTTACGCTCATTCCAAACCCGCCCATTTTCCAAAGTTTTCCACAACTCACATATAGTATCTCAAAACTAAATTCTCTTCATGAGAGTCCCAGTGCCATAAACGACGCATCGATCGGACGCGCGGTCTAGAATTTATATACGTTTAAGAGAAACGGTCTCGGCCTGTCCAGCCCAGTGGGCTGGAGGTTCAGCCTAACCCAGTTTGGAGGTTCTGACCTAGCTGGGGGTCGGCCCAGCCCAGTGGAGCATGACCCACCTAGGGAACTGGTCCGGCGAGTTTGACCTGGGTATGGGGTCATCCCGGCCCGGTGGGGTGCGTCCCACCCGCGGTTGCGGGCCGGTTCAGTTCACCCGACAGTGTCGTGTAGCGCCAACCCTCCATGCTGCCCGGCCAGCCGAAGTAGGCCAGTTTTATCCGGCGTGAGCGGCTGTGGATGCCGGCCATGGTTCCTCTTCAAGAGGTGCTAGGTGGCATCGTAGTTTCCTCAGCCTAGCCGCGTCGACCGGTTCGCCTACCGAGTGGCCCGCGTTGTGGGCCCCGGTCTTCTTCACAGCACGGAGCCATGGGGGTATCGTGTTCCTCCAACCTGGCCGGTTTGATTCCTCCGAGCGGCCCCCAGATTCGGGATGCAGTTTCCTCATCACCGCTGGCGCAATGGCGTCGGTCCACCACCGCTGGGCCTAGGCTTGGCCTAGCCTTCGATCACTGATGCCTTTCGTCTCCGCCATATCAAGACTGTGGCCACCATCCTCCGGCGTAGTGCAACAGCACCACGCCCTCTCAGCTCTGCCTCTATTTTCAAAGAACATAAACCAATGAAGTGACGTTAGGCCATGTTTTTTCAGCCCGCTCCATCCACATTATATGATAAAAAATGGCCACCGTCGAATAAATTAAACATCGATGAATCAAAGATAAAATTTTATTCAATTAAAATAAAACAAATCCCCCTAGATTGTAAACGGTGCTCGCTCGGCGGAGTCTCGGCAAAGAGGGAGGATTTCGATTTCATTGATGTCGGTAATCATTCGAGGATGGAGTGTCATCAACATCCTTGCTGGCAGCACCCACTCATTTAACGCAGAAGGAGGTCACGGAAAGGAAGAAGACGCGTCATCATTCTTTGGTGGAAACAATGTTCTTCGTCGAGAGGATGTCGTTCCACATTGGTGGTTTTTTTCATGTTCTTCGTGGGAAGTACA
Source organism: Viscum album (assembly GCA_963277665.1). Classification (NCBI taxonomy): domain Eukaryota; kingdom Viridiplantae; phylum Streptophyta; class Magnoliopsida; order Santalales; family Viscaceae; genus Viscum; species Viscum album. Next base: position 1,136,280,076 of record OY728153.1, on the reverse strand, counting down.
CTTTCTTCCTAATTCTCCAAGCCTCCCAAGATAATATGTCCATAAAATATAAAATAAAAACACACCACTTATTTAGAGGATGGATTAATGAATTCAAATGGATTCTAATTCATTTAGCCATATCCATTCATTAATTAAATGTTGAGTTGGCTCACAAAAAATGGAGGGATGAGATGAAGAGGCTCCCAATTTATAAAGGAAGTTTCATCCTCCTTATTTTGGGAGTTCAAGTGGTTTAAGGAGTTTAAGGGGGAGTTGAAGAGTTTGGACCATCTTGTAGGCCCAACCTTAGTTATATCCTCCCAAGGGAGCTTAGGCTGTGGTGGGCCCCACTCTTAACCATCACCTAGAGACTTTAACCACCTTTAAAATGAAAATGTGTTGCACAGAAATTTTTATTTAATTTTTAATTTTTAATTAGAAACCACAATTTATAACATCCATCCTGTATAAAACGCAACTGCTGTAATGGCCCCCTTAAGCGAATACAGGTGCTGCGAGTTCATCAGTGTCCTCGGATTTCGACTCTCAGCAACAGTTCAAAAGCTAGAAAACCCCGCATGTACGTTTACTGAACATTCTAGAACAAAAGTTTGGAAAATTATTTTCAGTCACCCTCGACCCGTGTCGGTCGAGGTTAGGATCTGCCTAAGTAAAACACTCTCCAACGAACCCAATGGTACTCTCAGATTTTCAATCCGAGATACTGTTTAAAAGTAATGAATTTTAAAATAAAATAATTATCACTTAATTATTTTATTTTCTGGCGAAAAACTAACTTTTCCCTGTGGCCCGCACCGGCCAATGTTTTTATCTGCTTAAATAAATCATGCCCTCATGAGTTCAAAAATCTTCAACTCCCACTTAAACTCCTTAATCCTCTTGAACTACCCAATTAAGGAGGATGAAACTTCCTTTATTAACTAGGACCCTATTCATCTCCTCCCTCCCATTCTAATGAGCCAACATAACAGTTAATTAATTAATGGATTTGGCTTTATGAATTTGGAGGGAAGAGAAAAAGAGTCTCCTAATTAATAAAGTAAGATTCATCCTCCTTAATTTGGGATTTCACAAGGTTTAAGGAGTTTATGGGTGAACTTTGGCTGTACAGGCCACCAAAAAAAGTTAGTTTTTTAGCCGCAAATAAAATAATTAAGTGACACTTATTTTATTATAAAATTCATAACTCTTAAATGGTAACTCGGATTGAAATCCAAGAGTATTGTTGGGTTCGTTAGGGCATGTATTACTTAGGCAGAGCCTAAACTCGATGAGCGCGGGTCGAGGGTGACTGATAATAATTTTCCGAACATTATTTCGGGTACGTTTAGTAAACGTACAAGTAGGTTTTTCTATCTTTTGAACCAGTGCTTAGAATCAAAATCCAAGGACACCGATGAACTATCAGTGCTAGTATTCGCTTAAGGGGACCTTTACCGCAGTTGCATTTTATGCAGGATAGATGTTATAAATTGGGGTTTCTAATTAAAAGTTAAAATTTAATTAAAAATCTATGTTCAGAACATTTTTATTTGAATGGTGGTTAAAGTATCTAGGTGATGGTTTGGAGCAGGTCCCACCTTACCCTAACCTCCCATGGGAGGATATAACTATGTGTGTGGCCCAAACGAGTTCCAAACTCTTCAAATCCCCCTTAAACTCCTTAAACCTATGGAACTCCCAAATTAAGGAGGATGAGACTTCCTTTACAAAATGGGAGCCTCTTCATCTCATCCCTCTATTTTTAACGATCCAACTCAACAGTTAATTAATGAATGTATGTGGTTTAATGAATTTGAATCCATTTTAATTCATTAAGCCATCCTTTAAATAATTGGTGTGTTTTTATTTTATGTTGGTTGGTTATATTATCTTGGGAGGCTTGGAGAATTAGGAAGAAAGTGTTCTTCCCATGATGAACATGAAGAAAATATCCAATGTGTAATGACGTCCTCTCGACGAAGAACTTTTTTTCCACTGAAGAATGACGACACGTCTTCTTCCTTTCCAAGACCTCCTTCCGCGTTAAAGGAGTGGGTGCCTCCCGCAAGGAACGTCGATGAAAGTCCATCCTCGAACATTTCCCGACATCAACGAAATGGGCGTCTGCCCTCTTTCCCGCGACTCCACCGAGCGAGCACCATATACGAGGTAGGGGGATTTTTTAATTTTAATTGAATAAAATTATATCCTCGATTATTCAATTATTACTTTATTAAATTGTGGCCATTTGTTATCATATAACGCGGAGGGTGTGGGTCGAACAAACACGGCCCGATGTCCCTCAGTTGTTTTATGTTGTTTGACGATGGAGGCAGAGCCGAGAGGGCAAGGTGTCGTCGCACTACACCGGAGGAAGTTGGAAACGGTTTTGAGGTGGCGGCGATCGAAGGTGGTGGCGACAGAATGTCGGGCCAGTCCGGCCACAAGGAGGAAACCGCTGCCCGCATCTGTGGGCAGCTCGTACGAATCGAATCGACTAGTCGTAGCCGGATGGGCTGGAGGACCGTGGAGCCCCCATGGCGCCGCACTTCAGAGAAGACCATAGCCCGCAACGCCGGCCGCTCGGCGGATGAACTGGTCATCCGCCAAACGGTCGGACTGAGGAAACTGCAGCGTGCTTGGCGTCACATGTAGAGGAACTGCGGCCCGCAACAGCGGGCCGCTCGCGCAAGAGAAACCTGGCCAGCTTCGGCTGGCCGGGCAGCAATGAGGGGAATTGCCACTTGGCACTGCCAGGTGACCCGATCCAGCCAGCAACCACGTTCCGGTTCCGCGGGCGGGCCGCACCCCACCAGGTCAGGCCGAGCCCCTATCCGGGTCGGACCCGCCGGGCCAGGTCCCTAGGTGGGCCGCACTCCATCGGGCCGTGTCGACCACCAGCCAGGTCGGGCCGACCCACCAACCCACTGGGCTTGACGGGCCTGGCACCTTTGCGCTCATGATGATAGGTTTACCCTATGAATGACTTAAGTTTAGTCGGCACGGTCCTAATGCGATAACTGGGTCTCGGTGATAGCACAACCACCCAGCCATAACATGGTCATCAGGTCGTGGCCCACCAGTTTCCCCGCAGACATGTGGTCCCCACCTAGGGGCCCACCAACTTGCCCGAACGTGTCATCTGACTAATGCTTGTCCCCACATGCCAACACATGTATTTTCTAGTGTACTTTTTCCTCACTCACAATCACCCTGGGAAACATCCCAGAATGTCACCCATCCTGATCACTACTCTAGGTAAGGCATGCTTAACTAGGAGTTCTAACTTGGTATGCTTCCAAAAAGGATGGTGCACCTTGTTAACATGATTTATATCATTTATTTATTTAATCCTTTATCATATGGGGATGTAACAATCACCACCCCCCCCCCCACTTAGAGCACAAAGTCCTAGTTGTTGGCCCTACATCTCAACCCAGGCAGTGCACCACACATAAGGCTCGGTTCCTCCTCTGATTTCAAATGTGACAACTGGGTCCCGATGATAGGACATCCACCCAGCCTTAACATGGTCATCGGGTTATGGCCCACCAGGAACCACCAGTTTCCCCGCAGACACATGGTCCCCACCTAGGGGCCCACCCATGTGCCCAAACGGGTCATCTGACTAATGATTGTCCCCACAGGCCAACACATGTCCTTTCCAATGTGCTCTTCCATCACTCGCACACACCCTAGGAAAATTTCCATAAGGTCACCCATCATAATCACTACTCCGGGCCATGAACTCTTAACTGTGGAGTTCTAACCAGGTATGCTCCCGAAAAAGAATGTGCACCTTGTTGACATGAGTCATCCAATTTATTCATTTAACCCTTTATCATTTGGCGATGTTACATACCCACGGTAACCGAGTACCCAGTGCGTACTTATAAAGTACACGATGTGTACATCAAAAAATTTCATGAAACTTCTTGTTTCCTCAAAAACACTAGAAAAAGAGAAACATACCAGAAAAGAAGATCCAGGTTCTTACATACTCCTCCCTTTAAATAAATTTGTCCTGAAATTCCCTAGAAAGGCGGTGTATAAGAAGATACTCCAAAAAACTCTGGCCACTGCGATCATACATCGACCTCCCTCTCCCAAGTCTCATCATATACTCTCACGTGTTCCATAGCACTCATACCATAGGAAAATACCAGCCATGAAGATCCATCATCCTTAGATCAACAATTCGGGTAGGATGCTCCTCGAATAAAGAATCCTCTTCCAACTCGACTTCCTTGGGTTGAAAATTATGAGATAGGTCTGAGAGGATACATCAATGCCAAGAAATGTAGAAAACGTCGTGTATATCCTGGTATCTCTTAGGCAATTTCAACTGATAAAAAACCAGTCCTACTCTCTACAAAACCTTAAATGAACCGGCATACCTCGACAAAATCTTACCCTATCTTCTAATCCACTAATTTCCCAAACTCGACATGAAAAACAAGAAAACACCCATCCTCAAACTCTAGATGTCGTCTCCAAAGATCAACATAATACTTCTACTGAGACTGTGCAGTATCCATCCTCTTTCGAATCAACTCTATCTACTTTGTGATCTCCTCAATAGGACGAGGTCCTAGCAGAGCTACCGCTCCTACCTCCAGCAAACATTAGGGTGGTCAGTATGGCCTATCATACGAAGCCTCATAAAGTGACATCTAAATAATTTATTGAACACTATTTTTGTTGGAAAACTCCACATGAGGTATGTGATTCTACCAAGAACCTAAAAAATATAGAATACATGCTCAAAGGATGTCCTCATGCACCTGAATCGTACGTTCGGACTATCCATCTGTCTAGGGGTGGTAATATGTACTCAAAATCACCTGTGTACGCAAAGCCTTCTGAATACCCTACCAGACTCAAGAAGAAAAACGTTCATCCCTTTCCGAAACAATGGAGTTCGTAACTCCATGTAGATGTAAAATCTCATGGATTTACAACCTTCCCAAATCATTACCACTAAAGGACTCCTTGATTGGAAAGAAGTGATCAACCATTTGAGTTAGTCAATGACAACCCAAACTGCATCATTCCCTTAATGTGACTCAACAAACCTATCATGAAATCAATCGCGACATCATTCCACTTCCACTCAAGAATGGGTAACCATATCAAAATCCCTTCTAGTTGTTGATGCTCCACATTCAGATGCTGACAGGTGGAACACTTCGTAACGAGACTAGGAAAATCTCTCTTCATACCTACCCACCAATACTGGTAGTGTAGGTCATCATACATCTTCGTGACGCCAGGATGAACATCCCAAACTGAGGAATGAAGGTCACGAATCATCTCCCTGCATATTTCTAGTGGAACCCATACGCACCCTTGGAAATGCCAGATCTCATCCTAGCCTATGGTCTATCCAGGAATCGGGGCTTCTCCTGACACAATCTCCCTTATGAATAGGCCTTCAGAATGTGATAACTGCTTCATTCGAAATCAATCAAAAAGTGTAGAGGTAACAACTACAGAATATATACATGTCTACCCCTGTCCGTTTTGCAACTCAAAATGCATCTCAGAGAACAGAGCTATAAGGTGCCAATCACTACTGGCCTCCAGAAATTCCTGTAGTTGAGTTCTCCTACTCAAAAAATTAGCCACAACGTTGCCTTTCCCTAGCATATAGGCAAGCTGATTGTCAAATGTCTAAAGGTACTCAACCCACCTTAACTATCTCAATCTTAGATCACACTGAGTGATGATGTAATTGATAATTTTTTGTTCAGTGAAAACCAAAAAACACCCTCCCATAAGATAATTTCTCCAACAGTGTAATTCATAAACAATAGCAGGAAAATTGAGATCAAGCATCAGGTAATTTCTCTCATGTGGCCTCAACTGCCAAGACCCGTACATAACGACTCCTTCCCCCGTCATAAGAACTGCTCCTAAACTGACACTCGAAGCATCACGGTAAACAATGTATATATTTCCCATCTCCAGAAACACTAGTATCATTGCTGAATTCAACCTCCCTTTCATCTCCTGAAAGGCTGACTCACAAGATTATGACCATAAGAACGCAGTACCCTTCTTAGTCAGACCTGTCAGTGGTTCTTCTAAATGTGAAAAGTCTTGTATGAATCCTCTTTACTATCCAGCCAGACCTAGAAAACTATGTACCTCAAAGACGTTCTTTGGATTCTCTTAGTAATCTACTACTCTCACATTATTTGGGTCTACTGATACTCATGTCTCGGAGATAACATGACCCAATAAGTGAATTTGATCCATCCAAAATTGTCATTTTTAGACCTTAGCATATAACTGATACTCTCACAGTGTACTCAAAATGATCCCAAGATGTCTGGCATGGTCATGTAGAGTGGGAGAGTACACCAATGTATCATCCACAAAGACAACCATGAAAGAATCCAATTATGGATGGAATACCCAGTTCATTAGTGCCATGAAGATTCCAGGTGGGTTCGTGAGACTGAACAGAATAACAACATGCTTGTATAGACCATAACTGCTCAAGGAAGCTATAAGAGGTATATCAGATGGTCTAACGCACAACTGATAGTAACTGGATCTCAAGTCAATCTTCAAGAACAACGAGGAAACTCAAAGTTGATCAAATAGATCATAAATCCTTGGCAAGGGATATTGGTTCTTGACTATCAACTGGTTCAACTTCTGATAATCCACACACATTATAAGGGTTTTTTCTATCTTCTTCAAAAAAGGACAAGAAAACACCATGGAGAAGTACTGGGTCAGATTACACCCTTTTCCTGTAACTCCTCCATCTGCTTCTTGAGCACCTGTAACTCTAGTTTAGCCATCCTATAAGGAGGAATGGACACTAGTACCGCTCCTGGAACTAGATCCATAGAAAATTCCACTTCTATCTCTGGAGGAAAACTGAAAATTCCATTTGGAAAGACATACCTGAAACTATCCCCCACTATAGGAATTTCTAACTATGAATTCCCCTGGTCATCAACAAAAAGACTAGAAATATGGGTTGTAAATCCTCCCAACCCACAATGCTCGGTTCATGCTCTTCTCTCCTTGACATCCCACTCAGCCTTATGAAGAAACGATCTGACCTCTAGTGACGTGAAACTCACCCTACGATGATAGTAATCGACAATAGCCTAGAAAGGAACTAACCAGTCCATTTCTATAATGACGTCATATCCTATCATCTCTTGGACATAGAGGTACCATAAAAAGTGAAACCCACCAAACTCAAGAGGTCACTCCTTGAACTGACGTAAAATAGTTGTCCTAGTACCCAACGAAGTGTCTAATGTCAATATTTCTACAGATGAAAAGACCCATGGCCCAAGGCACTCCATAGTAGCAGAAGATAGAAAGTTATGGGAAGCCCATGTATCAAAAGGAGTAGATACTAAAACTAAGTCAACTAGAATCCTACCTCGAACTATAGAGGGTTCGAGATATTGGTCCTACTAGGTCTACTCCACTACAAAATATTGGCCTACACCGCGGCCATGTGACCTTACCTGACCACTCTGAGCTGATCCACCATACTGTCCCTGAAAGCATGGTGACTGACTACCACAGTCACGACCTCCACCTTGGACTGAATGGCCGGAAGAACCCCAGTTCTCTGACTGTGGAGTAACTGGTGGGGCTACTCTCGAACGTGGAGTCAGAGAAGAATCCATGCCACCTGCTACTGGTGAGAAGATCTAATAGAAACACTGAATATGCCCCAACATGTTGCACGATCGGCACTCCACTAGGTCTCTAGGAAAATGGGGCCTCTTATGCCCACTATTCGTGCACTGGTAGCACACCACCTGGCTTCCAAGAGATGCATACCACCTACATTGATCTCCTTTTGTGGTCTCCCTGCGGCGCTTCCTGCTATCGGCTGGAGAATCCCAAACCCTAGATGTTGAACCTCCCAAGTCCATAGCTCCAGAATCCCATACATTACACTTCGTAATCAGTGACTAATTTACTATAGAGGATATTGTAGTTAAAATAAATATATTCACCTAGGATCAGATATCATGCCTGAGACCATCCCCAAACATTCATGCAAGGAACAACTCATCTCCACCTAGAAAGAGTGTAAAGCAATACAGATCTGTGAAGCGACAACAATACTCCATAACAGAAAGAGTTTTATGCTCCAAACTCATGAACACTCGAACTTGATCGGCCCTCAAGGTCTCCATATATAAGCAATCATATATTGTGTAATGAAACTCATCCCAAGACATATTATACTAGCATCCCGCCTGTGAGATCACATCCCATCACATCATGGTGGAGTCTTGAAGCATTTAGGTTGCGAGAATTACCCACCTCTCTCGATGTGTGTCCAGATTCATGAAGATCTTCAATGTGGATTCTAGCCATGACTCTGCAGCCTGGGGTCCTCCATCCCCTAAGAAAGTGGAATGATGATGTTGTAGAAAGACCCGCGTCAATTCTTCCATCGACAGGGTAGGAGGAGATGCTACCTGGAAGGTCTACATTATCCTTAGAAATCCCTCCCTAAACTGTGTATCAGAACCTGTATCAGGTATAACTACAAAATCCAAGACTGGCACAATTGGAGGATCTACAAGAAGTCCCTGATCACCCATATCCGGCATCAGATCACTACCTTGCAACTTGAGGACAACCGAAGGGTGTATCGGTGGAATGACTCTACATGGACAAACACACACCTTAGATCAATATTATCATGGACTAAAAACCAAATGTATAAGAAGGTAACATGAGAAATAAAACATTCATGTTATTCAAAACATGACTACACAGTGTTTATATCCCTTATATGGCATGTTCCCTTAATCTATTCACATGGGTGTGTACTCCTACCACAACTGGTCGTGTAATGCCCCAAACACATGGTGTGTTGTCCCAAAACATGACATGTACTTGAATCCTCTTTCCTTGACCGAGTCCTTCTATGTTGTTATACCACATGGTTCTCCAAAAGAAGACTACCCAACATGTTCGTGCCAGTCACAAATTGTACTTGACAATCTTCACCGACCGGTGTTGTTGGTGACACAGCCGGACACACGACTCACAATACACAGCATGTTCCAAATGGACACAGCATGTACTAGGAAATGTTTCTGACTGGTGTAGTTCGTTACACGGCTAGGTACTCAGGATAAACTACACGGCATGTTCTATTCAGACACAACATGTATTAGAAGAGACTCAACCGACTTGTGTTTTTAGTGACACAGCTAGTTCACACAGTTCTACAACACATTGTGTACATCCGGTACACGGCGTGTCCTACCAAAGATTTCCAAACCCTGGGACTCTGCCCATACAGTCAGCGAAATAGATAGAGACTACATGGGCTATACTCACGGTACATGGCGTTTACTTAAGAAAAACTATTTCTCCCCGAACTAAAAAACACATGGCCTGTATTCCACATTACACGCCATGTATTCTAGGTTTTTCCAGACAGTAAGTCTTAGAAACTACTTCAAAACCCAGAAACACTAAAACAAACATTTAATGTTCCATATTCCGATCTTTTAGGGCTCATACTCCCCTCGAATCAAATCTTGGCATCTTATACAAGTCTTATACAATGAAAACAAGTTAATGATCCACCATATTCTATTCCAAGAGGGCCCATAACACCGTAAGAACAAACGTTTGGTATCCATTCAAACATAACCTTACAAAATGAAATACCCTATTATTATTAGTTATTATATCAATGCATCTATCACAACAACATGCATATCAAGCACAACATCTATCACAACAACATGCAATCACTAATGCACCCTAAATGGAATGTAAAGAATGCATGACATGTGATTTATAGAAAGTGCCTATATGATGCATTAGATGGAATACCCTCATCTCATTGGGTTTCAACAGAAATAGAACCCCATTAAAATCAACTATAACAATGAAAAAAATATGAATCACCTAACTGTGAAATTTAATCAACTGTAAAAGTGAAATACCATAAAAAAATTTATAATGAGGAAGATTGGATTTTCCCAGTACATGGGATAGATACGCCCAGGAACAACTTATTACCAAGTACTAATTCCTTCCTATCACTAGCTATAGTATCCAAACAGTAAGTCAAGAAGGAAGAAATTCCTTTGATACCACTTTGTAACATCCTGGTTCCAGAAGCCACCCAGTGGCGCCCCGTACCCGGTTGATCACATAGACTCAAGAACATTTCCCCGAATGCCAGAGGGTAGCGACTAGTAGTGAGGATCTTGGGTGTGATAGTGGGTAAACTATGCCATCATTGTCAGAGTACCATAGTGGAAGTAAACAAATGGAAATATCAGAAGCAGTAAACAATAAATAAGTAGACAATGGAATTAATAAATAACTGGAGCACATCTATAAAATGATGAAAGATACATATGTCTATTAAAACAACCAAACAAGTAACAATGATGAATACAATACTAATCCAAAGCACAAAAGAAAAACATGTAAATAACTTATTGGAATTGAAAACCATAGCTTGGTCCCATGCTCTCCAACTCCACAACAATCAAGTACCTAAATTAGAAGGGAGATTGCCCTTATAAATACCTAAAACAATATAATCTACTTGGGCCCAAAATCATGACCCAAATAGGGTGTGAGACTAATCCCAATAGGCACCAAAAAAAATCAATGCCTAATAGTCAGTCAATATATATGGTAGGCAATAATAAAAAGATGAGTAAACAAGTATGTACTCAGCAGTAACAATTCCATTGTTTCAAAGAATTCAATTCTACATATCTAGTAAGCACCTAATCAAGCAGGTAACCCTCTAGGAAGTACACACAATCTATCCCCTCTTGTTTTGTTATTAGGATATAACAAAGACTCACTAAGGAAGCACTCACAGTGAATTCCCCTTATAGTAAAAGATGATTACAGTCTCTTTGAGGAAACTGACATGGTCAATTACCCCATATAGTCAAAAGAGATTTAGAGACTCCTTAAGGAATCTCACATGGTCAATTCCCCTTATAGTCTACTACACCAGGTTCGCACGGCCCTATGTCAGTCAAACGAGCATAGAAATGCAACACTGCCAAAGTAAACCTCAAGAAATACTTGGATAAAAGTCTACAACATATTAGAATTTCAGAATAAACAATCACACTCTATTCTACAATACATGGCATGGAAATAGGAAAGAATCCTAACAAGCTAATCAGGACCAAATGGTCAAAACAAACATGCAAGGGAAAAAACTTCTAAATCATAGTAATTAACCCTATTCACATTCAATTATCCTCTACTCATGCATACAAGATCAGAAGGCCATTAACAAGGTTAAAATGGTATACACGCAATACCCCATTCAATTTATTGGACAAAATTACACATATAACTCAAATAATTTGAATAGAAAGGCAAAAAACACCTACCTTGGTGTAGGGATATTGTTATATGTGAACCTCGAGCCTTAAATCGCCCAATAACAACGTAGATCTACAAAAACCTCTAAAACGTTCAACCAAAGATATCTCAAGATAGAGAAGAAATATGATGAAGGTTTTCAAGAAGAAGGGAGAACTCTCTGATGCAATTCCAACACAAATGAGAGAGTTCAATTCGGAGAACGAACGCTCGATCAGGGGCTTGGCAAAGATTCGCACTGTACAGACGCTCGCGGTCGAGTTCAGTGGAGAAGAAGGCCTTTATGTCGATTAGACATGACCCCGGTCTATTTAATGAAAAAATAACAAAGTACACGGCGTTTAATTTTGAAGTAAACGATGTGTACTTTCCCTTACATAAAACCACTTTATTTAGCATCTAGGTCACCAAACATAGAAGTGTGCAAGGCCGCTATATGTCCAGCACACAGATACCCACGGTAACTGAGTACATGACATGTAATTCAAAAAATTTATAGAAACATCACTTTTCCCAAAAAACAACAGAAAAATAAAAACATACCTGAAACGAAGATATTCGTTCTTATAGTCCTCCCCATACTATAGTCCTACATTAATGTCCTACATGAATATACACTGTAAAACTTCTCTATTATGTCATACATTAATCGACAATGGTATTCCTCACCACCAAGTAATAAACTATAATGTTATTACCCATAGAAAAAATTCAAACTAGTAAGAGGGTCCTCCCATCACCAATATATACATGAAAAATACCACATATTCTAAGGGTCTTGGAAATATGGTGTCAGACGTGTTAGTTACACTGTCTATGACAAGTAAACTAATTTCATAGTTAGATGCTGATTCATGGCCACACTCATCATTCGAGCAACCCCCATACCATTTATATATTTATGGGACTCCACCAAAACCTAATGTTGGGGATGAAATCCTTAAGAATAATCCAATATGGGAAGAACAATTAGAGGAGTCTCTAGAGGATGAAAAAAATGTTATCTTTCTCATGATAAAAATATTTCATAGGGATTAAATACCAATCCTATAATGGCCCACATCCACTTATTAGATCAACATACCAAGAGTGTTACAGGAAGAATTTGTGCACAATATTAAACTCAATACTTTTAAAACTCTTTGAAATCTAAAATAAATGAATTTTTTCTATGATGGGTCTGACTACCATGTCAATATATTTGGGTAGAATCAATGAATCCTTTACCTAGAATATCACCCATATGTACAATTTCCACAATGGAATAGCCAGAAGAAAGTAATCGAACTGATCTACGTCCACTTGTTACACATGTTGTCGTGCCATTTTTTCAATGCACCCTATAATGTTTATATCTCGGGTTAGGGAGACAATGGAGCATTTCACACCAGTACACTTCTCATCTAGTTGAACCCATTGGAATTGACATTATGTAATTTAATTATCCAATTTGAACGATGATGTGAAATCCTTGTTCGGGAAAGAAAACATTATAAACATGAATTGACCTTAAGTAAGTCTCAAAAGCAACAATCCCAATGAGGAATAGCCATAAAAAAACTTCTTAAACAAGAGACCAAGAACATTCAATGGGTTTCTCACCTAAGTGATTCCTATCATAAAGAAATGAACATGTAATAAGGCACAAATAGTTCATGTGTAGACCTCATAACATAAATGGCTCACCCTTGAATGGGAATGTGAAACATCAAGAATCCTGTAATAGTTGTAGTGAATATCATAATATATAATCAACCCCAGTTCATAGGGTTTAGAGAAAGTTTTATAAAAATTCCCCATATGTCCAAAAAATCTAGGTAGAGGCAGAGTAACAAAGGAATGGGAGAAACCCTTGCTCATAGGGATTGGTATTTTTTTCCATATCTTCACTCCCATTGGACATCATTATTTTACCACCAAGAGAGGGAAACAAATGAGGAGGCCAACCATTCTCTGTCAACTTGTGATTCATTTCCTCCATAAGGGAGGCATACATAAAGGTCATATATGGGTCCCTCTATGTTACACTTCACCATGAAACATGATGATGATCTCAAGATGAAAGGAGAAAATCCTATAAAAGATGCAAAAAAAGTCTCCTACCCTTCAAAAAATTGTATGGAACCCACCATGTTCTATGAATCAGTGAAAATCAAAGATATAAATCCTATGGACTATGTAGAAAATGATGAAAATGTGGAGAAACAAGAAGATTATTTTTCCTCCAAAAATCCGATCTTTCATGAAGCCAATGGTGTGTACACCCAGAGCAAGAGGGCCAATATAAAATTGGGCGACCCCTCAGTTAATCCCTCATTACCTCCTTTGATAATCCACTACTAGAATAAAAAATAAGTTCCTACAAGAAAGGCCTACCCCAATGGAAATAAGTCCCTAACAATGGTTAAGATATTTTCTAAAAAATATGAAAATATAAAAGAGTTGACGAGAATCAACAAATATATTCTTTGACAAAGTTATCATTTAAGATATATTCCTGAGGTAGAATATAAAAATACCCTTCTAATAGGTGTTCCTATGCCAAAAGTTATTATCCCAGATAATGAAATAAGTTTATATTGATCATACAATATAGAACAAAATCCCTAATCTATCCTGAACCAAATCCCAATAGGATATCAATATTTCGATACCTTGAGGAAGCAACCAAAAATTACTCTATAAAATACACAATGGATTCCCCCAGATGAGTATTTGGATCGAGTTCCAATAGCACTGGCTTACCAAATTTTCACATGTCGCGCCCGCCCATACTCATGTTCAACAAGATATGAATCAAAAGATCATGAATAAAATAGATTCATTAGATTCTCAATTAGAATCCATGGAAGGGTGGCATGATCTAATACAACCAGAATAGAAAACATGCACTGACGGGTTGAGAAATGTTCTTCCACCACCTGATTCCAAGAAATCCATATTCCAAATATTTAATGGATCAATTGATTTGGAACAAAATATGATGGAATATATGTCTTATTGTAATCTAAAGTTGCGAATAAAAGATAAAAAAGGATTAAAACTCAAATACTTCATGAGAATCTTACAAGGTTCATCCTTTGTATGGTATACTTTTTTTTCATATTAGTTAATAACATGATTGTAGGATCTCTGACATTAATTCCTTTTATATTTTAGTTCAACATTTTGAAAAAAAATAGTCATCACCCTTATAATATATAAATAGTGGGAGAATAAAAGAGTCTTCGATTTCATTGTCAGATGGAATGGTCTAGCCTACTCTCTAAACCAGTTGCTTCTCTAAGATGAGATGCTCGCTATTTTCATTAATAACCTCCATGAAAAGAATCTAATTCCACTCACCATGGTAAAATATATGAGTGGATTTTGGTATTTCTGAACCATTTTTCAAAGGATTAAGGATTCCTTAATACCGACTAACCTAAGTTCTTGTGTATCCCTATTAGCCCTAGGAAAATGAGTGGGAATAGTTTATGAATCATCCATTTTTATAATCCACCCCCTACACAATCCCCATCTCTAAGGATAATAATAAATCATATCAGGCCCCCTTAATGGAAACAGAATCCCCAACCTCAACAATACAATCAAAGGGCACTTAGGAAATATCAATTTGAGGAGTAAGGGAATAATGTTTGTTCATTATGGGTTGACCATGTCAATAGATACATTGTAGCCACCAAGAACTGCAAAATTCTATGGATACCATAGCCATATAAGAGTGATGATGTAGGTTTCGATGACCTGCAATATTATTTTCCATTACACTGAATACAAGGACACACCATTAAATATTGTTTAAAATTCAAGTAACTCTTACAAAGATTGATAGATTCAAGTAATAAAAAATTGGGACCACTACCAACACAAGTGGCATATGTTTCGACCCTTAACCTAGATGAAGGATGGGAGTTGTAATTTATTGGAAGGTAAAATAGAATAGATAGTTGGATGACTCGAAAAATAATCAAATTATCACATGGATAACACCTAGTTGAAGCAAACAACTATGCCAATGACATATTTTGATGAACTTCAGCCAATATAATCATCCCCACAACCCTCTAATGGTCGAGTATCCAAAAAGAAGTCCACAAAAAAGGTATATAGAATGTTAAAGAAGATGAAATTGCACCATGTAAAAAGCTGGTTTTGAAACTCCCATATTTTATTCCAACAAATCTGAAGATACGAGCACCGACCCACCAAATGGTACAATCAGAGGAAGTCAGACAAGAAGACTCATCATCAGACGAGAAACTGATATTTGGATCCATTTATATTATACACATAAAGGAATCCTTCTCCATTGATGAACATGTTAATAAAACTGATCACCACTCAACCAATTGGGTAGATCGAAGAAGATACTATAGGAGATGAGGATACCTGGGGAGACATTGTCATTGAAGAAACCAAATTCCTTTCCACAGTACGACTCAAACCGTCAATGTTCTAGAAACTCATTAAATATTGGTTCATTAGACCTAATATTAGTAAATAAATTATCCTGACCCTACTAGAATATACTTTGGTCCGATCATCCTAGAATATTCATCAGAAGATGAGAAAATGTATAATCTCCCACAACTTACAGAAATACATGCCCATCCAAATTCACAAAGTATAGAAGCACCACTAGATCTTGTATTGAAGACTGGTCTTTCAACATCAAATGATCAATCCCCTAACAATTTTTTGAAAGAGAATCCCCATTGTGGGAAGCGGTGGTCTGAATATCATAAATTTTACATTGTTATATAATTGGATTCATTACCATCTATGTTTCCAATCTTAGATTCCCATAATTTTTTAATATATCTCAGATAAAAGCTTATAGAATCATATCCAATCCCATAGATGTTTGAATCCCATGTAACCACTACAAAACTCTATTTTATAGAGACTAATAATTCATAATTCCATGATATTATCTACTTCATCAATCGATATGAGCACATCATTATTCAGGGACCTCATAGGAAACTCAGAATTCATAGTGGTCTACCAATACACGGCCTTTAACATAATTCTAGGAAGGCCTTGGTTGCATCATCACACAGTGATTCACTCAACATACAATCATTGCATCAAATATTTTTCTAATGGAAGTATTGGAACATATCATACCAATAAAGACTCATTCTGATCATGCATTTCATACTATATCGTTGCGAGATTCTATGAGAAGGAAGGGAAGAAAACCTCAGTCAATGGGATTGATTGGGTCACCACTCCAAATGGTTTAGAAATGGTCTTTTATGAACTATTATAGTATCTCGGTGAATAATACATACTGAACATCAATCTGTTGGAGTGCATGAGTTCATAGTCAGAAGTATATTTGATAGTGCTCATGATTTCAGTCATGAATGACGATCCTAACAATGCATAAAAATCCACCGACCCCAAAAACAATAGTGAATGATATAATAGAAATTCCCTAAATCCAAATAAAAGATAATATATTTTCTATACCTCACTCATTAAAGAAAAGATATGCAGACAATTTTCATTCCCCCACCCCATCCTCCCAAATAAAATTCATCACTGTTAGTTGGGTTAGAAGAAGTCACCTTAGCCACTAACTTTCAAAATTGCGATTCATCTATAAAACAAGGAGATTTGATATCAAGAATTTTATCTCCATTAGAAGAGAGTATGAGCATGATGATTAAGAATAAGAATAAGATGAATACCTTAGAGATGCACTTCCATCATTCATGGGGGGTGTCTCTACCACCATCGATGAACTCATTGAAATAAACATGGTTACCCAGAAGGACATGTGTCCCACCCTGATCAGGGTGTTCATGTCTTTCTAATATAATTTTATTTAAAAATCATTCCTAATGAAGAAAGAATAAATTTTAACATGAAATTATATAGAAATGTTGTGCTTTGATCCCAGAGTATCCCCTCACCCCTTGGTCCTGCCAAAAAAAATTGTGGATATAACCAAGATGCCAGAAGGACGAACCAGACATATGCTTCCAAAATAGTGGATGAAGTCGAAAGGATACATAGATAAAACATCCTTTGGGAAGTATAATATCCCATTTCACTAGAAAATATAGTATGATGAACATGAAAATTGGGGTAATCCAATACTGCATTTATTTTAGTGATATCAATTGGAACTACCCCACGGATAACATTCATGTCCTGATTAAAGAACTTCTGATCGATGAATTACTTGATACATGGATCTCTCATTAATGGATGGATATTAATGATAAAAAAATCCAAATATCCTAACAATATGAATAAAACACCAACTTTAGAACCCCTAGGGAGTATTTTTATATAATGTAATTCCCTTCGGTCGAAATAATGATGATGAAACAAACAAACGTTCCATGCACCACAATCTCAAACATTTACATGGAAGATTCATAAAATGCTATGATAATGATCTGGTGATTAAATCATGTCAATGCTTCAACCACTTGGCAGATCTTGAAACCATATTCGATAAACTACAATAACACAGTCTGGAAATAAAACCCCTTAAAATTGTCTTTATGTGTAACCTCAGGGAAATTCATTGGTTTCGTCATACATCATCAAGACATCTATGTTGTCCCCAATAATACAATGACTATCCTTGTTATGTCCCCTCATTAAAATATCATAGATTTTAGATGACTTCAAGGATGTGTGGTATAAATTTTGTGCTTCATATCCATCCTTGCAGGAAAATGTTTTCCCTTGAACATGATAATGAAAAAGAGATCATATATCATTAGACTGATGATATTCAAGACACATTTCATAGTGTCATGAAATATCTCTTATGACTTCTAGAGCTACTTCCACCTATTGATGAAATGCTACTCATTATTTCCGTGACATACTTGGATTAATACCTATATTCCTTCCTCATGGAAAATAATGAATCTGACAATGAGAATAGTATCTATTATCTCAGTAGAACACTGATTAATGTTGAGACTAATTATTTGAATATCAAGAAGAGATTCCTAACTCTGGTTTTTGTGGTCCAGATGTTGTGACACTAGTTGTAGCACTATAAGGTCCACCTGGTCTCAAGAAGAAACCCACTCAAGTACATTCTCAGCTATCCAATGTTTACTGGTGGCCTGTCATGATGGGTGGTCCTCATGTGTTATTTAAATATGTGGTTTATTAATCTTAAATCTATCATGGTAAAATCATAAGTAAATTTCCTGGAAAAAGACCCCTTTATAGGGATGACTTCAGTTGATGTCGAACAAATTTATGAATCTTTTTTCTCTATTCAATTGGATTCCCATATATGAGAAATTCATTTCGATGGAATATCTAGAATCCTGATATGTAAAATAATATAATACCCCATGCTCAACATAGTAGGGCTTGGAGTTATTGTAATAACTCTATATAAGGAAATCCATCCATATTACTTTCTATTTTTGGAGGATTGAAATAAATAAATTAGATTACCAGACCTAGATTTGGCACATCAAGTACTAGAAAAATGCTTGAATATAAAAGGTGACTCATAACTGGTCACCAAGAAAGACAATGGTGACTATGCTATCAAGAAAAAACAGTTAATCCCTTTGAAGGATATTTTTTGAGAACATTTGGATGAGTTACATTTAGAGATGAATTAACTCATGTCCCCTAGTCAAAAACTGCACCAGATGATATAATATTGAATATTGCCACACCTTTGGATGACCCGATCCAGAAAGAAACAATAATAATCATTACCCACCCCTATATGGTCTTACTATTTTTTCAGCACAACAAGGAAGAAATAAAAGAGATTAGTCCCATACTTGAGCTGTGTGGTCGTACCACTAGCTGGATGACTCCAATTAATAGTTACCCCTCAAAAAATGAAATCCCACCATATATGGATGGAAAACAATGGATCTAAATCCAAGAAATTAACATTTTTCTATTTCATGGAACAAATCCAAATATTTTCTTTTTATAATTAGGTCCTTGTTGGGGTTATTATTTGGTGAATTGATGGAGAAGAGACTACTTCTATCATGAAGGAAGTGCATTCCATATCATTTTGGGAACATTAGGAAACATCCAAACTCTCATATAAAATTAAATTTTATGGAAAATAATGGCCCCCCATGATTTAATTTTACACTATGTTCACCCTGAAGTTCCATTCCTACATAGTTTTTTACAATTTTATTCATCAACCCCTATAGTTACTGCACACAACAAAGTACTCTGTTACATTTGTATTTTGCGGAATGGACGTCGTGGGACCATATCCTCCCACAATGGCCAAAAAATTCAAGTATATTTTTATAAAAACAAACTTACATTCCAAATGGGAAGAATAAGTACACCTCATAGGGGCTTGGTCAACAAGAATTATAAACATTGGGAATGAAATTTCTTTTAGATTATTTGGTGTCACTAATACTATTATGATGAATAATATAAACAATTTCATATATATTTAATTTGATAAGATATATAAAGAGTATGTAATCATGCCTAAACATTCATCAAACTACCATAATGTAGAGAACAGATATATTTATTCATTCAATAACACATTAAAAAGTATAATCCATAAAAATGATAGACAAGGACAAGAAATCTTGGTAAGAAAGGCTCTTATATGATCTGTGGGATTACCTAACCATAACCTGCACTGCCACTCATGAAACCCCAAACTCATTTTTTTATGAAATAGAGGCAGTTTTATGAATCTATGTTCAAAAACCATCGATATTCATCATCATCAGTGATCAACTATCCATAGAAGATCAATAACATTGATGGATCAATGAGGCAGAAATATTGTATGAGAAGATATTTCACACAATAAACCATGTGGATGTTTTCCAAAAATGGATTACATTATCCTTAATAAAAAAGATTCACTTATGATATTCCCTTTATAGAGAAATTTTTTTAGTCCTCAGAACTCTGATGATACTTTGGAAGAATCCGCCAATATTAGAGCCAAAATTGGAAGGGCCATATGTCAAAAAAAGGAGTACATCGATGGATCATGTTACTTAATATCAATGAATAAGAAACTCACTAGATCTCCCAAAAATTCATGGTTCTTGAATAAGTTTTTCGTGTAGAAAAATTACATCTCACTAATTGCATGACATAACACTGAATGATGAAATCATCTTGGCCACATGTCATCAAACTGAAAGAAAAAAACATCATTGCTGCATAACATTAAAATATATAGTATGAATATACTAGTATAATGATGTTAAACTATAGTATTTAACATTACTTTCCCTTCACATAAGATGATTCACATCCATACCCCAAGACATTAAATTTTATGGCCATAATGTCATGGCCACATGATGTTAAACTAAACGATGACTCCTCTTTATGATATTATGTAAAACTACAAGGTATCTATCATCCTAACAAAATAATACTTAACTATAAAATGGAGATTGTGATCTAATCAATGACTCAATGCACGTGATTTTGATATGTTCCAGAGAATGGTAATATTCCCTTGTTCTTATGTGAGAGTCTAATCCACGCAGGAACCCACTTTTTCCAGATCTATGTATTACCTAATTCCCCAATGTCGGTGGGATATGTATAGACGCATCGATCCTATATCTTGGTATAGTCACCACAAGATACAAATTTCCTCTATTGTACCCTCAACTTCTTCTATATTACAAGAGAAAACCTTTTCTATTCCTTTCTTCCTCACAACAATCATAACACATGTGATATTAAGAATAGGGATAAAGCCATCACCTACACAAAAAAGTGTAAAGTTACATTTCAATACCATCACATTGAAAAAATGGTTAAAAATTTTCAATCCATGTGCATGGGTTAGACCGATACATGGAACATATTTCTATAACTACGAGTGGGTTTATTCATGTACTCGTAGTATACGTTGTGTTGCATAGATTCTACAACCTTGGACCCATACACTAATTAATTAAAACACCCCATTTCCCTACATATGGACTAGACATATGAAGTTAATTTCCTTCTATAACTATGTGAGTATTGATTTTTGCACTCTTAGGATACATAGTGATGCATGAATTCTACATCCTTGGACCCAACCACCATAAAAAATGCCCTTATTTCCTATAATTAAATTTCAAAATGTGAGGGAGATCCCAAAAATTGATTCCAACAACGTGGATTTCCTAAAATATCATGACCCACCTACATATGGGTCAGATATATATAGGATATTCCATACTTCACAGAGTATGGATATTTCTTCTGCTCTCATATATACCCTTTCCATCCATCAAAATCCATGACCTTATAAATTTTGGATCCCCATAAAATGTCTCATCCATTAGAAATAGAAGGTAACTTACCTAAGTACACCTTTCACTTACTTTTCTCAAAATGCCCCGGTGGATCTGTATAAGTTTCCCACAGAAAATGTCGGTCTCCAAAACAAAATTCGTCCTTAGGAAATGATTTTCCTACCTTCATGTTCCCAATAACATACAATCCATATATCATTCATCATGATCCAAGATTCTATGTTATCAATGCTTACACTTTCATCTCCCCCTGACATTTCAGCCATTCCAAAATATACATGCCCAATCTTCCCATTCTTACTCAATATTTTTATAACATTTCATCCCCTTGATATGATGTTAAATTATAATTCCATCATTCGGACCATATGATGTTAAACTGCATGACCAAAACTTCCTCATCTCATAAAATTAAACAAAATCGAAAAACTATGTGCTCAACAAATTGGAAAATGCTTCTAGAAATTTTCACCTACCACTCCGTGTCACAGAACATCGTATGAATTGATTCCAAACTACACAAGATACATAGTGATGTCCAGATTCTGATCACAGTCCACACAACCTAAAAATTGAAACAGTCCCCCTACAAATAAGCTGGACATTAACAAGATTAATTTAGTGGGGAACTTTCTATGGTTTAATTCCTATCATCCCATGGGATATTTATTGATTCATGGATATTATGCCCCATATCCGACCATTGAATGCATAATATTTTCCCTTCATTGGATGAAAAATATGTCAATGAAATGGGATTCTATGAATTCCCTATTATTGATAACATTTCAAGAAGAATCACATGTCCCTTCTTTGATTTCGAGACATCAATGTCCTCAACGCACGATGATAAACTGCATTGAATACACTTCCTCTCCACATGATGTTATACCATAGAGTAATATTTCTAATCGCGTGATGTTAAACTACATGATAAACTAACATTGTTGTCATATGTTAGAATGGCATGGGATCACCTCAATTATAAAATGATACCTTCCCTGATCATGTCATCCCTAGGTGGTGGACGAAATTCTTGCCTCCCCTTGTTTCTCACTCTGAGAAAAAATTTCATGTTCTTATGGACCTAGATAGGGGATAACCCACAAATCCATGGAAAATCAACACATGAAAGTTGGTTCCCATGGAATGACATTAAAATGTATGCAAGAGTTATACCCTATATGTTATGAAACCCAATGTCATAACCATGTGATATTAAACTACAAGGTACCCCATGAACTATGTCTAGCTTGATTACGATGCATATAAGAAACATTGTGACATATATATAATGGATCTTAATCCCATCAACCACCAATGGAAACAAATACATCTAAAATACTCCCACTCCCCATGTATCGATGAGTCCTACATATGGATTCTAATTTTAGGACACCTAGATCTTCAAAACTTGGTCTATCTCCAATAATGGAATCAAAATACCCCACTATATATACAAGAATGATCAATGTAATGAAATCATCAATTTCATTGGAAATCAGGGCCAGAATATCTATAATAGGACATGAAATAAACATCCCATCCATAAAAATTCATTACTAGAGTAATCTATGTTATTAAAAAACCTACTTTGCCATAGGAAATAGATGTTCAGTGTCATAGGGACTCATTTCATTGACTATTCTAACAATTCCCTGCTGGTTCATCATAAATATCCATTGAAAATGGATTTTCAACACATGGAAAATTCATCATTATGGGATGCTTTCCCATTTTATATATGCTCAACAGATTCTATGCCCTGTAGCATTTTTTCCAATCCAAGATCACTTTGTACTATGGTTTACATGTTACTTCCTACCCACATCATGGACATTTTAGGATATCCTGATCTGGTTATCCAAGGGATACTTGAAAATTATATATCAATGTCATAATCTCATGACCTTAAAATTTCATGATGCATGATACCTAATGTTAACTATTGGGTCCAGACATGTCAATGAATATATTTACTGTCATGTTATAGTGTGAAAAATAAATATTTACATGAATGTTTGTTATGCACCCCACCTCATTCGAGACAATGCATGCAAGAACCAAATTCCCCATTCATATGGATGAACCAGATCGATACATTGATAATCTTTTACCCCTAAAAGAACTAATTGTGGCTTGATTACTACCATTATTGGATATATATTGACACTATAATATTGTATATTGGGTCCATCTATGAATCAAATTTCCCTCTACTTTCTTATAGAATGGTAAGACCTACTCAACGTATGTCCTCACACGTGTGTGAGAAGAATAGCTTTGCCCATTTTTGAGAAATATCAAATTGAATTCCACCGTTAATGGTTTGTAACCCCCTTAAAAACCATACTATGTGTCCAAAAAAGTATGAATCATCATAACCATCCATGTCTGTCAGAAATCGATGGTCAGTGTCTTGAGGACACATTTGTTTGACTATGTGAAAAATGCCCCAACATCTTTGCCTAAGTTTCCCATATAAAATGCATGTAATCCAATGGAAAATTCTTCCCCATGATAATATTTTCCAACCTCTGTTTTCTACTATGATGATTAAATCTTACCTCTCTCCACAGTTATTGAATCCCCATGGATTACAGTTTACATCACTTCACCCCTTTCGTACCTATAAGTGATTGAACATTTTTGGTAAAACTACCATAAAATATATAAATCATTTCACCCATATGGTTAGTTTCAAATGAATTTATGATAGAAATATCAAATTTACTGGTTCCATGATTTTAAACTACACTATAATTTAACCCTCCATTGAAGTAGTCAAATATTTTTAGGAGTGTAATTCTAATTGAATGCCAATTCAGATTCCCCTACTACTATTAGAAATCGTTCCATCAACATGCCACTCATTGTGCCTATCAACAATAAAAAGTTTCAAATTCTCAAAAAAAAATTCTTTTTGTCATTAATGTAAGGATAACATCATAATGAAAGCTTTATTTTTACTATTCATTCAATGCCTTAGCAGCACTGTATATGTTTCCCACAAAAAATGCCTATCAAATGATGAACAATTCATCCTCAAGAGAGGATTTTTCTAATTTCCTATGACCTATTTCATAGCCTATTTCTAAAAACCACAAAATCAGAATCATGAAAGATCCCTCATTTATGTCAGAATGATATTGATACATCTTCAGTCATTGAGTAAAAAATTAGGTCCCTTGTCCAGCAAATCAATATTGGTCAAAACTGTTAGATCAAATACATCAGTCTTGGTAAAATCTGTTTGACATAAAATATCACTAATGATAGTTCAGTTTGAATGATTTTATGGATCCCATTAATAAGAGATTAAACTCACTACGATAAAAACCCACAAAGGGAATCATGATCAAAATTCTAGTACCAGCTTGCTAAAACTATAATTTTATTGTTTTGAAAAAAATATCTAGCAATCAAAAATATGAAGAGGCCCAAATGTTTTAAGTTAGAAAAAACACACTGGGTGACCCATGAAAAATCCATGTTATTCATAATAATCCCAAATAAAATAGGGTCTACAAAAAAATATGGGGATAATAGAAGAGAGCACAATTTTATGGGTTTTTATGTTTATCTAAAAATAATCAAACTATGTTCGTTGGGTCCCTCAGATCAGGAAAACATTATTGTTTGATTTGATAATTAATTTTATTATCCATGATCATGACTTAGATTGACATATATTTAAATAGTATCATTTTAGATGTTGTCAATTATAATTGATTGACATTTTTGGAGAGGGTGAAAGAGAAACTCTGATGATAAAGCAAGTTTCCATTCCATTAAATGGGAATGGGGGAACATCCACAATATGGATTCTCCCTCTATTGTCAAAAAGAGATGATATAGGATAACTTATAACAAGAAATTATAGTATTATAAATGACATTGGTATAAAGGATGTATCCCTCCCCTTCATGAACCATGGATTTCATATCTTCTATGGAAGTCATAGAAAGGAAAATCCTTATGGTTGGAAGGTCTATTTTTCCTTTATAAATACACCATTATTTTTTAAATGGTTTACACCATGATATATTATAAATGTCTTATTGATTTAATAAAATAACATAATAGTAGAATGAAAAACATTGTCAGGAGTGGAAACACTCATAAGAGGAAACGTGCCGCTATTCCTTATAATAACTATTGCAGAACCCTTGAAAATGTTGGCATCAGTATTAAGAACCTTTTAATATTTAATGAATACCTTCCAGATAAACTCTTGGGGAGAATTATAAACAATAATTCTTCTACTTTGAATTTGTTTAGAGGAAAAGTTTTTAACATGAATATAAAAGGATAGATATTGAAAATGGAATATTCTATCTGGCCTTCCATAAAGAAAACCTTTTTTCTAAAACTGTGTCTCAATCAAGATGTATTGTTATAAAAGTATCTTATTTGAAAATAAGATTGGACAACAGGAATGGTTACCCCTTTCTTCAATGACTTATTCCACACAATTATCTATATATATTAATATCTCCATAAATGTATTCATACACTCCCTGAATATGGATTTTTCTAATAAAATCAATATTATTATTCCTAACTACCTCTTTGTCAACAATGATTATTTTTTGGTTTGGGAACAACCAATAATTTTGTTATAAACTCTAAACATTACTAAAATCATAATTTTGATAATTCAATCCACAATTATACATGTTTAAGAATCATTAACAAGCAATGAGTTAGACCATCCAGATTCATTTTGGTCTATAGAGTATCCCCCAATAGGGGACCCCCTATTTTGTGTCTTCAACTATTTGGTATTCAATCTTATTCTAAATGTCTTTTGTGTAATCAACATAGAAAGGACATTGACCACCTGTTTCTATCGTCAACTACTGATTTTTCTTTATGTAAATACATTTTGGAAATTTTGAACTCATTTGGGAAGGTTTGGACTCCATTCCACTTCATCTTCAATGATGCACAATTATGGAGGCCTCTCCTCAAATTGAATAATTTTTTTCTTCAGTAGCCAAAATAATTCATGTCATCTGCTATGATAGGAATTCTATCATTTATAGAAATAATAATTTCAATATTATTACTTCTCAAGTGAAGATCTTCATTTCTATTAACGAATCCAGAATGATAAAAATAGGTACAATCCAAAACTCCATCAAGGATATTATTATCTTTCATCAGATCAAAATTAGGGGAAGATTCAGCCAGATTTTATGTTTTAATAAGTCTTCTACCAAATCCCCTATCCCTGTATGGATCATAATAAATGAGGATGGTGCATCAAAAAAAATCCATGGCCAGCAGGCTATAGAGAAGTGTGCAAAGAATCCAAAAGGGAATATTTTAGGATATTGCTATAGTTTTTGTGATCTTTCTAGCTCATTAGAAGTAGAGATATTCAACATCATTATTTTATTCATTCTCAGAAAAAAAGTATGGAATAACACATGGATCGAAAATTAATCCACTATCATCATGCAAGACCTTCGTCGTGGGGTGGTTCACCTTGTGTGGTCCCTCATCGCTAGATGGATAGCATGCCTCCAACAACTAAAAGTGCTCAATCACATAATCACCCATGCTTACCATGAGGCCAGAAGGGTGAAGGATGACCATCCTAATAAATTAGTTAGCATCAACATTGTATTAATGGGTGAACTACGATCATGTCTCATCCCACTTTATAAAAATTATTGTATTAAATTTCCATCTTTTAGGATATTTTTAATATTGCATTGTTCTATAAATATTTTAGTTATTTATCTTTTGACCAAAGAATAATCATTTTAAAAACAATTTCATAGGATAATTCAAAATATTAATAGGAAGCTCTAAATACTCTTTCTTATATATTGATATCCTCTAAACACGGTCCATCACATGCTTCTTATAAGGTGGTACTTTGATTAGATTTATCCATGATATATGGATGAAATCATTTCACAATATCTATGAGACTATATAATATTTGATTAATGGACTTACAATTGGAACTTATTGATTCCAGTTTTACCTTTAGCAGGGCCATACAAGCCTTTAACTTCCACAACTTTTTTGATTGAGTTGTCTCCTAGTCATAATAATTTTATTCCTAAGATAACAGGTGGTACAACTCATCAATGATATAATGAATGGTCTTTATTCTATGATGTGAGGAATTGAATTGAATCAGAATGACTTTATGATTATCTAGATCCTCCTGATCCACGAAAATATGGTATATTAGATGGTGCAGGTGTCAGTAATCAAATCCCTCTATACCCAAATCTATAAACAATTTTTGATGATTTGCCTCCTCATCAACAAATTTTCCCATGGGAACATTTATGGAAATGGTATAGATTTGAATCCATATGTGTCTTTGCATGGCTTGATGTTTTAATATGATGTTATGAAATAGTATTTTCACATATTCTATGATGGGTATATAATCATAAAGCACCATCATAGCAGACAAATCCTACTTTAGTTGATTTAACCAATCAAGAGAATTCTTCGGCTCCATAGGTTGTTCAACTGTTGGAGCTAAACATGCGGGACTGGCTACAATTTCAATAATGTCTGGTGATGCCCTGCTCGGGTCAAATTTAGTTAGACCAGAGACCATGATGGAAAACAATATGGGGTCTCAGTCACTCTCAATGAGAATAGGTTTCATGGGTAAAGTTCCTTCTTGAATGCAAGTGAGAGTGAAAAACATTAATTTTTACAACATGAATGGAGGAAGATGGACAAAAAGGAACAGTCGGGATATGATAGGAAGTATTCAACGACCCTTGAACTCATTTAATTGGACTTTCCAATACCTCACCAGTATAGAATGCCAAAAATAGTTGGGCATACTCTGATGATAAACATGTGGAGGCTGTAACGGTATGAATAAATACATTCTTTCTTATGTCCTCCAACATCATCATAAACCATAGTTGGAAAAGGAATATGGGATAAAATTCCCTCATGAGCTTAGATATAGGTTGAAAATGACTTATTGCAGGAATCCAAATTTCCAGAGAACTTGTATGGATTATATAGTTTCTAGATGGTTACTCAGTCAATACAGGCAATCAAGATTCCATCCCACATCATATTAAAATAATAATGTCCTTTAAAATAAATTCTCCCATCATTCACCATTGCTTGATGAGGCACAGAGTGGGGACAAAAGGAGAATAATGAAAAATAACTCAACACTTTGATCATGATGGAAACATATATGGTTTTTGGATGTACCACAAAGAAATTGAGTAGACATAGGTGGATGTTAAAATGAGTAACCATCATGGTATGTAAATACTCATTGATCGAAAAGTGAACATCTATCTAGACATATAAAGTTTTAATGGACACACTTAGATGATGCATAGGTATTCCCTCCTATATCTACCCCAATAACACATAAATTCTAGTAATAGTGGGGATGGGTAAATTGATAGGTCGTCCCTATTAAAATGTGTCTATCATTAATAATGTGTAAACCCAAACACTGGTCTATATTTTACTAGAAGGGAAGATCCAACAGCTTAAGAACATTGAAATAAAAACATATTACCTTATTTTAGGAGATATGTTTGTCTAGACCTTGTAACCCCCATGTGATGTATCGACCAGCCTTTAGGGTAGAAAAATAATTGCTGGGAATGTGCCATGACTGCTAGAATGGATTGGTTCAGCTATGTATAAATCTCATACTTTTCTCATTCAGCTACACGAATAACCATGTCCAATCCTCAAAAGAAATAATCGAGTGATAACGAGGGGGGTGACCAATTAGTCTCTATGCCTTTATCAACAATTCCCCTCTAAAAGGGATACTTGTTAAACATTACTCTGATTTTTGGACACATGTAAAAATTAATCTTAAATATAGATGAGGGTAAGAAGTCCCCATATCTGGTAGATATCCCACAAACTA
The DNA here is from genome assembly GCA_963277665.1 of Viscum album. Lineage (NCBI taxonomy): Eukaryota > Viridiplantae > Streptophyta > Magnoliopsida > Santalales > Viscaceae > Viscum > Viscum album. The sequence continues at coordinate 1,136,250,529 of OY728153.1, read as the reverse complement.
TTCCCCACTTCACCATTATAAAAGTGAATGGTGTCGGTGAGTAGACACCAATGTCTAAGAAACTCAATACGTATCTCACCCAGATAATTAATGGAGAATTTGGATAACCACACCTATTGGTATGTGATATAGTATTCCAGTAGATATGAGGATTTCAAGAGGTTTTAATGAACCCATAACACACTAGAACATTCATCGTAAAAGAACCATCTATACTGAAAATCCCATTTGGAGATGCACCCTCAACTAGGATCATTCTATGAAAGGTTGATGATGGATGGGTAATCACTAAAAAACAATTTCAATAATGTGTTGTGACTATGAATGTTATTTTTTCTACACATTGATCACATATGGATGATTATTTCCTTTTAAACTATATTAGATGTGATTTTCCCAATAGAGAAGATATGTGCTCGATCACATTCCCTTAACATCTCTAGGAAAATAATATTGATATTCCGATCAAACAAATGAAAATGTAAAATTACATGAAGACTAATGTTATAATGTGGAAGTTAACTGAAAAATGGGTAGTATATGATCTTTGGTGAAAGGAAATCTTTCATAATACTCTCCTAAGAGATAATGGAAGACTAGTGTACATTTTAAACATTCATCGGGCTAGTTTTCAGTATTCCATCGTCATATGTTGAAGTAAGAACAAAATCCATCTCATTAATGTGTCAAATTTACCTGTAGGAAAAAGAATGATTATTCTAAAATTGTTAAGGCGATGAAAAAATTATTATTATGGAAGGCCACACATTCAAATGGTCCTCAAGAGTTACAATCCACGAACCAAAAGCTCGTGAAAGGCCCATGAGGTGCTGACCTGAAATGAATTGGCTAACAAACCATTGGTTAGTAGGGCAAGTGAACCACATAAAAACCCACTCTATGAAAAAACCCGAACTCACCATTCATGGATGGAAGATTTTTAGTTCACATATGTATGGTTTAGTTCATTGGAGAAGGGCATCCACAACGAAGATATTTTGCAGAATCAATGTGGCTGAGGGAATCGTGGGAGTATAGTGTTCACTAAGAAACATATTAAATTGAAAAATGACTTGACCACCTATATATAGGTGTGGTCCCCCTATTGGTCCACCATTATAATGTTGAAAATTTCACGTCAAGATATCTTTCTACATTGGAATAACTACATCTTCATCCTGATTATAATCTATTCCGACGGAGGGAATTTATTGGATCCTGAACACATTAAAAAGTGAAATAAAATATACTAAGGAATTTTAAAATGTAATGAAAATGAATTGAGTGAAGAATTGAAGAATAATTGTTGATGATGAAAAAAAATTGAAAACTAAATTAGAGGCACCCTGAAGAAAATCTATTTCATGGGTCGCCACATCACATGGTGGTCCACTTCTTAAGGATCCCATAAACTAATATGTTTGAGGGGTGGAGGCGAAAATGTAGGTCCCCCACCAATATAATTGTTTTTAGGAAAAATATGTAGAAATCTACCCCACATTTGATCCCCTGTGAACTCAAGAGGTTCATTTCTGAGGCACAACTGGTGGCTTCCCCGGAACAAAATAATAATAATTTGCAGGAACGAGGTAGTGATCCTTTTCCCTGGGGATGATGAACTTGTTCCCCAACTGACTTATTCCTCCATGAACCATTTTTCTACTATGGGCCTTCGCGGAAGATGATCTATGGACCACTGATCTAGTTCTTTCACCTCTCTATAAAAGGATCCCAAGGGGGGACTGAATAGGAAGACATTTTTGGGGAGGACAAGAGCAGTCGAAGGCACGAAACAACAGAAAGTCAAAAAAATAGATTATATTAATGATTCCATGTATGAATAACTAAAAACCTAGAATTAATGAAATAAATATACTACTAATTTTAAAACCATGAAGCAAGCTTCCTTCCTAGATAAATTTTATGTGATTTGAGGAACAACTATTGCTTCTTTAGTCTGGCATCCTACAGAGCCATATTCTATGTGAGTGGAACCCTGTACCACATTGAAAAATTCTTCACAAATGGATCATTGCCTCATGTAGAATCACAGAATGTGGGAAGAGCTTAACACCATGTAGAAAAAAACAATGTGGATAAAACAATGTTCCACATAGAAAAATCCTATGGGGACCGAATCCATGTTTGCAGACATCTCAGTGTGTGGATGGCCCCTTCACCCAAAAAGAAACACACTATGTGGGGGAAAACATATCATGAAAAAATAAGTGGTACACAGAATAGGGTGTTCCAAGCTGATCCACCCCTAGATTCAATCATTACCTCCTATTTCATTCACATTATCCATAACCCCATTGCGAACCATTCCAACATCACTTGGCCACATCGACTTCAAAATACACCAAATCCTTATGATAAAACCATCTGGTGCATCAGTGTGCCCTTCAGATTTTACATACCCATGGTAAGTGGTGTCATGTGGGTAATCCCTATAAAATGGAATACCCATTTAATGTCCATAGGTTTAATTTCCTATGGTAATGAGGGTTCTGAACTTGATATTTTCACATGTACCTCCCATATATTTTGATTAAGGGTCACCATCATCATTTCTAATCGATGAGGGCCAATGATAAATAAGGTAAAATCATATATTCCCCCATTGATGAGAAATCATGCTCCTACCATTTCCCAAAACCAATCATAGGGCACTTCATCTGAGGTAAGCCCATAGCCTCTCTTCCCAGTTACTTCCATATCCCTAGAATCTTGTTTTGTCATCCTCATCACTTTCCACCAGCAGAGTGGGGAAGGTGTTTTGATTTTGAGACCTACCACTTCATGTTGTTTCCCCACTTAGTATGACCCACATGGGAATAGAGATTAGTGGAAATCATGGAATCCAAAGGATTCAGTAAAACTGCTGAGCTATGAGAACTTTGATTCCTCCCCTAAGAAGGATATGATAGACATTTATGTTGGACCATACCTTAATGGGCCTTATACATAGATATCACTACCATAAATAGGAAAATGGGCCTCCTTTTTATTTTAATCCTTAATCTATCACCCCTAAAATTGGATTATTTAATAAAAAATTCATATATTCCCACACTATATGTACTTAGATTCCCAACTAGTTGAGATATGTAACAATACTTCATGAGGTTAAATCGCAATAATTTACTTATTCCTTCCACTCCACCATTATCACATTGGATCACTCTTGTCCTAAAAATCAGATGATTAACAAAATGGGTCACCAAACCACATGGGTTCATATTAATCTCACAAAGTTATATAGGAACACAATCTATTAGGTTCAAACCCAAAAATGAAACATTTCTCATACCCCTGGATTATGATAAAATCCAAAGATCCATCCTATATGGTTCAAAACTAGCATTCTCTTAGGGAATGAATGAGTAATTATTGATTTTTTCATAAGAGGGTAAAATTGATGAAGTATCACAATATATATCGATGTCTTCATTAATGGAGATCCTCAGATTTATAAATATAATTACAAACCCATATGTATTCATGATTTATCTTAGAACGTTGAAGTAATACTATGACACATTTCTATGAATAAAAAAAGGATTAAGGAACATATGAACATGGAATAAATCTATAAGAGAGTCCAAAATAAGAAATATTTCCCCACAATATGGTATGATGAGATCGAGTTCCCATCCTCTCGACCAATGTTAGATCTTCAATGTCATTGGCCAAATAATTCAACAAACTCCTACCATTGGAAACAAGGTCCAGGATTTATTGATGTTGGAGATGTTGGGTTATTCTAGATCTACAAATAATCCCATTGGAGGAAATCTGAGTACATTATACCCAACATGAAATGATTACAGAAAACCATAACCCCTTGTAATCATTATTTTGACCCAACATGATTCTTGACAAAAAATGGTTTTTCTAACATAAAATTCATTACAATGTCAACTACTTCATAATATAAAAAATGATATCTTAAATTTTCCCTATCAGTCCATTTTATTACGTGTACCACACGCGCATTGGGTCCAAACATACACCCTTTTGGGGTCACCATTGGTACCAAAGAAACATTATGATTTTAATTATGGGCAAATTGAAACATCCATTTTTTTATAATTTATTTATTTATGGATATAGGATAGATTGTGGGGGAACAAGACCAATCTTATTCTCAAAATTATTGTTGTAGTATTTTTTTCAACTTTTTGTGATTTTGGTATAGCATGTGTTATGTGTTTGTATCCCCTGATCCCCGTGTTTTTTCATTTTTATATAAAACTACCATCATCCCCATTGAAATCTATTATTTATTCAGTTCATCTTGTTTACTTACATTGATTTTTTATTTCTATTATTTATAATGATTTCATTTCCATACTTATACTTCATAATTTTTATCATCTACTATTTTTTGGTGTACGCAGTCTGATCTATGAGGGAATAGTTTCCCCAAGTACAAACCCTAGTCCCTCATAGCTACTTGGAAGACTTAGGAATTTGGGGAGAAACACTAGAGGTCTTATAGCCCAATGACATAGGACACTATTGATTGGTAATTATGGAGTGATTATATAATTTAAATAACATTACCATGATATATATTTGATTAAATTGAAGTTATATAAGGTTATATTCATGCATCACTTGAAAAAAAAAGTCTAATTCAAATATCATGTATGTTTTTTCATTATATAATTTCCAGTAGATGAGTTTCATATATAAATGGAATCCTCAGGCTTGATTAATATAAATCTCATTATTAATTTCAGATATGTCAAGTGGATCATAAAATATTACTTTTACAAGACTAATAAACTGAATCGGTCATAGGAATAATAACTCATCCTTGTGGAGGTTAATTATGTTATGTTTTTAGGACAATATGGAGGATATTGTTAATACAATATTATTATTGGAGTTTTCAAGAGTTTAGAATGTTGTGAACCTAAATTTTTAACACATGTTTTTATAAGGTGTGGTTTGTTGGGGTGAAGTTAGAGTGAATAAGGTTTTTGAAACATGAGGTTGATTTTGTAGTGAGGGTATTGAGAAAATTTTAATGATATTCATTCATAAGTTATTAATATATTATAAGTTGAAACAAATTTTTTTAATCATAGAATAGAATAAAAGTTTTTTGGGCTAGGAATGATGTGTTTTAGTGAAATCCAAGAACCATAAATTGAAATAAAATCTTAATGAAAGTGTTAAGACCAATATGAATAATGTGAATGATTAAATTCATGATGCTAAAGATTAAAATCTCTTATAATTATAATTAATTACACTGTAATATAATTGTGCATGTTATGAATATAGTTTAAACCTAATGCTTTTTTTAAACATATATGTAATTTTATGAAATTAAATTTCAATATATATATATAACAATAGATATCAGTTCTCATCAGGATTAGATGTTCTATATAGTTATGTCTCTTATGTGTAACTCACAACAAAATACACCATAACAAGAAGTTTAATAGGACATAGAAGAAGGAGATTATGATATGATTTAGGTGATCATAATACCAACAGTAATATATAAGAGAAAATCTAGTGTAAGTAAAAATATTTACATTAGATGATATATTTTTTAAGTGAATGATAGGATATTTCCACCAAAGTATGTTTGCATGAGTAAAAAAACAATTTATAAGTATCATCATGAGAATCATGCCACATTGGGTACACATTGATAAGTAGTTATGTTATTTTGGTGAAATATTTAATGATAATTCCATAGTAGTGATTTATAAACTAAATTGATTGAGTAGAATTTTGATAAATTATAGAAATAATGGTTGGTAAATACATTAAAATTAAGTATAAACATGATTGTTCAAATCATTACAAAATAGTAAGAATCATTTCATCATAATTAAAAAATATTGTATCTCTGTTTATTTTATATATCCCACATGTTTCTTCAATGGATACTCAAAATATTACCTATATTCCCATGAATCATATACATATGTGGTTGAAAGGCTATCAAATATTTAACAGCTTTAAATGATAATGATATGTAAAATGTGGTGTCATCACCTAAAACCATGTGATAGTTATATTTTTACGTATAAAAAGTATAAATATCATGTTGTAGTCTATGTGTATAGAAAATAGACAGAGTATATGATTACTTGATTCTTTGAACATATAGAATAATATAGGAAAATAAGCAAAAAAATAGGAATAACTGAAATTCGTGACGAAAAAGAATATAAAAAAAGATAAATATGAGGAGGAAGAAAGAAATAAGTAAAAAACCAATTTATTGAGTTATATAAACTCTAAATTCTTTTATGTTACTCTAATTTAAAATTATAAATATATATTTTGTGTTGATACCAATTAAAAAATTTGGAGACACATTTTGTGTCATGGGTTCATGAATAATCCTTAATAATTTATAATCATCACGTTGACATAAGTGGAATGTATGATCAGGGATTTTATAAAATCATTCCAAGGATATAGTTACTCATTTTATGTTTTCATCCATTTGAAAATATATTATGCCTATAGTTATTGTAAATTAGATTTTTCTTATGTATTTATAGTGATCTTTTTATAAATATTATTAGGGTTCAACGTTTTTTATATGTATGGGCACAAATGGAATTGAATATATTGATTCAACCCCATCTCATTGAATTTTACTATTCATGTCGAAACATTTTCAATTGGTATCTCATTTATTTTTTTTACTCATGTCATTGTAAATGTTATCACCATATGGGTTTTCAATGAAATTATAATGTTATCTTCTACTATTAAAATGTACTATATATTTGGATGGATTGATCTCTTTAAATTGTTCATGAACACAATGATTACAGAATGGGTACATTTTCATTAAATGACTTGTATTTCATTTTCATTTGTTATAAAATTTGATAAGGGATTATTTTCAAGAAATCAAATAATTTAGGTAAGGGATTATACATTATAGATTACAAAAATAGAATAGGATATGAAAAATATTTTAGAAGAAGAATATACTCAAAAAATGAGTATTGTAAAATAAAATTAAACTTGTCATTTATTTCATGAATTGTAATTAATAGATGAAAATATTTTTAGTTTGATAATGGGAAATGAATATGTTCCAAAAATATGATAGATTGATATAGACTAAGTAAATTTTTTATTTATTTTTTAAATTATTTTTTGAGACCTAAAAGTAAAAATTCCATATCTGTGTAAGAAAATAATGATACTGGTGAGGATGAACAAGAGGTTAAGAATTAAATTGAAGGGAGTGAAAATTTAATTATTAGTAATGATAACAAAGAATAAATTACAAATGATGAGAGTATAAATTATTTATTTGAAAAATTAAAACGAAAAATATATTCTAATAAAGTTGTAGATTATGGAATGAATTTGAATGTTTTTAAAAATTGGAATAGGAGAACATGAATTTGAAGAAATGCTGCCAATTTTCAAGAAACAATAACAACTTACATAATGAATATGTGATGAATTTTATGAATTATAATGATTTATTCAATAATTCTACAACTGAAAATAATAAGTTTATTATCGATATAGAATAGAATGATATATGAATTGAGAAGTAACAAGATGTTTTTATCAAATATTAATAGATGTTGAGAAGGAATTGATCGATTTTAAATATAAATTTTTAAATTAAATAAAAAAATTTGGGGAAATATTAAGGAATAATATGGGTTAAAATATTTCAACAATGACACAAGTGTAGATAGTTAAATTTTTGGGACGACAAAAAGAACACATAAATCTTGAAATGTTTGGAATAATGTATTGAATAAGATTATTTTATAAATAGTGGCTTGTAATGCTCTGAGAGGATAGCTAGATTGAAGGATAAATATTCTTCTTCTATAAAATTGTTTTAGAGAAGAAATCCATTATTTATGCACATAATATAGAATAATAATAATCATCTACATCTAGAAAAAAAATAATGAAAAATGTACAAATGAATTTTATGGTGACTACATGTTTTAATAACTATTTGGGAATATTGAAAATATGTTTTTGTTTCATTATCGATATTTTTTAGAGACAAGAGGGTATCAAAGGAGTTGTTTTAAGGAGAGTTAACCCACTCCATAGATAAAAGAACCTAAATAATATGAAAATTAATTCCACATGTTTGGAAATTAGTTTTGATTTTTTGAAGAATCTTGTTAAATATGTGATAGAACAGATAACTTTACTATATACTATATAATTATTCTAAAATATAAATATATTATAATTTTTGACAAATAATAATCTCAAAAGTTGACAGAAAAACGAATTCAATTGGAAATTTATATTTTTGGAGTAATTCTGGTATCAGAAAAGGATTTTATATAGAATTTTGATAATGGGTTCTCGTCACATTGTATATGATATTCAAATCTATCAAAATTTGTTTACAATTGAATGTAATGTTTGGTGATGATGGTATATTTAAAAACAAATCAACTGGTTGATCTATAATTTGATAATACATGAAAAATTAATTAAACACTGTATTTATTAAAGGATTGAAACTCATTATACAATGTGTGTCTCAACTTTATTATAAATAACATACTGATTTTTTAGGGATGATTTTTTTTGAAAATATTTAATCATTATTATGTTTTTCTGAGACGAAATAAATAATGTGGATAGTTGTTATAGGTTTATGATTCTGAAAATTTAGGCTACTTAATATTGAAAAAGTAAAATAATTAATGGCATCTAAGACTTCGCCACACTACTCAAATAAATTATAGAAATACTAATCAAGGAAATAATGTCAATGATATTCCAATAATGATGAAAAAATGAAATGGATGGGCTTATATTATAAAAGTTTACGATTTATAATTACATAAAAAATGAAGAGGATCTTCAAAAGGGATACCTTAGTATCTAATTTAGAAAATAGAACATTCATAAAAAATGTTGTGGCATAACGAAAATTATATTATTTAATTATAATAGTACAACACGTTATAATAAAAAAAATTAAAAATTATGTTTATAATATTATATGAATTCAATACCATACATTAATTTAAAAATTATAAAATTATTTTTTAATATATAGAGAGATATATGTGTAATTATATATTTACTAACACACATCTCTGAAACAAATAGATGCATTTTAAATAATTGAAACACCAAATGTGTTTTTTTGAAATTCATAAGTTTTTTATTTAATAACTAAATTTTGGAAATATAAAAACTGATTTTCAAAAAAAGTACATTAAATTTTGAATTAAAAAATTGAAATTACCTATTTTTTTATTTTTATAATTTTTCAGTACATTCAAATTTTAAGGTTATCGTTAAAATACTATATGAATATACTATAAGTATTATAACATAATAATGATATAAAAATTATATATTGGGATATATAAAGGCTTTCATAATCAAAATAGGTTTATTAATTAAAATAATCTATTCTAAAGTAATAAAAATAATTTTTGTTAATCTTCATTGTTTCCAAAATTCTAAAGTATAAATAAAAAATTTTAAAAATAGTTTTTTATTCATAATAATAATTTCCACATACAAAATAATAAATTTTTAAGAATTTAGATTTTATTAAATAATTGTAATACAAATTCCAGGCCATATATGTCAAATTCCATTAGGTAAGACCTTGAGAAGGTTAACAATTTTTTATTAGTCTCAGGACTAAGTCATATTATTTGAAATTCTTAATGAATTCTACCTGATTATAAATAAACCCCCACTGTCTCAATACTCATTAGTAAAAAATTAATGAACCATTTTCGCCCATTGTTTTCTATCAATAGAGTCTCTCTAACATTTTTATGGATCTATGGACCTCTTCTCAATATTTAAGAATATACATTTGAATGTATTGGTTCTCAGACCTCGACTTTTACTTTTCAATTAAACTCATTTTGATATGATATAATTTGAATTCCATTATTGTAATTCTATTATTTCAATTCTATAATATTAGCATGCATTATTTATATTTATGGTAATATATTACTTATTTTATCTCACTATATCCTTTTCTAATGCAGTTATTTTTCCAATATATGGGTGCATAATACCTAATTATCATTTATTTTTGTAATCATATCCTACTATTATTAATTTAAATTTTAACCATATTCAGATTCATTATTTTGAATTCCATATCATATTTTCAATGAGATTTCAAAATTACATATCATTATACTAAATTAATAAGAAACTACAATGCTTTAAAATTTATAGAAAACAACGTGCCAAATCTAAAAAATTATATGTTTTTTTAAAGTAAAAAGTATTTGATTTTATTAAAATGTCATTCCTTTCTGGATAATTCATGTTGATATGGGATCTAGACCAAATTCACATACTGGTAACAACTCTTTAAATAATTGATTGTCTATTGATTCAATACAGAATCAGTGCTCGGAATTGTATCCTAACATCACACCTGGTTTGATACTACTATGGTATATGATTTAGTTGATTTATAGGATTTAATTAACTATAATAATTGATTAAAATTCATGATATTGACTTTTTTTAATTAATATAATTGAACTATGAAATTATCCCTCACCATTATTTCATTATCCTTCCCTTAATAAAGTTACTTTCCATTACATTGTGAATATCATATAGTTTGTTAGTTGATTGTTGTGTATTCACCTAGATACCTATATTATTCCATTAAATAGGGTAAATTGATATTATTCAAATAAATTATTTCCTTATCAGTACACAATGATTAAATTTCTTTGATAATGTGTAATTTTCATTTGGTAAATTTATAATATGTTTTATTTAGTCATTATATTTATATAATGGATGTATTTATCATATGATATGATGGGAGGTTACCAAAATTTTATATCTCATAGATTCATTGGTAGGTATTATTAGATTAATAAGTTGGGTATTTCATATAACCTTACCTATTTAATTATTATTACTTGGAATGTAGACATGATTAAATTTTTATGATTCAATTAGTTATGCATTCCATCAATTTTAGATTAGTTATAATTATCAAAAAAATTAATATTTTAACTTAGTATTTGGATATATTTTACTCAAATATCCATTAGTTATGGTATATATTTATTCTTATAATATAATTTCTTTTACTCTTATATATGACAGCTTCTATAATATAGTATCCCTTACTAAGAATTTAATATCACTCATTTTTATTTTCTCCCATTTTCATAGGAAAGAAAGAAGATTACTTCATGTGATATATGAATATTAAAAAAATTGTCTATTTTAATGTATTCAATTTTTTTTACTTATGTTTTCAATGTAATGTAATATTAATTTACATTTCTTGTTTCTTGACACAACTAAATTCATGGATCCTATACGTTTAAATCTTTTCAGTTATAACTATTATGTCAGAATAACCCATGGATCATGTTTACATGAGTCTAGTTGTTTTTTTATATCATAGAATGTTTAGTAGGGATGTTTGTAAATAAATTTAAATTAACACCATGTAATAATATATCTATATATAAAACCATTAAGATATTTTAAAAATATATATATATTGCATGAAATGAATTTAAAATAAATGTATAAGAATAATTAATGGGAATTATAATTAAATGTTTTATCTATGAACTAATATAGTATAATCCATTGTTTATAAACAAAGACAAATGAAAAGAACATAAACCATTTATCACTAATAATAAATGTATGCTAGTTCCTCAAAATATACACTGAGTTAGATACTAGAGCAGAGTAGATTATAAATATATTAAGGAACATGACATAGGTTATAAAAAATAATAGTTACATTATAGAACATCTTTTTTCTCCATGACATTCTAATTGTAACACCCCAAGATTCTACGGTACGCTTCTCTTTGAATAATGCGATAGCGTGTGTTGTACGCAACACCGAGTTCTAACAACCAATCAAACTAACTGTTACGAATAGTAATACCTACTTTTTAAAATTATATATATTTTATATTTAAAAATGGACTTCATTTTTGGATTCGTAATATCTAATTTAGCCTAAGGTGAAATTTTGGTACTTTTCAGATAACTTTCATATTTTGATGAATAGTGAAAATTACTAAATTTTTATTAAAAACAACTTTTTTAATAAAAATAATTAATAGTGATAAATTATGAATTTTAGTAGTTTTAAAGTATATTTAGAATATATTTTTACCATTTAATATAATGTTGGTCATTGGACATAATTTTACAATTAAACCGAACATAAACAAATGTCAATCTTTTGATAGTTATTATCTCTTAAAAACACGCTTTTTGTTTTGACAGCGGGAATTAATTTTAAATTAATTTCTGCCACTTTTGTGTTTTGAATTTAGGGAAATGGATTCCATATTTGGAATCAGGATGTTCAAATTGTGTAAATAGGTAACTTTTATTTTTAGACATTTTGAATAATTACTGCGGTAAATATTTTATTTACCATGGTTAAGGGTAAATCCGGTAAATAAGGGTTAAACAATAATATTATAATAATACTAAATTACCCTAAAACGTGTCTTAACCCTATTGGTTGATACAGGGTCGACCATGGGCATCTTTGGGTCGATTTTGGGACCCCATGGATCCACTTTTAAGTGATAATGACACTTTATTTTAATTAAGTTAAAATGAATACAAAAATGACACAAGCATATATCTTTTAGAAAACCAATTGTTACATAGGGTTATATATGTTGGATTTTAGATTATAAATATTCATTAGAAATATAAAAAGATTTCCTACATAATTATATTTTATTTATAATTTTTAGACATTAAATAATTTATTTTATTTATGACACAATGATGATGCAATAATTATTATAATAGTGAAACATTAAAATAATTGATATTATAAATACCCAAATAAATATAATATTAAACATTTAATGAATTAAACTAATTTTCTAGGATAATATGATATATAAGGATTTATTTAATTGACTTTTTTCTAAGTAATCAATCTGTTATGAGTTTCAAAAAAATCAACTATTGAATAGTGTCAAAATTGACATAAAAGAGTTCTTAAAACAAATATTATATTATTAATTGATATTAAATTCCTAGAAATATAAGGATCGGCCAAGAGACTTATATCATGATAGTTTCATCATTAATGGACCACTTTGGGGTCTCTTGGATGTATATAGTAAGTTTATTAACCATATTATATAAAAATACAAAGAGACATTGTAAAAGTGAAACTAATTAACTTAGAGTTAATACTTAAAGATAAGGTTAATATAAGTACCCAAACCTGTCTAAATTATATTGGTTGAGTTGTTTTCGACCCATAACCACCATAACATTTAAATAATAAACTTTTTAACTATTAGAAACCGAATATTAATTTATTATAAATTAATATTTCTAGATTTTCCAAAGGTGCCCCTCACCCCTCTTATAAAAGGGGACTCCTCCTTCTCATTTCTTCACACCATCAAAGCCTTTTGGTTCGGCCAGACTCTGCCAAAATACTCTCCCAAGATCCCTAACTACAACCTAGGGGACTTAGTTTGATCAAAAAGCCAACCTAAGGAGCCCTTTTGATCAAATCAAAAGGAAGAACCCGAAGAAGAGGTAATGATTTCACCACCCTTTTCTATGTTCATTTCTTCTTCCACTTCTTCTTCCTTTGTTGTTACCATTATAAAATTATAACTCCAGTATCATATATATACTGTGATGTTATTATAAATATGGTACAACCATATTCAATATTCTATCCACCCTTTGAATAACATGTCACCATATGTGCGTACGTACGGCTTACCGTCTCCACGTCGTGGTGTAATTGTTATTCACTATAATATTATTTGGATGGGTATAATAATGATGTTTAAATCTTGTAAATAATAAATATAACATGTTAATAATTCTATATATATGATATACCATCCATTTATATATTATTTTAATATCAAAAGAATGATATTGTCGCTCGTGCGTACGTACGGACTACCATCTCCACGAACGCGATGAGATTCATTCTCCATCATATCCATTCAAGTATAATTATCATTTGATGATTTAAAAAATGATGTTTAAGGACATAATATCATTCTGGATATGAATAATATAAAACCTATCATTTACTAACATGTCTTACGTAACAAAACATATAAAATAAAACAAGTAAGTTAACACCCGAAACAACGATAATACTAAGATATTATTATCAAATCAATATTAAAAGATCATATATGATATCATATTAATGTATATGATTATTGTATAATTTAATAACAATTATTTCACCATTATACAGGAGGTTAACCTACCCCAACCAAGGAAAAGTACAAGGTAAGGGTTATTTCACAATCTCTTCATTATCCGAGGTTGTTTATATGTAATAATCTACTGGGATATATTTATCATCCACATCCATGTTTTCTTAAAAATGTATTTCAAAACATTTTTTATTATTTACAAGAATATGGGTTTAAGTCATTTATACCCTTGGATGACTTATTATAAGAGGTTTATAAAGGAATCTTTTCGTCGTTTTCAAAACAAGGTCCTTTTTAACCGTTTCGACAAGAATTAAGGTAAGATTGTTTTTTTTAACTTATACGGCGTGTGCGGCTATTTTCCGCCGTTATAAAATCTTCAAAGCTTCCCTTACAAGCTTATAAGAATATTTTCAAAGAAAATGTTTTATTTTATATGTATCTTAAATGATTTCAAAATAAAAAGAGATATTTCTTTAAAAAGAATTTTGATTTCATCTATGTCAACATCCTTTGAAGGATTTTACACTTATTTAAAGTTGATTTGTTATGATACAAAACTTCTATATTATATTGAAGGTTTTGTGATTTTTTTGACTGTGGATGTTCTATTTTTATACTGTTCATGGATTATGGTGAAAGTATTGACATTTCGTATTCTAGTTTTAATACAAATGTTTATGTTATGTTTAAACCTTTTCATATGGGAATGCATTGGACTTAATATGTGATGGGTGGAGCCCGCTATAGCCCCTCAATGCATCGGTAGGTCTCATGAGACAAACTAGTGTCTTGGCACAAGTCCTTGACAAAATCTTATTTGTAGTCTTGGCACGAGGTCTTGGCTAGGTGGTTATGATAGTCTGGAATTATGCATTCCAACATTATGAAAGTGGTTATTGATTTTGCATGTGATTATTCTATTAGTATAATATCCATGTGAATAAGTAAATGGCATTATTTCATTTTATTTATGATATACTATGTTGAATGTTCAATTTTGAAAGGCTTTTGTTTTAGTTATACATTGCCTTAAATGTTTATTCTTATTTATGAAAGTTTCCGCTATATTGTTATCCTTACTGGGCATTTGAGCTCACCCCTTTTCTATGTTTTATTTTTCCCAGGATGTGAACAAGTAAGTTATGAATGACCTGCAGGGATATTATGAGGGGTTAATAGTGTGGACTATGGAGACATTATGTTGTTGTAGTAGTTTTTCATTTTATGATGTAATGTAAGACTTATTAATATATATAGTGTTTCCAAGACTACTAAACCAATCGGTCTTTCGAGATTTGATCTTTCTTGTGATCATGCCAATGTTATGTAATAATGCACTGACTCTGGGTAACTGGGGTTGGGGCGTTATAGTTGGTATCAGAGGAAGTTTAGTACAAACCTTGGAAGCTAGATTTAGATAAACTCTGATTAGAGCACGTAGACCTAAGATGAACTTTGAGGATTAGTATAGAAGAAGTTCCTAGAATTTTGGTATTGTAGAGATTTTGTGAGTTTTCCGAGCAATACATCCCTGTCTGGATACGAGCAGGTAGAGGCGGCTCTGGCACAGATGTACCTAGGGGTAAAACCCGAAAACACCGCTTTGAGCTAGACTCGAACGGGAACTGGTGCACGACAACGGGCCTTGCTGCACTCTTGGTTACGACACTCCCGGGGGATATTCTTAGGATAACTCTCATTTTCATTACAAATCATTTTGAAGGGATTATGAATATATACTTCCTCAAAGAAAAAATTCTTATGATTATGGATTATATCCATAAATAGTTCAATTTATGTTAAGTGTTTTATAAGTATGGGATTATGTATTTTGATTCATAAACTGATCTAGTTTATTCCATTGTTTAGAAATGGAGCCTAGTGGAAGAAATGGAAACCGTATCAATGCACTCACTCCATGTAGGGATTTCCCTCCTGGTCAAGATAATTATAGTGGGGCTGGTGATGCAACTGGTGCCGATCAGCTAATCACCATACTGGGACAACTTACTCAGGTTATGAATAATAACCTTACCCGTATGGAGCACCCTGATCCGCAGCGTGGAGGATCAATGTTAGATCGATTCATGAGGCAACAACCACCAACGTTCAACGGGAATACAAATCCCTTAGTAGCCGAGTAGTGGATAAATTCCCTAGAGAAAATATTCCAGGCTTTGGGGAGCAGTGAAAGGGAAAAAGTTATCATGGAAGTTTACCGCCTCACTGGAGATGCTGATCAATGGTGGTCATTGATTCAAAACATGAAGGAAGATGATGAAGTATCAAATATGGAATGGAGGGAGTTCAAAGATCTGTTTTTAGAAAAAATACTTTCCTCGCGACCATCGAGCAGATATGGAAAGGCAATTTCTAAGTCTGAGACAGAAGGAGGATGAGAATGTCACAAAGTATGAGGCTAACTTTACAAGGTTAGCAAGGTACGCTGGTGATTATATACGTAACCAAAGAAGTAAGATTGATCGTTTCTTTGATGGGTTAAAACCATTTCTCCGTCGAGCATTAGTCTCGCAATCCTTCTCGTCATACAAAGACATTGTCTCATGTGCTATCAAGACCGAAAAGGAATTCTCTAAGTCTTATGACTTTATAGCAAAGCAAGAGAAGAAGAGACCTGCTGATCAATCTGCTAATGGAAATAAGGAGAAGAAGGGAAAGGTTGAATATCCATCCTGCGGTAAATGTGGGAAGAAACACCCCGGTACTTGCTTGAAGGGAATGGGAGTCTGTTACAAGTGTGGTGAAAAAGGCCACCAAGATCGTGATTGCAAGGGAAAGAAGGAAGCTACCAACGTTCAGTACTACAATTGCAGGGAGATGGGGCATTATGCAAATGCATGTCCTAAGCGTTAGGAGAACTTAACTCAGAAAAGGCCAAGGGATCAAGGCCAGGCTTATTCTATCACTACTGCAGAGGTAGAAGCTCCAAAATACGTGGTGGAAGGTAATTTAATGGTTTCCTCAAGTTTAGAAAATTCATTATTTGACTCTGGATCGTCGCATTGTTTCATATCTTCCCAGTTTTCTAAGAAAATTAGATATTTCCAATTTGATTTAATAAGGGAGTTGTCAGTTAAAACTCCTAAGGGAAGTATCATTGCAACAAAGTTTTGTGAATTAGTCCCCATTAGAGCACATAAATTTTCTTTATCTGCTGATCTCATCGTCATACCTATGATTGAGTTTGATATAATCCTCGTTATGGACTGGATTTTGGACTATGATGCGAAGATTTATTGTAAGAAGAAAGAGGTTACGATTCTTGATGATAATGATAAGGAACACCTTACCTTTAGAGCAGAATCGTCACCACCTAATTCTTATTTAGATCCACCCCCAGTAGCTCAACTTAATTCAATTATTGGGGAGGAAGAGAATGAAATAACTATCGGTGAGGAAAGGAATGTTCAAATAGAGGATGTACCTGTTGTGAAAGAATTTGTAGATTTATTTCTAGAAGATTTACCTGGACATCCTCCAGAACGAGAAGTTGAGTTTTCCATTGATTTGATTCCTGGATCAAGGCCTATATCGAAGACCCCTTATAGAATGGCCACTGTAGATTTAGTCGAACTAAATAAACAACTAGAGGAATTGAGTAATAAGGGATTTATTCTCCCTTGTGTTTCTCCATGGGGATCCCCTGTTCTTTTTGTTAAAAAAGGAAGATAGATCTATGAGGTTATGTATCGACTACAGGGAGATCAATTCTATAAAGATAAAGAACAAGTATCCCCTACCTCGTATTGATGATTTATTTGACCAACTGCATGGTGCTCAATACTTTTCAAAGATTGACCTTCGATCTGGATACCATCAGTTGTGTGTGAAGAAGGAAGACATTCTGAAGACAGCATTTCGAACCAGGTACGGGCATTACGAGTTTACTGTAATGCCGTTTGGATTGACTAACGCACCCTCTGTATTCATGGATCTGATGAATAGAGTTTTCAAGGAGTATCTTGATGAATTTGTGGTGGTATTTATTGATGATAACTTGGTATACTCCAAAACCTACGAAGATCATGAAGATCACTTGCGCATTATCTTGAAGACTCTGAGGAGGCATGAATTATATGGGAAGTTTAGCAAGTGTAAATTCTGGCTTCATGAGATTTATTTTCTTGGCCATATTGTCTCTAAAGATGGAATCTCTGTTGATCCTTCTAAGACCAAGGCAATCCAAGAATGGCCAGAACCTACGAGTATAACTGAGGTACGCAGTTTTATTGGTTTGGCAGGTTATTATCGACGTTTCATCCAGAATTTTGCCCGATTGGCTAACCCATTAACGAAGCCCACACGTTAAGGGGTTCCATTTGTTTGGACAAAAGAGTGTGAATAATGTTTTGAAGAACTGAAGAAAAGATTAGTCAATGCTCCAATATTGACTCTATCATCGGGGAATGATGGGTTCGTTATTTATAGTGATGCATCAAAGAAAGGACTTGGCTGAGTCCTTATTCAGAATGATAGAGTTATTGCCTATGCATCACGACAGTTGAAAATTCATGAACAAAACTATCCTACTCATGATCTCGAGTTAGCAGCTGTGATCTTTGCTTTAAAGATATGGAGGCACTACCTCTATGGTGAAAATGTGAGATTTATACTGATCACAAGAGTTTGAAGTATGTTTTCTCACAAAAAGAACTCAACATGAGGCAAAGGAGATGGCTTGAATTACTCAAGGATTATGATTGTACGATACACTACCACCCGGGGAAGGCAAAAAAGGTGGCAGATGCTTTGAGTAGAAAAGACCATGGAGTTTTGAACAATATGAGAATTGAAAGGGATCCAATTTTCATTGATCTAGTGAAGATGGACATGGGAATAACCAGGGAAGGTGAAACATCAATTCTTTTTCAAATGGTTGCCAAACCATCTTTACTAGAAAGGATTAAGAGTTCTCAGACCGATGATGAAGAATTCAAAAAGAAGATTAAAGCTGTGAATGATGGGAGATTGAGAGACTTTGTGTATGAAGATGGAATTTTGAAATTTGGGAAGAGACTTTGTGTTCCCGATTTACCTGATCTAAAAAGGGAATTTCTGGATGATGCTCATAGTTCCAATTTCTCTATACACCCTGGGAGCACCAAAATGTATAGAAGTTTGAAGGAAAATTTTTGGTGGGACAACATGAAGAGGGAGATTGCTGATTTTGTGTCAAGATGTATGGTTTGTCAACAAGTGAAAGCTGGAAGGCAACAACCTGGAGGAGTCATGCAACCTCTTCCCATATCGGAGTGGAAATGGGACAATATTATGATGGACTTTGTCATGGGGATACCAAAGACTCCTAGAAGGAACGATGCAAAATGGGTTATTGTTGATCGTCTTACCAAGTCAGCACATTTTCTTGCTATAAGAGAAGATCTACCCCTAGAACGTCTAGAAATACTATATATTAATAAAGTTTTGAGACTTCATGGAGTACCCTTATCAATTGTTTCTGATTGTGATCCCCGTTTTACTTCATGATTTTGTAAAAGTCTTCAGAAATCCCTGGATACTGAACTTCATTTGAGCACTGCTTACCACCCTCAGACAGACGGACAATCAGAACGGACTATTCAAACCATAGAAGACATGTTGAGATCTTGCTCACTTGACTTTCAGGGTATGTGGGATCAATATTTACCTCTGGTAGAATTTTCCTATAACAATAGCTTCCATTCGAGTATTCAGATGGAACCATATGAAGCGTTATATAGAAAGAGATGTCGTACACCAACCTGTTTGGATGACGTCAGTGAAAGAAAACTTGTAGGTCCAGAACTGGTGGAGGAAACGATGGAAAAGGTGAACGTAATCCAAAATCACATCAGAGCAGCTCAAAGTAGGTAGAAGAGCTATGCCGATAATCGAAGGAAGGATTTGGAATTTCAAGTCGGTGATCATGTTTTCCTGAAGGTATCTCCGTGGAAGGGAGTCATACGTTTTGGTAAGAAAGGTAAATTGAGTCCCAGGTACATCAGACCTTTCGAAATTCTAGAACGAATTGGGGTTGTAGCTTACCGATTGGAAATGCCGCCAAGTCTCTCCAAAGTTCACGACGTGTTCCACGTATCTCTATTAAGGAAATACATGCCTGATCCAACGCATGTACTCACCTATGAGGAATTAGAACTGGAACCCGATCTTTCCTATTGTGAAGATCCCGTCAGGATTCTTGATACGAGAGAACAAGTACTGAGAAACCGGACGATGCATCTAGTAAAAGTTTTGTGGAGAAACCATAAGATGGAAGAGGCAACGTGGGAACCCAAGGAACTTATGATAAAGAACCACCCGAGTATTTTCGTGCGATAGTATTCTAGAAATTTCAAGGACGAAATTATTTGAAGGAGGGGAGAATGTAACACCCCAAGCTTCTACGGTACGCTTCTCTTTGAATAATGCGATAGCGTGTGTTGTACGCAACACTGAGTTCTAACAACCAATCAAACTAGCCGTTACGAATAGTAATACCTACTTTTTAAAATTATATATATTTTATATTTCAAAATGGACTTCATTTTTGGATTCAGAAAATCTAATTTAGCCTAAGGTGAAATTTTGGTACTTTTCGGATAACTTTCATATTTTGATGAATAGTGAAAATTACTAAATTTTAATTAAAAACAACTTTTTTAATCAAAATAATTAATAGTGATAAATTATGAATTTTAGTAGTTTTAAAGTATATTTAGAATATATTTTTACCATTTAATATAATGTTGGTCATTGGACATGATTTTACAATTAAACTGAACATAAACAAGTGTCAATCTTTTGATAGTTATTATCTCTTAAAATCACGCTTTTTGTTTTGACAGCGGGAATTAATTTTAAATTAATTTCTGCCACTTCTGTGTGTTGAATTTAGGAAAATGGATTCCATATTTGCAATCAGTATGTTCAAATTGTGTAAATAGGTAACTTTTATTTTTAGACATTTTGAATAATTACTGCGGTAAATATTTTATTTACCATGGTTAAGGGTAAATCCAGTAAATAAGGGTTAAAAAATAATATTATAATAATACTAAATTACCCTAAAACGTGTCTTAACCCTATTGGTTGATACATGGTCGACCATGGGCATCTTTGGGTTGATTTTGAGACCCCATGGATCCACTTGTAAGTGATAATGACACTTTATTTTAATTAAGTTAAAATGAATACAAAAATGACACAAGCATATATCTTTTAGCAAAACAATTGTTACATAGGTTTATATATGTTGGATTTTAGATTATAAATATTCATTATAAATATAAAAAGATTTCCTACATAATGATATTTTATTTATAATTTTTAGACATTAAATAATTTATTTTATTTATGACACAATGATGATGCAGTAATTACTATAATAGTGAAAAATTAAAATAATTGATATTATAAATACCCAAATAAATATAATATGAAACTTTTAATGAATTAAACTAATTTTTTAGGATACTATGATATATTAGGATTGTGTTAATTGACTTTTTTCGAAGTAATAAATCTGTTCTGAGTTTCACAAAAATCAACTATTGAATAGTGTCAAAATTGACATAAAAGAGTTCTTAAAACAAATATTATATTATTAATTGATATTAAATTCCTAAAAATCTAAGGTTCGGCCAAGAGACTTATATCATGATATTTTCATCATTAATGGACCACTTGGGGGTCTCTTGGATGTATATAGTATGTTTATTAACCATATTATATAAAAATACAAAGAGAAATTGTAAAAGTGAAACTAATTAACTTAGAGTTAATACTTAAAGATAAGGTTAATATATGTACCCAAACCTATCTAACTTATATTGGTTGAGTTTTTTTCGACCCATAAACACCTTAAAATTTAAATAATAAACTTTGGAACCATTAGAAACCAAATATGAATTTATTATAAATTAATATTTCTAGCTTTTCCAACGGTGCCCCTCACCCCTCTTATAAAAGGGCACTCCTCCTTCTCATTTCTTCACACATTCAAAGCCTTTTGGTTCGGCCAAACTCTGCCCAAATACTCTCCCAAAATCACTCACTACAACCTAGGTGCCTTAGTTTGATCAGAAAGCAAACATATGGATCCCTTTTGATCAAATCAAAAGGAAGAACCCGAAGAAGAGGTAATGATTTCACCACCCTTTTCTAAGTTCATTTCTTCTTCCACTTCTTCTTCCTTTGTTGTTGCCATTATAAAATAATAACTCCAGTATCATATATATACTGTGATGTTATTATAAATATGGTACAACCATATTCAGTATTCTATCCACCCTTTGAATAACATGTCACCATACGTGCGTACGTACGGCTTACCGTCTCCACGTCGTGGTGTAATTGTTATTCAATATAATATTATTTGGATGGGTATAATAATGATGTTTAAATCATGTAAAAAACAAATATAACATGTTAATAATTCTGTATATATGATATACCATCCATTTATATATTATTTTAATATCAAAAGAATGATATTGTCGCTCGTGCGTACGTACGGACTACCATCTCCACGAACGCGATGAGATTCATTCTCCATCGTATCCATTCAAGTATAATTATCATTTGATGATTTAAAAATGATGTTTAAGGACTTCATATCATTCTGGATATGAATAATATAAAACCTATCCTTTACAAACATGTCTTACGTAACAAAACATATAAAATAAAACAAGTAAGTCAACACCGGAAACAACGATAATACTAAGATATTATTATCAAATCAATATTAAAAGATCATATATGATATCATATTAATGTATATGATTATTGTATAATTTAATAACAATTATTTCACCATTATACAGGAGGTTAACCTACCCCAACCAAGGAAAAGTACAAGGTAAGGGTTACTTCACAATCTCTTCATTATCCGAGGTTGTTTATATGTAATAATCTACTGGGATCTCTTTATCATCCACATCCATGTTTTCTTAAAAATGTATTTCAAAACATTTTTTATTATTTACAAGAATATGGTTTTAAGTCATTTATACCCTTGGTTGACTTGTTATATGAGGTTTATAAAGGAATCTTTCCGTCGTTTTCAAAACAAGGTCCTTTTTAACCTTTTCGACAAGAATTAAGGTAAGATTGTTTTTTTTAACTTATACGGCGGGTGCGGCTATTTTTCGCCGTTATAAAATCATCAAAGCTTCCCTTACAAGATTATAAGAATATTTTCAAAGAAAATGTTTTATTTTATATGGATCTTAAATGATTTCAAAATAAAAAGAGATATTTCTTTAAAAAGAATTTTGATTTCATCTATGTCAACATCCTTTGATGGATTTTACGCTTATTTAAAGTTGATTTGTTATGATACAAAACTTCTATATTATATTGAAGGTTTTGTGATTTGTTTGACTGTGGATGTTCTATTTTTATACCATTCAAGGTTTATGGTGAATGTATTGACATTTCGTATGCTAGTTTTAATACGAATGTTTATGTTATGTTTAAACCTTTTCATATGGGAATGCATTGGACTTAATATGTGACGGGTGGAGCCCGCTATAGCTCCTAGATGCATCAGTAGGTCTCATGAGACAAACTATTGTCTTGGCACAAGGCCTTGACAAAAACTTATTTGTAGTCTTCGCACGAGGCCTTGGCTATGTGGTTATGATAGTCTGGCATTATGCATTCCAACATTATGAAAGTGGTTATTGATTTTGCATGTGATTATTCGATTAGTATAATATCCATGTGAATAAGTAAATGGCATTATATCATTTTATTTATGATATACTATGTAGAAATTTCAAGTTTGAAAGGCTTTTGTTTTAGTTATACATTGCCTTAAATGTTTATTCTTATTTATGAAAGTTTCTGCTATATTGTTATCCTTACTGGGCATTTGAGCTCACCCCTTTTCTATGTTTTATTTTTCCCAGGATGTGAACAAGTAAGTTATGAATGACCTGCAGGGATATTATAAGGGGTTAATAGTGTGGACTGTGGATACATTATGTTGTTGTAGTAGTTTTTCATTTTATGATGTAATGTAAGACTTATGAATATATCTAGTGTTTCCAAGACTACTAAACCAATCGGTCTTTCGAGGTTTGATCTTTCTTGTGATCATGCCAATGTTATGTAATAATGCACCGACTCTGGGTAACTGGGGTCGGGGCGTTACACTAACCATGATAGTCTTCATTATGAAGAAATATCCTCACATTTTAGTAGAAACATCAATCCATTAGTATCATAATAATGAATCACATTTGTTGTGAAGGGATTCATTACATATGGATGTAGGGAAAGATAGATGGTTATCATGGTTATATACTATCTCAGAGGAGATTCAGGTTATGATAGTTTTTTATTCAAAAAACAAAGAAGGAAGTGGGATAGAGAATATGAAATTGAATTATTTTAAGATTATTTTATTTGAAAATCACATTCACCATGAGCAATGAGTTTAATCAAAAATAAGAATCTTTATTTTAAAAAATATATAATAGAATACATTTTTCAGTATGAGCCTTACCTTAATAGATGTAAATTCTTGTTATTAAAAATCTTTATAATCCCAAAAAAAATTGATTTATTCTTTGATGGGTTGAATAAAATAATTTTATGGGAACTTTCACCCTATCATACTACTCATTTAATGTTATAGTGAAATGTTCTATCAATACCAAGATATAACTCCCCCTATTATTAAATTTCAATGGAATAAAATATAAAAAGAGGACAGTTTAATGACATGGTGAATGAAATATGGAAAATCAAGAGAATGGAAGTCTATCATGTCACCACCATGATGATTACATTTTAATTAGATATAAAAATTTCTATTTGTATGAAGATCATATCTCAGGCTTATATATTCCATTAGATAAAATATTAATGGAATGTGATTCCAATTAATCATCTGAATCTTTATCTAGTTTATATTAATGTAATTTTAGTCTTCAATTGTATTCATTATTTAAATCCCATTTTAATTTCCAAGTAAAGGAAGTCAATATTTAATATTCCAAATAAACTCATGATCATTTTTAAGTAAAATTATAGATATGAACTTCAAATATAAATTTATTCTATTTTATTGTTCTTTGTGCCTTTTAATGAAGTATATTTATCTCAGATGGTTAGAGATACAAACACTGTTGAATATATTCCTATTATTCCTATAATTTGATAATGTATTCCATGAATTGTTTTCCTATAATTCCCATTAATTGTGATATTGTGATTCCAATAGAACTCGTAACAATTTCTGCACCTATGTCAAAGAATCTAAATATAATATCCCATATTGAGTTGCTAGATTTGATGAATTTTTTCCGTGAGAATATTGATAATGGAATGGTTTCCCCTTGTGTGTCTACATGTGATACATGTGTTCTTTTTGTAAAAAAATTATGGGAAAATGTGACATTGAATTAATTATTGTTAACTTATAAATATCACAATCAAAAAAATGTATACTCTACCCCTGTTTGATGAAATGTTTTTTCAACTATGTATAATTCAATAACTTCTAAATTTTGACCATCATTCTATATATAATCAATTGAGGTTCAATAAAACGCATATTCCCAAGATAGTCTTCCATTTGAGGTATGATCATTATGTAATTATAGAGATGTTTTAACTTAATAATTCCCCTACTATATTCATGGATTTAATGTTTATGGAAATTATATAATTACTCATTTTTTATATATAAGTATTCATATATGATATTCTCATATAATCCATGATTAATGAATATCTCAAAATCCATTAAGTACTGTGTTAATGACCCTCATGAATGAGAATTCGATTGAAATTTTTATAATGTATGATTTTTTAAATATATGTTTTTCTTCTTTGGTTATATATAATAAATATATTATATACTAATGCATCATTAAATGAAATGAGTGACTGAGAAATATCCCAAACTAACCACAATGATTGGGATATGTAGTTTTCTTAGGATCTTACAAAATGTTTTCTTTGTTTAGGATATTGATAATGTTTATCTGATCTAATAACCATGTTTATATAGAAGGGATATATGATCCTTGGGATAAATGAATGTGATGAAATCTTCCAAGAGTTAAAATGAAATGTTTCTAGTAAAAATATACCTAGAATTAAATGTAGTGTAAAAGGGTTTGCGATATAAATTTAAGAATGATTGAAGGGTCCTAGAGGCATCCTAAAATATTAGGATATAATTATAGCTTATTCCTCACTATAATTGGAAAGACAATATAAAAATTACCTAGCTAATGATTTAGAGTTTAATGTTTTTATTTTTATTTTAAAAAATAGTTGAATTTTCATTATGCTAAAATATGTGATATATATCAAAATCATAAAATAATAAAGTATATATTCATACAAACAGAGTTAATTATGCACCATAGGATAAGGTTGGATTCGATTAATGTTTTTGATTTATCAATACATTACCACCCTAACCAGGGAAAAAGGTTGTTAATGATCGTAGTTTAAAAGACCATTCCTATTTTTCAATAATTAGGATTGAAATAGATCCAATAATTTTTTATTTTATATGATGGTTCTTGAAATACTACAAAATTAGGATATATTAGTCATTCTATGATGAATTTTCAACCATCCATATAGGTTATGATTAATGTGGTGTATAAGGAATATGTGGAACATATAAATAATGTGAGTAATATTCCCCATTTTGATCCAAAATATTTATGGAATGACATGGTTTTGGAACTAAGTTTCCATCTCTTCAAAACAATATTTGAAGTATTTATTGAATGAAGCACATAGTTGATCATTATTTATTCATCATGGATGTTAATAGACACATAGATATTTGATAGAGTACGTCATATGTGAAGACATTAAAAAAAAGAAATTACCAAGTATCTATCTCAATCACTTGTCCCTCTACATGTTAAGGTTGTGATATTGTTGTGTATGGTGATGTTTCAACCATTAACTACCAAAATGTAAATTGGAAAACATCACCATGGATCTGTAAAAAATACAACTATATAGTTTAGAATTTAGTTGGTTTCCATATAAATTTACCACATCCGGTTTCTATAATAGATGATTTATCTTAATTTAATCTTTCCAGGATGCAAATTAAGGAAGTGGTGAGGTTGTATGTAGTACCAAATTTTATTTTATATTATCGAGATTTGAGGTTTACCTTGATATTAAACAGAATTATTCAATAATATTTGAATAAATAGTTGATTTTTAGTCTTTTATATCATCAATTGAAATATATTTCATCTATTAAGACTATTAATAACATATAATATATTTTTATACCATTCTCTATATATTTTGTGGATAGTTTGTATCAACTCATTTCTGTGGTCATATTCATATATATAAATCTGTTTCAATCAAGCCTTATAATTTATACTTTTGAATCTGTCTATAGAAGTATTTATAAAACAATTCATTTCAATGATGAATATGTAAAATTAAATCTTCTAGAACCTAAACTAGATGAGGAGTGATACGAGAATATTACTTCCATTTAGATGAACATTAGGGTGTGTTATACTCGATAGAAGAGTCAAACCTAAAATCACCAGGGAGTTATATATTTTGAATATAATGAAAGGTTATTAAAATGAATATATATTTTGATAGAGTTTATGATATTTTAAAATAATGTAATTTTTATCCATAGATATATATATTCCTTTGAAATTTTTGGTCGTATTGGTATGGTTGTTTATCATTGGTAACTACCACTGAATCTATTTTAAGTTAATGATGTATTCAATACATATATCTTAAGTAATTTTATACCTAATTAGGTATATTTACATAACTCATAATTTATTCCACATTATCATGATCTCTCTTATTATGAAATTATTTTTTTATGAAAAGACAACTCATCGTATCAATGTTTTTTAGAAAATCAATTAATTTGTGGAACCTACATAAGAACTCATGAATGTCATGAGGCCTATGTATCCTATGTTTTATATGATGTTGTTAAATTATTTTTAGGGTAAAATTACTACAATGGAGTAATAATGATAAACTATGTGATTTTATGACATATTTTTGTTTAAATAAATTTTATTTTATGGAAATAATTCTTTATATTCAACACTGAGTTTTATGTAACCATAATATTCTATTAAAAATTTATTATTAAATGTTACCATTATCACATAGATATTGGATTTATGGATATGAATTGTAATAATTAAATAATAAAAAATTTATTTTTTTCCATATTTATGAAATGAATTACATAGTGATAAATCGTTCATATTTATGATAAAATCATTTAAAAGCAACAAAGTGATATTTAATGAAAACTATTTTTAGTCACATGATGTTTCATTAAATTAAAAAATATTTATGGATAAATTAATTAATATAATGTTGTTTTTAATATATTCCACAATTTGTTTTAACCTTCATATAATGGTTTTTACATGGAATAATATTTCAATAAATTAATTTGCATTTATAAAAGGAATTTCTCCCAAAACGTTTTCTCTTCCTTGTTTATAATCTATTTTAAAATGAAATTCTATAACATATAGAAATTAAATATAATAAAATTGATTAAATATCAGAAATAATTATTTCAAAATTTTTAAATGATTTCATATTCATTACTTGGTGTTGATTTCATATTCATTACTTGATTTCATATTCATTAATTGTAATGGGGATAAAACTTCATTACTATAGTAAATGTAAGAATGATTAATGATGGTTAAAACAATGTGATTGGGGTTAAAACTAACGAAATATTTTTATAAGTATTTTTTTAACATCACATAGAACAACCTTATATTATATTCAAATTTTTGTTTCTACGGTTCCAACATCATGTTAATATGACTTTAATTGTTTTTTACAATTTTAAGTACATATAAGGCTTTCAATCCACTCACTTATAAAATGACGCCTCCCCTAATCTCTTCTCCACACAATTTGATAAATTTTTCTCAATAATTATCTACCCCAATAAAATCCAAACATTATTATCTTTGTCATTGAGGTGATTCTCTTCCTAAAATTTCATTCCAATCATCAATTGTTTCCAAACGTACATACTCGAAGAAGAGGTATATTATCTTAATTATATTCTTCATGTTTTTTTGATTTCACCTCATATAATTTTTATATAAAAATTTCAACATGGTAAAATTAACTTATTTACTATATTAAGATGTATTTATGTTAATTTTATATCCAATCCAGTCTCTTTCCCATCAATTGAAAAATGATAATGTTGCTTGGGCATACAGAGGGACTACCACCCACACGAAGCAATGTGTTTCGTTTTTAATTTCCAACTTACACATATATTAATTCATATATAATTCCGGAATTTATATATTATATTTATTATATAATTATGATTATTGAAAGATGAATTATTTTTTATCATTATTTTCTTCCCTCCATCTAAATGAAGAAACATTACCTTTTTGTACTGATATACTAAAATCATAATAAAGAAACATGATTTATTTTTCACCACTAATTTATATGAATGCTTATAAACATTTATATAATTAATTATTTTTATACTTATGAATTCATTCAGATCCTATAGATGATGAAATTATAATACCTGATATCCTAATATAAAATAAAAACACTACATCCAGAAAATATTGCACACTGCACACATTACTCTAAAAATAAAATACTCATTAAATTATTTAAGTGATAAATTGTTGTAATTTTAATTTAACAAAATTAAAATTCAATTTTAAATTCAATATTTCTAAATTATAATATGATTAAATTTGGGGACTTTTTGGAATCAATTTATATTATGTGAATAATATATAAAATTTGTTCTCATAGAACCTTCACTTTTATGAAATTATCAAAATACAAGAATTAATTACATATTATTGAAAACATTTTTCTATAATACTTATTTATTTATTTATTTTTTATAATAAAATAATCCATTTTAAAATATTTTATTTTTTTGAAAAAAACCCTTGTTTATCATTTTTGAATCATAAGTAATTATTGATACTAAAAACCAATTTTTATGAAATTGTATTAATTTTTTTTTATTTCTAGGAATAAAATTTTATACAATGTATTTTTTGTAAAAAATAATTCCAGGTTATATTGTTATATTTTTTGGTCGGTTGTTTTTATTGAATAAAATGATATATAGTGTCAATATTTATGTTAAAACAAGATTAGGAAAATTACGTTGATAAATCTCAATGATAGATATGTCGATGAAATATAATATTTAATCTAATATTCACATATACGGTATTGGAATTTCCCTGTGTTTTAAAAAAATTTGGGGTATAAAATTTAGAAGAATTTGAAAGTTGTTCTTGAAGTAATGTAATAATTTTCAAACATGTGATCAAATTTTATGAACACATAATGAGTTTGGAAAAGTTATGTGAAAGGGATTATTTGAGGCCACCGCATTAAAATATAGAAAAATAAATTGTTTCATGGATGATATAATGTTTTGTGAATGTGAGATTTGAATTAAATAGATATAGTTTTGTAAACCTAGGAATTACAAATAGAAGTTGTCAAATGTTGAGTGCTAATAAAGATTTCATATCACTGATGTTCATTCACCTATTAATGTTCTTAAAAATGAATTTTAAATTCACTGATGTTTCAAAAAGGTTATGTCACATCAAATAATTGTTTCCTATGCACCCCACATAATCTTTGGTTCTTAACCCTTAGAGAATATCAGGGCTCTAAAATTGTCTAAAATTAGTATGAATGCATTCCTTACATAATGATTTTTTCATAGAAATTTAGTTGTGTGAAAAAGAGAGAATTTTCATATATATCAAAGTATGTTTTATGAATTATTTTTTAAACATTTTTGATGTTTAGTAAATTTTTGTAAATGATGTGAAAAATAAAATGTTGCATAACATAGTAGGAATAGCCAAGAAATTATAATGTAAATTTATATTCATCATATTGATAAAATATTTTCTTTATTTAACATTTAATGGACTATAAATATATGTTATTTAATCAGTAATTAAAATAATCTTTTTGAGGTGTAGTGAGAAACTTTTGTTGAGAGAGAAGTGAGTCTTCTGCAAACATTGTAACAATAGTGTGATATAATAGATTTATTTATTCAGCATATTAACATTGTATATTACATGGATGTATCCAAGTAATGGTAATCCGTGTAAATTTTCTTACCCTATTAATTTTTTAATTTTACACATATTCATTATTTTGGGGAGGAGAGAAAGATCATTTTATTTAACAATGAAATGTGATACTAAATGGGTGTTAATGTTAATATTATAAAATTTTATTCCCACCCCATCATACGGTATTTAACCTACTAAAACATATTAAATCAGTAATATATATATATACATGTTTTAAATAATTATATTTTTTTTGAATAAAATGAGATCAACTAGAAAAAATATAATTATTTTTATAGTGGTAAAAAAAATTTACAAAGAAATATTTTATTAATTTTGTGTCATTTTTAAATAAAAAATAAACAATTCACTTATAAATAATTAATATAATTTTTTTAAAAAAAATATAATATTATACTAAATTTAATTTATCTATTAATCTATTGTCTATTTTATTATAACAATTTATTAGGAAAAAGTAATTTTTCAAAATGCATTTTTTATATATGTATATTATATTTATAAATAATAATTAAAATATCATCATATTTATAAATTATAATTTACTAAATAGTGGTTAAATTTATTTTCATTATATGAAAAATTTTATAATAGGGATTACCTTATATTTTTAATAAAATACAATTTACCTAGTTAAAAATAATCTACCAAGTTGATGGATGAAAAGAAAAAAGTAATCATATAATGGTAAATTATTAAAATAATATTAATCACATCAATGAAAATTATTAATTGAGTTTTGATCAACCCACGAACAAGACATACCCTATTATTTCTAAATTTTTTGTCATTGAACTGTGAATAGTGTTATTATACCTTTGAAAGGTAAAGGGTATCCAAAAAAGATCCCTTGTCTTCAAATATAAAAGGGAAACACATTTCCACCTCCTTGAAAACATATCCCATAAAATTTATTCAATAAGGAATATAATTTTTTCTCGCATAAAAATTTTTGACTTAATTATTCTTCTGGTCACCATTATTTAGCTTCAACACTCTATTTGTGAAGAGATTTTTGAGAGAAAAACACAATATCGTGACTTATATATTACCATATAATTAATATACCTCTTATTAACATATCATATCAATATGAATATAATGAAATAATTATAACAAATATAATTATATGTAATTATATAAATGGAATAACCATTATTTTTTCATCATAAACCATTATGAAAATTAGTTTCCATATCTCAGATTCACATACAATATCCTCCATGAATTGACATTTTTTTTCATACCAAATACAATGGATGAAATTGATGATGGTATTTTTGTATTATTATTATATATATAATTTAAATTTTATTATGAATATTAAAATTATCATAAAACATAATTCCCTCATTCATTATGAAATGAAAATGCCAACCATGTGTTTGGAGGACTGATGCCTCCAAAATGTATAACATCTCATTTTTCATTCTGATTTGTTCTTTATCATTAAACACAGCTTATGATCATGAGGGGTTATTTCCAATTTACATGAAAATTATCAAAAATTTATGAATGTGAATATCTAGAGTCATACAGGGTATTGGAATAATTTGAATAACCACGTGACACTCATGTTACCACATAACATGATGACCCAACATCACATGTATTCATAGAAAAATATTTTCACACCCCATTATTCACTGAGTCTTGAATATTTACCCAACAGGGAATAAATTATGAAACACACTAATATAATTACCCTATCAATTGAAACTTAAGCATCATACAAACTTTTTTTGTGTTTTCATCCAATAATTTTCATTGTAGTCATGATCGATATTTCCAAACATACCATATCAGAAGCACTTCCTAGAATTTTTAATATGCTCCCCCAAGATACTTACTATGTAACTTCTCAAAATTTGGGATATTTGTTTTCATACCACAAAATTTCTATGACATATTCTTCCCAGTTTCCATATATTTGGAATATTTCATACAATTTTCATCTTAAGGAACATAAGTGTCAAAAAAACTACATATCTACTTCCTCATTACAATAAAAAATATATCTAAGGATCTTAGATTCCCAAAATTTAAAATCCATTTATAAAAATTATCCAATTTATAATAAAATCAAGTAATTTTACTGCCAATGTCCTAAAAATCATTAAAATACATGCCTAGTCTTGTAAAATTTACTTCATACGTGGACACATAACCATCATCCTTTTGACTCAATTCCATGTATTGAATCTCCATCCTTAGAAGAATAACCTTATATAAATATTACTTGAAGAGAAGATAATTTAACAATTTTCATTCCATGTCATCTATATCATATTTTTATTTTTTTATTATAAACCAAAAACCACCATCGATCAACATCCCCTTCAAACTAATAAATAGTAAGGGTTACATTTTGAC
Source organism: Viscum album (assembly GCA_963277665.1). Taxonomy (NCBI): domain Eukaryota; kingdom Viridiplantae; phylum Streptophyta; class Magnoliopsida; order Santalales; family Viscaceae; genus Viscum; species Viscum album. Next base: position 1,136,216,802 of record OY728153.1, on the reverse strand, counting down.
AATTTGAACACTCCATGACTTCAAATATTTTATCCAATGCCATGATCAATTTTCCACATACCATTGAATACGAGGTCCCACTAAAAAATGGATATTGTTTCATATAAAATTATATACTATAAACATGTACCTCTATGGTATATCTGGTATCTCTCTAGAATGTATACTAATACAATTTATGGCCTTTATAAACTGATTTATCACTACGACAACCTATTTAGTTCCAATTCCATCCATATCTATATTTTGACATTGAAGAGAATTCTCCCCTCAATGTCTTCCCACTAAAGAATACCAATATTATATATGGACAACCATTATGAACTTACAAATGTTAGATGAAGAAAAAAGTTAATATTTAAATGATATATCATTTCAACATAACTAGAATGTAAAATATTTTAGTGGAATTTTATTATAAGTATCCTAAACATTGTAGTTATCTAAACAAACATTAATAATCAAACCGACCATCATCATAAAACATTTTCAAGAACAATAATATATTTAATAATCATGAAATCATTTATTTTAATAAAAAAAATCATTAAAAACTCTTTTAATATAATTTGAAAACTATTTTGGATATCAAAATTCCTATTTCTTTTTAAAACCCATTCTCAATACAAAATTGGACTTTTCTTTTAAAAACCCACTTTCATTAAAAAAATTATCAAGAAAGGTTTTTGAGGGTTTTTCAATGAATAAAACATGAAATTTTTTAAGGAATTAAATATTTCATATAATTCTTCTAATGGTGAGAAATTACCTTGTCACCATATGGTTAAAATTGAACATTCCTTTTTTCATTTACCAAAAAAGTCAAACATTCCATAACAATATTCTATTTTGAAAAATCATTAAATAAAAACAATCGTTTATAAAACTATTATATATATATAATTATTATCTTAAAATCATTTTAATATCATATACATGAAAGAGAAAGAGAGATTGAATAATTACATTAAAAGATTATGTATTTTAAATATTATTCCTTTACAACTTTGGAAATATTTGAATCTTTAGTACCATGAGATAATAACATTAAAAAAATTTAAAGATCTTGATAATAATTAAATTAATGATATATAATTTAAAAGGGGAATTATATACACCTCATATATAACATTGGTGCAAAACATCACAATATGCATCAGTGAAATAAAAATGTGACGAAGTCACTTACCTCATGTTTGATTCTTCTTTATCATTAATTATATTTTATAATAAAAAAAGATTAATTATTTTATTTAGTATAAAACTTATTCATTAATAATGTTAATTTTACTTTATTTTTTTTATTTTATATACTTTTACTTATACATTTAATTTCACTTTAGTTGTTTTGATGTTATTCATATTATATGTCAAAAAATTATTTGGTTGCTTGACTATGGTCTATGAGTTCAATATTAAAAATATGCATAATAACAATAATTTAATAATTACAATTTTATACATTAATTATACTTTTTAAAACCAATTATGATATATTGTTAGGAAAAATTAAATATTTTATGATCTTGGAGACACTAAACTATATATACGTGTGAGAAATGTTTCTATTTTCCTGTGATAATTATGGACAGAAGGTTTGTGTTATTATATCAATACATAAATATAATGATATCATAAATATGATTATATTTATTTACTATTTATTATACATATCATTATAGTTAGTTTTTGATGAAAAAAAGAGTCGCATCGCTTCGTGGAGGAAGTAGTCCACATATATGCACGGACAAATTTATCGAATTTTGTTACAAGAATTAAAACGATATAAAATACATTCAGATTAAAAAATAATTCATTAATTCTATAATTATTTTATTTATATCACATATATTCATTATCATGATCCTTATTTCCTTCCATGTAAAACATTAGTGAAAAATGAGCCACACCACTTTATGAGGTTGCAGTCTGCCGTTCACATGAACGACGTTATCATTCCCCAAATGGAATGGAATGTTAAAAGGTATATATTATATAAAAACTAAATTATGTAAATATGTCAGAAATATCATATATTTATCATTTATATATATCATTATAACAATCCATGAGAGGTGATGATTGAAAATAAATGACATTGGTTCAAGAGGCATTAGTTTGTCATACACATGAATGATGATTTCATATCCTATTTGATAGAAGAGGTTATGGATTTATGATACTCAATTAATATAATAACATGCTAGTATATATTTTAAATTGGTGTAATTATATCATAAAAAATGGAATTATATTTGTAGAGGGTGGATATGAAAAAATATAAAAATGCTTGGTAAAGAAAAATACCTCTTCTTTAGAGAACCTCCTTTGGATAGAACAAAAATCCTTCAATGGATCGATCAATAATAATTATAAGTTCTATAAGTCATGTGATTTTAATTTAGAAATATATTTTGTTAGGTATTAGCTGATACTAATGGCTATGAAGTTTTGTATAAGAGAGTAGAGGGGTGGCCTTTTAAAAGTTATGTCTGTGACAAAATTATAATTTTTAAAGACAAAAAGATTAACTCAAAACATTAACATTTGAAAGGATCTTAAATAGAAAATTATAAATAATTATAAATGATAATTTCTAAATTTGGATATAAAATGGTCTTTTTAAAAATTTACTTCCCACATTAACCCTTATATATTTAGTTTAGCCCCATGGTAAACTTATCTCTATCTTAACCGTGATAATTAATTTTTATTGTTTTAATTAGTAATTATTGTAAAAATTTGTGTTGATATTATTAGATAATATTAAGTAGTATAATGAAAAATATACAATAAATTTTACCAAATTCATTTCATATAAGTGAGAAATTTTAATTTAAAATTAAACTGATTGCGTGATGAAGAAGTGGTTTTTCAAATGTGTATTTTTCATAAAAATAGATTATTTTATATGAAATATATGACCATTTATAATAATTAAATGAATATAAATTACTATATTTTTTAAAAAAAATCTATAAATTTTATTAAAAACATTCCTCATTATGCATTATTTTCATTAATTAAATAATGATAAATTATAGACATAAAAACAATTGTCAAAAAAACCAATTTTAAAATGGAAAAATAAATTTACACTGAAATAGAATATAAATTTGACTAAAATTTAATTAAGTGGATGAAATATAACTATATAACACATATGTTTTAGGAAAATAAATTTAAAATATAATTTAACAATAAATTTACATAATTTATTGATAATAAATATCATTTTAACAAAAATTGTTATTTTTCACTATTAACCGAAAAATCAGTATTTTCTAAATATTAAATAATTTTATACATAAATAAATTTTTATTTGAAAAAATAAAAAACGAAATTCAAACTTTATAAAAAAAATTATAAGAATTAAAAAATTTCTATTAAATAAAAAAACCTTAAATATAAAGAGTATAGTTAATATTATCTCTTTTGTGAGGAAGCATTAATTATTTTTTTTATAAAAAATATAACTATCTAATTCAAATTAATATACATGAAAATGATTTATTTTATCATTACATAGGTTTCTAAATTATTCCATTATGTAAAACAATATTCATTAATTCTTTCATGTTTTTCTTTTTATTTATTTACACCACATTTAAATAAAACTACTGATATCATGTATGATTCAGAAAAAGGAAATTAAATTATAAAAACAATAAAACTATAAGGAATCCTTTAGTATCATGTGTCATAAACATATACAAAAAATATTAAATGTCACTTTTAATACCCAATCATATAGTGTAAATAAGAATTCAATTCCTTAAATTTTTTAATTACCCAATCATATTGTGTACATGTGTGGAGAATAAGATTACTATTTTCATTTGGAATCTATTAATTCTAAAACCTTAAGTGAATAATTTTTGGCATCCATATAAATCTTGAGTCATATACTGAATAAAATATATTATTAATTACTTATGAACATTTATTACTCTAACACATAGAATATATCTTCTACATTAAAAACATTTTATGTTTCTAATATAGCTTAATAAATAATACTATGTTAATATTCATTGGAGTTATATATATTAATCATATCCAATAACAAATAGATATCAAATTTTAGTTTGGGGGTGATAACATTATTCATATATGAAAGAATATTTCATCAAATGAACATCATATTTTATAACAATTAAATAAATCCATTCGTTAAATGGACTCCCAATAAATAATGAACCAATTTAAAAAATAATCATAACCGTTGGTGGGATTAAAATTATATTTCACTATTATGTTATTATACTAAAGTTTTTATTAATTAAATTTTTTTAGGTAAGGAATTATCATTGTAATATTATATCTAACTCATGGATAGTTGTGCGCAAAACTATTTTTCTAGTCAATAATATGGATACACTAAACATTGTTCCTATGGTAACCAATTAAATTAGGGTTTCCAAGATAGTGCAACCCAAAATAAGTTCCATGAGAAGGATAATAAAAGCAAATCCATGAGCACCCAACTAGGTCTGGACCAACCTATGTATTATCAATTGTCACCCAACCTCTTCGAAAATAAAAAAAATAATCCATGGGAACTATACAATGGCTTAACTAACAGTTTCAAATTATAAAGGACATGAAAAGATTCGATTTGTTTATAATTCTACAATTTGTGTTTGAGGAGATTAAATCTCCCCATATTTTCACATGTTATTCACTTTTGATGAGTAAATTTTTAAAAAACCCATAAGATTGTGTCTGAAACCAAAAAATACAATCCCAATATATTTCTACATATCCAAATTTCTCATATTATTAAGGTACACAAACATATCTTGTAATGTAATAGAGTTATATGAGATTGAGAATCTATACATGAGTAAGCCAAAATAAATAGATAGGAAACACCATTCATCATTATATACTACAGAAAATCCTCTGGACTAGAATGTAGTATGAGTGCAGGTCTCTCAACCTAGAGAGACATCACTCAAGAGATAATTTAATTAAACCTGACATTAAAAATTCATATTTATATAATATATTAAAATATTATTAAAATTCATGAAATTAATTAAACCCCATAGCCAAGGATGATTAAAACTAAATTCATTTTCATTCCAAGAATGTAATGCATAGATATATTTCATATAAGAAGATTGAAAAATTAATTGAAGTACACATAAGTAATAATTTAAATGGTTTATAACTATTAATTTAATATGGAATAAACAATAAATAAATATACAATTCAAATATTTAAAGAGGATATAATAATTTATAAAAAATTCAAAAATGAAATTAAACATCAATGACACACTACATTAAAAATCCGATTTAGAAGATGTAATGAAAATTTCCACTAGTTATTTTCTAATTTTTTTTATATTTTTTTAGAAAAAAGAAAATTTATGTATAAAAGAGAATATTTTGAAAAAAACCACCAAGAAATAACAACTTTCTAAAAAAATTACTGCTAAATTAAAGGGTAAAAAAATAAAATATTAAAATTTAATAATGATTAATTATTTATTATTTACTATCATATATAGTTTATTATATATAATATAAATTATTTATATAATTTTATTTAATAAATATTTATAAATTTCATTTAATAATAATTTGAAACTAAAAAATAATATTTAATTAGATGAAAATCAAACTTTGGAATCAAATAATAATAACTTTTGATCTGATAGTTTGTTTTAGCACCAAACCAAGTCAAATAATATCATATGAAATGAACTAAATTGACATTATATTTAATTTATTTATATATAATAATAAAATTTATTATACTTTCACAAAAATGACTAAATCGAACATGATCTTCAAACAACCATAATGTTCCATCTGGGTTCCTGTTTGGTGTCTACCATATATCAATTTAGATAAAGTGATGATCTCTACACCTTATTGACTAATGGAACCCCGGTAACATTTTTAGAGGGAAAAATGTCGTACAAGCCTCCAAAACTAATTTTTTAGTCAGCATATCCCTATTTTATTACATAATATTGAATTTTAGCCTTGTCTAATGGTGAATTGTTATTTTTCTCGATGGGGAAAAAATTTAAACATAGGGATTTAATTCATATTGAATTTATGGTTTTGAAATTTTATTTCTTTTATAAATTAGTATTTTTTATAAATAAATATATGATAATTTTCAAATATTTACTTATCATAAATCACTTTTATAAATATATATTTACATAGAAATATAAATTTAAACATGTGAACCATTTAGAAATAAATAGTTTTTAATCTTATCATTAGAAAATTAATTATATATATTATTTACCTTATAGAAATTCATTAATTTGTACATATATACATATAAAAGTAATTTTTATATATATACATTGTTTGGTCAATAAAAAATTCTATATTTATGTGGATATTCTATTATTTGTAAACAAATACATATATATATATTAATATTTTTTTTCCTTATTTGCGATATATAAATTTGACATTATGTATCAATAATATTGTGGGTATAAATAAAATATAAATGTATTTTTATATAAACATATCATTATCATTAAATATATTATATAAATGATTTTATAGTAAATCTATATGAATATATATATACATGTGTTGTAACGACCCATGTATTTATAGAATAATACATTTTCATATCTTTTAATATTTCTTAATAATATATTTATATTATTGTAAAGAGGAAACTTTTTCAGATATCATACCTAATACACACCAATTGTTTTCTTTGTAATCTTACGCTGCACACAACGTCGAGTTATAGTGAAAAATAAAATAATATTATTATTATTTTAAATAGAATTTAATTCCTAGACATTGTATTTATATGAGTGAACATAACTAACTACAATATGATTACACATGTTTGTTAAATATTTTACATTTTTCCAAAAAAAAATTGAGGCATAAATTGAAAACGAATTCAATTTTAAGCATGAATACTATAATATTTTTAAAAATTTGTTTTACCACCTTTTGATGGAGAAACCCCTTTAAATCTAGTTTTTTTAGCATTTAGATGTTCTATTTGAAATAAATAACTTCTTATGTAGAAAAAAGATATAAAAATTTTTTTTGGGATATTTTTTTTGTATTTTTCTGATAAATATCATTTTTAATGAATACTGGAAAATACTTCATTTTAAGTCAAAATTGTCTATTCATCAGATTTATTTATATGGTTAGATTATTTTTTGAAATCATTTTAAAGTGTAATTAGATTATATTTTTATCATTTATTCCAATTTTTTCAATGGAAGTAATTTCACTTTGAAACTATAAATCAACTCCTGTCAATCATTTGGTAGATATTATTTCTTAAAAACACATTTTTTTTTGTTTTGAGAATATGAATTAATTTTAAATTAATTTCTACAACTTCTGTGTTTTTAATTTAGAAAAATGGATTCCATATTTGGAATCATTTAGTCCTAATTTTTTAAATAGGTAACTTTTATTTTTATATATTATGAATAGTAACGTCAGTAAATATTTTATTTATGATGGTTGAAGGGTAAATCTAGTAAATATGAATAAAAAATAATATTATAAACATATCAAATTACACTAACACATGTACGAACCATATTAGATTATACACGTCCAACAATAGATATACATGAGTCAATTTTGGGACCCCATGGAGCCAGTTGTAAGTGAAAATGACATTTTATGAAAATTAATTTTAAGTCATGAAAAATGTAACATAAAAGTATATCTTTTATTAAAAAATATTTATATGGGTTTATTTAAGTGATATCTTCGAATATAAATATTAATTTTAAAGATAAAAAATTTTATTACATAATGGTATTTAATTTATAATTTTTAAAAATTATGTAAACAAATTTATTTATGACTCAATGGTGATATAGTGATTAACTTATTAATGAATGATATAAACAAATTATATGATATATGTTAACATAAATTTATTCGTACACTTTTTATTCCATCCACTAATTTTATGGATAACTATGACATATTATATTTTATTTAAATCATTTTATTCAAATTAATAAAGTTGTTATCACATTAACAAAAATGCATTACTAAATAGTGTCAAAATTGGCATAAATGTGTTTTTAAAGAAAATATTATTTTATTAAATGATATAATCATACAAAAAATCTATGATATGACTAAATAACATAGATAATGTGAAAATTATCATTAATTAACCATTCTAGGTTCTTGTTTCACTTTATAGGTAGTATAGTACCCGTATAATATGAATAACCAGAAGACATGATAAAAGTTAAATTAGATATCTAAGAGATAAAACTAAAAGTTAAGGTTACTTTTATGACATAAAATTTTCTAAAACCTATTGGTTGAAAGGACATCAATCTATAAAAATCTTATATTAGACTTAAATAAATTTGGAGAATTTAGAAACCGAAAATGAAATGATAATAAAATAATATTTATAGACTTCTAAACAGTACCTCCTCCCTCTTATAAAAGGGCGTCACCCCAACCCACTTAATCACTCTTTTAATGCCCCTTTTCTCGTCTATAATAAGACCCAATAGCATCCCAATATCCCTCTATTCCACCAATAATCTTTACCTTAGGCATAAGGCACATCATGAAAGCCTTTTTGTAACACCCGAGACTTTTATGTTATATAAATCATCAAAGGAATCTTTTTCTACACAACACTTGCTTGGCTTGCTTTACACGCAATCGCGACCTTCCTCGATAGCTTGCGTCGTACGCAATACCGAGTTTCACTAAACAATAATATGCTATTAAAACTAGCCGTTATGAATAGTAATAACCACTTTTTGAAATTTTATAAATTTTATTTTTCAAAATGGACTTCATTTTTGGACTCAGAATATCGAAATTAGCCTAGGGTGAATTTTTGGTATTTTTCTGAAAACTTTCAATTTTTGATGAATAGTGAAACCACTAAGTGGTAGGTTAAAAACTGAATTTTGCATAAAACTTAATTTTACCGCTTCTGTGAATGGAATTTCGAAAATCCGACAAACACGGTAGATATCAGTAAGTAAAATGTGGTTCAATGAGATAAAAATAATTTTTTGGTGAATAATAACTTTTTACGATTTTTACCGCGGTTAATAGTAAATAGGGTAACTAAGGGTAAATATGATATCAATATTACCCTAACACATGTACTAATTCTATTGGACAAGTGTAATTCGACCAAAAACAAACTTAGTAATAAAATATGACCATTTAGGCCCACTTGGATTAGATTAGGACATTTATTATTAATTTATTTAAAGAAGGGTTAAAATAGTTAAAATCAATGTTTAATAAGTAAATCATTTTTAATATGGGGTTATACATAAGATAAATTCGACTATAAATATTCATTAGAAAGCTAAAAAGATTATCTACATAATGGTATTTTATTTGTAATTTTTAGACATTAAATAATGTAATTTATTTAGTACACAATGATGATGCAGTAATTATCTTATTAATGAAATATTGACATAATTGATGTTATAAACACCGAAATAAATATAATTTGAGACTTTTTATGAATTCCACTAATTTTATAGGTTACTATGATATATTAGTGTTGATTTAATCAACTTTGTTCGAACATATAATTCTGTTATGACTTTCACAAAAATCATATATCAAATAGTGTCAAAATTGACACAAAATAGTTTTTAAATCAAATATTATATTATTAATTGTTATTTTATTCCTAAAAATCTAAGGTTCGGCCAAATGACTTAGATAAGGATATATATATTAATAATAAACAATTTGGGGTTCGTTTGGCTTGTTATAGTAAGTGTATTAACCATATAGTGAAAGAAAACAAAAAGACACGGTAAAAGTTAAATTAATTAACTTAGAGTTAAATCTAATTGATAAGGTTAAAATAATACCCTAAACTTGTCTAAATCCTATTGGTTGATAGTATTTCGACCCATCCCCACTTTAGCTTCGAAATAAGACCCTTTGGAACCATTATAAACCGATTTTGACTTTAATAAAAAATAATATTTTGAGATATTCCTAAGGTGCCCCTCTCCTCCCTTATAAAAGGGCACCTCCTCCCCCTCCTCCTCACACCAATTTGAGCACTCAAACTCGGCCAACCCCTGCCATTTTCTCCTCTCCACTTCCCTAGAATAATACTAGAGGTCCTGGTCTTCTCCAAAGACTAATCTTAGTTCCTTAAGTGGAGTATTCAAAGAGGCGTTCCAAAGAAGAGGTAATATCCATTACCGATCTTTTCAATTTCTTTCTTCTTCAACTTCTTCTTCTTTATTTGTTTCATGATAAAGTAATAACATCAGTATTACTTACATACTGATATGTTATTATAAATATGAAACAACCCTAATTCACCTTCTATCCATCCTACGGAAAAATTAAATCACCGCGCGTGCGTACGTACGGAATACCGTCTCCACGCCGTGGTGTAATCTATTTTCCACCATCACCTTACAAGGATGGGTATAATGGTGTAATGAGTAACTATATATGATTATTATTAATTAATATTGAAACTGAAATAATATATATATATACTCCAATACAATTCCACGATCATAGGAACGATATCATCACTTGTGCGTACGTACGGAATACCGTCTCCACGATGTGATGCGACTCGTTCTACATGATCTTCATTTCATAATGATTATATAAATGAATTGAATGAATGAATATGGTATATACTACACTAATACCATTCTGGAAATGAATTATCTATAACCTAAAGATAAGAATAAGAATTTATTCAACAAAACACGCATAAGAACAAAAAGTTATAAAGACCCGAGTAACAAGTAACAATGAAATATTACTAACAAGAAGCTAATAATATGACCATATATGATCTCATATCAATATGTATGATTCTGGAATAAGTCAATAACATTATTTAAACCATTATACAGGAGCTTCGGACACGAACAAAGCAAATCGGACCTAAGGTAAGGGAAATATCACAATCTCATTTTTATCCGAGATTGTTTATTCGTAAGTATTTACTGGGGTGTATTTTATCATCCACATCCATGTTTCATCAATATGTAATATTATTTCCATCCACCTACAATTTTTTAAATCCATTTTTACCCTTCGGTGAGTTTTTAGTAATATGTATGAAAGGAATCTTTTGTCGTTTTTCGTACGAGGTACTTTTTGACTTTTCCGACAAAAGTACGAAGAATGTTTTTTTTAACTTATACGGCATGAATGGATTTCAAAAAAATTATTTCCAAGAAGCTTCATTTACAAGTTTTCAAGTTTATTTTTAATCAACTTCTTTTATTTTAAAGTTGTATGACATGTTATGAAAGAAAAAATGTTTTTGAAGAAGAAAGGATATTTTCCTCAAGAATGGAGTTCAAGTGTTTTATCAAAATTATTTTCCATCTAAGATAATAAAGGGTTCTGTTTTTATCCCTATTATTACATTGATTTGATCATGTTGTGATGGAATTATTTTTATGAATTCCTTTATCTTATATGAATTGATTTATGATGTCATGATGTTTCAAGAATCCCATTTTTGTTACATGTGTTATGAGATGATGTATGTTTTATGATTATGTGGCACACATAAGAAAGGATTCATTATAAGATGGGTGGGACCTATATCTCCCTCCAATGCATTGGGTAAAGATTTTATATCTCATGAGATAGACATGGCTGGAACGGAAGGTTATTTCGGTTCAGTGATACAGGACTGAAACGAGGAGTGAACTCGGTTCAGAAAGGGACTTTGTCCACTAAGATAGTCTTGGAAATGAGTCATGACTAACAAGAAATGATTTTCCATGATTATGTGTGCATGCCACAAAGTTTCAAGTTTTATGTTATGATTATGGGGATCTCATTTTCATGTTAAGATATTATGATCCCTTTTGCAGGTTTTGATTTTCATAAAGATATGATATGATTTTTATTTCCTTTATTTGCCATTGCTGAGCATTTGAGCTCACCCTTTTATGTTTTCTTTTCCCCAGGTCAGGAAGATGGATATTAAGTAGAATATGCTAAAAGGGACCCTAGATATGATGAAATAAATGGGAGACACTGTAGAAGATTTATGAACCAGTTGTTTATGTTTCCCAGTTTCTAAAGACACTATACCTATACGGTCCTTTGTGGTTTTGTCATATGTTGTAATAAGTGTGCTTCAATTTTGAAGTATTAACAATGTATGTAAAGTGTGGGTCGTTATAGTTGGTATCAGAGGAAAGGTATAGTCAACCTTTGGAAACTAGGATGTCAAAGCCTTAGTAAGAACCCTAAGGATAAGTCTAAGCATAGAACACAATCTTAGAAATGGCCATGAATAACCTAGGATAAGACCATAAGCATGAAAATTTTTTTTTTTCTTGAATTATGTGGTTTCCTATTATAATTAGTGTTGCTCACACTATTCTTCTTGGTTTTAGTCAATGGCTGGAACCCGAAGGAACCGTGTTAATGCGGAATGTGATGGGCAATGCAATGATTGTCCCCCTGAGAAACCAAACGATATGGGAGCTGGAATGCAAAATCTTGTAGCCATGTTCACACAACTTTCTCAAGCTATGAATCATGCAGGATTTCCAAACGAACAAAGGAGGGAGCAACATTCTGTTGAATCCTTCATGAGGCAGCGTCCACCTTCTTTCAGCGGGTCTACTGATCCATTAGTTGCTGAACAATGGATTAGTACTACTGAAAAGATATTTTCAGTTCTTCAATGTTCTGAGCATGATAAAGTCATCCTAGCAGTGTATCGTTTGGAAGGAGATGCGGATCAATGGTGGAATCTTGTTAAGAATACGAGGCAAAGGGATGAAATTGAGTCTATGGAATGGGACGAGTTCAAGAACTTATTTTTCAATAAGTACTTCCCTCGTATTCTACGAACAAAGATGGAGAAAGAGTTCCTTGAACTGAAGCAAAGGGATGATGAATCTGTTGGTACCTATGAAGCAAATTTTACCAGACTTGCAAGGTACGCTTCTGGTATTATTATCCAACCTGAGAGTAAGATCGATCGATTCTTTAGTGGCTTAAAACCAAGTCTTCGAAGGGCGTTAGCCATAAGGGACTTCAATAGCTACGAGGAAATCGTTCGATGTGCTCTCAAAGTCGAGATGGAGATTGGAGTAACCCATCAGTCACATGGGTTTGATAAGAAGAGGAAGATGGAATTCAAAGAAAAATCTAAAGAGCACACAGAAAAGAAGATGAGATTTTCCTTATGCTCAAAGTGTGGAAAGAAACATGGAGGGAGTTGTCTTAAAGGGACAAGTAAATGTTTTAAATGTGGAAAAGAAGGTCATCGGGCATTTGAATGCCGTGATAATGGGAAGAAGATGTCTAATGACGCAAACAAAGGAAGGGATACACAGAATGAACCTACTACACTTCAATGTTTCAAGTGTAAGGAGATGGGGCATTATGACAATCAATGCCCAAATCCAAGGGTTGATGATGATGGTCGACGTCAACAAAATCTTAAGGCTAAAGACAAAGGAAAGTCACATGCAATTTCTATCAGCGATGTGGAGTACGATAACGAAGTGGTGAAAGGTACACTTACCATCCACTCTAAAGTAGCAAATGTTTTATTTGATTCTGGATCCACCCACTCTTTTATTTCTGAAAAATTTTATAAGGGTATCACCGTATTACCTCAACAATTAGATGTTGAGTTAGCTGTGACAACACCTAATGGCACATCAATCGCATCAAAAGTTTATAATTCTTCTCCGATCGATGTTTGTGGGAAAGTGCTTCCTGCAAATCTTGTGATCCTTCCTTTAGTGGAATTTGATGTGATTCTTGGCATGGATTGGCTTTCTCTACATGGAGCTCATATCGATTTCCAAAGAAGGGAAGTCACATTTCATATTCCAGATCAATCTACGATCATCTATCAATGCAAGGATGAACATAACCTTCCAGTGGAAATTTCTTCCATCATATGGGTATTGATTCCACTAAATGAAGGTTATTTATCTCAAATGGTTGGTGAGAAACTCACGATTAAGAATATGCCCATTTTACGGGAGTTTGATGATGTCTTTCCGGAGGAATTACCGGGTCTTCCACCAAATCGTGAAGTTGAGTTTTCAATAGAACTTGTACCGGGTGCTTTGCCTATTTCAAAGACACCTTATAGAATGGCCCCAATTGAGTTGCAGGAATTGAAGAAGCAACTCCAAGAGAATCTTGATAAGGGATTCATACGCCCTAGTGCGTCACCTTGGGGAGCACCTGTTCTATTTGTTAAGAAGAAAGATGGATCAATGAGACTCTGCATTGATTATCGAGAACTTAACAAGATCACTATCAAGAACAAATATCCTCTCCCACGCATTGATGACTTATTTGACCAACTACGCGGAGCTCAATACTTTTCCAAGATTGATCTTCGTTCAGGGTATCATCAATTAAGGGTCAAAAGGGAGGATATACCAAAGACGGATTTCCGTACAAGGTATGGACACTATGAATTTATAGTGATGCCATTTGGTCTTACTAATGCCCCTGCTATCTTCATGGATCTAATGAATAGATTCTTTAGAGACTATCTTGATCAATTTGTGGTAGTCTTTATAGACGATATTCTTGTCTATTCAAAGAGCAAGGAAGATCATGAAGATCACTTGAGAATTATATTGAAGACCCTGAGAAAAGAGAAGCTTTATGCCAAATTTACCAAGTGTGAATTTTGGCTTCAAAAAGTTGCATTTTTGGGTCATATAATCTCAAAAGAGGGGATATCTGTGGATCCAGCAAAAACAGAGGTTATCGAAAGATGGTTAAGACCAACAACAGTAACTGAGATCCGAAGTTTTCTTGGTTTGGCTGGATATTATCGACGTTTTGTAAAAGAATTTTCACGATTATCTAATCCACTCACCAAGTTGACTCGGAAAGGAGTTAAGTTTGTCTGGACAGAGGAATGTGAAGAGAATTTCAAGGAGTTGAAAAGAAGGTTATCTAGTGCACCTGTGCTCACACTGCCTTGTAGTGGAGAAAGGTTTGTGATCTACAGTGATGCATCCAAGAAGGGATTGGGGTGTGTTCTTATGCAAAATGATATGGTGATAGCTTATGCCTCACGACAGTTGAAAATCCATGAGCAAAATTACCCAACACATGATTTGGAGTTGGCTGTGGTAATCTTTGCATTAAAGATTTGGAGGCATTACCTTTATGGTGAAAGGTGTGATATTTATACTGATCATAAAAGTTTAAAGTATATTTTCCCACAAAAGGAGTTGAATATGCGTCAAAGAAGATGGTTGGAGCTAATTAAGGATTATGACTGCTCAATCCATTACCACCCTGGGAAAGAAAACAAGGTGGCAGATGCATTAAGTCGACAAGACCATGCTAGTTTATCCATGATGAGGATCACAAAAGATCCAATATTTATGGATTTACAAAGGATGGATCTTGGAATTATAATGGAAGGGGAAAAATCTTATCTTTCTCAAATGAATGTTCAACCATCTATACATGTGAAGATTAAAGAGGCACAGAAAGAAGATGTCGAGTTACAAAAGAAGGTGAGAAATGTTCCTGAATTCAACCTTGATTGTGATGGGATAATAAAGTTCAGGAATCGGGTTTGCGTTCCTCCCATCCCCGAATTAAAGAAAGAGCTACTGGATGAGGCTCATAGTTCTTCATTCTCTATTCATCCTGGAAGCACGAAGATGTATAGGGACCTGAAAGAGTACTTCTGGTGGGATGGCATGAAAAGAGATGTTGCTGAATATGTCTCTCGATGCTTGGTTTGTCAACAAGTTAAAGCTGAGAGACAGAAGTCTAAGGGGATGTTACAACCATTACCCATACCCGAATGGAAATGGGAAAACATCACTATGGACTTTGTCACAGGACTTCCTAAAACATCCAAAGGCAATAATGCTATCTGGGTCATAGTTGATCGTCTTACAAAGTCTGCACACTTCATTGCTATTAGAGAGGATTTCTCTCTAGATCAGCTTGCCAGGATATATATAAAGGAAGTGGTAAGATTGCATGGAGTACCACTTTCTATTATATCTGATCGAGATCCGAGATTTACCTCGAAGTTCTGGTGAAGTCTTCAGCATACTCTGGATACAGAGTTGAGTTTCAGCACTGCTTATCATCCCCAGACAGACGGTCAGTCTGAGAGAACAATTCAAACCCTAGAAGATATGTTGAGAGCTTTCTCTATGGATTTCAAAGGAGGTTGGGATCAACACCTACCTTTGGTGGAATTTTCTTATAATAATAGCTTTCACTCCAGTATTCAAATGGCTCCTTATGAAGCTCTCTATGGAAAGAAATGCAGGACTCCAACTTTCTGGGATGAAGTTGGGGAAAGAAAGCTATTAGGAACTGATCTCGTTGATGAAATGGCAGAAAAGGTTATATCTATTCAACAACACATAAGAGCAGCTCAGAGTCGACAGAAAAGTTATGCCGCAACCGAAGAAAAGACCTAGAGTTTGAAGTGGGCGATAAAGTGTTCTTACGAATATCTCCCTGGAAGAGGGTTATGAGATTTGGAAAGAAGGGGAAGTTGAGCCCTAGATATATCGGTCCTTTTGAAATACTGGATCGTGTTGGGAAGGTAGCTTACCGATTGGCGCTTCCACCGAATCTCTCTCAAGTTCACGATGTGTTCCACGTATCTCTCCTGAGAAAGTACATACCAGATCCTTCACATGTACTCAGCTCAGAAGTTGTACCGCTGGAGCAAGATCTTTCTTATGAAGAATAGCCGATAGAGATTCTGGATCGTAGCGAAAAAGTCCTACGAAACAAGACCACTCGCTTGGTGAAAGTTTTATGGAGGAACCACCAACTTGAAGAAGCTACATGGGAGCTTGAGGATATGATGAGGGAGAAGTATCCTCATCTGTTTGTTGCAAAGTGATGAATTTCGAGGGCGAAATTCTTTTTAAGGGGGGTAGAATGTAACACCCGAGACTTTTATGTTATATAAATCATCAATGGAATCTTTTTCTACACAACACTTGCTTGGCTTTCTTTACACGCAATCGCGACCTTCCTCGATAGCTTGCGTCGTATGCAATACCGAGTTTCACTAAACAACAATATGCTATTAAAACTAGCCGTTATGAATAGTAATAACCACTTTTTGAAATTTTATAAATTTTATTTTTCAAAATGGACTTCATTTTTGGACTCAGAATATCGAAATTAGCCTAGGGTGAAATTTTGGTATTTTTCTGAAAACTTTCAATTTTTGATGAATAGTGAAACCACTAAGTGTTAGGTTAAAAACTGAATTTTGCATAAAACTTAATTTTACCGCTTCTGTGAATGGAATTTCGAAAATCCGACAGACACGGTTGATATCATTAAGTAAAATGTGGTTCAATGAGATAAAAATAATTTTTTGGTGAATAGTAACTTTTTACGATTTTTACCGCGGTTAATAGTAAATAGGGTAACTAAGGGTAAATATGATATCAATATTACCCTAACACATTTCCTAATTCTACTGGACAAGTGTAATTCGACCAAAAACAAACTTAGGAATAAAATATGACCATTTAGGCCCACTTGGATTAGATTAGGACATTTATTATTAATTTATTTAAAGGAGGGTTAAAATAGTTAAAATCATTGTTTAATAAGTAAATAATTTTTAATATGGGGTTATACATAAGATAAATTCGACTATAAATATTCATTAGAAAGATAAAAAGATTTCCTACATAATAGTATTTTATTTGTAATTTTTAGACATTAAATAATTTAATTTATTTATGACACAATGATGATGCAGTAATTATCTTATTAATGAAATATTGACATAATTGATGTTATAAACACCAAAATGAATATAATTTGAGACTTTTTATGAATTACACTAATTTTATAGGTTACTATGATATATTAGTGTTGATTTAATCAACTTGGTTCGAACATATAATTCTGTTATGACTTTCACAAAAATCATATATCAAATATTGTCAAAATTGACACAAAATAGTTTTTAAATCAAATATTATATTATTAATTGTTATTTTATTCCTAAAAATCTAAGGTTCGGCCAAATGACTTAGATAAGGATATATATATTAATAATAAACAATTTGGGGTTCGTTTGGCATGTTATAGTAAGTGTATTAACCATATAGTGAAAGAAAACAAAAAGACACGGTAAAAGTTAAATTAATTAACTTAGAGTTAAATCTAATTGATAAGGTTAAAATAATACCCTAAACTTGTCTAAATCCTATTGGTTGATAGTATTTAGACCCATCCCCACTTTATCTTCGAAATAAGACCCTTTGGAACCATTATAAACCGATTTTTACTTTAATATAAAATAATATTTTGAGATATTCCTAAGGTGCCCCTCTCCTCCCTTATAAAAGGGCACCTCCTCCCCCTCCTCCTCACACCAATTTGAGCACTCAAGCTCGGCCAACCCCTGCCATTTTCTCCTCTCCACTTCCCTAGAATAATCCTAGAGGTCCTGGTCTTCTCCAAAGACCAATCTTAGTTCCTTAAGTGGAGGATTCAAAGAGGCGTTCTAAAGAAGAGGTAATATCCATTACCGATCTTTTCAATTTCTTTCTTCTTCAACTTCTTCTTCTTTAGTTGTTTCATGATAAAGTAATAACATTATTATTACTTACATACTGATATGTTATTATAAATATGAAACAACCCTAATTCACCTTCTATCCATCCTACGGAAAAATGAAATCACCGTGCGTGCGTACGTACGGAATACCGTCTCCACGCCGTGGTGTAATCTATTTTCCACCATCACCTTACAAGGATGGGTATAATGGTGTAATGAGTAACTATATATGATTATTATTAAGTAATATTGATACTGAAATAATATATATATATATACTCCAATACAATTCCACGATCATAGGAACGATATCATCACTCGTGCGTACGTACGGAATACCGTCTCCACGATGTGATGCGACTCGTTCTACATGATCTTCATTTCATAATGATTATATAAATGAATTGAATGAATGAATATGGTATATAATACACTAATACCATTCTGGAAATGAATTATCTATAACCTAAAGATAATAATAAGAATTTATTCAACAAAACACGCATAAGAACAAAAAGTTATAAAGACCCGAGTAACAAGTAACAATGAAATATTACTAACAAGAAGCTAATAATATGACCATATATGATCTCATATCAATATGTATGATTCTGGAATAAGTCAATAACATTATTTAAACCATTATACAGGAGCTTCGGACACGAACAAAGCAAATCCGACCTAAGGTAAGGGAAATATCACAATCTCATTTTTATCCGAGATTGTTTATTCGTAAGTATTTACTGGGGTGTATTTTATCATCCACATCCATGTTTCATCAATATGTAATATTATTTACATCCACCTACAATTTTTTAAATCCATTTTTTCCCTTCGGTGAGTTTTTAGTAATATGTATGAAAGGAATCTTTTGTCGTTTTTCGTACGAGGTACTTTTTGACTTTTCCGACAAAAGTACGAAGAATGTTTTTTTTAACTTATACGGCATGAATGGATTTCAAAAAAATTATTTCCAAGAATCTTCCTTTACATGTTTTCAAGTTTATTTTTAATCAACTTCTTTTATTTTAAAGTTGTATGACATGTTATGAAAGAAAAAATGTTTTTGAATAAGAAAGGATATTTTCCTCAAGAATGGAGTTCAAGTGTTTTATCAAAATTATTTTCCATCTAAGACAATAAAGGGTTCTGTTTTTATTCCTATTATTACATTGATTTGATCATGTTGTGATGGAATTATTTTTATGAATTCCTTTATCTTATATGAATTGATTTACGATGTCATGATGTTTCAAGAATCCCATTTTTGTTACATGTGTTATGAGATGATGTATGTTTTATGATTATGTGGCACACATAAGAAAGGATTCATTATAAGATGGGTGGGACCTATATCTCCCTCCAATGCATTGGGTAAAGATTTTATATCTCATGAGATAGACATGGCTGGAACGGAAGGTTATTTCGGTTCAGTGATACAGGACTGAAACGAGGAGTGAACTCGGTTCAGAAAGGGACTTTATCCACTAAGATAGTCTTGGCAATGAGTCATGACTAACAAGAAATGATTTTTCCATGATTATGTGTGCATGCCACAAAGTTTCAAGTTTTATGTTATGATTATGGGGATCTCATTTTCATGTTAAGATATTATGATCTCTTTTGCAGGTTTTGATTTTCATAAAGATATGATATGATTTTTATTTCCTTTATTTGCCCTTGCTGAGCATTTGAGATCA
The DNA here is from genome assembly GCA_963277665.1 of Viscum album. Classification (NCBI taxonomy): domain Eukaryota; kingdom Viridiplantae; phylum Streptophyta; class Magnoliopsida; order Santalales; family Viscaceae; genus Viscum; species Viscum album. The sequence continues at coordinate 1,136,196,545 of OY728153.1, read as the reverse complement.
CCCTTTTATGTTTTCTTTTCCCCAGGTCAGGAAGATGGATATTAAGTATAATATGCTAAAAGGGACCCTAGATATGATGAAATAAATGGGAGACACTGTAGAAGATTTATGAACCAGTTGTTTATGTTTCCCAGTTTCTAAAGACACTATACCTATACGGTCCTTTGTGGTTTTGTCATATGTTGTAATAAGTGTTCTTCAATTTTGAAGTATTAACAATGTATGTAAAGTGTGGGTCGTTATACTTTTGGTTCAAACCAAAGGGAGTTACCTGATTTAGAGGTGGAACCTTCTCTCTAGTTCTCTTCTTTTATTTTACATCTTCACTATCTATTCTATAATTTTTTCTTGATTACATAATAAAAACATTATATTAAATATACTTTGATTTTTTATGATAATTATTCTATATACACTTACACACACCTCCATCTAATGTGTATAGAACATATTGTTTCTATGGATGGTGAACCACTGCCTCACAAAATGATGATTGTTCAATATTCTCCTACCACCTCTCATGGTGGAAATTATGATGGAAATGTTAATATATACGATATTTATGAAATTTATTTTATTTATATTGTTCTATAATTATCATTTAGAACATACCATTATGTTTTTCATGTTGTATAAATACGATAATTTCATTTTAGGAAGTGCGGAATACCACCCGCTCAATGTGATATGACACATTCATTCTAAACATTGAACATATAAAGGATTGAATTAATGAAATTATATAAAATATATAACATAGATATTATACTGGAATTACTATATAAATATTTAACATTTAGATTTCATTCCTTTAAATATGGAAAATAAATGAAAGTAGAGTTCATGTGTACGCATGGCTTACTATCTCCATGAATGGTTCATTTCATTTCTTATCTCAAAATTTCATCAAATATTATGAATACATATATAATGGATATATATGATATATATATATTACATATAAATAATGAATATCATTCTATAAATAATTGAATTTTTACCACCTTGATAATTTCTAATTATAACAAGTTCATTTTTTTCTACAATTTCAATCATTGACAAAATTTCCGATAAGAACTAAAATTATTAACTAATTTTTGTAGAAATTAAATAATAGATAAAAAAGCAATAAAAAACATTTAAAATGTTCTTATTAATTTTTATGTTTACTTAATTTTATTATTCACGATAAACAAGGTGTAAATCAGACATGTTGGACTCGAGGTAAGGTAACCTTTCAACATCCTCTTTTAGTCAAAGACTACATTTTTGTTTTTTATTTTTAATTCAATTTTATTATGTTGGGATATGTTTTTATATATATATATTATTTTAGAAATTATGTAAAACTAATCAGAGACCATTTTTTTAATTTTAATGTGTCAGAGTTAGGCTGTCGAATTTATGTAATGGAATATATCTCAATCTCATTTTATTGAGGAATATTTTGAAATTGTGAACCATTATAATACTATATGGTGTATATAATCCTTGGAAATATTGTATCATTAATCTACTTAATATCATCATATTATATGTTTTTTTAATTTTATTCTTTAAATATTTTTTTTCAAGTATCTTCACACGTGGTAACATAAAATTTAACTAAACATTGTTTTAAATGTTTTAAAGATATAATTTTATAAATATTTCTCATTACTGTCCATGTTAAAAAAAATTTATGGATTTATTTATATTGAAATTAATGTTTTATAATGTTAATTACCCTAAAAGATTAAATGTTTTATGAGACACTTGGATTCCAAAATATCTTTATTAAATGTTTTAAATGGTTTTCAAAAGGAATATTTTTCTATAAAGCATTTTACTAATCAATAAAAGGAATGTTTATTTTTAATGTACAAGGTGGAAATTTCGATTATTCCACTGTGATAATTATTTGATATTTGGATTAATTAACTATATATAAATGTTTTTAAATGGGTTATAAATACCATCTACTCTTCTTACGTATTTTGGTATTGAAAATGGTTTTGATAATAGCTTCATTATCTTGAACTGATATCTTGTAATTGTAATGTGGAAATTTGATCTTTCCTTTATTATTGTGTTATGTTTTATTAATATGATAGGGTTATTTTTAATTTTAAGTATATGGGTGGTTCCGTGATAAACCTAAGGAGGGTGAGCTTGAGATAGATCTCCAATGTAGTGGGTAATGTGACTGACGTAAAAGTTAATTTTTTTCCTAATAGAATTAGGGAATATACAGTGAAGGGTATTCCAATGTAACTCCATATGTAGCTTTGAAATCTACGATGTAAGTTCGATATAGATTCCACCAGTTAACTATATGATTTATGACTTCTACATGTTATTCATAAATCATTGGATTTCATGAAGTATGTTAAACAGTATATGTTTTGTATATATTGATAGAGTAATGTATTTATTCATTATTTTATAACCCTTACTGAGATATTTAAGATCACCCCATTATTTTTAATTTTTTTCACAACGTATAATGAAGTGTATGAGAAATGATGAAATCAATAATATTTATATAAAGAAAATATTTCTTGTTTGTTTAATGATTTTTAATTTTTTTTAAAACATGGATACTGAGAATAAGTGTCTACTTAGTAATATTTGAGATGTAATTTAAGATTTATCGCATAATTATCTAAAACTATAAACCTTAAAAGACCATCAATGTTAATTCATGATTTAACTTTAATATATATATTATGTAATTTGTTAATGATGGGGCGTTATAAATGGCATCATATTTTGGTTTAGATAACTTTACATGTTAGGGTGAAATATAAGAATAAGTGAAATAATAATAAAGGTTATCATATTTGAGATATTCATAGTTATATTAGATAATTTGAATGAGTTTAATATAACATTAATAAGTATATCTTTGTTTTTACCATCTTCATTTGATATTATATGCTGATTTTACTAATATACACAAACTGAACATTTTGGTTTTACTAAATGGATGGATCTAGCAGGCACCAAAGTAATAATGGATGTGAAGAATACTATGATGGTTTTCTTAATTTCCTAACAAATGAAATCAGAGATGAAATGAGAACTCGTTTGTTTATTCATAAACAAATAGCTGGAGTCATGATTGACAACATGAACCTTGGTGATATTTATAAGGCATCATATATACAAGGAAAGAATCCCAATGGAAGTTCAGGTAATAATATTAAAGGTAAGAATATTCAAAAACCTATTTCTCAAGAATTTGGAAACAAACACCTAGGATAATTTTTCAGAGGGATGGGAAGATGTTACAAATGTGTTAATAATGGTCATAAATCAATAAGCTTCTATGGGAAAGAGGAATCATCCAGTTGACTCAAGGAAAATCAATGAATTTCTTTATGAAGGATCAATATAATGTTTTAAATGTGGTGGGCATGGTCATTATACAAACAAATTTCCGAGAAAGAAGGTTCAAGAGTGGGATTATCATGATTGTTCAAATTTTTTTTACCCATTCCTAATGCCATTCAAAATAAAGACGAGGAAACAGAAAATGACCTATAAAAGTTTTTGGTTATTTCTTAGATCACTTTTGGACATTATTGAAATATTAGTTAATTTTGCATGATTTTTTTGTATGAAATAATTATAAAATAATAAGCTGAAAAAATGGGTAAAAGATCATGAATAATGTTCAATTATTAAGATGTCTAATTTTCATGAGTTGAAGAGTTATATTAGATCTATAGACAATGATATGTTTAAATGTGTTATCTATAGGATTTCTTTGGAAGACATTTTCTTGTATGTGTAACCTTATTGATTGATATGTGAAAATTTTATTCAAGAATTAATAATATTTTCTTTTGTGAATACAATTATAAAGATCCATTTTGGACTATATGGTACATTAATTTATGAAAATTACATGTTGTTACTTTTTTGTATGAAACTAGGAGGTCTGAAATAACCATTGAGGTTAAAAACAATTTAATTATATTTTTATGAATATAAAAATTTTTTGTAAATGTTATTACAATTATACAGTTTTTGAAAATGGAAAAAACATGGATCATGTGACAACCTGTCACGTCTGAAAAATCTATGGGAATCGAACCTATAACCAAAGTGGGATTGGGATTTATCTCCTACTAGGAGACTACGTGAAGTCCCTGGTTAGTTTGACTTATTATTTTTCATATAAATGATTTTATGGATCAAGAATAAGTTGATTTTTGGAAACTTATGTTTTATCAAATGTATATCTTTAGTATAGGAAAATGATTTATTGATTAGGTGATAATGGTTATTTTGGAAGACATTACGTATTTTGTTAAAACTATATGCTTAAGGAAAATAGAATACTGTGGGATCTCATTTGTGGAGTAAGGGTTGAAATTTTATTTCAGAATAATATATGTTTTTATTGTCGACATATGTTGAATTGGGTTATTTATTAAAACAGTTAACCAATCATAGATAATATGTGATTTGGTTAATTACACATCATTATGATACATTTTGAGTAGTCGATTCTAATTGCTGATAAATTTTAAGATTTACTGTGGAATAATATGTGAATAAATACTATTGAGTATTGTGTTTCAATATTAGTTTGGATTAATTTGATGAAAATTAAATATAGTTGTTTATTGAATTATATTTTTTGAATTTTGGGAACTTTTTGTTGAATTCTCGAGATTAAGTTTAGTATTTCTTTTAATGAAGTATTATACTTTGTGGATGTTATCTAACCATATAATAATATTTTTGGTTTTAGTTAATTTCTAAATATATGGGAAATATATATTTCATATTTTTTGAATTATTTGATTCTGTATAATTTGATTCTATAACATCAGGTGTGACCAAGTCATCTTTAATACTCGTCGTTTAGAGAAAATATGAGTTTTTTGGTAGAAACTTCATAAGGATTAAACTCAACATGAAAATTAAGTATAAATCTTTATGTCATTAGTCAGGATTATAAATTAATTCATCAATTATATGAAAAGGAACATAAAATAAAATCATTGTCCATTTAATTTTCCTACTGTGGAATCAATGACTGTTTAACCTATCACAAGTTTGTAGTTTTTTGGTGGTTAAATTTCTCCTGATAATGTGTTCTAATCAATATCCATCATAACATGACAATTAGGTTCTCTTCTATATCCATGTTTTCATGTAATTGTAGTATGTGATATCTCAGTTGGCCTCTATAATTCTCTTTTATTGTTTTAAATATATAGTTTTATTGACTCTTTTTCCGATTTGGGACTTTCAGTGAAGTTTATAATCCCAATTTTAATATTTCGAGGAAACAATTTCAAAAAAGTGGAAGGATGTAATGACCCATGTATTTATAGGATAATAGATTTTAATATATATATTAATATTTTGGAATAAGATATTAATTTTATTTTAAAGAGTACACTTTATCAGATATCATACAAAACATGCAACAATTGGTTTTTTTGAAATCATACGTTGCACACAATTTTGAGTTATACGAAAAAATAAAATATTATTATTATTATTTTAAATGCTAGTAAACACCTAGTCATTATTTTTTGGAAATGATCAAACATAAAAAAAATATAATTACACATGTTTGTAAAATGTTTTACATTTTTCCAATAAAATTTAGTGGCATACAATGAAAATTAATCCAATTTTAAGTATAAATATTTTAATGGTTTTAAGAAGTAGTTTTAATGACTTTTGATGGAGAACCCCTTTTAAATATAATATTTTACACTTTTATTTGTTCCATTTGACAAAATAAACATCTTATTTAGAAGAGAAATATCAAATTTTAATTTGGGTAAATTTTTGGTATTTTTCTGATGAAGTTCATTTTTTAATGAATATTGGAAAATCATGAATTTTATGTCAAAACTGTTTTTTGATCTGATTTATTTATATGGGTATATTATATTTTTAAATATTTTTAATGTTTAATTAGATTATTTTTTTATCAGATAATCCAATTATGGTAATTGGATGTAATTTCACATTAAAATTGGACATAAACACATGTCAATCTTTTGGAAGTTATTATGTCTTAAAAACACACTTATTGGTTTTGACAATGAGAATTAATTTTAAATTAATTTCCAAAACTTCGGTGTCTTGAATATGGAAAATTATTATTCATATTTGGAATCATAATGTCCAAATTTTTTAAATAGGTAACTTTTATTTTTATACATTTTTAATAGTTTCATCAATTAGTTTTTTATCTACCATGGTAAATAATGTAAATCCGATAAATAAGGGTAAATGATAATATTTTAATAATATTAAATTACCATAACACATATCCTAACCCTATTTGATGAAAACTGTTCGACAATATGCATCCATGTGTAGATTATGGGACACCATGGAGAAACTTTTAAGTGAAAATGACATTTTATAAAAATTAAATTCAAGTTAAGAAAAATGTAACATAATCATATATCTATTAGTAAAATAATTATTATATGTGGTTATATAAGTGATATTATAGTCTATAAAAATTTAGTTTAAAGATAAAATTTTTTCTACATGATGTTATTTTATTTATAATTTTTAGTCATTATATAAATAAATTTATTTTTGACACAATGGTGATTTAGTGATTACATTGTTAATGAATGACTAAAATAAATTTATTTCGAAACATTATAGACCATCCACTAATTTTATGGAAAGATATGAAATATTATATTTGATTAAAAAATTTAATTCGAATGAAACAAGTTCATATCACAAAAAATAATTACTAAAAAGTGTCAAAATTGACAGAAATGGTTTTTTAAAACAAACATTATTTTATTAAAAGATATAATAATCCTGAAAATATATGATTCATCCAAATAACATAGATAATTTGAAAATTATTATTAACTAACCACATGGGTTTTTTTTTTGAGTTTCATAATAAGTATATAAACCATATAATATTTATATACAAGAGGACATGGTAAAAGTTAAATAAGTTAACTAAGGGATAAAGCTAAAAGATAAGGTTAATTCTATGACCTAAACATGTATAAAACCTATTTATTGAGATTATTTCAATCCATGCGCATCATATATTCCACAAAAACAACTTTTGAGCTTTTAGAAAAACCGAATATTAAATTATAATAAAACAATATTTCTAGACTCTTATAAATAGTACATCATCCCTCTTATAAAAGGGATTCACCCCATCCCATTTAATCACTTTTATAAAGCCACTTCACTCGTCAATCCTTTGAAACAATAATCTCAAAATATCACTATATTACTTCTAATAATCATTAACTTAGGTAAAATTCATTTCAATATAGCATTTTCATTCAATCTTAAGGGAGTTACCTGATTTAGAAGCAACATCTTCTACGAAGTTCTCTTCTTTTATTTTACGTCATAACTCCATATTCAATTCTTATTACATAGTTACATAAAAACACTAGTCTTTAAAATATAATAGGATTTTTTGTATAGGTATTCCTTCTACACTTACACACACCCCCGTCTAATGCGTATTGAATAAACAATTTCTGTGGACGACGAACTACTCCCTCACAAAACACTGATTGCTCAATCTTCTCCTACCACCTCTCATGGTGTCCATTATGATAGAATTGTAATTTTTTATGATATATATGATATTTATTTTATCTCTATTATTATTTTATTCTCATTTAGAAAATTCCTTTATTATTTTCATGTTGTATAAATTCGATAATTTTATTTGAGGAAGTGAGGACGACAGCCCCCTCAAAGTAATATGACTCATTCATGATATAAATGGAAAATATAAAACATGAATTTAATAAACATATAAAACATATATATCAAATATATTTTAATTTAATTATAATATACCTAATAACATTTCTTTTTCATTCCTTTAATCATGAAAAAAATGATATTAGCGTTCATGCGTACGTACGACTTGCCATCTCCATGAACGGTACATTCCATTTCATATCTCCAAATGTCATAGACTTTTATGAATACATATATAATGGATATATATGATATATATATATACTATGGTATCTAAATCATGAATATCATTATGGAGATAGTGTAATTTTGACTACATGGACAATTCATAATTATAAGAAGTTCATTTTTTACTCAAGTTATGAACATCGAAAAAATGTTCAATATGAACTAAAATAATTAAATAATTATTTTAGCAAGGTAGTATGTGAAATAAAATGAATAATAATCTTTTATATGTTTATTAGGTACATATAAATTAAATTATCTTTATTATTCATGACGAACAAGGAACAAACGAGACAAGTCATACTCGATGTAAGTGAACCTTTCACCCTTTTCATTTAGTAAAAGACTTATTCTTTGTTATGTATTTTAATTTACATTTTATTATGTTGGGATATGTTATTATATGTCTTTATTTATTTATATTATATTTATTTGTGATGATAGACCCTTTTTATGAATTTTAATGTGATTTCGTTAGGCTGCCTTATTTTCGTAAGGGGATACGTCTCAATATCCTTTCATTGAGTTATATCTTGATAGTATGCACCTTTATAATTATATAAGGTGTATATAATGAACTTTGATATATTATATCATGGATCTATTTATTATTATGATATTATATTTTTTTTAATGCTATTCTTTTATTTTTCATATTTCATTATTTTCTCACGTGGTTACAGACTCTTTATCTGAAAAATTGTTTCAAATGTTTTAAAGATATAATTTTCTATATATTTATCATTAATTATCTTGTTTAAAAAAAATTTCACGGATTTATTTAGAAGTGAAATAATGTTTTAAAATTTAAATTACATTAATATTTTTAAATTGGTATAGGAAACTTTTATTAAAAAATATATTTTTTTAAAATTATTAAATGGTTTTCAAAAGGAATATTTTTCTACCAAGAATTTTTCCAAATGAAAAAAGTAATGTTTCTGTTTAACGTATGAGATGAAAGTAAACTTTCCTACGCAAATATAATTACTTTATATTTTTCTTCCTTAATAGTCTGTCATTTTTTTAAAAGTAAAATAAATACCATATACTCTTTTTACGCATTTTGGTATTAAAAATGGTTTTGATAATGGATTGATTTTCATGAGCCGATATATTGTGATTGCAATTTGGAAATGTTATCTTTTCATTATTCTTGTGTTATGTGTTATGATTATATTATGGTTCTTTGAAATTTTTTTGCATACTGGTGGTTCCTTGATTAACATATGGATGGTGAGCCCGAGATAGCTCTCTAATGCATTGGGTAATGTGACAGAGGTAAACATTAATGTTTCCCCCAAGAGATTTAGGTCATTTAATGTGATGGTTATTCCAATGTAACACCCTATATAGTTGTGAAAGCTACAATGTTACTATTACATGGATACCATATGTTACCATTTTGATTTATGATTTCTATATATTATTAAAAAATCTTATGATTCATGTGGTACATTAAAGAGCATAGGTTTTGTATGTATTGATGTACTAATGTTCTCTTTCTTATTTTATAACCATTACTAATCATTTTATATTCATCCAAAAATTTTGAAATATTTTTCACAGGGTATAAGGAAAGTTAAGAGAATTGATTAAATCAAGAGTATTTATATCAAGAAAATAATTCTTGTTTTCTTTTAAGAGATTTTATTTTTAGAAAAATTGGATACTGAGATGAAGTGACTACATTTTAATATTTGTGATGTAAGGAAATAGTTATATCCTTATTATATAAAACATGAAACATGAAATGATCCTTAATTTTAATTATTGATATATCTTTTAACTAAAGATTAAGTAATGTGTTATGGTCAGGGCCTTATATGTGTGGATAATGTTAATATACACACATCTGTTTGCATAAATAAAAAGATACATATTAATATTTATATTCTAATATATGTAAATAAATATTAATAAATAAAATATTTAAATAAATTTAATTATAAATATATATATCATACACATTTGATGAGATTTCATCTTCGTTTAAGAGTGTCTTCATTTGGTTTTTATGCCATTTATGATTTTATTCCACCAACATTCATTTATATTTCTTTCATAGTGTTCCAATTATTGTGTTTCCCCTATTTTGTTAATTTATTATCAATTATATATATATAAACATATTAATATGAATTTATGAATAATTATGTATATATATATTCTAAAATATTTATACATATTTGGGTTTATATATTTTTATATCATATATGTGTAAATATACATATATATATAAAGATATTTATATTTACTTATATATATATATATATTATAAATTACATATATGACTGTGATTATATATAATTATCTAATATAATTGTATGTTTATATATTTTTAATTAAATTTTACTATATATATATCCAATAATTATTTATTAATTAATATTAAATAATCATTCCATTACAATTTTTTATTTTTTATTTTTTTATCGTTTATTATTCATTATTTTTTAAGTTTTATAAATTATAAATTATTTATTATTATTATTATATTATGATTTATATTTATTATTTATTGATTTATTTTTATTCTTGTATTATTTTTGAATAAATATTTAGTATTTATTTATTGCATATGATTTATTCTTATTAAAATATTAATTATTAATTTATTATATATGTAATATTCATTTCTTGGTTATTTATTATTTATTTTTCATTAATTTATTTATTGAATAATAATTATTTATTTATTTAATTACGTTTTTATTAAAATATTATTTATTAAATATTATTTATTTTATTATTTATTATTTATTATTTATAATTTTTCATGTCTGAATGGAAGGATGGGAGTAGGAATGGGTCTATAATTTCCATTGCAGGAAATGGATGTAGTATACTGAGGTTGAAAATGCTATCAGTGAGCCAGCTTTTTCAAATGAGGAACCAATTTACAAGTGTGTCTATTTTACATCTTAACATGTTCATTAGGTTGAAAACACTAATTTGATTGTCATAAAATTACAAGTTAGGATGGGACACACAATGTTGAGGTGGGACAGTATTCACAATACGTTGTTGGTGTTGTTCCTGGATGTTCTCATTCAGAAAATGATGATCAATGATATATTGTTCACCTACGATATTTAGACTTTTCAGGACATGTTTTACAAGAAGATAAAACTGGGAAATTGAATGTTGAGTAGAGTCTAAAATGTCTCCAAGAGATTCAAAATTTCTTTAGTTCTTAGTGAATATCTGGTAAATGGGATAATATTTCAGATACTGGATGTGACAAGGGAAAGTGGATCATTATGCTAGACATAAACCATATCTAATCTACATTCACACGTGATCCTCATTCTGTTAAGGATAAGATTTTAAATAGTAATAGAATTATGGTCAGTAGTGACGGTTTTGTTTCCATTTCTCCAAAAATAATTTCATTGAAGTATTATTCTAATCTATACTGGTATGTCTATACTAGGTAATCTTCCAAGGGATCAAAGATTTATCTCACTCAAGAGCTAGAAAAGTCCATGGAGGGGGTTCATGGGTTCCTCAATCAAGTAAATTCACAGTTAAAGTGGGATACAACTGCTATAAAATATGATTCTAAATATGGTTATGGAAATAATACAACATTTCGTGATCTGTAGTTTTTTTTAGAATGAGGTTATGTCTCTTGGTGTGACCATGTCCATTTGCATTCTCGTTTTAATCAGTTTCTTTAACCTTTAATAATTGGATAAAAGAATTTCCTTTTGGATAAACCATTTCTATTATAAATAATAAATAATAAATTTAATAAATTATGAGAATCAAAAAAATTACAAAATATTAAAATAATATAATAATAAGATAATAAACACTTTTATATCCAATTTAGAAAAATTATAATTAATTTTATTAAAATGTATTGAACATTTTTCTAGTTAATATATAGTGAATATTTAACAATATATTTTTCAAAAACAATTAATAAATTAATTATAATATTTCACTAATTAAATAATTAATTCCTTATAAATTAAATATTGCTAACATACCTTTTATAATGATTAATAAAAAATTTATAATCCATTAGAGAAATTTACTTTTTAATTAAATTAAGCATTATTTATTTACCATTATAAAAATCTATATTTTCTATAACTATATACTCCCACTATCCATATATAGACTATTTGTGTAACTGTATATGTATATAACCCATATGTTATGCTAATTCTGTTATGGTATCTCTCATTTACCTTTAAATAAATTTATTTATCTGAAAATATGATATATATTACCTTATGTAAACCATAAATGTTATGGGAATAAGTAAATTACTTTTTTAATACCCCTCCATGTAATAATAAGTTTCTAATTACCATTACATTACCACTAATATAATTCTAAAATATTATATTACCTTTATGTATCTCACATATTTGTAAAGCACAAATCTATAGACCATTCTACATAATGATAAAGATAGTGGCCTTTATATTGATCCACAACACAAAATGGTATACCATACATTCCATAAAATATAAAAACATGATCTATTGCTCTTATTTTCAAAATTTCTAGAATGATTTAACAAATCTAAACAGATCGGATTATTCTCATTCCATTGAAGGGATTTCTTAGGGACCGATAAAAAGTATTAGAACACGTAGATGTTCTTTTGTTCCTTTACAAATTTTATGCATGCATGAAATATGAAAATCATTCATAGAAATAATTTAACAGATACAATAAATACTTACTTTTCATCGAAGATTCCACTAAAACATCTATATCACTACAATATGGTTTGATATGGATTATTAAAGATTCATCCAAAATGCATCCGACCAAAGTAAGTATCCATAGTTAATGATGAATCATTTTTCACATGGATGGGATGCATAATTCCTCTATAACATAATAGTTATCGGAATCCCAAGGTGGAGGATGAAGAGTGATTTTTGTTTCTTTATGGTTTTTATAGGCATCAAGAACCACCTCTAACTGATGTAATTGAAAGGAAGTGTCATTAAACAGACTGGAGTATACTCCTATATGATTCTTGAATTGTGTCATGTGTTCATAATTTATGATTTCATTACACTTCTAGTTCCCATATTCATCATATGAATGTTTCATCTCATGCATGTTTCATATTATGAAAACCCATTTTTAAAACCAAAATACACTTTTTCAATTGAGAAATGATTACATATTTTATGTGATCCTTATGTAAATATAGTACGTGTTATTATAGCATAATATAATTCTAATAATATTATAAATACCATAATATTTCATTAAATATAATTATATATATCATCAATGTAATTTTGTGATTAATGAAAGAGTTACATCGCTTCGTGGAGTTGGTAGTCCACATATACGCATGAACGACCTTATTAATTGTCATTGTCAGAATAAAAATAATATATTATATTTTCATAATTTAAAATAATTAATTAATATAATAAATATTTTTTGTATATCACATATATTCCATTACATGATTCTTATTTCCTTACATTTAAAACATTAGTGAAAAAATGAGTCGCATCACTTCATGAGGTCGTATTCCATCGTTCACACGACCGAAATAATAATTTACATGTGTAATTGAATGTAAGAAGGTATATATGTGATATAATAACTAAATAATAATAAACCTGTCACAAATACAATATATATACCTTAAATCTTATATTATAATAATCCATGAGAGGATATTCTGGAAAAAAATGATATCGGTTCCTGCGGCGGTAGTCCGCCGTATACATGAATGATGATTTCATACACCATTTTATAAAAGTGGAGATAAAATTAGGATATTAAATTACTATAATAACATATTTGAATATAGAATATATTTTTTTTTATTATATAAAAATAATTGAATAATATTTTTATAAGGTGGATAATAAATAATATAAAAGTACTTGGTTGAGAATAATACCTCTTCATTGGAGAACCTACTTAGGTTAGCACCAAAATGCTTCATAGGATTCATATATAAAAATATATGGGATATATGTAATGTTAATTAAATTTATTAAGATAGTTTTTAGGTATTATCTATGAAAACGTTCTGTGAACGTGTGTAGTGGAGTGGATATGGGGTGGCCTATTAAATGTTAGGTGAGTTGCACACTTGTAGTTTTTAAAGATAAAATGATTTACCTAGATTTTTTACATCGAAAAAAATTTTAATGAACCATTATCAAGAATTAAACATGATAAGATAAAAATTTGTATATAAAGTTTCATTTACTCCAATTTTATTTCATTTTAACCCTTAAATTTTTATTTTAACCTCGTGGTAAACCCATTTTCACTTTAACCGTATTAATTAATTCATCAGTTTTTCATTATTCATTATGGTAAAACATTATGTTTATATTATTTGAAAATATAAATTATTATAATGAAAAATATGGAATCCATTTTTTGAAATTTAATTGAAATTAGTATGAAATGTTAATTTTATATTAAAGTTATGGATGTGATGGAATATATGGTTTCCAATATATGTATTTCTCATGAAAATATATGATTTTATTAGAACTATATTACCAATTATAAAAATATTATGAATCTAAATTAAAACAAGTTTTGAACTATAATAAACATGTTTTATTGATAACATTCATCAATAATAATTGTTTTATTTAAATAAAATTGTAAAAACTATCCATGTTAAAATATTTTTAAGAAAAATCCATTTTAAAATGGGAAAATAAACACACACTAATATCAAATATAAATTTTACTAAAAATAAATTAATTTGATAAAATAAAACTTTATAATACGTAATTATTCTTGAAATTAAATTAAAAATATAATTGGACTTTTAAATTTCATAACTTTTATAAAATATATAACATGTTTATAAAAATAGTTATTGGTCACTATTCACAGAGAAATCAATATTTTTTTGAAAATTACCAATTTTTATCACTAATTTAATTTTTATATAATAATTTAATAAATAAAATTAGTCTTATATAATTAAAATTCTAAAGATGGAAAAATATTCTTTTAAATAAAAAACATATAATGAATGTTTAAAGATACTATTATTTCTTTTTTGATATAAGAAATACATAATATTTTTATAATGAATATAAATTTATAATAAGTATTAATAAACCTGAAAATGATTCATTATATCATTACCTAGGTTGTAAGATTACTCTATTACTTAAATTTTTATTACTTAATTATTTTCTATTTTTCCCTCTGTGTATTAACAAAACTTACCAATCACAAAAAAAATATCATGTATCGATCATACCAATAGAATTTAGATATACAATAGAAGAAACGATCTAGAAACCCCTTCTCTCACCATGTCATTATCCTATCCAAATATATTCAATTTGAATTAGAATACAAAATCATATAGAGTTTATGAGACTAAAATTCCATAATTAATTAACATACCCAATAATATTGAGTACATGAGTGGAGACTAATATTACTATAATCATTTATAATCTATTTCAACTGAATACTTGAGGAAATAATTTTATATTTCTATAAGAACATTGATTCATATGTTTAATGAAATAATATATTGATTAATTATGGTTATGTATTACTCTAACACATAGAGTAGCTCTTATGCATTATATATATTTTATGTTTCTAGTGTAGCTTAAGAATATTTATAAAGTTGAAATTCCTAGGATTGGCATATATGAATATTATACTAAAAATAATTGATATAAAAAATTATTTTAGTAATGAAAAAATTATTCAAATATAAGGCATGATATATCAAATGAGTATCATATTTTATAAAAATACAATAATTTCATTTATTAAAAGGACTCTCAATAAATGATAATCCATTTTTCAAAATCATAATAAACATTAGTGGTCCATGAATCATATTTAACTATTAAATGATTATGATAAATTGTTTCTCACACCAATTTGTTTTTTAGGGATGAAATTATCACGGTCATATTATATCAGACTCAAGAATATTTGATGGGAAAAATGTATTTATAATACATTATATGAATACAATCAATGTTATTCCTCTTGTAACCATTACTATTGTGGTCTCCTAGATATTTTATCACATAATATGTTCTATGATCTAGATAATAAATGAAAATCCATTGGCACCCAACTATGTCATGTCTAACCCAATAATGATCCACTTTCACCCATTATTTTTGGTGTTCCACAAGATAATCTAGAGGAACCATTCTATGACCTCAATAACCTGATAATATGATCAAGGTCATGATATGATTCACATCGTATATAATTTTACACTTCATATTTGAGGAAATTTATTCTAACCATCTTATATCATGTTATTCCCTTTTTTATGTCTAAATCATTAAGAAACCCATAAGTTTGTGTCAAAATCCAAAAAATAGGATCTAAATATATTCACACATATTTAGAATCATCATATTACTATGTTACATAAAAATTTCATGTAAAAGAATATATTTATATGAGATTGAGAATCTCCACACGAGTAAGGATGGAGAATTAGATACCCAACTTCATTCATCATTATAGACAATGAAAAAGACTAATGCTGGTATAAAGTTTGACCCCAAGACTCTATACCTGAGGATACATTACTCAAGAGAAAATTCAATTAATCCTAACCCTGAATAAAAATATTTATAAACTATAGTGATAAAATAACTATATTTTATAACATTAAAAAAACCCAAGGAAAAGTTTGATAAGAAACTAAATTCATTTCTATACCTAGAATGTAATCCAATGATTAATTTACCAAAATCAGTTTGAAATATAAATTAGATTATACGAAATCCATCATATAAAAATTTTATAACTATAAATTTAATAGGTAATAACATGTAAATAATTGTACAATTAAAATATTTAATTAAGATATAATCATTTATAAACATTTAAAAAACAAAATAAAACCATAAACACCCAATATATGAAAAAACTTATTCCGTGGAATTTTTTAGGAGCAGTTTTAAAAAACAGTGCTAAATTTATTTGTAGTTTTATATTCTATATTACGATAATTCTTTTTGGGGATAATAATTTTAAATACCTTCCATGAAATAGAAGTTGTTTTTTAAAAACCTCCACTAAATTAAAGAGATAAATTTAAAAATATCTTCTTTAATAATAATTTTTTATTTATTATTTCTTATCACAAACATATTATTATTTATAATATTAATTAATTATAATGATTTAATTTATAAATATTTATATTTTTCAATTAATAATAATTCAAAAATAGAATCAAAATTTTAATAATATAAAAATGAGGCTTTAGTATAAGATGACCATAACTTTGGATCCTTGAGTCAATTTTTTCTCCACAACCAATCAAATAAAAGCATCTAAAATGAACTAGTACAATATTAAATTTATATACTTTTAATAATTAAGTTACCAATATTTATTACACTTTTAAAAAAAGTATGAAATCAAACATCAATTTTAAACAAACATTACTTTTCATCTAGGTGTATATTTGGGAACTACTAAATATCAAAGGGAAGGATGTGATAAAATCTACACCTTATTAATGGATTGAACCCAAACCACATTTTTATAGTTCAAAAAGTCATATAATACATACAAAACTGATTTTTTAATTTGGGGTATTCCATTTTTTTACATTTTATGGAATTTCAGCCTCATTTAAAGGAGTCTTATGGTCTTTTTCGGTGTGGATTGATGTTTTTACCAAGGATTATATTCATATTGATATTATGGTTTTTAATGATTATTATTTTTCACAATTTTGATCTATTTATACATAAATATATGGATATATTAATATATTTACATATAATAAATCACTTGTATAAATACATATTTACAAGGAAATGTATTTGTAAACATAAAAACCATATTGAAATAAATATTTCTTATTCACTTCATTTCAAAAAAATAATGACCTATTTTATTTAACATATAAAAATGAAATAATTTAAATATATATAGATATTCAAGTAAGGGTTATATACAAACATGTGGGTTTAAATCAAAAATCTATATTTATGTGTATGTTTTAAAATATGTAAATAAATTCATTTATATATTAATATTTTTTCCGTATTTTAGAAATATAAATATATTATTTTGTGTAAACAATATTTTGGTATACATCATATAAAAATTTATCATTACATAAATATATCATTATCATTAGATATTGTGTATTAATGAATTTATAGTAGAACTATATGAATATACATATACATATATAAATAATGTTAATATATACATATGTGTGTATTATTAAAAAGAGATAAATTTATCTTTATATTCTAATATATTAAAATTAATATTGATATATAATTTATTTTAAAAAAAAGTATATATATATAAACACATTTGATGATATTTTATCTTCATTTAAGAGTATCTTCATATGATTTTTAGGTCGCTCTTGATTTTATTCCATTGATATATTTTCTTATTAATTTAATGGTGTTGAATTTATTGTGGTTTCCCATATTTTGGTAATTTATTATCAATTATATATATTTGTTAATATGAATTTTAGAATATTTTTTATATTTATAGGAATTTGAAAATATTTATATATTTTTATGTTTATATAGTTTTATATCATATATTTGTGCATATATATAGATATTTATATTTACTTGTTTATAAATACATATATTTATTGTAATATATAATAATAATATATGACTGTGATTCTATATAAATATGTAACATAAAAGTGTGTTCATGTATATTTCTGTAAATTTTATAATATTTACCAAGGTTTATAGAAACCTATATTTGTTTATTATATTATTTATTATTAATGATAACTTATTTAATTATTATTTGAATTTTATATTTTAGTACTTATTATTTATTATTTATTAGTTTTTATTTATAATTTTTTATTTATTATTTCATATTTATAATATATTACTTTTTATATTGTTTTATCATATTTTTATTCTTTTTTTATTCTTTTTATTATAAATTTTTGTTAAACAACTATTTAATATTTATTTTTTATATATTATATAT
This sequence comes from Viscum album, assembly GCA_963277665.1. Classification (NCBI taxonomy): domain Eukaryota; kingdom Viridiplantae; phylum Streptophyta; class Magnoliopsida; order Santalales; family Viscaceae; genus Viscum; species Viscum album. The sequence continues at coordinate 1,136,177,620 of OY728153.1, read as the reverse complement.
TTTTATTTTTATCAATAATTTATTTATTTTCATTTTTATTAATTTTATATTGTTTATTTATTATATAATTATTATTTATTTATTTATTTAGTCATTACTTATTATTAATTTCTTTATTATTTATTTATTTTCTATAAATTGTTATTTATTTATTATTTATTATTTATTATTTATTATTTTTTTGTTTTATTAGTTATTAGTTATTATTTATTATTTTTAATGTTTGAACAGTCTTATGGGAGTAGGAATGGGTATCAAATGGTCATTATAGGAACTTGGATGGAACATACACGGGATGAGAATGTTATCAGTGGGGTTGCTACTGGAAATGAAGAACCTGATAAGAGGTGTAGTGAATTTACATCAAAACCTATTAAGTCAGCCCGAAGCTCTAATTTAATTATCAAAAAATTCCTTAATCGTGATGGGTTGAAAATTCTTAGGTGGGATGGTATTCAGATGAGTTTGTTGGAGTTTTGCCCGAGTGTTATCCTTCACCAAATGATCATCAAGGCATTATTGTGCAACCGCTATATGCAGACCTTTAAGGACATGTTTTATAGGAAGATAGGACTGGGTAATCAGATGTTCAGTACTCTGTGGACAATATTAAAGTGATTTAGAATTTCTTTAATTCTTCATGAATGTATGGTAGATGGGGTAATGTTTTGGATGATGAAAGGAAAAGGGGATGGTTCTACTAGACCTCACTCGTCTCTGATATAGGGAATTAGTGATCCTCATTCATTTAAGGATGTAACTTTAAATGGAAACTAAATGATGGTCAGTAGTTTTGGTTTTTCATCAATTCCTCTAAAAAGACGGTTATGGACAGATAATTCCAGTCTTCTTAGGAATGTATCTATTAGTTCATCTTCCAAGGAATCTATGGTCTATCTCACTTCGGAGTAGGAAAGGTCTAGTGAGAGGGTTCATGGGATCCTTAATCAAGGAAAATCTTAGTCATAGTGGGAAAATAATGATGATGATGATGGTTTGAATTATGAATATGGGAATGATCATACTTTTCTGGATCTTTAGTTTCTTTCTGAATGTAGGGTTGTCTCTTTTTGTAACCATGCTTGTTTTTTGCTTGTTTATTAACTTTTTTATTTCACCTTTAATAAATTTATGAGAGCATTGTCTTCCGGATGCACATTTTTCATAAAAAAATATGATGAAAAAAAATTAATTAAGAGAAATAAAAAATAACAAAAATAATAATATAATAAAATTATAAAATTATAAAATATTTTAATAATTTAATAATATAATAATACAATAATAAAAAAAATTCATGATTATAATAAATGAAATATATTTTTATTAAACGGTATTTCACATATTTCTATTTAATATTTAAGGAATATTTAACAACAAATTATTAATAAACATTTAGTTGTTTAATTATAAACTATTACTATTTAATAAATTATCTCTTTATAAACTAAACATTCCCATCACACCATTTATAACGATTTAAAAGAAATTATAATCCATTTAATTTTTTTAAAATAATAATTAATTTTTTATCCTTATACAAAATCGATATTATATGTACCAATATACTCCCACTACACTTAAATATACTATTTATGTAATTTTAGAAGTATATAACCCATATGTAATTCCATTGTGTTATATTATATCTCATTTAACTTTTCAACAAATAATTAATGTAAATGTAACTTGTATATTACCATTATATAAAACATTTACATTAAGGGGAGAATCAATTTTTTTTCTTTCCCCTTTAAATAAAGATATGATTCTCTATTCATTTACATGACCACCCATTTAATGAAAAATTCTCACAAAACATTTACATAGCTTATGTATGTCGAGATCACATATATGTTAAACAATCTAAAAAAATTTAAAATCAATGAACATTATAGAGAGCCCCCAAATGTAACTGTCTACCATAATTTCCATAAAACTGATAACCATGCTCTATTATATATTTTTTCATCAATTCAAGTATTATTTCACAAATCCAATCACGTGGGACTACTATAATACAATTTAATAGGTGTCTAGGGAAAGATACTGTTATTAAAACAGGAATCGATTTATTCTTTTCCTGAGTTCATGCCTGTATGAAATTTAAAAAAATGCATAGAAATAAATTAAGAGATACGATAAAAACATACTTTTAATCAAAGATGACAGCAAAACACCTATATCATGACCCCATGGTTTGAGACAAATTACTAATGTTTCATCCAAAATACATCCCACATTAGGATGTATCACTACGGGAACAAGGGCTTTTTGCGACAGGAATAAATCTCGTTGCAAAAACATCGTCCAAGAGGTTATTTGTGATCGGGGTAACAACCTGTCGCAAATAAACGACTATTTGCGACGGGATTTCGTGTCCTGTCGCAAAAGGATTGGCGTGGGTAGCGCGCCAAACCGCGCGAAGGTTATTTGTGATAGGGGGATCGCCCCGTCACAAATACCCAGTGCCGGTTAATAGCTTTTTGCGATTGGATGTCCTCCTGTCGCAAAAGTTGTGTCGGAAGGAACTATTTGTGACGGGACCCGTCGCAAATAAATTTTTAACCGCCGACATTAATTAATGTGGGGAAAGGTATTTTTGATAGGTCTCGTCGCAAAAGATACTATTTGCGACGGGTAACCTGTCACAAATAGTCAGGTCGCAAATAATCTAACCTATATATACCCCTATCCATTTTTTTCTCATTCCTCTCAATTTCTAGATCTTGTTTCACTCAAAACTGTGATTTCATAGGGAAAATTTTTCTATGTTAATTATTTTGGTCACGAAAAAGTTGTGAAGCTTTCTACATCAACAGAAAATCAAGTTTAAAGGTATTTATGTTTTATTTAATTTATTATTTATTTCAATTTTTTATGTTATTTTTTATTATTGTTGATTAGTTGTAATTAAATTGAATTTAAATTGTTTTGTCATGACTATTTATTTATACCAATAAATTGAAATTTTTAGTATAAATTTTCAATAATTTGTAGTAATTAGTAGTAATTAACGATAATTATTAATGTATATAATTAATTTTTAGTAATTAATAATAAATGGTAATAAATAATAATAATTACTAATTATTAGTAATAAATATTAATAAATAGTAATAAATAGTAATAATGATTTATAAATAGTAACAAATTATAATCATTAGTAATAAATTGTAATAATTACTAATATATTGTAATAATTTGTAATAAATTGTAATAATTAGTAATAAATTGTAATAACTACTAATAAATTGTAATAATTTGTTATAAATCATAATAATTATTAATAAATTTTAATAATTAGTAATAGATTGTAATAATTAGTAATAAATTGTAATAATTAGTAATAAATTTTAATAATTAGTAATAAATTATAATAATTAGTAATAAATTTTAATAATTAGTAATAAATTGTAATAATTAAGAATAAATTGTAATAATTAGAAACAAATTATAATAATTAGAAGTAAATTGTAATAAATTGAATTAATAAGTAATAAATTGTATTAATTAGTAAAAAATTGTAACAATTAGAAAAAAATTGTAATAAATTGTATTGATTTGTAAAATATTTTATTAATTAGGAAAAAATTGTAATAATTAGTAATAAATTGTAATAATTAGTAATAAATTGTAATAATTAGTAATAATTTGTAATAATTTGTAATAAATTGTAATAATTAGTAATAAATTTAAATAATTAGTACTAAATTGTAATAATTAGTAATAAATTGTAATAATTAGTAATAAACTGTAATAATTATTAATAAACTGTAATAATTAGTAATAAACATTAATAATTACTTATAAATTGTAATAATTACTAATAAATTGTAATAATTAGTAATAAATATAAATATTTATTAATAAATACTAATAATTAGTAATAATTTGTAATAATTAGTAATAAATATTAATAATATTGATAATTTGTAATAATTAATAATAATTAGTAATAATTATTAATAATTAGTAATAATTAGTAGTAATTGGTAATAATTAGTATTAATTAGTTATAATTAGTAATAATTAGTAGTAATAAGTATTAATTATTAATAAATTGTAATAATTATTAATAAATTGTAATAATTATTAATAAATTGTAATAATTAGCAATAATTAGCAATAATTATGAATAAATAGGAGTAATTAGAAATTAATAAGAATAATTATCTATAAATAAGAATAATTAGGAATAAATATAAATATTTAAGAATAAATATGAATAATTAGCAATATGAATTATTTCGGGTCTGTTTTGAAATGCCCAACGGTTCCGTATCCGACGATATGCGTACCTGCTTTCCAAAGGCAGGCATTCACTGGGTGGTTTGGCCAGCGACACTTAATAACTCACATTGGTCGATATGATGGGATGTCGGGCTCATCTCACCTTTTGGGGGGGGGGAAATTATTGCATATTCTGGGACTCTCTTATAGGTTTAAGACACATTCATATATTCACGAATCATGGGTTTATACCTAAGCATAGTATCCACAGATTACTCCTTGTTGGAAATGGTCTACTAGAAGCAGGAGTTCAGAATCATTTATGCATGAGGATTAACATCCCTCATTGGATTAATGACCCTGATGAGTCTGGACTCATTGAGACGACACTAAGAGTGGTGCGGTGAACCGATGTGTAGATAGTCAGATTGATCGGTTGTTGGGCTTGAACCTCAGGGAGGCATCCAACTTACCCTACCTGGGAGACAGGGATCAAAGTCCACGTAGTTCTAAATAGGAGTGTCGGAGAGCCGATGTGAATGTGGATCAGGGGTTCGATGGTGATCGGGCTTGAACCTCGTGGAGGCTTACTACGTATCACTGTGGTAGGGAATCAATGTTATCGTAGTTCGCATTAGCATGGGTCTTACGCTCTGAGGTAGCCCATAAGAGGATGACATGGTCGATGCTTACTCTAATCCCACATGATTCATGCTCAGTGTGATAAACAAGAGGCAGTAGGGACCAGACCACCACGTCGCAAAAGGTGCATTCGTGGGATGTGAAGTGGGGCTTATACATAGAAGCATCCCAAAAAGTTGGGGTTTACACTGGGATGGATTATCATGGCGACTACCACATGTCTGGCCATGAGGGCATCCTAAGCCATTGGTGGGTTGAAGAATATAATGGGGGCCAACGCCAATGTGCAAGTGAACAAGTGGGATAACGCCAAGGGCGTTGGAATCGGTCCGAACAAAGGGAGATGAAATGTGTGAATTATATGACCAACATTCAGAATGCAATGAGGGTGGCATGGAGATGAAAGATAACTATTGACCGTGTTAAAAACACAACATCCATACCGTGTTAGACTGAAATGGGGACAAACAAATGAGGGTCGACTGCGGACCGTGTTCGAAACACATGACCTGAGTCAATGTATTTTCAAAAGTCTTCTGGGGCATTAGCCAAGGACGGTAGGTGAGCCGATGTGGCATGTGACCAAGCCGTTAGGGGGTCCCTCAGACCTGGAATTGGATGAACACAATAATAAAGGACACGCAAAGCGTGAGGCGGAGTGATGAAATGTTTTAATAGATTCCAATTCCCTTGATGGTATTCCATTGTGATCATGGAATTAGGAATCTTATGCTTGGAGCATAAGGCATCTCTTGTTTCTAACAAGTGGCATCCTACAGTTTAAATTCATGTAGATAAGATTGTTTCTGTATAGTTCAATGTCACATGGATAAGAAGAGTGTCATATAGTTTAATGTCATGTGGTTAGGACGAATAGGTATGAGATTACTAGAAATTTTGGGTGTGGGACTTACGCAATGGCAGCCCTTTCTGTATGATCCTAGCAAAAGGATATAGGAAATGTGGTTATAGGAGAGTCATGAGGAGTAGCTTGACTCATGGATTTTATAGGATGGATGATGGGGTGTCGCAAGGTTTCAATGTGAAATACTTTTGGCCCGGCCCAAAAAGTTTGTAGTGAGACAATCCATTTTTCATTGGGGTCAGTGACGGTAGCAAAGGAACCGGCCCGTAGGGCCGGGACCGCAGTCCGGGAATAAGCCCGAGCAGCGGTGCGGGGGCGCAGGCCCCACGTTATGGACTAGCAAGTGCCTGGGGTTTTCCGCATAGGGCGGGCCACGTAGGAGTTGGCCTTGAGGGACTGGATGCGACGGAGCTGGCCGCATATGAGATGGCCACGAAGGATCTGGCCACGTAGGGCTGTCCACATGTCATTCACAGTTTGGTTTTCCGCGAACGGTGTCCGCCGAGGAGCTGGTCGTGATCGAGCTGGTCATGAGGGAGTAGTCCATGAAGGAGTAGGTCATGAGGGAGCAGGCCGCGAAGTAGGTTGTTCGCAAAGGATGGTCACAGAAGGGATGGTCATCCGTGAAGGAAATGGTCGTGAAGGGCGTCTACAAAGGGGCTGGTGCCCGTCCTACTTCGCGAACGCGGAGGGGTTCCCGACTCCATTTCGCGGAAAATACTAGTTCGTGAAGGGAGTGGCTGCAGAGGGACTATCCGCAAAGGAAATGAACACATGTTGTTCTCAGTATGGTTTCTCCTCTATGTGGAAGAGTACATATGCGGACGATATGGGGTCTGCGGATGGTAGCAGAACCATACCGCTGGAAGAGATTTTTCTAGCGTCTCCCCATGGGTTTTCACCCATCCATCCTTTCTCATTTTTTCATCTCCCCTTGATTACTATTTATATAGTCATGAAGAGGTTATATTGATGGGAACATGACACTTTTTGCGGAATCCCATGAAACAATCCCCACCCACAAATGACCCGGTCAACCATGGATTTTTGGAACTGAGATTTGGAGAATTTCTCCATAGTCGTGCACCACTCCGCCTCTATCCCATGAATGAAAGCGGTCCACGGAGGGGCCAGCTCACGGTGGTGGACCAACCTGGAACCCATCCTTCTTCGCACCAACGGAGGCTCTATGCCTCTATTAAACGGACGATGCTGGTCTATGGAATTGCGAGAGGGCGGTCTGCCGAACCGGCCGCGTGCTATTTCTGGGAGCCGGTGCGCGGACTTGTTCGGTCATTTTCTTAGTCTTACGGTAATTGTATTTCACCCTTGTAGAATTTACAGGACCCTACAAATGCACCACATTATAATGTGGTCTGATCGGAACGAAGAGGAGGCTATTGCGATGCAAAGTGGTCCTAATACTTGATGAGTGATTGGACAATGCTCTACATTTTTCCTGAGCCACGGGACTCAATGAGCACAGTTAAACATTGGCTAGGGTTTTATAGAAAACCCCTAAAAACTTTTTGCCTTTTTTTTAAATACCCTAATTTTTTCTGGGCCCATTTGGTGTGGACCCCGCGGGTATGGCCCGACTTTTTCTTAGGTCACCATTTTCGGGTTTTCGGCCTAACAGGCTTTGCGCCTCTTTTTTTGAGCGGTTTAATGTCCCGCCGACATGACTATCATTACTAGTGTTTTAGGTCGAACAATTTTTAAAAGACATGGTGGGGTGAGGGCCTCATTGAGGATTGGTTGATTAAAAGAAGTCTTCATACCCTTCAAACGCACATGGGGGGAAGCATGTTTAGATTTGAATGACATGCAGGGCATGTCTCAAGGCATGGGAGATGTACCGGTGTGCAGAGGTAGGAAGAGAATCGCCTAAAGAAATATTTTCTTTGGTAGACAGGCCAGGGGAATTCAATATGCAGAGCAGCTGAGGGCATGGTATTCATAGTCGTGCAAAGGTGTCCTTAAGTCAATGACTCCCCATTTTTGATGGCCTGAGGATTTCATGGGAGTCCGGCTTATGGAAAACACCTTGGGTGGCTTGGAGAATTTTGAAAACAACCATGGGTGGCTAAGAAAGGGTATATGACGTCTGAAAAGGGTTTGAGAACATCTGTATCGTTCAGGAGTGTGGAAGCAAGGTCCATGTCCTATGCATTTGTAAAGGATGGTTGGAGCTTGGTGAAGATTAAAGTCATGCTGCTGGGTCATTATCTATAAAGGAACGACTTCTCCTGGTTCTCGGTAATCTCATCAGAGATGTGTCGCCATTTCAGGAATTGTCGTCAAAGAGGATGCTAAACTGTATCTCAGAGGTTTTCCAAATCCCGGGATGGACATGGGGGCTTAGGGGCCAAGAGGAGTACAGAGAGAAGCATTTCTTAAGTAAATCATTCCTTTGGTAGACGGGCCAGGGGAGATCAATATGTAGAGCCACATAAGGCATGGTATGCATAATAATGTGAAGGTGTCCTTGGTTCAATGATTGCTATCTCCCAATAGTAAAGAAACTTCATGGAAGTTGAGATTTGGGACCACCAGGGGTGGTTGACAAGGGTTTGGATTTTTCTGAGTACAGATTATGGTTTATGAGGAGAGGGTGTATAGATACGGGAGAAACATCTTGGATAAATTTCCTGAGAATGGGTGAATTCATTCCTTCTCACACTGGTGTGAGAAAGTGATTTTTGCAGGTCTGACCCATGCACTGAGGGACAGAGAAAAGCCTTTGTTCCTTACTGAACCCATTACAGGTTTGACCATTCATTTTAACATCATGTTGTATGGAGGGATTCCGTGTATTTTAACATCATGCGGTAAAGTCTATGATCATTATTAAATTATGTTCTGCAGTTTAACGGCGTGTAGCGAGGACATGGGGGGGGGGGGGAATTTTTGCCAATTATGTGCAGTTTTAACGTCATCCAGCAAGGATAAATGGCATTTTTAAACCATTGAAATTTCTAGTAGTTGGAGGCATTTCCCTAGTTTTTTAATACTTGGTATTTGTAGCTTTATACCAAGTGGACAAAATGTTCCATATAGTTTAATTTAATGTGATAATGACGTAGTTGCAAAGGCTCCTCTTGGTCAGAATGTGACTAGGTTAGAACACCTCGGCATACCCAAGACGTGGAGAGGGGTTGATTGTGTAAATCGTGGTTCCAGGGATTCTGGGATCAGGGGAAATAATATGAGGACTCTGAGGCTGGTAAGTGTACGGAGGTAGGAAGAGCGCCTCCCGAGGAAAACGTTCCTTTGGTAGATGAGCCAGGGGATATCAATATGAAGAGCTGCTAAGGGCATGGTATACATAGTCATACAATGGTGTCCACGGGTCGATAAATTTCCACTTCTGATGGCCGTGAATGGTTATGAGGATTTGAAATTGTCCGGGCCATGATGTCTATTATCTGGTAAGAAAATATCTGGACATGTCGTGCATATTTGGATGTGGTTGCTGTTAAAGCTTAGAGAGGTCCCTAGGCTGATTTATCTTGCGTGCGGGGGTGCACCTTCACTCCATGAAGTTTAGCGTCATGTGGTAAGGATTAAGTACTCCTAGTTTAGCTTTCATAGACCTAGGACCATTGGGTGACTATTTTTTCAGTCACTCGAAGGATAACTGAGTTATCATGCTCTGATATACTCTAAAAAGGGTGGGGGATGAAGGTTGTAGACTGCAACTCTGAGATTTCCCGGATTGTGAGATGTGGTGTGGGGGCTCTTAGGCCAGTAAGCGTACGAAGCTAGGAAGAGTATCACTCGAGGAAATCTTTCCATTTATAGACGAGCTAGGGGCTATCGATATGCAGAGCCGCTTGGGGCATGGTATGCATAGTCATGCAAAGGTGTCCCCGAGATGATGAATTTCCACTTCTGATGGCCATGAATGATTATGAAAACCTAAGATTTATCAAAGTATAGAGTTCAGAATATGGTGATAATGGTTTCCAAGCATACAAGAAACATCTTCACTGCAATTTTCCGTTGAGTCAAAGTAGACTAGACGTGGCTTGATGTTCGTAGATTAATATCGTCATGTGAACCACGGGCGGATACATAGTCTAACTGGGTAGGGATACCCTAGCAATGTTTGGATGTGAAAATCGGCATGAACTTGTAAACCATTGCACCATAAATTTCTGGATCAGGAGATATGATGTGGGGCTCTAAGACCGGTAGGCGTACGGAGCTAGGTAGAGTATCTCCTAAGGAAATCTTGCCTTTGGTAGATGGGTCGGGGGGCTATCACTATATATAGCCACTGAGGGCATGGTATGCATAGTCATGCAAAGGTGTCCACGGGTCGATAAATTTCCACTTCTGATGGCTATGACTGGTTATGAAGATCCATAATTATCCGGGTCTTGGAGTCTAATATATGGAGAGGATGCATCCAAATGCGCTAGGATTATTTCCATCCCATTTTTTCATATATCTTGGGTGGGATGAGACGAAGCCTGTGAAATCATTACTTCATGCTGTGAGGACGCAGAATACACCCAGTGCAGGTCTGGTCTATATGCGAGGGATAGGGAATTTTTTTCTTCTTATCCGTGCAGTTTAATGTCATGCAGTAAGGGGGAGGAATACACCCCATGTAGGTCTGGTACATACACGTGGGAAAAGGGAATTTTTTTATTTTTATCCGTGTAGTTTAACGTCATGCGGTAAGGATGAGTATTACACCCCATGCAGTTCTGGTCCGTACACTAGGGAAAGAGGAATTTTTAACTTCTTATCCATGCAGTTTAACGTCATGCAGTAAGAACAAGGATTACACCTCGTACAGGTCTGGTCTGTACATGGGGGAAAAGGGAATTTTTTTTCTTCTTATCAGTCTAGTTTAACATCATGTGGTAAGGATGATGAATACACCATGTGCAGGTCTTGTCTGTACATAGGAGGAAAAGGGAATTTTTATCTTCTTATCCGTGTAGTTTAACGCCATGTGGTAAGGATGAGGAATACACCATGTATAGGCCTGGTCCATACACGGGGGAAAGGGTAATTTTTTTTCAAAATGGATGGGCCAGGATACAGAGTCCAGGCATCACTACGTATCCTGGTAGGGCAGGAATCAATCCCTATGTAGTTCTTTCAAAGGAGTACACCCTGTGCTAGTCTGGTCCATACACAGGGGAGAGTGGCATTTTTTAAAACTCCTATTTGAAGGGGCCGCTAGGCCAAGATGCAAACCATGGCGTCACTACGTATCCCGCACGGGCAGGAATCAAGACATAAATAGTTATCAGCTAAATACACCCCGTGCAGGTCTGGACCGTACACGGGGGGAAGGGGGAATTTTTTAACTTTTATTTGAGGAAGGGTGGGCCAGAGTGGGGGACCATGGCGTCACTACGTATCCTGCAAGGGCAAGAATCAAAACACATGCAGTTCTCCGAAATGAGTACATCCCGTGCAGGGATGGTCCATACACGGGGTAAGGGGACATTTGTTTCTAAATTTTATTCCATTTGGGAGTGGCTGGGCCAGGGTAGGGGATCCCGGCGTCGCTACGTATCCAGTGAAGGCAGGAATCATGCCGTACCTAGTTCTATGAAAGACAATACACCCCGTTCAGGTATGGTCTATACACGGGGGGAAGAGGGCATTTTTTTAAAACTATTTGACCCATGCATTTTAACGTCGTGTGGTAAGGATGAGGAAGACACCCTGCATAGTATTTGTCCGTACACAGGGGAAAAGGGCATTTTTTCTTTATTTTATTCCATTTGGGAGTGGTTGGGCTAGTATAGGGGATCCCGGTGTTGCTATGTATCCTGCGAAGGATAGAATCAAGACGTACATAGTTCTCTGAAAGACAATACACCCCGTGTAGGTCTGGTCCATACACGGGGGGAGAGGGAATTTTTTAAACTATTTTATACATGGAGTTTAACGTTATGCGTTAAGGAGATGGAATACACCCAGCACATGATTGGTCTATACACGAGGGAAAGAGAATTTTTAAATCTATGTTGTGGATGGATCGACCATGATTGGGGACCCTGGCATCGCTACTTATACTGTACATGGAAAGAATCAAGCCATACGTAGTTCTCTGAGATCCGTGTAGTTTAACGTTATACAGTGAGGACGAGATATTCTTAGTTTAGGGTCCTAGAGTTTGGACCGTTGAGTGCTTTCCAGTTTAACGTCATGCACCTCGGACGATAACTGCTTTTAGTTATGCTGGTGAGGTTGGGATGCTCTTAGTTTACGATCATAGAGTTCTGAACATTGAGTGCTTGGAAGTTTAATGTCATGCATCTTGGACGATAACTGGTTTTAGTTATGCCAGTGAGGATGGAATGCTCTTATTTTATGTTCATAGAGTTTGAACCATTGAGTTCTTGGCATTTTAACGTCATGATGCTCGGACTATAACTACTATTAGTTATTCTAGTGATGACGGGATGCTCTTAGTTTAAGGTCATTTATTTTGGACCGTTGTGTTCTTGGAAGTTTAACGTCATGAAGCTCAGATGATAACTGCTTTTAGTTATGCCGGTGAGAACGGGATGCTATTAGTTTAAGGTCATATAGTTTGGACCATTTAGTTCTTAGCAGTTTAATGTCATGAAACTCGGACGATAACTGCTTTTAGTTATGTTGGTGAGGACAGAATTCTCTTAGTTTATGGTCATAGAGTTTCGACAATTGAGTGCGTGGTAGTTTAATGTCATGCCGCTCAGACGATAACTGCTTTTACGTATGCCGGTAAGGATAGGATGCTCTTAGTTTAAGGTCATATAGTTTGGTCTGTTATGTTCTTGGCAGTTTAACATCATGCATCCCGGACAATAACTGATTTTAGTTATCTATGCGAAATACTTCTTCAGAAATCTTGCATTTGTCGAAGCGGTGGTCAATTTCCCGTCCATGGAGATCAGGGCATATGCTCCGTTGGAGTATACCTTATGTATAACATATGGTCCCTCCAACTTGGGCTCCATCTTTTGTGGTTTCTTTCTGGGTATCATTGGGGTTCGGAGGAACAGCAATAATACTCCTTCCAAGAAAGACCGAAGACATACATTTTTATTGAAGGCTCATGCAATCCAGTTCTGGTATACATTCAGATAGTGAAAAGTGTGCATCAGTTTCTCGTCTAGCTGTTCCAATTCACCTAACCACATTTCTGATTTCTCATCATTGGATAACTAATCAAAAATGGAAATACGGAGTGAGGGTAATTGGAGTTCAATGGGCAGGACCGCTTCTTTTCCATATACTAATGAGTACGGAGTAGCCCGAGTAGCGGTGCAGATTGTGGTTCGGTAATCCCACAATTCATGGAGGATATAATCTGGCCATGACTTCTTGTCTTTGTCCACCATTTTCTATAGAATGTTAGACAAGGTCTTGTTGAAAGCCTCTATCTTTCTGTTGGCCACTGCATGGTAGTGGGATGAGTGTTTAACCTTGATACCATACTCTTGGTATAGTTTATTCAATTCAGCATAGCATAAGTTTGTGTCGTTATCCGTCAGTAAGGTATGAGGGACACTGAATCTGGTGATGATATTAGTTTTTACAAAGCTACCAATGCTTCTTGCCCCGACAACTTTAAGGGGTACAGATTCTGCCCATTTGGAAAAGAAGTCGGTTGCCGTGATGATATACTTCAGCTATTTGGATGTAGCGGGAGGATATGGTCCCATGACGTCCATTCCCCAGATAGAAAATGGCCAAGAGTACTTAGCCTGATGAAGTAACTCTGGGGGTTGGTGTATGAAGTTGGCATGAATTTGGCATGAGTGGAATTTTAAGGTTAAGAGCTCGCAATCTTGTGCCATTAGGGGCCAATAGTACCCAAGCCTTCAGACCTGATGGGAAAGCTTGGACCCTAACTGATGTTCTCCACATACTTCGGCATGCACTTAATTCATGATGGCTGCGGTTTCTTCTCCATAAATGCATCTTGAGGAGAATTCTGTCAAGGCCTCATTTGTAGAGGACCTCTTGCTGACCTGGGCCACCTTATAGGACAAAGTTGATTTCCCTTATCCATATTTTCTATCGTTTAACACTGTCTGTTGGAAGTTCTCCCATTTGAGTGTAGTTTTCAATGGGGGTAATCCAGCCAGTGGTGGGAGCATATGGATCTAGGACAGGATTGACTTCGTTGATCACTTTCATCTTGGCCTGAACAAACGGTAAGACCATTCGGCGGTGAGCAATATTGATGATTGTTTTATCCCGGTCTCGGTCTGCTAGTGTTATGGCCTCATTGACTAATGCATCGACATGGGAATTCTGAGACTCCAGAATATAGGTTAATGTCGGTTCTATGGAGAATTTCTCCATTAACACTCGTACATGGTCAAATAGGGGAATCAGATCCTTCTTTTTGATAGCATAGTCACCATTGACTTTCTTGATGACCAGTTCTGAGTGACCTTTTATATTATGGTGATGTACTTGTGCCTGGAGTGAGAGCCCCAGGCCTGCAATGAGGTCTAGATATTCCGCTTCATTTTTCATACATCCTTCTGATAGGAGGAAGGAATATGGCAGGACTTCCCTTTCCTAGGACATAATTATTATACCTAAACCTACCCTGTTAAATTTGGGATCTTCCATCCTTTTCCAGGTTGGGATTCAGGATGCATTGTCGAAGTACATTTCCCATGTTGGAAGCTCCTCTTGAACCGCGAAGATGTCTTCCTCGGGTAGCTCGAAGTCCGGTGCGGTGGTCCCTGTTAAAGGGTGCTCTGAAAGAAAATCTACTAACGCCTAGACTTTGATAGCCTTCTGAGGCACAAACCGGATGTCAAACTATTACAGGATGACTGCCAATTGGGATAGGATCCCAGTCAGCATCGGGTGGCTGAGGATGTACTTGAACGGGTTATTACGTGAGACCAAGTGGACTTCATGATATTGCAGATAATTTCGCAACTTTTGGACTACGAATACCAAGGCCAACAACTCTTCTCGATGTTTGAGTATCGAGTCTCAGCGTCAATCATGGTCTGCTAAGATAGTAAAGACTATTTTCACTACTGTCATCATTTTTCAGCGTCAGGAAGGCTCCCAACCACTTCTCTAGGGTCGTCACGTATAGGATGAGGGGTCTTCCTTCAATGGGGGGCATGAGCACTGATGATCTTAAGAGAAACTTCTTTAGGCTATAAAACACCTCTTGGCAGTCATCTATCCATTGGTATGTGTCTCCCTTATTCTTTAAATTGGTAAAGGCCTAACATTTTCCTTCTTGGTTATCTATAAATCGCCTGATGTATGCCCGGTGTCGTTGAAATGCTCTCAACTCGGTAAGAATGTGAAGGGGGGTGATAGGCTGAGGATAGCCTTTACCTTTTCCGGGTCGACTTCGATGCCATGATAGCGTATGACAAAGCCAAGGAATTTACATGAGGTAACCCCGAAGGTGAATTTCAAGGGGTTCATCATCAGGATATGTTGCAAAATATTATTGAAGACGATCTCAAGATCTGACAGGTGATCTGATCATTGTATGGACTTAACCACCAAGTCATCTACGTAACATTCGACGAATCTCCCTAGGAATGGTTTAAAGATAAAATTCAAGGTTCATTAATATGTGGCGCCAGCGTTCTTGAGACCAAAGGGAATGACCCTGTAATAGTATACTCCTTGGGGGCCCTGAAGGTAGTGTCTTCTTCATCTTCTCAGGCCATCCTGATTTGATTATACCCAGAATAGTCATCCATGAAGGATTGAGCCTCATACCCGGTCGTTGCATCGATTAATAACTCGTTGATTGGGACCTGGAAATCTTCTTTCTGGAAATTCCGATTGAGGTCACTGAAATCAATGAAAACGTGGATTTGTCTATTCTTTTTCATGGAAGGGACGATGTTGGCCAACCAGATGGGGTACTGGACCTCCCAAATGAATCCTACTTTAATGAGATTATCAACTTCAGCCTCTATTTTGGTAGCATACGAGGGGTGTGTCATTCTGGCATCCTGTTTATAGAAAGGTGGTATTCTAGAATACCTAAGCATTTCATTTCCACTTCGGGATCGAGTCCTGGAATATCCCTGTAATTCCAGGAAAATACATCTCGATTTTGCCTCAAGAAAGTTTTATATATCTCATGCTCATCGGGGAGACATGGCTGCACTAACAAGAGTGGGCCTCAGGTCTTCCTTGGTACCCCGGTTTATTTCCCTGAGCTCATCCACAGTGGTGGAGATACCATTCTCAAATGTGGGAGGTGCATCCCTAAAATCTTCCTCTTCTTCTTCTCACAAATCCTCTTCTTCATGATCCGATGGGGGGAGAGTTTTCGACCCGAGCTCTCGGAGGGATTGAGGGAAAGGCATCATGGGCATCCCTGCTTGAGTATTTTTCCCCAGATTGTGGGTTGGTGTACGTTCCCGCATTTTCACGCTTGACTGTTATGGCTGAAGTCATGAAGACAGATGAGTGTGTGTACGAACATGAATCCCTACTATCAATGTGGTTGATGGGCAGCACGTAGTCTCTACAAGCTATCTGAGGGGGTCTTAAGGTGCCATTTCAAGACCATTTGGAGTGGGGACCCAGTCAATACCATCGGTCATGGGCTTCTTCTTATTTTACTCATAAAACTCGGCATCAATGTAGTGTGACTCAGAGAGCTCGAAAGGGGCCTTGTCGGCATGAAATGTCCCACTTTTCCCATTTACGCAGTACATAATACACTGGTGGTAGGATAATGGAATGACCATGTGCTTATAAAGACACAACCTTCCCAGCAGGGCATTGAATTTTGTGTTCTGTCGAACCACCAGGAATTCTGAATAGGCCACAAGGTATCCAAATGGGTCTTTTTCTTAATTTGTCCCATTGGATTCACCTCACTCTTGTCGTAACCCAACAGAGTTGTGGACGAGGTTATTAAATCACCCTCACTATAGCCCAACATACGGAGTCCCCGTAGGGGAAGGAGATTAAATCCAGAGTCGTTGTCAATAACATATTTTTTGACCTCAACATCATCTAGTGTTCCAGACACATATAATGGTTTTATTTGTCCCTACATGATGAAATCTTCATCTTGATTAGTGAAGGAAATAACTGTATCGCATTCAGGCAAGCCATTCTCTGTCCGGTAAATCTCGGCGGCAGCTACCTCGGCTTGAAACTCCTGGGGGCTGTGCAAGGCTTCTATAAGTGCCTCCCTGATGTCGGCTCACAAACCCAGGGCATCCAGGATTTACTGTTTGGCTAGTACCAACGCCAGCTACTTAAGGATGTCATATTTCTGTTTCAGAGGCCAACGCTTCTCCATTGGCAGGAGAGTTATAGCGGGAAGCTTGGGAGTTGTAATACTTGATGAGTAGGGACCAGATGCAGGGTCAGATGTCGATGATGTCCCCATGTTCTGGGGACTCAGCCCGGCCAGTCTGTTTGTGCGCACTAGGTGGCTAGACCCTTGTTCCTCCTCTGATGGGTACCATAGAATGACGAGGGAAGAGTGGCCACCTATTGAGTTGGATGGATGTTCTTTCTCTTTCTGTGTCTGTTGAAGGGCTCTTCATGGGTTTCCGTGATATTAACGGTTCTGGACGAGTTCCAACTGTAGGGTTGGTTTCTGCCCTGACTGCGCCGTCCCTGATTTCCCCTACCTCTGCGATTCCTCATCCCAGCTCCTTGTATTGGGAGCATGGGTTCATAACCATACCCTTCATCAGGGAAATATTCTATAATATGGATAATGTTTATTGAACCAATGATTGGTTCTATATCCTTTTACAGGTCAACCTGGTCGGTTGTCCCTGATGGTGCCATTTGGTGGGTCAGTGACCGTGGCGCCAAGTTCGAGGGCATGAAATCTGACAGTGTCAGGGCTAACTTTGGCCTTGGCACAGACTTCTCCTCTTGCACATGCCTCCTGCTTCTTTGATTATGCCTCGATGACCGAATCATAGAGGGTTGTGGGGCCGATATTGTCGGTTGTGCGGTGTCAGGGGATGTTGGCGGCAACACCAGCTACTGTAGTTGATCTCAGAATATTCCCTTGGCTCAATTGATAGTCTTCCATATCATCCAGTTATCGAATTATTTCCCCTTCTTGTTGGTGACTTCCTTCCACCCCTCCCCTTCATCAGATCCGGTACTAGAAATATATGTCACATGTGTTGGGAGTGGTCCCAACTCGAATTTCCCGGAGTCTACCATCCTTTGCAGGAGGTCCTTAAAAATGAAGCATTATCAAATATTGTTCCCCAACATTTGATGTTTGGGACAGTAATCTGGCATGTCATCGTGGACGACTTCTTTAGGTTTCCTCTACTCTGGGAGGTAGAGCAAGTTGCAATTCATGGCGGTGATGAAGTAGCTGCAGACTTGGTCCTCTCGGAACGAGTATACATTATATCTTCCTTCATAAAACTGGTTCCGCTTCGCCCCTTTCTGAACATCCCTCCTAGGTGGAGGTGGACGCTGATATAAAGGTGGACCCTGAAAATTCGGTTCAGGCCTGAGCGGTGGAGTAGGAACGGGGGATGGCTTGAGCGTGACAGAGGACGCTTTGGCTCTGGCTGCTCTCTTTGCAAGTTCCTGCGAGGCTATTCGGGACTTCAAATTTGACCGCTGCAGGGAGTCCTTGATTCTCTAGGTAATGTCCTAGAGATGGCGGAAGCCACTAGTGCACACCACTAGTATGAGTGTAGTTCACAACTAATCTCAAAGATTGTCGATGCATATGGCAAGGAACTCATCTTGAGGAATTGGCATGTTTAGATAGTAGGTCAAACCATTCCATTGGCGATAAAATCTGAGACCCTCTCATTCTCCCTCTGCTTGCAGTTCATGAGTTCGATGATCGTTGTTCTGGGAAATGTTGAGCTGAAGTGAAAGAGGAA
The DNA here is from genome assembly GCA_963277665.1 of Viscum album. Classification (NCBI taxonomy): domain Eukaryota; kingdom Viridiplantae; phylum Streptophyta; class Magnoliopsida; order Santalales; family Viscaceae; genus Viscum; species Viscum album. The sequence continues at coordinate 1,136,159,017 of OY728153.1, read as the reverse complement.
CTGGTGATGAAGGTCTTCCCAGCTTTTTTTTGACTAGGCCGACATACTCGTATACCAGACAAAGGCGGATCCTTTCAAGGTCTGTACAAAGAATCTGAGTTTCAGTACTTCTTGTTGTTCCATAATTCCCATAATAGGGTCTCAATAAGACACATATTGCATCAAATTCAGTTCTGGACTACATGATCCATTGAAAATTGAGAACACATGGATCCCAAAATTGGGTTGAGGTGGCGTTTTTCTCACCCAATTTGGGTAAGGCTTCTGCTCTGGCTGTATCGGAGTGCGTCGACCATCCATTGATTCTAATAAAGTTGTTAGTGCCTCGATGGTGTTCGTGAGACCCTGGGTTACATCCTGTTGGGCTCGGTCATGGGATAGTGTAGCCTGATCCGTTGCTTGAAGATCCATCTCGGTTGGCACCTGGGGTGCATGTGCTGTTTGTGACACCTTCAGAGGGTTCAGGCGTACTCACTCGGGTTGCTTCTTGAATGGGGGGAAGTCTTGGTATTCATCCGGATCCACATTTAGGTAGTTGGATGGGTCGGGCACCTCTTTTTCCGGGGTAAACCTCAGTCTTTGAGGTGCACTTACTGGGAGTGCATGATGTGGCTCCTCTTGGGACGTTCTTTCAATAAGACTGTTCCTCTTGAGTATCTCGGCGTTAATCATCCTCAATTCTTTCATTTCCTCTTCCTGTCGAGAGAATATCTCTTTGAGCGTAAGTGGCTCGTTTTTATCAAGAGAATGAGGAGGGTTGAGGGTAACCGGTCCATTGTTCTTATCCTTATTGGAAGCTCGCAGGGTCAACAGAGGAAGGTTAGCTAAAGGGGTGGCCATGTTTAGAGAGGCCCTCTGGTTCCCAATGTGCACACCTGGTGGTTCATTATGAGTCACAGCCTGACTGGAACCGTCATCTCCCGATCCATCCAGATTTGCATCATCCTCGGTGCTACATGTGGGGTTAGCCTCTATATATCTGATGGATGCGTTTCGTGGTGCAGAGAAGATATCATTTTCCAAATAGGAATATGATCTCCCGCGTATTTTCCGGGTCTTCCCCCTTTTTTCCCAGGATTGCTTTCGAGCTCCTTGATGAAGGCTGATATAGAGATTCCTTTGATGCGACCTTACAGTATGCCTCCCTTTTTATGGGGATGATGATTCAATGGATGGGATAGGATATGAACCTCCTCTTTTAACATTCCTCCCTAGACGAGAGAATATTGATTCTCGTGGGGGGGGGGGTTGTTGAGGAGGTAATAATGCCCCCATCCCTGAGGTCTGGGGTTGGCTTCATTCCTTGTATGTTGAGTATTATCCTATTTTTATTTGTCATACGGGGGAATTTTTTGTTAAAAATACCCCAAGCCCTGCAGGCTGTGGTTGACCCTAGTTTGTGGCGGTTGCTACTACTATCGCTACCTACCTGATATTATGTACCCCCATTCGGGGTTGAACCGGGTTTGGTGTCGAGTTCTTCTGTAAATCAATCCCTTCTGTATAGGCAAGCAATGACTGTTGATTGGCCTCTCTTATGTAGGAGGCCAGTTGTATGATCTCGGTGGCCTGATTCAAAAGATCGTGAATGGATTGTTCCCGTCAGTCCTGACATTTCCGGGACATACTCAAGTCCCGACTCTATTGGGTGTGTTTCCTTTCGCGAATAGGGAGTCCACTCGATTGTTGTGTTGAAGTGATGACATTTCAAGACACCATACCGAATGGGTTTCTCTAGGAGGGGAGTGGAGTAAATTGTTGAGGTCCATGTTCTCCCCTTCCCCTGATATGGACTCCCTTCGGTGCATCGCCGATGAGGCAGCGCAACTGGTGCAGCGCACAGAGGCAGGCTATCTCCATGTTTCCTTTATGCCTCCTCGGTCACTGTTGTCATGCCGAAGGAAGATCTTCTAGGTCGATGTGACGCAAGAGGTATCATATTGTCTTAACGTGGTCTACATACCCATCATAGGACAGAAATCTTGATTTCATTCAGTGGAGGTTTTTCCATATATTATGGCGGATTCCATGCACACATTCTTTCGACAACTCTCTGGGTATGTCGAACTGATAGGTGGTCGTGGGCCAAAACATAATTGGTATATCATGCTTGGCCAGTCGTTTCCTCAGGTGAAACATTTTGGCATACTCCTCTACTAGTGATTCCTCTACTTGGTCAACCCAACTGAGACGCTCGTTGTTACTGTGGTCGGAGGTAGTGGGACTGATAGGTATTGAATTATCATGCTGGCGATTCCGGGGCATTTCCGAAGATGAACGTGGCCCCGGAATGTTTCCTAATTGAAGAAGGATATCGTTGGCGTCCAGCTGGGAATCTGACATGCTCAATCCCGTCCCTCTGAGTGCATTAGCATACGAGGGCTTTTCTGTGCTTGATTCAGCAGGGGGAGGACCTTCTAGTCGATATGATATGTCATTGCAGGGAGGACCTTCACAATGGAGGTCGTAATGGGGAGGACTAACATCACTGCTTGATGCCTCACTGCATAGAAGACTTTTGTAGTGTATACCTTGGGGAGGGCCTCCAAGGCATGTCACAGCAAGGGGAGGACCTTCTACCTGCATAGTGTTGTTATGGGGAGGGCCTTTACAAAAACTGCCATCATGGAGATGATGACCATCATGGTTTAACGTTAGATGTGAATCATGGTGAGGACTTTCAAGACACAGTGTGACAAGGGGAGGACCTTCTTGTTGCTTGGGGCCACTGCGGGGAGGACCTTCGCAATGGAGGCTGTGGTGGCAAGGACTACCATCGCATATTCTATAATGGTGAGGACTTCCACTACAGATGTCTTAGGGAGAATATCTTAGGGATACACCCAAGGGAGGGCCTTCATAATGTACCGTAATGAGTGGAGGGCCTTTCCGTTGCTTGACATCTCTATGGTGAGGACCTCCGTTATCAGGGAGGTGAGGAATACCTCCACGATCTGATGCCCAGATACACGGAGGGTCATTGCAACGTAACACCTAGGGAGGACCTTTAGGGCATTCCACGACAAGGGGAGGGCCTTCTTGTCGTGATGAGACATCACTGCAGGGAGGGCCTCCATAGTTGCAACTATGATAGCGATGACTACTATCATAATCTGTGGTCCCACTGCATAGAGAGTGTTTACAACATATACCTTGAGGAAGGACCTTCAGGGTGGACTGTAATAAGTGGAGGACCTTCTTGCTGCTTGATCTTCTGGTCACGTGGAGGGTTTCCGTGACCGGCATAAAAAGAGGAGCTCTAGTGATAGATCGTTATATGCCCGTGGGGGAGGCCCCCACGGGTGCTCTAGGGAGTACCTTCAGAGCTGCTGGTAGAAACATTGTGGGGAGGACCTTCACAACTACTACTGCTGCTTCCATAATATGGTAATGGGTGGGCATGGTTCTGAGCCTTCGATATGCTCTTAGCGGCATTGGGGACCCCAGATTCCAGCAGAGCGGATTCATGAACCCACTCTTTATTTTCCGGCTGCCTTCGGCGCGTTTGAGGTGATTTCTTACGGGCAGCAGGGACAGTCTGGTGTTGACAGCGGCCTTCACCATTGGGTCCCTGTCTAATTGGGTCTCATGATGTTGTCGGGATATGCCGACGAACTTCTTAAACTTTAGCAGGGATATATGCCTGCTCTGGAACATCCACTGTGATGGATGGGTTCCCCCAGTTGGAACGAGTGAAGCTTCTCGATCTGGATGCCCTTACGTCGCAGAATATGGTCGGTGACCCTTCTGGGTGGAAGTAGGGATGCAGATCTGCTCCGAGGCGGCTATCTCGTTTCATAGATGAGTTCCCTCAATTGGGGAGATGGGCTCACGGTCCCGAGTCCTTTCTATTCCCGCTAATTCAATTACATTTTGGAAAGTCTTCAAGATATGATCTGGGATCGATACGTGCTCCTCCATCATTTCCAGGATATGCAGAGATGCATCTTTGGCTGGAACGAGTATGAAGTCCCATTCCGGTATCGGAGTACGAATATCTTGCTCCGGTCCTCCAGTGGTCTGTGGGTACTGACAATTCTACTGTATCAGGAATGTGAAAGAATCTTCCCCTGGGCTGGGATATTCTGGTTTACCTCTTTCTTTGCCTCCACATCGAGATGGTGGACTTTATTTGGATCTGTAGGGAGCTAGTCCTGCATATGTTGGTTTCCTACCGTATCAAGTCTGTGGCCTTTGTTGGCTGGGAGACATGCCCGCCCATTACACTGTGTGTATACTAAAAATGGATATATAATATTATTATTATACTTACGAATATTTTTATTGAAATATCTAATTTATGATACACATTTTATTAGTTTTTTATTCAAAAAATTACATAATTGGGTGTGTAATTTTGTCTCAATATTCTTTATTTGAGACACTTGCCTTGTTATGAAACTATATTCGTCAATGAGGTTTATACACAACCCTATGAATTTTTTTTCCATGAATATAGATATTTATGTGATATTTAAAAAAAAAAATCAATACATGGGAATTATGATTAAATTCTACTAAGTGTTAATAGTTTATTACAACAATCTCATCATTTATCATGATTATTTATGATTATGTTTTCATTAATGAAACATTATGATACATTTTTGAATAAAACTCAAGAATTTTATTATTATCTGGATAGTTATTACATAATCTTGTATTAGAAATATTTTACAACATTTGGTACTTAATATAATTAGGAATGCGACTTCTAGAAAATCTTGAATGATCTCCCTCATAGAATAGATATTTGTGTTACTTTAAAACCATGTTCATTTAAACTATTATCAATATTTATCTAATATTTTCTTATCATACTATAAAAACATTTTTATAAATATTTTACCTTTTAAAAATATTTTTTATTAAAAATTATATTATTGTCATTTTCCAAGCGATGTACTTTTCCAAAATTCTTATCGTGAAAAAGTAATGGTCAACTTGCTTGGATTTATCCACCATTATGAACGTCCTTACTTTAGAGCTCCCTTTGAAATTTTGAAACTATATTTTATTATAAAAAATTATTTTTAATTTTATTTACATTCATTTTACTAATGTGGTTTTCATAGAGAAGCGTTTTCAAGTAAAATTTCTGTACAAAAAGGGGTATAAATGATTCTTAAGGCATCCATTATATATTTTCCATAAGTAATTATAAAAGAAAAGGAATTAAATTATTTCTAAGAATCTTTTATACGTTTATGAGGAATTTTCAATTAAATGGTATTTCAAAAAAAATTCAAGATTCCTTCTAAAATTGATCATTTTTTAAAATGTTTGCAATATTCCATTATATGTTTTAAAGGAAATGGAATTCAAAATGTTTTAAAAATTATATTACATATTGTCAAGGGAAATGGTTTTAAAAGTGAATTCACAATTATTTTATATTTTTATAAGGAAAATATTATTTTAGCTTCCTTTATATGTTTTCCCTTTTATTTTCAAATAAGATGGTCTTGGATGATTTTATGTTTTAAAAATGTTTTTTCTCAAATAAGAATGTATATTTTCTAGAGTAAATGAATTTTAAAGATATTTAAAAATTATTTTCCAATACGATTACATCTTTTGGTGTCACTCCTTCCTTTCTTGGGAAATTATAAATTTTTTCATTCATATTCATTTTCTGAATGTCTTATGTTTTGATGTGATGATGTTTTCAAAAACTCGTTTCTTTTTCATAGGATATATGTTTATAAAAAATATTTATATTTCAAAGGTTATATTTTGAAGAGAATCCTTTTAAATTAATGGGTTATATTCTTATCAAACCCATTTATTTTCATTGGTTATGATTTGGTTAAATGATTATTAAACCCACATCTTTTCCATAGGTCATGATATGATTACATTCTTTTGATGCCCATTTAATTTCATGGGTTAGTTCTTGATGAATGATTGTGATCTAATAGAACAATTATGTATGATTTCAATATGAGATTGGTGAGACCTATATATCCATATAATGCATTGAGTAAGGATTTATATCTCATGAGATTAACATGGCTAGAAATTGTTGTGAACTTGGTTCAGTATGGGAATTTGTCTGCTATGATGGTCTTGTGTGTTAACCCTAAATACTACAAATGTTATAGGTGTAATCCATGACTCCCAAGATGATATAGTGATTGAACATATACTACTAATATTTCCTTGAATATGACCCCTTGAATACTACGTAAATCATTTCATATGCCCATGTGTCTTCCACAAATTCAATCTCATAATATTTTGTTAGGATTTCACGGATTATTCTATTGATTACCTTATAATTCATGTTCTATGAAAATCAAATATTTAATATACGATGACTCATATATATGATCATTGATATGCATGGTGTGATCTCAAATTCCACTATCATGTTATCATACGCTAATGCTTTTGTTATGCTTATGTATCTCATTTTATTACCCTTACTAAGCATATATGGTCAACCATTTCTTATGATTCCTTTACCATGTTATAAATATAGTTTATATGTAAACGTATTATAGGGGAAGATATTTTTTTTGAAATCTTAAAGATATTTCACCATGTTAGAATATTTTCTCCCTTATTCCAAATACACTAAACTATTATAGTCATCAGGAATGTTTTTTTGTAATGTGGGGAAAATTCTTCTAAAATGAAGTAATGTCCTTATATGTTATGCTTCGTTTTGTATATTCATACCCCTAAATATATAGATATATATAGTAATATCCATATGAAAATAAATATATTTCATCTTCAATAAAAACCACCAAGGATACCAATAACAAAAACACATTTTGTGAAACTCTTGATAACATAAATAATAAATAAAACCCATAAAAACCTTAAAATAACCATAAATAGCATAATAAAATGATATTAAAAGGTATTAAAATTCAATTAAATTATTAAAATACAAAATAATCAGCCTTTATAAATTTTATGAAACATATATTATATACCTATTTATTTAAAAAACAAAATATAAATATAATATTCTTTAAAATGTCTTTACAAAACCTTTCTAAACATTTAAATCATATTCAATTTCTGGGGAATCCATGTTAAAAATCTCAATCATACATATTGTACAAAAAATAGGTAATTTAAAGGATCCAGATACCTCAAACAGAGTGAAAATGTGATCAAACCTTGAATATTGTAAGAGGATGACCAAAGAAACAATATGAAATCCCACAAAAAGATTAATGTTTAATGAAAGAAAACCCTATCCATAATGTTTCTCCAGGAACGAAATATTTCAAGTGGTAGATGATAATCAATAATTAAGGATTAAGAGTTTGAGAAAAGAAAATAACGTAATGAAACCATCAATAATCAAAGAATAGAACAATAAAAAATTAAAGGGATTAGAAAGGGAGGTGAACCTATAAAGAACCTAGGTAATTATTGTGGAGTGAGGTGGGAGGGGGATTTATTGGGGTTTAATTTGGAGACTGTTAGAATAATAAGGTTGTGTTTTATTAATTTTAAGTATGAAACTTGGTTTTGACAATTATTTTTCCAGACCATATTCAAATTGTGCAGCCTTCACATAAAACAATTGTAAAAACACATGGTTTGGCCTTGTGGTTAAAACAACCATGAACCATCCATAAAAAACACTACTAGAATGGAATTGTATTCTTCACATGGTTAATTACATTTTTATTACTAACATTGATCCTATGATGATACTCAAAATGTTCAAAATTTCACAATTTATTGAATTGAAACTTAAGGTAAATTAAATATATAATTCAAAATAAAAGTCCCATGGAATTAAAAGGATGGGGTTTGAAATGAAGAACCACTATAGAACATTATTATACAAAAAGTAACCATGTTATAAAATTAAGAAAAGAAAATTAATCTATATAACTAAAATGATAAATTCACCTTTAACCAAAACATCAAAACCCATAAAAATAATTTATATACATCACACAAACATATATCATCTATAAATATGACACCCAATAATTATATTTAAGAAACCATTAAAAAGAGATCCATTTTTTATGTACCATTGATAAATACACTATCATGGTTGGTCAAAACAAAAACAACAGAATACTATGTGATGTTGATGTAAAGGAAAATCAAGAAAAAACCAAATTAATTCATATTCATAGTTTGAAAAAGAAAAATTAATTCATATATGGGAATGATGTAGTAAACATCCGAAAATGTATTCGAGAGATACAAACTAATAAAAGGGAAGTAGGAACATGTCAAAACAAAAACAAAGTGGATCACCATTATTATTTGAAGGTTATTAATGATTTCTACACTAGGATGTGATATCACTTGGAGAACATCTATAGTTTTCCCAACTAACCATAGTGGTGAGAAATAATTAGAATATCCTTGAAAGTGGTATTTAAATACCTAACCCATCCACAAAGGAATCATATGATAGATCTCTTCCTCAAATAGGAAGCAACTAAAAAATATTAATATTATCTAATTATGGGTTCATATGCTCTTTATCTCCCACAAGAAATAGAAAGCTCACTAACTCATAAAGAGACTTCTCCAACACTTATCATGGGATTCCCTATAAGAACAAACTCATATATCAAAGGCTCCTCCTCTAAATACATAAATGAGTTAATCCTAGGTCAAATCACTCCATAATTGAGATCCAAACAGAGACCCCATATAAATCAGAGATCCTTCATGTATCCACTTGAAATATCCTCTAGAGGAAATGGAATTAGTTCATTGTAATGATCGATGTGAACCTTTATTGATATACAACCCTGTTAAATACTCATAGGATCTTCCAAATTATTCACAAACACCTCCTCAACCTTTAATAAATTCTATTTTTATTATAAGGAAAATCAATTTAATCTTTCAAAAAAACTCAACCTTTTAAAATTCAAGATCAAAAATAAAAATTATCACTAAAATCAAACCAATTATCATCAAAACACCTTAAAATATATATAAAATCATCCAAATAACATCCACAGATAACAGTAAAATACATTGGAAAAAAATTATCATTATAAATGTTTTATTGTAGGTTCGTGCCTATGAATATTTCAGTCGCATGATTTAGTAGACTGTGCACAAACCATATCGAATGCCACTAAGTCTAGATAAATCTAAATCTATGGGAACAAATTTGTTTTCACTTAATTTTGGGCCCATTTTTTCATGATTAATCATTAATTTTAACTTGAAATTGAAAGAAAATATCAAAACCCCACATATCACATAGATACAATTTCAAACACTGTTAACACAACTCAATATTACTAGAGAATAAACAAAAAATTCCAAAAATTTAAGACAAACCAAAATATAAAACATGAAACCTTCAGGATTTGGATGATTAAGAGCTTGGAACATTATTTATATAACTATATCTCATGGTTAAATATCCCCAATATCTGATCTAAAAAACAATGATGTTGTAAAGGGAACACCTATAACCTATGTCTTTAAATAGACCAAGATCTGGTATATGTTTTCCATTTATTATCTTGGTTTAACCCATGGATTGGGAACCCTAGATGACCTGTGAAAACCATTAGGCATATTACTAATTATACCTAGGAGGAAAAATAAACCCTGGAAACAAGTAATAACATATTGTAATTATTTTTCCTAATATATAATAAACAACACAAATATTTTACACAGAATTCAGACATAACAAATATATATCAAAGATACATATAAAGAATCAAATGATCGAAACCCAATGAAATAATAATATTAATATGAATTGAGTATTAATAGTGTAAGAAACCCAATAAAATCAATTAAAATATATAGATAAAATAAAAAAAATACAATATCAAAAAAAGGAGGCCAACATATAAGATACATTAGTGATATAAAAAAATAAAACCAGGTACCTATTATAATATCCATTGGACACCAAATGTAACAACAAATATATAATTCCAACACCTTCCACGTGAAACCATGAACTAAACAAAAACCTTCAAAGAAAACTCATGTCTATTGATACTGATTGAAGAAGTAGGGTGTGATCATAACAATTCTCAATAGGCAATAACTATATAGTCCAATAAATGTTTCCTAAAATCTTCTATAAATGTTATATAGAAATCAAAGTGTTTTGTATATTTTAATATTGTAAAAAACCAATTCTGAAATCCTCTAAATGAATCATCTTTAAAACTGAAGATCAAGTTAATAAAACACATTAGAAAAATTAATCAAATAATACCTTTTAGAATAATCTTTTCCATTCTCTTTATGATAAAATATTAAATTTACCACAAAACATTAACCAAAATACTGAAGTGATTCAAATTGAAGAAAAATAATAAATTAAAAATAGAACCAAAGTATCATATCAAACAAAATAATATTACAAATAAATTGAAACGAAGAAGGGAATTGTAAATGATATAAAACTATGTCAAATTCCTAAATATCAAATTAGGAAACCCTAGAAATACTTTTCTTAGAACAATTTTTAGTATAATATATGCATTATTAATTTAACGACTTACTAGATATCATTAAGAACCCTCACTAATAGAACTCCGATATATACTATAATTTCATAAATGATATAGTCCATCCAATTGATACAAAATGTTATCATCTTCCATCACTCACTAAGAAGCCCTAATCCCCATTACTTACAGTTATTGGAGGTTATTTTGTCAAATAAAATTTAATTAATAATAAAATATCACAATAATGAAAACCTATTCCAACATTATAAAACAAAAAATTTGAATCCCCTCTTAATAATTACCATCATAATCAACTATTCACATGGGTCTTTCAATTTCAGTGAAACTATTTTTGGGAAGTGATCCAAAAGTTCAAAGTAGACTGTATATTTAATAACATGACACACCTTCTCAAACAATAATTGTTTTTAAAAATATAATTAATTGAATTCTAGAAACTCATTTTAATAATCCTAGTAGTACAATAAATAATTCCATTTTAAGGTACAAATTTAAAATATCTTTTACATGTGATTATTGAAATTGAAGAGGCAATCCAAAATCCCTAGTTTTTTCAAATGAATTCGAATAATTTTTCTACTTACAAACACATATATATCAACCCATATATAAATATATCTGTTTATTTTTAAATTCATATATATATATATATCAATGTGTTTACAAGAATCCCAAGGAAATTAATAAGGAAAACACATTTCAATGCATTCATTATAAAATAGTAAAATCAATGTTAAACCATTAAAACCAAAGAATAAATATAACCCAATCTAGTCACAATAATAGTTCAATTAAACATCCTAAAAAAAATTAATTACCAAAATTCATAAAAAATTACCTCTTTACATATTTTATCAAATATAGTGAATATGTCTATTTCATTTAAACCCAAATAGTAAAAACACATTCCTTAGAATTTATTTATAAACCTATTCTTAACCATCATATTAGCATATATTAAATTGAAATACACTTTAGAAACCTCAATAATACATGGTGTTCATCAAAAATTCAATTTCATGGAACCGACTCACTCTAAATGATTTTAAATATGATAAATCTTAGATTACGGGATGAGGAAGAAACAATTATTAATTTTAACACCCTCAAACTATATGAACTTCCTTGAATTAGGTCTAAAACTCATAGAAATCATTCAACCAAGAAATAACTAGGACATTTAGAATAAGGAAATTAATTAAAGGAGGGATATAGGTAGAAAAGATATTACATGAAATAATCTAATAATAATTATGAAAGGGAACCCTCAACCATTGAATTGAGGAACAAGGTTGGTTCACCTAAGGGAATATATTGACCACTCAATATAATCTGGTTATAGGGGGTTAAATGCATTTTAATTGGGGGAAGGTTTGAATATGGATGTTATTTTTTAAAATTATTTGGCCAGACACATGACTTACCATAACAGGTACCATAGTAATCCCTATACAAAAAACACCAACACACACATATTTTTTTCTTAATGGTTTTAAAAATCAAGAAAAAATCAGGAAAAAACACCAATATCATAGAAATGAATACATTTTATAATTATCCACATAGTAAGTACTAACCTTAAACAAACCATGTACCCATGTTGAAACTCTAAAAATTCAAAAAAGAACACCAGTTCAACCCCATACTCATGGATTGAGCCAAATATAACTAAATTAATGTATTAATATAGAAATGAAAAAGTTCCTAGTGTGATAAGAATAAAATAAGATTTATTTCTTCCTGAGGTAAATTTTTAGTTTAATGGTAAAACACAAAATAATGAATTTCTTTATGCGTGAATATTGTTTTTCACAAAAGTATAAATGTTTCCAATCTAGGTTTATTTTTATTAATAAAACTTCAGTGATCAATTAAAGAGTATTGTATTCAATTTATGTTGGTATAAAACAAATTTACAATTTATAAAATTCTAAAATCATTCTATTATAATTATTTTGTGAGAACCCGGAACTGCGTTTCAGGTATTTTTTTTCCTATTTTTTGAGTTTTTTATAAAAAATGAACTTTCTGGAATTTTTCGAAGTACACGGCTTGTACTTTCTGAGTACACGCCGTGTACTCTTCTCCGGCTCAAAGCCATGTGCTAGCCATGCCCGGTCCAAACACACAGTGTGTAGGGGTGACGTGGATGCCGATGTTAGCATAGTACGGAAAGGACCCAGTACACGCTGTATACTCTAAAAGTACACACCATGTACTTTCTTTTTTTCACTAAATGAACTGGGGTCACGCCTGATGCATAGAAACACCTCCTTCTAGGTTCCGTTCGTCCAAGAGCGACCCGTACGGCCGGATCTTCGACAAGGTCCCACCTCTTCATCCGTTCTCAGATTAGAGCACCTTCAAGTGTGTTGGAATCACAATGTTAAGATATCCCTTCTGCTTGAGCTTTGTTTTCTGATTCCGCCTCGTTTTTGAGTTATCATGAGTTGAGATCTTAGTGAGTTTTATCAAATCTATGACGTTCTAAGGGGAATCAATCATCATGTTTCGTGTATATTGATCTCCTAGGATCAAGGAAGGTGGTTTGTGCCTTTCTGTTGAAAGTCGATGAGTATTTTGTGCAAATTCCAAAAAAATTATTGGGCGGGGAATTGTGGGTTTCCTGTCTTACCCCTGCTATTTGTCTGGTTTTCTTGATTACTGTAGTAAAGGTTCATGTTTTTTAATAGAGTAATTTTTTTTTTGTGCTCAGGTTGCTTTTCCATGCTTGTTGTACTATATAGCGGTTCCCAGTTTCCATGCCTAGTTGTAGGATAGTGGAACTGTTGCATTGTATTGCTGTAGAGCCTTAGACTGATAGCCAAGTAGTTCTTGAGGGTTACTTGGATGATGTACGCGCACTGAGCATGTCCTTTTCGACACAGGACTGTGAGTACCTAGGGTAGCATACCATAGGGAGAATTGATATAAGGGATACTCTAGAGTGTCTTTTAATACGATGCGAGACCACAGGGGGAATTGAAGATGAGTGCTTCCTCAGAGAGTCTGTATCTCCTTGATGTGAAACACTTGGGGAATACGAGGTTGACTGCTTCTCCAAAGAGCATTTAGTATGATATGAGACTATAGGGGGAATTGATGGTGAGTGCTTTCTCATAGAGTATATTAATTTCATAGTATAACCAGAGGGGTGAGACTGTGTGTACCTCCTAGAGGGTTTCTAGTACTTGGGTTGAACCAAGAGGGTTAGGCTGAGAGAGCTAACCAGAGGGTTACTTGTTTTCTTCCTGTTGCTGGTTTCTTACTTTTGTACTATATTTGTTAGAACTGTGGATTATAGCTATTGTGTGCATTACTGTTTACTTCTTTCAGCACTTTTACTTGCCTTGTATTCATTGACTGTTAGGCATAAATATTTGGGTGATTTCCTACTCGGATTGTATCTCACACCTTGTTTGGGCAATGCTTTTGGTCCCAAGCATACTATGCTTCTGTAGGTATAGATAAGGGCAAGCACCCATCTAATTCAGGTTCCTAATTTCACTAGAGTTGGAGAGCATGGGACCGAGCCATGGCATGCGATGATGAGGAGATTACTTTGTTTTCCTTTTGCACATTTTTTTAGTATTACTTCAGCATGTTGTTCTATTTACTGCTTTCCATATACATATGTACCATGTTGCAACATTATTATTTTATACATTACTTCTGCTGTTCAGTTCAGTTGTTGTATGTTGTTTATTGTTTCCACTATTCTGTCTGGTTGTTCTTCCATTGTATACTTTACCGAATGAGGGAATAGTTTCCCCCATTGACTCACCAAGGCCCTCACTGCTAGTCAGTAGCCTCTGACGTTTGGGGAAACGCGTTTGAGCTCATGTGGCGAATCGGGTACGGGGCACCAATGGAGGGGCTCCGGATTCAGGTCGTTACATATTTTACCATTTATTTTTTTAATTTATAAGGAGGATTATAATGTTCTTAAAATTTCAAATCACAATGAAAAAAGCAAATCCCCAAATAGGGGAAATTGAACAATTTTTTTGTACCAATATACTAATAATTTAACAACAACTCTATGATCATCATTTAGGAATAGTTCAAAAAATCATTGATTTGAGATCCTATCATAAATTTGGGAATGAAATAAAATATTTGATCATATTGTATTAATAAATGATGTTATAAATGATTTAGAAAAATTAATTAATGTGGAATAAAAATTTAAAGGTAATTAAATAAATAATAGAAATAAAATGTATGTAATGAATAAAAAATTGTATAATGATATGAATAATAGAAGAAATAATAATATAGATAACGATAGAAATAAAAATGTAGTCAAAGGATATACGAAAATATAACATACACATGCCTACAAAAATTCCAAAAAAAATACACACCATCTAAAAAATATCACAAGTTTAATATGAGATTCCATGGTCACTCAGAAATGATTTTTAATTTATTCTATGTGCAGTGTATTGATTGAATTTGGTTATTCTAATAAATATGAGTGGTTTATCTTTAATATTTGTGAGATAAAAATATATAATCAAGATGAGGATTATTATTTTGATAAAAGTATACAAAAAAAATAAATGATTGTTTATATGTATTTAATGGTAAATTTTCAATTACAACATAAAATAAACTTTAATTTATGTGTGATCACTTAAACATTTAATCATTGGGCCCTCTAAAATTTATACAAAAAATATTATTTTAATTGAGACAAGGGATAATCTTGAGGAGTCTAATCATAGAACCATAAATTGATTTACATGTCAAAGTTATCATTTTACCAGTGGAAAATAAATGTAGTATATATACACTAAAAATAAAATTGAAATATTTTTTGGTATTATATTTTTCCTCTTATGTATGTCCCATTTCACTCATTTTTATGTTTAATTATTTCACTTTAAAAATTCATATTTTAGCCGACGTTGAAAATTAATTTATAATCATTTGAGAGATTTAGAATTCAATAATAAATGTAATTGATCAATATTAGAATAAAATATAAATAATAATTATTTAAAATAAATAAATAAAAGGACTATTATTTTGATCAAATACATTATTACAATTATTATTCCATTGGATTATGAATTGTCATATATATATATATATATTTATTAAAGGAATTTATTAAATAAAAATGAATTCTAATTTAATTTCTAAAATTACTATTCAAAAGAATTAAAAATTATAAATGATGGAAGTAATTAAAAGAATGAATATTGAAAAATCTAATTCTTATACAAATGATTACAACATAAAATATATAAGAGTAGGAAGATAACATCGAGGGAGGGATCATTTCATAAATTATATCCCTATCCCAATGGAATAATGAAGTAACGAGACATCGAATATCCTCCATTCACTTGCTTCTAATAAAATATTAATCTTCATAACATGTGGGAAATATAATTATTTTAATTCGATTGGGGACAAAAATTATAGTTTGTTATAAGTGAGAAAGTGGAAATTTTAGAAATTTTTTCACTCTACTTGCAATGATATTTTAAAAATTTCAAATATTAAAATTATAAAAACCATGAATCATTAATTATCATCTCATGTTGATATGATATATGGTAATATTTGAGAACAATAAAATATTTGATAATGAATGTATGGCCTAAATGGTGGTTGGTTTCAATGGTGAGGTTTACATTCCAATGTTTAATTAATAGAATATTTTTCCCATTGAAATGATATATCCTTAAATTTTTATACAAATAAACAATATGGTATAATATGGAAGGAATCATATAAATAGATTTCTTACCAAAATAATTCAAAGGTAAATAGTTATAAAACAAAAAAATTAGTGAAGTTGAAATAGTGAAAAATGTAATTTTCAGGATATTATAAAATACATCGTCTAATTTCATGGTTTTATTAAATTTTAATCTTTATCTCCATTGATGAATATTATATCATTTATTACAAACAATATTAATTAAAATTGTATAATATTAATTATATTCCGAAAAACTATTAGCATTCAATGGGGATGAATTATAAAAATGTATCTATAAAAAAAATAAAGTTATACAGATTAGTGAAAGCTAAGTACACATTCCCATAGATCTCACCAAAATCACACAACCCTATAATATAATATGTAATAAAAAAAATGTAACATAATATATCATAAATATTACCCAAAACCCTCTCCCCACGAACATCTTCACCACTTCTCCATTCCATAATATGGGAGTACAATATACCAAATTAAATAAAAAATTTGGTTTATGGGAATAAAATATCTTGTTGATAGAAAGTGGTTGATCATACATTATATTACAGATATTGGTATATATTTGGAATTCAATTTAACTTGGATGTTATCACCTTCTCGAAATAAAATAACTTGTTCACACATTAATAATGGTAACTACAACATCATCTATTTCTAAAATTAGAAAATTTAAATTCATATACTCACAATATCAATGAATCGATGTATCATATATACATATTATTCAATACCACATTCCATTTATTTCTATATTATTTTATTCATTCATTATATTCATCAAGAAAATTCACAGAGATTTTCCACACACATTAAAATGCATCAATATTAATAGATTATACATTATCCAATAATGTGAAATGTATCTATTATATAATATTAAAATTAATTAAAATATTATAAATCCATTATTCAAAAAATAAAACCCAAAATTCCTAAAATATCATTGGAGGCATTTAGTGTATATTAACATGTTGAATACTGGTTTTGGGTTGTCAAAACTCAGGTCACATAAATTAATATCATGTGTATAGTTAGTTTTCCTGATCTCCCATACTATTAATCCATCCATTTTTTATCTTAAATATCAAAACCAAGAATACATGGATAGTTTTTATTGTATTTGAATAAATCCAAACCACCATACAATCATATATAAATAAAATATAAATGAACCATTAGTTTTCATGGTCTCCCTATCCATAAAACTGACCATGTTTTTTTAGTAAAACATAACTCACTTGATTTCATCATCCAAAATTTTAATCAAATCCTTACCAAAGTGGATGAAACCCATTAGAGACCTAATATTACTCCCAACTTTTCTTTATTTAGATTATCAAACTCACCATTTGAAGGATCAAATTTTGAAATATCGTGAAATATATCATAAAACCCCATTATCTAATTAATGAATTTTGGGATATATACAATTCACTCAAAATAATACTTTTTTTGAAATAGACCTTGGCTGCAGAGGTTTATTTTTTGTTTAACATGTTTCTAATTTAATACATACAAGACTATTTTTTCTATATAAGAATTGAATAGATGTCATTGATTTAATTTTTTTACTGAAAGGGTGTGATGGTAGGAATATATCTAACAGTATATTTCCCATAAAAATGAAAAAGGGGTTGTGTAGAGACCCGAAGATTGACGTACATGGACAATACATTACTTTTGCGGAATATCTAATACATAACAAAAACAGACACACAAGGACCTTAATAGTTTAGTGTCTTTGGAAACTCGGAATAAAATCTTCTAATCGTGTTGAAATATCTTCAACATCTCCCATAACAATCCTCTCCTTTTTCCTTACCTAAAACCTTTCTTTTAATCCTGGGGGAAAAGAAAGCATAAAAAGGGTGAGCTCAAATTCTCAGTAAGGGTAAGCAGGGAGAAAATAAAAAAAACCACATACATTTGAACTTAAAAATATGAACATAATATTTAAACATCAAAATCTTGAACAATGACATAAAACATGGCAGTGCGTAAGGCATATTTCAGAAGGGAACATAAATCATGATAAAATAGCATGGTAATAAAACATGTAATTGTGGAAACTATTAAGCACATGATATGATTTCCATAGTATCCAAGGCATTGCTGCCAAGACCATCTTAGTGGACAAAGTCCCTTTCTGAATTGAGTTCACTCCTCGTTCCAGTCCTGTATTACTGAACTCGTTTAACGTGTCGTTCCATATATGTTTATCTCATGAGATATAAATCTTTACCCAATGCATTGGAGGGAGATATAGGTCCCACCCATCTCATAATGAAATCATTCTTACTTATTCTACAAAATAAACATACATCATTCATAAAAACCCAATAAATAAAATGGGTTTCATACACATCATCCCATCATCACATAATCCATATAACAGAAATTTATATCATTTCATAATAAGAAAAGTAAAACCATGTAAATCATAGAGACATTATACTTGAAACATACACATATGAAATAATTTTATCATAGATGAAAAATGGTTTTGATAAAACACTTGAAATGAATTCTTGAGGAAAATATACATTCTTCTTCAAAATAATTTTCTTTTCACAATATTCCATGCAATTTTAAAAGAATAGATTTTTTTTTAAATAGTCATTAAATCTTTTGGAGGAAGATTCATAAAAATAAGTATTTATAAAACCGTAAAAATCCTTTCATGCCGTATACGTTAAAAAAAATATTCTTCTCGTACTTTTTCAAGAAAAGTCAAAAAGTACCTCGTAATAGAAAGATTCATACATACCATGTAGTAAAAGTTAAAAATGGGTAAAAGGGACTATATAAATACATGAAAACACTTTTATAAAACATGGACATGGATTATAGAAATAACACCAACAAATACTTACGAATAAGAAATCTTAGATAAAAATGAGATTTTCAAAATTATCCCTTACCTTAGGTCTGATTTGGTTTCTAAGTGTCCAAAACTCCTGTATAATGATTTAAATAATTTTATTGACTTATTACAGAATCATATTAATTGTTATGATATCATATATTGTTCACATATGACTTTATATTACCCGTTCTTTTGTAAATTCCATTTTAAAGAGCGTTTTGGGTAAAATCATTTCATATGTCGTCCGTGTTTTGACTTGTAATTATTCATATGATTACTTAGATCATGATTACTTACATCCAGAATTTAAAAAATGATTTATATATAATATATATTCCGAATATACATATATATAATATATCGATAAATGGAAAGAAATAAACCGTTCATGGAGACGGTAGGCCGTACATACGCATGAACGTTGTTTTCGTATCCTCAATGAATTCAATAGAATTAATTAGATGACATACATATATATATATATACATAAATCCTGTGTCATTATTATGTAATATATTTCATGATTACTTAATATATATACTTTATAATCATTTATGAATGGTTAATCATTGAGAATGAATCTCATCGTGTCGTGGAGACGGTATTCCGTACGTACGCACGAGCAATGATATCATTCCCATGATCGTGGAATTTTATTGGAGTGTATTTATACTATTACAGAATCAATATCACTTTATAATAATCATATATAGTTATTATTTACACCATTATATCCATCCAAGTAAGTTGAGGTGGAAAATTGATTACACCACGGCGTGGAGATGGTATTCCATACGTACGCACGCGCGGTGATTTCTTTTTCCGTAGGCTGGATAGATGGTGAAATAGTGTTGTTTCATACATATAATAACATACAAGTATATGAGTGATAATGATGTTATTACTTCATAATGAAACAAGCTAATAAGAATAAGTGGAAGAATAAATAACATTGAACGAATCGGTAACGGACATTACCTCTTCTTTGAAGCACCTCTTTGAGACCTCCACTAAGGGCACTAAAATTGGTCTTTGAAGAAGACCAGGACCTATGGGATGTTTCTAGGGAAGTGGGGAAGTTAAATGGGAAGGTATTGGCCGAGCTTTAAGGCTCAAATTGGTGTGAGGAGGAGAGGGAGGAGGTGCCCTTTTATAAGGGAAGAGAGGGGCACCTTTGGAATTCTTAAAAATATTAATTTATAATAAATATAACCCCACTTAAAAACCTCCAACAATGACTCATATCAGAAGATTAGATGGTATAGGGTTTTAATCTCCTCAACCAATCAAATTTAGACATGTTATGAATTTATTTTAAACATTATCAACTTGATTTATTTTTATTTAATCAATTTAATTTTATTTATGGTAATAACATTCTAAATTTTAAATTATAACAAAAAATTACTAATTGATGTGAATTGTCCATAATTGGATACTTTACAACATTTTATACCATATAAATTTATATTTATAATTTATAAATATTTTTGTGATTTTTAAACAATTTTATAATATGTTATTTTTATAAAATAACAATAGTGTCAATTTTGACACTATTCATTTATTTGAATTTAAATAAAATATATACAGAAGATATGTTCAAACTAAAAGCTTTAATAGATCTATAAAAGTTCATATGTATCTAGAAACTTAGTGGGGCACATTAAATATTTCATATAATAGTTATTTTATTATTTTCAAAAACCATTTATTTGGTTTATCTCTTAATAAAATAATTACTACAACATTTTTGTATAATTATTTAATATACTTATTTGTTGCATAACAATTAAAAATAAAATCCCATGATAAATATAAATCTATTACCTTTCACAATAATAATTTTACTCGAATTTATAATCTTAAAATCACAATATTTAAATTGTTATATTTATTTAATTATGAAGGTGACAACTTTGGCATCATTTAAAATAAAATAATATAAGTGTCATAATTTCCTTAGTAAGGATCCAAATGGTCAAAAATTCGTCCAGTGGATGATTAGGGTTTATATATACCCTAATAATAAGTTTTGTGCATATTTTTTTTGGCCTTTTTATATGTATTACTATTTCAAAGAAAACTATATTATTGATTTTCACTAAATAAATAATTTCTACATCATTAATGTATAACTATTAATCACAATTATTTAATCCCAAAAAATTATAAAGAAATTATCATGATGTAGATAATTTTATTATATTACTGGATACTATTCATGTTCGATGTTTTATGATGTTTATCACTAAATTTAAATTATTATACTTATAAGATTTAAGAGAGTGACATGTTGTCACTTTCTTTGGTTTTAATAATAATTAAATTAGTTTCATGGTCAAAAGTCCATAAAATGAATCTAATCCGACCCTTAGGTGATATGGGTATACTTTTAGCCATCCAATAGAATTTTTTCACGTGAGGGTAATTTTATAATATTATATTTACCCTTAATTACATGATTTACCTTTAACTATGGTAAATAAAATTTACCGTAGTTACTATTCATAATTCCCAAAAATAAGTATCCTATTAACATTATTTGGACACACTAATTCCAAATATGGAATCAATTTTTTTAAATTCAATACACAGAAGTTGCAGAAATTAATTTAAAATTAATCCCGTTGTCGAATGAAAACGGGTTTTTGTTTAAAACATTGCAAAAGATTGAATTGATTTAACCTACGAATTCAATGTAAAATCAATGCTAATGACATAAATTAAATTAAATGGTAAAAATATATTCTATTTATACTTTAAAACCACTCAATATTATAATTTATTCATTTAAATTATTACGATGAAAAAAGTTGTTTTTAATTAAAATATATCGTGTTTTTACTATTCATTAAAATATGAAAGTCATCATAAAAATATCAAAACATTATCCAATGTAAATTTTTATATCTTGATTCAAAAGAAGAAGTTTATTTTGTAAATTTGAACTTATAAACATATCAAAAACTAGATTTAATGTGGGTGCACCATCAAAAGATGGCAAAAATGCATTTTTTGAAAAATACTTATTTTACCCGAAAAATTTATTTTGTTCTTATACCATGTTCTAGAAAATGTGTAAGATGAATAATAATGTTATAAAATTCTAAATTTAGTTAATACAATTCATAATTGCTAGTTCATAATAATATTATAAAAATATATCTTTGTTTAGTATAACCCGGTATTGCGTACAACACACGCTATCGATGAAGGTCGTGATTGCGTGTAATGGAAGCCAAGTCAGGGTTGTGTGTTGTGCAAGAATCCTTTATTATTTCGTATAACAGAATCCAACCTTATTTCATTTATACATTGACTATATATAAATATATACACTCAATGTTGCGTAGAATGACTATTATAAAACAAACTTGAAATTGTTTGTAACACAATCTAAGAATAGTGTTGTGTATACTTCAAGCTAACACAGTGTGTCATATAACACAGGATAATCTTGTTGTAGCATAAAACACGTGACATCAAATAAATTAAAAAGAATACTTATCATAAAATATCGGGTTGTTACATTCTACCCCCCTTAAATGAATTTCTCCCTCGAAATTCGTTGGGGTTATAAATCGTTTACTATTCATAGAAACCCACATCATAAAAAGGATTACTGAAACTATATTTTAAAAACTAAAGTATGAAACGTAATGATTACCCAAAGTAACTCATCACTGGGTATCCATATAGGACAACATAGGTGAAAATATGGATATGGAAGAAAAATCTAACCATCAAGTTCTGATGGAGAGTAGTAGAGAACATGGCTATGAAAAAGCCATCAATCACAAAGCCATAAATTTGTGATGATATAAGGTAACAACTGATTCATCGGATATAAGAGAACTAGGGAAAATTTTTTGGTTTTTAATATCATTTACCTAAAGTTGAAAATTTTGAATTAGAAGAAATACTTTCTTGATTTTGGTACAATCTCACTATTGTTTGTGCTTTGAACAATTTCCACTTCATCTCTTAAAGAAATGAAGTTGAATTTGTTTTTCGTGAAGTGCTAACAGATCATGTGATAGAATGATGGGTCATTCCATCTGTTTCAAACAAAAGGTTAGCAAAATTTATCAAATATACATAAGTCCATCTATGGTGACATTAATCATATATGGTTCCTAAAATGGAATTATACTTCTTATATCATACTGGTTAATAAAATAAAACTAGTTTCTACTAAACAGGGACTTCCTGTAGGTCAGTGGTAGGCGATAAAGTCCAGTCGCACATCTGTTGTGGGTTTGATTCCCACAGCCTTGTCCGACGCGATGGGTTATCGCCCATCCTGCAGGATTTCCATTTTCTACAACTACATTACTATAATATCCCATCAATAAAATCGAAAAAACTTTTATCCTTATACAATACTAACTTATGTACAACATAATCCATTCCAATATTTAGGCTTATCCATAATACTAAAATCCACTCTCATATTATAGTGAAAATGATTACCAGAGATTTCATATAACAAGCATGTTAATACCATCGTTGATCCCCATATATCATAAGATATGTCTTGTTGGTCACATTCCTAACATTCGAAGGCCTTAATCATGTATTCTCTTTAAAAAATGAATACCCATTGAACCTTAGTGAAAAAATGAATGCAGTTAAAAGTTAACATTTTCCACATACAAAAATCTTCAAAATTCTATATACTCAAACCATGATATTACTTAGTCCTTATATCAATCATGAGTTCATGAATACTGTCAAAAATTTCATTTTCTACTTATCCCTTTATTATGCGCATATCATTAGCTTTCCAAAATATTTGAATCACTTTTCTTGGTTACCGGTACCATAAAATTATTGAAATCCACAATAGACTAATACAAAAATATTCTAATACACCATAAAAGTAACTCAACAACATTATTATTGAATACCAATACATAAATACTTCAATCCATTCTCTTCAATGATTGTCTGGGAATAAGTCCTTCCTTGATTTAGAAGTAACTTTTTAGGTCAGGGCACTGAGTTGGGTAATGCCCATATTCTCCACAAATAAGACATTGAACTCCATAACAGTCTGTCACTCTATGTCCCTTTTCTCCACACAGATAACATCTGTCCCTCCATTTGAGGTATTCCTCAAGGTTCTTCTTCCCTTCTTTAGAAATATCAATCTTCCTTTCTTTATGCTCCTCAACATGGGAACATGCCTAAAAGTCTATCTTCCTCGTATTTGATGAATTAGAAATACAACTAAATTTCAGGTTGTTAATCATATATCACTATGACTGAGTTGGCATAATCATAATATCTTTCTCTCTAGGAATTACGCAATTTTGTTTCTCATAGTCACCAATTTTTCCATTGGATTCAATGTTAACCGAATTCCATATGGTTCCCTGCATTGACTAAAACACAAAAATAATTCTGTGAGAGGAAAAAATCATACAACGAAATTAACATAGTTAAGGGGGAGTACCATCAACATCTAACATCCTAGGTTTAATTCTAATATCGTTACCATAATTCTAGGACTATAACCTATACTTAAATTAACCTTAGGGACATCCCTAGACATACCTTAGAAATATATATATGGATCTCACTAAAGTTCTCGCATCCTAGTTTACCAAGGTTGACTAAACCTTTCCTCTGATACCAACTGTAGAGACCTGAAGCTTGACGTACATGGACAATACATTACTTTTTCGGAATATCTAATACATAACAAAAACAGACACACAAGGACCATAATAGTTTAGTGTCTTTGGAAACTTGGAATAAAATATTCTAATCGTGTTGAAATATCTTCAACATCTCCCATAACGATACTCCCCATTTTGTTTCCTTACTTAAAAACATTATTTTAATCCTGGGAAAAAAGAAAGCATAAAAAGGGTGAGCTCAAATGCTCAGTAAGGGTAAGCATGGAGAAAATAAAACAAACCATATACATGTGAACTTAAAAACATGAACATAATATTTAAACATCAAAATCTTGAGCAATGACATAAAACATGGTAGTATGTAAGGCATATATCATAAGGGAACATCAATAATGATAAAATAGAATGGGAATAAAACATGTAATTATGGAAACCATTAAGCACATGATATGATTTCCATAGTAGCCAAGGCATTGCTGCCAAAACCATCTTAGTGGACAAAGTCCCTTTCAAAATCGAGTTCACTCCTCGTTCCAGTCATGTTTTACTGAACCGGTTTAACTTGCCGTTCCATCCATGTTTATCTCATGAGATATAAATCATTACCCAATGAATTGGAGGGAGATATAGATCCCACCCATATCATAATGAAATCATTCTTACTTGTGCCACAAAATAAACATACATCATTCATAAAAACCCAATAAATAAAATGGGTTTCATAAACATAATCCCATAATCACATAATCCATATAAAATAAATTGATATCATTTCATAATAATAAAAGTGAAACCATGTAAATCATAGGGACATTATACTTGAAACATACACATATGAAATAATGTTATCATAGATGAAAAATTGTTTTGATAAAACACTTGAAATGAATTCTTGAGGAAAATATCATTTCTTCTTCAAAATCATTTTCTTTTCACAAAATTCCATGAAATTTTAAAAGCATAGAATTTTGTTTAAAATAGTGATGAAATATTTTGGAGGAAGCTTCATAAAAATATGGCTTTATAAAACTGTAAAAATCCTTTCATGCCATATACGTTAAAAAAATATTCTTCTCGTACTTTTGACGGAAAAGTCAAAAAGTACCTCTTAATAGAAAGATTTCATACATACCATGTAGTAAAAGTCAAAAATTGGTAAACAGGAGTATATAAATAAATTAAAACACTTTTATAAAACATGGACATTGATGATAGAAATAACCCTAGTAAATACTTACGAATAAGCAATCTCGGATAAAAATGAGATTTGCAAAATTATCCCTTACCTTAGGTCTGATTTGCTTCGTAACTATCCGAACCTCCTGTATAATGATTTGAATAATGTTATTGACTTATTACAGAATCATATTAATTTTTATGATATCATATATGGTTCTCTTAGGACTTTATATTACCCATTCTTTTGTAAATTCTATGTTAAAGAGCGTTTTGGGTAAAATCGTTTCATTTGTCGTCAGTGTGTTTTGACTTGTAATTATTCATATGATTACTTAGATCATGATTAATTACATCCAGAATGTAAAAAATGATTTATATATAATATATATTTAGAATATACATATATATAATAGATCGATAAATGGAAAGAGATACACCATTCATGGAGATGGTAGGCCGTACGTACGCATGGACATTGTTTTTGTTTCCTCATTGAATTGAATGGAATTAATTAGATGAAATACATATATATACATAAATCCAGTATCATTATTATGTCGTATATTCCATGATTACTTATTATATATACTTTATAATCATTTATGAATGGTTAATCATTGGGAATGAATCTCATCGCGTCGTGGAGACGGTATTCCGTACGTACGCACGAGTGATGATATCATTCCCATGATCGTGGAATTTTATTGAAGTGTATGTATAAAATTAAAGATTCAATATCACTTTATAATAATCATATATAGTTATTATTTACACCAATATACCCATCCAAGTAAGGTGGTGGTGGAAAATAGATTACACCACGGCGTGGAGACAGTATTCTGTACGTACGCACGAGTGGTGATTTCTTTTTCCGTAGGATGGATAGATGGTGAAATAGGGTTGTTTCATACATATAATACCATATAAGTATATGAGTGATACTGTTGTTATTACTTCATAATGAAACAACCTAAGAAGAATAAGTGGAAGAAGAAATAAAGTTGAATGAATCGGTAATGTACATTACCTCTTCTTTGAAGCGCCTCTTTGAGACCTCCTCATAGGGCACTAAAATTGTTCTTTGAAGAAGACCAGGACCTCTAGGATGTTTCTAGGGAAGTGGGGAAGTGAAATGGGCAGGGTTTGGCTGAGATTTATGGCTCAGATAGGTGTGAGGAGGAGAGAGAGGAGGTGCCCTTTTATAAGGGAAGAGAGGGGCACCTTTGGAATTCTTAAACATATTAATTTATAATAAATCTAACCCCACATAAAAACATCCAAAAATGAGTCATATCAAAATATTAGATGGGATATGGTTTTAATCTCATCAACCAATCAAATTTAGACATGTTATGAATTTATTTTAAACATTATCAACTTGATATATCCTTCTTTAATCAATTTAATTTTATTTATGGTAATAACATTCTAAATTTTAAATTATAACAAACAATTACTTATTTGTTTTAATTTTCCATAATTGGATACTTTACAACATGTTATACCATATAAATTTAAATTTATAATTTTTAAATATTTTTGTGATTTTTAAACAATTTTATAATATGTTATTTTTATAAAATAACAATAGTGTCAATTTTGACACTATTCATTTATTTGAATTTAAATAAAATATACACAGAAGATATGTTATAAATAAAAGCATTAATAGATTCATAAAAGTTCATATGTGTCTAGAAAATTAGTGTATCACATAAAATAGTTCATATAATAGTTATTTTCTTATTTTTAAAAACTATTTATTTGGTTTATCTCTTAATAAAATAATTTCTACAACATTTTTGAATAATTATTTAATATACTTATATGTTGCATAAAAATTAAAAATAAAATCCTATGATGAAGATAAATCTATTACTTTTCACAATAATACTTTTACTCGAATTTATCATCTTTAAATCACAATATTTAAATTGTTATATTTATTAAATTATGAAGGTGACAACTTTGGAATCATTTAAAATAAAATAATATAAGTGTCATAATTGCCTTAATAAGGATCCCAATGATCAACAATTCGGCCATTGGATGATTAGGGTTTATATATACACTAATAATAAGTTTTTTACTGATTTTTGGGCCTTTTGATATGTATTATTATTTCAATAAAAACTATATTATTGATGTTTCACTAAATAAATAATTTCAACATCATTAATGTATCACTATTAATGACAATTATTTAATCCCACAAAATTAAAAATAAATTATCATGATGTAGATACTATTATTAGCTTACTGGAGACTATTCATGTTCCAAGTTTTATGATGTTTATCACTAAATTTACATTATTATAATTATAAGATTTAAGAGAGTGACATGTTGTCACTTTCTTTGGTTTTAATAATAATTAAATTATTTTCATGGTCAGAAGTCCATAAAATGAATCTAATACAACCCTTAGGTGATATGGGTATACTTTTAGCCATCCAATATAATTTTTTCATGTGTTAGGGTAATTTTATAATATTATATTTACTCTTAATTACCTGATTTACCTTTAACTATGGTAAATAAAATTTACCGCAGTTACTATTCATAATTCCCAAAAATAAAAATTAGCCTATTAACATAATTTGGACCCACTGATTCAAAATATGGAATCCATTTTTCTAAATTCAATACACAGAAGTTGTAGAAATTAAATTAAAATTAATCCCCTTGTCGAATGAAAACAGGTTTTTGTTTAAAACATTGTAAATGATTGAATTGATTTAACCTACGAATTCAATGTAAAATCAATGATAATAACATACATTATATTAAATGGTAAAAATATATTCTATTTATACTTTAAAACCACCCAATATTATAACTTAACCATATAAATTATTACGATGAAAAAAGTTGTTTTTTATTAAAATATAGCGTGTTTTTACTATTCATTAAAATATAAAAGTTTTTTGAAAAATATCAAAACTTTATCCAATGTAAATTTTTATATCCTGATTCAAAAGAAGAAGTTTATTTTGTATAATTGAACTTATAAACATGTCAAAAAATAGATTTAAAGTGAGTGTGCCATCAAAAGACGGCAAAAATGCATTTTTTGCAAAATACTTATTTTACCTGAAAAATTTATTTTGTTCTTATACCATGTTCTAGAAAATGTGTAAGATGAATAATAATGTTATAAAATTCAAAATTTAGTTAATAAAATTCATAACAGCTAGTTCATAATAATATTCTTAAAATATATATCGTTGTTTTGTAAAACCCGGTATTGCGTACAAAACACGCTATCGATGAAGGTCGTGATTGAGTGTAATGGAAGCCAAGTCAGTGTTGTGTGTTGTGCCAGAATCCTTTATTTTTTAGTATAACAGAATCCAACCATATTTCATTTATACATAGAATATATATATATATATACACTCAATGTTGCTTAGAATTACTATTATAAAACGAACTTGAAATTGTTTGTAACACAATCTAAGAATAGTGATGTGTATACTTCAAGCTAATACAGTGTGTCATATAGCACAAGATAATATTGTTGGAGCATAAAACATGTGACATCAAATAAATTAAAAAGAATATTTATCATAAAATATCGAGTTGTTACATTCTACCCCCCTTAAATGAATTTCGCCCTCGAAATTCGTTGGGGTTATAAATCGTTTATTATTCATAGAAACCCACATCATAAAAAAGAATACTAAAACTTAATTTTAAAAACTAATGTATGAAACGTAATGATTACCCAAAGTAACTCATCACTGGGTTTCCATATAGGAGAACATAGATAAAAATATGGATATGGAAGAAAAATCCTACCATCAAGTTCTGATGGAGAGTGGTAGAGAACATGGCTATTAAAAAGTCATCAATCACAAACCCATAAATTTTTGATGATCTAAGGTACCATCTGATTCATCGGATATAAGAGCACTAGGACAACATTTTTGTTTTTCAATATCATTTACCTAAAGTTGAAAATTTTGAATTAGAAGAAATACTTTCTTGATTTTGGTACAATCTCACTTTTGTTCGTGCTTTGAACAATTTCCACTTCATCTATTAAAGAAATGAAGTTGAATTTGTTTTTCGTGAAGTGTTAAAAGATCATGTGATAGAATGATGGGTCATTCCATCTGTTTCAAACAAAAGGTTAGCAAAATTTATCAAATATACATAAGTCCATTTATGGTGAGATTAATCATATATGGTTCCTAAAATGGACTTATACTTCATATATCATATGGCTTAATAAAATAAAACTAGTTTCTACTAAACAAGGACTTCTTGTAGGCCAGTGGTAGGCGATAAAGTCCAGTCGCACTTCGGTTGTGGGTTCGATTCCCATAGCCTTGTCCGACGCGATGGGCTATCACCCATCCTACATGTTTTCCTTTTTTTAAAACTACATTACTATAATATCCCATCAATAATATCGAAAAAACTTCTATCCTTAAACAATACTAACTTATGTACAACATAATCCATTCCAATCTTTAGGCTTATCCATAATACTGCAATCCACTCTCATATTATAGTGAAAATTATTACTAGAGATTTCATATAACAAGCATGTTAATACAATCGTTGATCCCCATATATCATAAGATATGTCTTGTTGGTCACATTCCAAACATTCTAAGGCCTTAATCATGTATTCTCTGTAAAAAATGAATACCCATTGAACCTTAGTGAAAAAATGAATGCAGTTAAAAGTTAAAATTTTTGACATACCAAAATCTTCAAAATTCTATATACTCAAAGCATGATATTAATTAGTCCTTATATCAATAATGATCTCATGAATACTGTCAAAAATTTCATTTTCTCCTTATTCCTTCATTATGCGCATATCATCTTCTTTCCAAAATATTCGAATCACTTTTCATGGTTACCCGTACCATAAAATTATTGAAATCCACAATAGACTAATACAAAAATATTCTAATACACCATAAAAGTAACTCAACAACATTATTATTGAATACCAATACATAAATACTTCAATCCATCCTCTTCAATGATTTTCCTGGAATAAGTCCTACCTTGATTTAGAAGTAACTTTTTAGGTCAGGGCACTGAGTTGGGTAATGCCCATGTTCTCCACAAATAAGACATTGAACTCCATAACAGTCTGTCACTCTATGTCCCTTTTCTCCACACAGATAACATTTGTCCCTCCATTTGAGGTATTCCTCAAGGTTCTTCTTCCCTTATTTAGAAATCTCAATCTTCCTTTCTTTATGCTTCTCAACATGCGAACATGCCTAAAAGTCTATCTTCCTCTTATTTGATGAATTAGGCATACCACTAAATTTCTCCTTGTTAATAATATATCGCGATGACTGATTTGGAATAATCACAATATCTTTCTCTCTAGGCATTACAGAATCTTGTTTCTCATAGTCACCAATTCTTCCATTGGATTCAATGTAAACTGAATTCCTTCTGGTTCCCTGCATTGACTAAAACACAAAAATAATTCTGTGAGAGGCAAAAATCATACAAGGAAATTAACATAATTAATGGGGAGTACCTTCAACATCTAACATCCTAGGTTTAATTCTAATTTTGTTACCATAATTCTAGGACTATAACCTATACTTATAATTAACCTTAGGGACATCCCTAGACATACCTTAGAAATATATCTTGGGATCTCGCTAAATTTCTCGCATCCTAGTTTACAAAGGTTGACTAAACCTTTCCTCTGATACAAACTGTAGAGACCTGAAGCTTGACGTACATGGACAATACATTACTTTTGAGAAATATATAATACATAACAAAAACAGACACACAAGGACTGTAATAGTTTAGTGTCTTTGGAAACTCAGAAAAAAATCTTCTAATCGTGTTGAAAGATCTTCAACATCTCCCATAACGATCCTCCCCTTTTTATTTCCTTACCTAAAACCTTTATTTTAATCCTGGGGGAAAAGAAAGCATAAAAAGGGTGAGCTCAAATTCTCAGTATGGGTAAGCATGGAGAAAATAAAACAAACCATATACATTTGAACTTAAAAACATGAACATAATATTTAAACATCAAAATCTTTAGCAATGACCTAAAACATGGCAGTACGTAAGGAAAATATCACAAGGGAATATCAATCATGATAAAATAGCATGGGAATAAAACATGTAATTTTGGAAACCATTAAGCACATGATATGATTTCCATAGTAGCCAAGGCATTGCTGCCAAGACCATCTTAGTGGACAAAGTCCCTTTCTGAATTGAGTTCACTCCTCATTCCAGTCCTGTATTACTGAATCGGTTTAACTTGTCATTCCAGCCATGTTTATCTCATGAGATATAAATCATTACCCAATGCATTTGAGGGAGATATAGGTCCCACCCATATCATAATGAAATCATTATTACTTGTGCCACAAAATAAACATACATCCTTCATAAAAACCCAATATATAAAATGGGTTTCATAAACATCATCCCATCATCACATAATCCATATAAAAGAAATTGATATCATTTCATAATAATAAAAGTGAAAACATGTAAACCATAGAGACATTATACTTGGAACATACACATATGAAATAATGTTATCATAGATGAAAAATGGTTTTGATAAAACACTGTAAATGAATTCTTGAGGAAAATATCATTTCTTCTTCAAAATCATTTTCTTTTCACAAAATTACATGCATTTTTAAAAGAATAGAATTTTTTTAAAAATAGTTATGACATCTTTTGGAGTAAGCTTCATAAAAATAAGGCTTTATAATATCGTAAAAATCCTTTCATACCGTATACGTTAAAAAAATATTCTTCTCATATTTTTGACGGAAATGTCAAAAAGTACCTCGTAATAGAAAGATTCCATACATACCATGTAGTAAAAGTCAAAAATGGGTAAAAAGTACTATATAAATACATGAAAACACTTTTATAAAACATTGACATGGATGATATAAATAACCCCAGTAAATACTTACGAGTAATCAATCTCAGATAAAAATGAGATTTGAAAAATTATCCCTTACCTTAGGTCTGATTTGCTTCGTAAGTGTCTGAACCTTCTGTATAATGATTTAAATAATGTTATTTACTTATTACAGAATCATATTAATTGTTATGATATCATATATGGTTCACTTATGATTTTATATTACCCGTTCTTCTGTAAATTCCATGCTAAAGAGCGTTTTGGGTAAAATCGTTTCATTTGTCGTCCGTGTTTTGACTTGTAATTATTCATATGATTACTTAGATCATGATTTCTTACATCCATAATGTAAAACATTATTTATATATAATATATATTCAGAATATACATATATATAATAGATCGATAAATGGAAAGAAATACTCCATTCATGGAGACGGTAGGCCGTAAGTACGGATGAACGTTGTTTTCGTTTCCTCATTGAATTGAATGGAATTAATTGGATGACATACATATATATATATATAAATAAATCCAGTATCATTATTATGTCATATATTTCATTATTACTTATTATATATACTTTATAATCATTTATGAATGGTTAATCATTGAGAATGAATCTCATCGCGTCGTGGAGACGGTATTCCGTACGTATGCACGAGCAATGATATCGTTCCCATGATCGTGGAATTTTATTGGAGTGTATGTATAATATTACAGAATCAATATATCTTTATAATAATACTATATATTTATTATTTACACCATTATACCCATCCAAGTATGCTGGTGGTGGAAAATAGATTACACCACGGCGTGGAGATGGTATTCTGTACGTACGCACGCGTGGTGATTTATTTTTCCGTAGGATGGAAGGATGGTGAAATAGGGTTGTTTAATTCAAATAATAACATATCAGTATATGTGTTATACTGATGTTATTACTGCATAATGAAACAACCTAAGAAGAATAAGTGGAAGAAGAAATAATGTTGAAAGAATCGGTAACGGACATTAGCTCTTCTTTGAAGCGCCTCTTTGAGACCTCCTCTTAGGGAACTAAAATTGGTCTTTGAAGAAGACCAGGTCCTCTAGGATGTTTCTATGGAAGTGGGGATGTGAAATGGGCAGGTATTGGCCGAGCTTGAAGGCTCAAATTGGTGTGAGGAGGAGAGGGAGGATGTGCCCTTTTATAAGGGAAGAGAGGGGCACCTTTGGAATTCAAAAAAATATTAATTTATAATAAATCTAAACCCACTTAAAAACCTCCAAAAATGACTCATATCAGAATATTAGATGGGATATAGTTGTAATCTCATCAACCAATCAAAGTTATACATGTTAGGAATTTATTTCAAACATTATCAACTTTATTTATCCTTATTTAATCAATTTAATTTTATTTATGGTAATAAAATTATAAATTTTTAATTATAACAAAAAATTACATATTTGTTGTGAATTTTCCATAATTGGATACCATAAAACATTTTCTACCATATAAATTTAAATTTATAATTTTTAAATATTTTTGTGATTTTTAAACAATTTTATAATATGTTATTTTTATAAAATAACAATAGTGTCAATTTTGACACTATTCATTTATTTGAATTTAAATAACATATATACAGAAGATATGTTCTAAATAAAAGCTTTAATAGATTCATATAAGGTCATATTTATCTATAAAATTAGTGGAGCACATTAAATAGTTCATATAATAGTTATTTTATTATTTTTAAAAAACATTTATTTTGTTTATCTCTTAATAAAATAATTACTACAACATTTTTGTATAATTATTTAATATACTTATTTGTTGCATAAAAATTTAAAATAAATTCTTATGATGTAGATAAATCTATTAACATTCACAACAATACTTTTACTCGAATTTATCATCTTAAAATCAAATTATTTAAATTGTTATATTTATTAAATTATGAAGGTGACAACTTTGGAATCATTTAAAATAAAATAATATAAGTGTCATAATTGCCTTAATAAGGATCCAAATGGTGAAAAAATTCGGCCAGTGGATGATTAGGGTTTATATATACACTAATAATTAGTTTTTTTGCAGATTTTTGGGCCTTTTGATATATATTACTATTTCAATAAAAACTATATTATTGATTTTTAACTAAATAAATAATTTCTACATCATTAATATATCACTATTAATGACAATTATTTAATCCCAAAAAATTTAAAATAAATTCATATGATTTAGATAATGTTATTAAATTAATGTATACTATTCATGTTTCAAGTTTTATGATGTTAATCACTAAATTTAAATTATTATACTTATAAGATTTAAGAGAGTGACATGTTGTCACTTTCTTTGGTTTTAATAATAATTAAATTAGTTTCATGGTCAAAAGTCCATAAAATGAATCTAATCCGACCCTTAGGTGATATGGGTATACTTTTATCCATCCAATATAATTTTTTCACGTGTTAGGGTAATTTTATAATATTATATTTACCCTTAATTACCTGATTTACCTTTAACTATGGTAAATAAAATTTACCGTAGTTACTATTCGTAATTCCCAAAAATAAAAAGTAGACTATTAACATAATATGGACCCACTGATTCCAAATATGGAATCCATTTTTTTTTAAATTCAATACACAGAAGTTTCCGAAATTAAATTAAAATTAATCCCGTTGTCGAATGAAAACAGGTTTTTGTTTAAAACATTGCAAAAGATTGAATTGATTTAACCTACGAATTCAATATAAAATCAATGATAATGACATACATAATATTAAATGGTAAAAATATATTCTATTTATACTTTAAAACAACTCAATATTATAATTTAACAATATAAATTATTACGATGAAAAACAGTTGTTTTTAATTAAAATATTCGGTGTTTTTACTATTCATTAAAATATGAAAGTTATTAGAAAAATATCAAAAATTTATCCAATGTAAATTTTTATATCCTGATTCAAAAGAAGATGTTTATTTTGTAAAATTGAACTTATAAACATGTCAAAAACAAGATTTAATGTGGGTTCGCCATCAAAAGACGGCAAAAATGCATTTTTTTAAAAAATACTTATTTTACCCGAATTTTTTTTTGTTCTTATACCATGTTCTAGAAATTGTGTAACATGAATAATAATGTTATAAAATTCAAATTTTAGTTAATACAATTCATAATGTCTAGTTCATAATATTATTATAATAATGTATCATTGTTTAATAAAACGCGGTATTGCGTACAACACACGCTATCGATGAAGGTCGCGATTGTGTGTAATGCAAGCCAAGTCTGGGTTGTGTGTTGTGCAAGAATCCTTTATTATTTCATATAAAATAATCCAACCATATTTCAATCATAAATTGATTATATATATATATATATACACTAAATGTTGCGTAGAATGACTATTATAAAACGAACTTGAAATTATTTGTAACACAATCTAAGAATAGTGTTGTGTATATTTCAAGCTAATACAGTGTGTCGTATAGCACAAGATAATATTGTTGTAGCATAAAACACGTGACATAAAATAAATTAAAAATAATACTTATCATAAAATATCGGGTTGTTACAGTTCTCCAGAATTATTGTTGATGTGGGAAGTGGTCTGTACCTCAATCCACCACTCAAAATTATAATGGGTCCTATGAAATTCCAAGTGGAATCCTAGTAACCCTGATATTTAATTTGGGATATATTTTCCTTTAGTAATTTCATTTTCCTTT
This sequence comes from Viscum album, assembly GCA_963277665.1. Lineage (NCBI taxonomy): Eukaryota > Viridiplantae > Streptophyta > Magnoliopsida > Santalales > Viscaceae > Viscum > Viscum album. The sequence continues at coordinate 1,136,122,495 of OY728153.1, read as the reverse complement.
ATCCTATTCCGTGTATTAAATCTCCCGGTACAAAATTAAAATCAAACACCATCCATTTATTGGTGATTTTATATTATTCAACTCAATTCTTATAAAAATTTATTGTCTTTAGTTTTGATTGGATGTTAGATGTATGGCTAAATTTCATCTTCCGAAAAATCATGATTATTCATAGTATCTTTACATTCATCACCATTTTATCCAAAATTTTGGGTGGTAATAATGGGAATCACAGTTGCTTCCAATTAAGGTTAAATTTTTTATTTACATTTAATGAATATGATTATAAAATGTAAATTCATGTGTTATGTATAATTTTAGAATTATTTATGATGGGTTTTCAGGATTGTGTGACATGTGGATCATACCAAAAATTCATGTTTTTACCATAATATTAATTAAAAAAATATATTTATATTTTACAATAATTAAATTTGATTATTCATTTTATGAGTTGGTTGTTTAAAATTTGTATTTATTAAATGGCCACATGTTTCCATGCACTGAAATTAATTAACCTTTCGTGGTTGGAGTAATATTATCTATGGGGTCATTGAATTAATTATGATATACTGAAACATGATTAGTTCACATTGGACATTGTAACACACCTATATTTTATAAATAATTTTAATAATAAATGCATGAAATAATGAGCGTCTACAAAAAACCCCTTTGTTATAAGCTATCCAGTAAACATAATTTTACCACCTCAATGACTTGAATTTCGAAAAGCAAGCATACATGACTGCGTTCAGAAAGATATTTTGAGTCTGATAATATAAACAGACATTTTTAGTGAATAGTAACATTACTATTATGAATATTAACATACCCTATGAATAGTAACATTCCCCTTATGAATAGTTACCACACCAATGAAGGTACAAATAAAATTTAGACACCTTAAAAATGAAATAGAGTATCTGGGAAATTTATAATTAAGTGTTTATATTTTTTATGAAATAAATATTTAATTAAAAATTTAATTTAAAAAAAAATATTAAAAAGAAATTCCATTTTCATAAATGGTATTTCTAAATAAATATATTTTTGTCTTCTAATTTTAGGATAATTTAATAAGGCCGTAGTTAATTTTTTAAAGTTCTATATTATCAGTTTTAGATTTTATTTTTTATTTTTCATGTAAATGACGATTTTATTTAATTTTTTTTTCATATTTAGAGTATTATTTATGATAATGTTGAGTCCATTTTTCGGTTCTACATTTTAAAAAATGGTCAGGGTTGTTTTTTGAGATTTTTCTAAAATTCTTGAATTTTTTATGAATATTGAAATACGGAAATTTTCTTTGTATATACATTATGAGTGAAATACACAATTACTAGATTCATAGATGATGTAATCACTATTTTTTTAACTAACATGTACTCATTAATATTTTTTTTCATTGAATCTTCACTGTTTCTTGTCTTATGAAAAAAACCAATTATTAAAATATTAAGAAAACCCTCTTCTCCTCCAACTTAAAATCCCCTCACACTCCTCTCTTCCCTTCACTCCTATAAAGCCTTGTGACATGAATATATTCGACCAAAATTTCCCCCAATCAACTCCAACACATCTAGAATACATTGGTTTAATAAAAAGACTAAAACCATTCCCCTAAAGAGGCTCTCAAGGAAGATTAGTTCAAGTGTAAAATTCCTCTTTTCAATTTTTTACTTTATATTCCTTTATTTTCATTTTATTCCTTCATGTAATTTCATCCAAATGATATGATAAATCCATTACCATACATTTAATGGAATTTTTTTATGATGAAGAAATAATTCTTCATAATCTTTCCTTTATCCTTCATTAATAGTAGAAATGAAAAAAACTATCCAAGATGTGTTAATTTATCACATTCAAGGAAGATGGGTTTTCAACTTCTATTAACATCTTCAATTATATACATGTACCATTTTTGATTGATTTTCCTGACTATTAGATATTTCTTATAACTTAGTTAAGGTCCTAGAATCCTTTTTTACAAATGATATTAATTTATAAATCAAATGACTTTGTTGTGATCATAAAACGTCGATTAACTAAAACTATTATCATTAATGTTTACTATAATTTTTCATCACAACTCTGAAAAACCAAAAAAAATTATAACCACTAAATCTTATATATGTTCACCAATAACATACGAATTCTATTTTGGAAAACCATTCTCATTATACGTGTTTGTCCTACATGATATAAGTTAAATGATCAAGAAAACCAAGGATGAAAATACTCCCAAACAATGAAATTGAATCTCTTTAGTCTTTAAAATTCCATGAATGAACCTAATATTGTTATAATATATAAATTATATATAAGGTAGGTTCTTAAAATATTAATTAAAGAACCTAATTTTTATTATTCCGGTCATTAGGATCAAGTGATGAACACCTTTAAACATAAGGTTGGGGTTTTCTACCCGAACCACCATTACTTTTCAGGTCCCTCTTTCTCATTATTAATCCAAAATAAATTCTTATTAATTAATATATACTCAACATATATTCTATTTTAATGTTTTATATATGTGTACCAACCATAATCCTTATTTCTTTTATGGATTGATACATGTTTTGAAAGGATATTTCCCAAAATGCTTCCCGATGTTCAAGCCTGATTCAAGAGAATTTCTCGAATTCTTACCTATTTTCAAGGGCACTCTATAATATTGTTTATAGAACATTATTTTCATAACCACACAAAATTTATTATGTGAAAACTACATTATTTCACTTATGGTTTTGTAGAAATATTGATCCAATAGAACTCTTCTATTCAATGTAAAAGATATTTTATTTCAAGAATTACTCAATGATTTAATAAGAGTAATTTTTTTCAGATTAAAATATATTTTTGAATGTTATATTTAATTGGGGATAATATGTTGTGATATAATATACCATATTGTATTGAATGGTTGATTATTAGTTTAACTATGTATGTTTTATCTTAAAAACATTCACCAATTTACTTTGAATGGTAAGTGTATATGCTTAATGTTCGGGCAATGTAATATAAATTTCATATATCAGTTTAAATATAAATGAATACTTTTTTATGGTTATCCATATTAATATGAAGAATTAACAAGACTTAGTATGTGTCGGGTGGGGCACACTATACCATGTCAGTTCATTAGTAGGTCTCATGAGACAAACAAGGTATTGGCTCATGGTTTTGAAATAATGGTTATTTATGGTCGTGGAATGAGGCCTTGACGGTATGGTTATGATGTCTCTCATTGTACATTCCATCATATTTAAACTATTAATTGATAGTTCATGTGGTAATTCGAAAATTAGAAAGAACATGATTATTTTTTATTATGGCATTATTTATTCATCTATTATACTCTCCACACTCCGTTAAATTATATTTTTAAAGGTATGTGTTTTTATTTATTCACCATGCCTAATGATTATGTTTATGATATCTTCCACCTTATTTATTACCCTTACTAATCATTTTAGCTCACCCATTTCTTATGTATCATTTGTACTAGGTTGCGAAGAAGTATTTTTGGAATGAACATTAGTGATAACCTATGATATATGGCTATTTTAAAATCATTTTTATGTTTTATTTCTATTCAAGATGTAATGTTGAAAATATAGATGTATTTTTTTATAATTCTACTAAAATACACAGTCCCTCAAGATTCATATTCCCTATTTATATTCCAATGTAATAAAATAAGGCACCATCTCTGGGCAACTGGGGTCATGACTTTACAGTTGGTATGAAAGGATGTTTAGTTGAAGACTTGGAAACTATATTTTGAAAATATATATTAGAGAACCAAACTCTAAGATAGTATTTGAGGATATGTATACAATAATATCATTGAAAATTGGTAATAAATTGATTATATGGATCTTTATACATAATAAATTTCAATCTAAATTCTATATGTGGATACGGTTCTGAAACAAATGTTCCTAGGAGTAAAAAATCGGACAAGGAGTTTTCAGATTGACCCAAGGGATTCTGATACACAATAATGGGCCTTACTGCACAAATGATTTAACACTCCCAGGTATATTATTAGGGTAATTCTCATTTTCATTACAAGTCATTTTGAATGATTTAAATATTAATTTTTCCTCACTGAAACTATGTTTATGAATATGGAATTTTCCCTGCATAAGATTCCAATTCATGATCAGTATTTTTCTATGTTGAGATTAAACATAATGATTCATAACCAATCAAGTATATTATATTGTTTTCAAATGAAACATAGTTTAAGTAGTGGAAACCACATGAACACATGTATCCCATGTACAGATTTCCCACCTATGATATGTAATGATGTTGCCTCTAGATCTACAATTGGTGATGAGAAACTTATAACTATACTGGGACAATTTACTCAGGTTATGAAAAATTACCATACCTATATGGAGAATCAAAATTCAAAACATGGAGGAGCTATGTTATATTACCTTATGAAATAATGTCCTCTATCATAAAATGGTACTACAAGCCCATTTGTAGCTGAACAACGGATAAGTTCCATAGAGAAGATATTTCAAACATTAGGATGTAACGAATGAGTGAATCTTGTCATGGAAGATTATAATATACTGGGAGATGCAGATTATTGGTGGTAGTTAATCTAAAACACAAATGTGGATGATGATATATAAGATATGTAATGTAGGTATATTAAATAAATTTTCCTAGAAAAAAAATCCATCATGAAAATCATGTAAATATGGAAAGGCAGTTTCTGAATATGACACAAAAAGAATATTAGTATGTTACAAAGTTTGAATCCATCATTAAAAGGCTGGGAAGGAATTCTAAAAAATACATACATAATCCATAAATTAAGAATGATCTAATATTTTATGGTTTAAAACAATTCCTCTTAAGGTCACTAGTCTCACAGAATTTGTAATTATATAAAAATATAGTCTCATGTGCTATCAAGACATTAAAATAATTTTCAATGTATTATGACTTTAAAGGAAATAAAGAGAAGAAGAGAGAATCTAGAAACACCATAAAAATAAATAATAAAATGGGAATGAAGGGAAGAGTTTACATTCTACCCAATAGTAATTTTGGGGAGAATCATTCTTAAACTTTCCTGAAGGGAAGGTGAGTCTGTAATAAGTATGGAGAAAAATTCCACCAATATAGTGAATGAAAGCGGATGAAAGAGACAAGAAATGTTGAATTTTGTAGTTGTAAAGAGAAGGTACATTATGCACCTGAATGTCCCTCGTTTTAGCGAAATTTTACCCAAATAATTCCAAGGGAGAAAGTCAAGGCTTATGTGGTAACAAATGTTGAGGTTGATGTTCCTAATGATGTGGCATTAGGTACATTAATCATTTACTATAAATTAGCATGTGCTTTATTTTTTTCCTTGATAATCACATTCTTTTATATATTCCACCTTTCCTAAGAAAATTAGAAATTGAAAATTTGATTTAATTATAGTTTTGTCAGTCATAACTTCTTGGGGTGTATCTTTGAATCATAGATGTGTCGATTAGTCTCCATCATGACATAAATCCCTTCTTTTATTGTTATGCATATCACCAAACCCAAGATTGACTTTGATATAATCCTTGGTATGAGTTTTATTTGAAGTTATAGTGCGAAGATCAATTGAAAGAAGATGGAAGTAACTATTTTTATGAATGGAGTTGGATCAAAAAAACATTATAGAAGAAACCTCACCTGTTGATATTTATCTAGATCCACCCCCAGTAGCTCTACTGAATTCAATTATTGGGGAGTAAGGGAAATAAATATTTATGGTTCAGTAGAGGAATGTTCAAATAAAGGACGTACCTATTTTACAAAAATATATTCATGTGTTTCTAGAGGATTTACTTGGTCATCCTCTAGTTCATGAATTTGAGCTGTCTATTGACTTAATTCTTGTTTCAAGGCCCATAACAAAGTCCTCTTAAAGCATGTCCAATTGGAAATTTGTAGAATTGAATAAAAAACTAGAGGAATTGATCGATAAAGGATTTATTCTACCTATAGATTCTCCATGGGCATCCCATAATCATTTCATTATGAGAAAAGATGGATCTATGAGGTTACGCACTGAATACATAGATATCAATTTTATAATAATAAAGAACAAGTATCGCCTACCATGAATTGATGATTTATTTCACCAAATTTATGGAGACAATCATTTTTTGATGATTTAACTTCAATATTGATATCAACAATTGTGTGTAAGGAAGTATTACATTATACATACATGATTTCGAACAATGTATGGGCATTACTAGTTTACGTTAATGCCTTTTGGACTGACTAATACACCCTCTATTTTCACAGATCTAATGAATTGAGATATCAAGGAATATCTTGATGACTATGTAGTGTTATTTATTGATGATATGATGGTATACTCCAAATAATATTAATATAATGAAAATCACATGAGCACTGTTAGGAAGAATCATATAAAAAATGAATTATATGGGTTGTTTAGAAAGTCTGAATTTTGGATTCAATCGGTTTCCATTCTTGGCGATATTGTATCTAAGGATGGAATATGTATTTATACTGCAAAGGAAATGGATGTGAATGAATTTACTACTCCAATGAACCTAACTCAGTTATGTAGTATTATGGTTTCAGCATGTTATAATCAAAATTTAGTTTAGATATTTTCCCATTTAGCAAACCCAATAACCTAACATAAAAATAATGGTGTATGGTAGTTTGTAAATTAGATGTGAATAATGTTTTGAGGAATTAAAGTAGAGATTAGTGAATTATATGATCCATACTATACCATCTTGGAATACAATATTTGTGATCTATATTGATGTATCAATAAATTAAAATTGTTTTTTCCTTATACAAAATGATAGAGTTATTGCCTATGCATATAGGAAGATAAAAATTCAAGAACAAAGCTATCCTACTCATGATCATTAGTTAGAAGTTGTTATCATTTATTTGATGATATGGATACAAAATCTCTTTGGAGAAAGATGTGTGATATATAAAATCATAAGTGCTTGAAATATGTCTACCCATAGAATGAACTCACCATGATCCAAATGTGATGTATTGAACTACTTTAGGATTATGATTTTTCTGTAAACTACCTCCAAAGAAAGAAAAATGAGGTACCGAATGCATTTAGGAGAAACGATCATGGAGTCCTATTAAATTGAGGATTGAAGGGGATACTCTATTTACAGATCCAGTACTTATGGATATAGGAATGATCATATAAGGTGAAACAACACTAATTTTTCATTTGGTTTCCTAAACATCTATATTGGAGAGGAATACAACTTCTCATTAGGATGATGAGAATATTTAAAATAATATTAAAGGTTTGAATGATGGGATGTTGGATGACTTCGTGTGGGAAGAGGATATTATGAAATTTCGGATGCGGCATTGTGTTTCAGCAATAACTGATCCAAAAAGGGAGTTATTTTACGATTCCCATAGTTCTAATTTCTCTATACGTACTAGTATCACTAATATGTATAGATATTTGAAATAACATTTATAGTGGGAAAACATAAAGTGGGAAAATTAATGATTTTATTTCATGATGTCTAGTCAATCAGCTTGTAAAGGTCGGACAACTATATCCAATAGGTTTCATCCAACCTCTATCTATTTCTACATGGAAATGGTATAACATCACCATTATGTTTTACACTATATTTCCCAAAACTCCAAGGAAGAATGATCCGATATTGGTAATTATTGATCGAATCACAGAATCTGCACATTTCCTTGCTATAAGGGATGATTTTTCAATAGAGTGCCTAGAATGAATCTAAATCAATGAATTTGTGAGACATAATGGATTAACACTCTCAATTTTGTCTAATCATGATCCACGATTTACAAAAAAGATCTATAAAATTCTTCAGTAAGATTTGGAAACTGAGCTTCGTTTGAGTACTGCTTATCACCCACAAACTAACGGGAAATACGAACAGACAATTCAAACTATAGAGGTCATGCTAATATCATGTTCACATGACTTTTAAGGTATGTGGGATCCATATTTACATTTAGTGGAATATTCCAAAAATAATATTTCCATTCACGTATTCAAATGGTACCATATAAGGATTTTATAAAAAGAGATGTTGTACACCAACTTGTTGGGGTGATTTTGGGGAAAAGAATCTTGTGGGCCTAGATATTGTGGAGGAAATGATAGTGAAGCTAAATACTATTAAATACCATATAAAAGTATCTAAATGAATAAAAAATAGCTATGTTGATAATCAAAGTAAAGATTTATAATATCAAGTGGGAGTTCATTTTTAAAAAAAGGTATCTCCATTGAAGGGTGTTAAAAGATTTTGAATTAAATGGAAACTGAGCCCCACACACGTATTCCATTTTTATATTATAGATAGAATTAGTGTTTTGGATTATTTTTTGGAAGTGACTCATATCCTTTCTAAGGAACACAATCTATTCCAAGCCTCATTATTGAGAATTTACATGTCAGACCAAATACAAGTCTTCAATTCTAAAAGTATGGAATTGGAACAAGACTTATCTAATTATGAAGAGAATATTTGGATTATGGACACTAAATAATAGTTGATGAGGAATAATACAACTCTATTGGAAAAGATACTTTTAAAAATCATAAAATTCATCTGGCAGCATGGGAGCTTAAGGAAATTATGATGAAGTCCCGCCCCAATTTTTTTATGACTTAACCTTCTGTGTATTTCAGGGTTCAAATTTTTGTGATGGAAGAATGTAACACCATAAGATATTGAAAGAAAATTTAATATTGATTACATGAAACACTAAGTCTTTAAAAAATACCACTTTATTATAACCTATATAGTAAACATAATTTTACCACCTCGGTGATTTGAATTTTCAGACCCTGACATACACAACCATGTTTTCTAAGATATTTAGAGTCTAATATGATCAACATACATTTTTGGTGAATAGTAAATTGACCCTTAAAAATTATAACATATCCTTATGAATAGTTATATGACCCTTATTATTAGTAACCACACAGATTAATGTATAAATAAAATTTAGAAACCTTATAAATAAAATTGACAATTTTTTAAATTTATAATTATGTGTTGATATTTTTATGATTAATATATATTTTATTGAAACTTTATATTAATAAATTTATTTAAATGAAAATATATTTTCTTAAAATGTATTATTAAATATCTAATTTTTGTAAAATAATTATGGACAATTTAATATGACCATAGTTAATTTTTGAAAGTATTATAAAATAAGTTTGAAATATAAATATGTATTTTTCATGTAAATAATGATTTTAATTAACAATTATATTTATATTATTTAGAAAATAACTTCAATAAAATGTATTATTATTTTTTAATTAAACATATTGAAAACTAGAATTGGTGAATTTTTGAGATTTTTCTAAAATAAATAAATTTTTTAATGAATAGTGAAATACAGTGATTTATCGTATATATACATCAACAATTAAATATTATATTACTAACATCATGGTAGATGTAAGAACCCTTGGTCAGAACTCACTTTCACGTATTACTACTTTTTTTCTAGAATCATCACTATTTCTTATCTTATGGAAAAATACCGTTCTAACGATTACAATATTAAGAAAACCCTCCTCTCCTCCACTATAGGAACAACTGACACTCCCATATTCTCTTTACTCCTCTAAATCCTCGTGCCCTATCTAAATTATACTCAAATATACCCCAATATCCCCACTCACATGCATCATCCCTTGGTCTTATTATGTGACCAAAACCACTCATAAAGAGGCTCTCAAGCAAGATTTCTTCAAGAGGTAAATTCATATTTTCATATATTTTATTTTAAGTTACTTTCTATTCTTTTTCATTACTCACTTCCTTTAATCCAAATGTTAAGATGACTCCAGTAACATACATTCTATATAATACTATAATGATAAAGTAATAATTCTTCATAATATCTCTTTTCCCCTTCTTTAATACTTGAAATGAAAACCCCATCCGAGATGTGGTAATGTATCACATTCAAGGATAAAGGGTTTTCAATTCTATTACGGCATTCAATTATGGTCAATAAGACAATTTTTTGGTTGAAATAGACTATAATATTTCTATTTTAACATATTTAAGTTTCTTAAATCTATTTCTGGAAATTATATTAATTTATAAATCAAAATGTGATTGTTGTGATAAAAAACAGCCCATTAACCAAAAAAATTCTATTTAATGTTTTATATAATGATTTATATTCCCAACCAATAACCAAAATTATTTTTCAATCATTTATATGCTTATTTTATCACTATAAACATGCACCTTCTATTATGAACATCAATTTTCATTCTATGTGTTTATCCACACATGAATATAATTAAACCGATCATGAAAACCAAGGAAGAAAATACTCCCAAACAATGAAAATGAATATCTTAACCCATAAAAAGGATATGAATGAACATAATAATATTATAAAAAATCAATTACATGTAGTGTATGTTCTGGATTTATTTATTTCTTAACCAAAATTTTATTATTCAAGTGATTAAGATCAATTGAGGAACACCTTAAGACTTTAGGTGAGGGTTTTGTACACGATCCTCCATTTTCTTTTGGATTACTATTTATCTTTATTAATCCCAAATAATTTTTTATTTTTTATTTTTTACACATGATGTATTAATTTTAAAAATTATTTATATGTGTACCAACCACAATCCTTCTTTTTTATGGATATATACATTTTTTTAAGGGATCATTCAAAACATTCTTCCAGAAATACAAGCCTGGTTTAAGGGATTTTCTCAAAATCATAACTACTTTCAAGGAATATATAATCTATTTTTAGATACAATTATGTTTATTAAACAACTCATTTTATTAAGATAAAACTATATTATATCACTTTATGTTTTATACCATGGTTTTTTCAAAAGAACTATTCATTTCAAATTAAAGGAGTTTTTATCTCATGAATTACTCAATGATTTTATAGGAGTAACATGTGTCTATTTCGACATTTTTATTGAATCACGTAAATAATTGGGACTAATATTTTGTGAAATCATCAAATATATTTTATTTAATGGTTTATTATTAGTTTGACTATGGATGTGCTTTCTTAAATCCATTCACAAATTAACTCTGAATGGTTAGTGTATAGGATTATTTTTTGGGGAATGATATTTACATTTCATATGTTAGTTTTAATATGAATTTATATGTTGTTTAGGATTATCCCATTAATATGAGGAATGATTTGGACCTTTTAAGTGTTTGGTGGGACCCTTTATAACCTCTCAGTTCATTAGTAGGTCACTTGATACAATCTTGGTCTTGACACGAGTCCTTAAGAAAATGGTTATTTATGGTATTGGAACGAGGCCTTGACGATATGTTTATGATGTCCCACACTATGAATTACCTGTACATATAATTATTAATTGATAGTTAAGTGTCCATTCAATGTGTATAATACCGATGATTATGATTTATTAATGTATTATTTTTTCAGATCTTATTCCTTCCATATCATGTTCAAGTTTATTTATAGTGAAATGTGTTTTTACATTTTCAACATGAATAATGTAAAAGATTATGATATATTTTGATATATTTCATACCCTTACTAAGAATTTGAGCTCACCCATTTCTTATGCTTTATTTTTTATAGGATTTGAAGATGTATTTTATAAATGAACTTTACTAGAAACCTAGGGGATATGGATGTTATCAAATGAATTTCTATGTTTTATTTTGTTTAAAGTTGTAGTTTTGATCATATGTATGTATTTGGTATAGAAATATAATAAACTACATAGTCCTTTGGAAAAAATATTACACGTTTATATGAAAATTTAATTAAATATGGCACATTCTCAGGGAAACTGGGGTCTTGTCCTTACATACATACTTTTATTTGAGGAATTTTTAATTTGAGAGGATACTCTATGAGACATTCTATAATATGGAAATAATAATTTCCTTGATGACATACCTTGATCAATTGGTATTTGGGTGAGGATTCCTCCCACAATTGCTTACACGTATTATGAAAGGGATACCTTGGCAGGGATATAGAAATGATATGGTTCTATAATGATCATTTAAACATAAATTAAATGTATTAGACACTAAGACACAATTTTTAAAAGTATTATTTATATATTATAATTTAATTCAATATTTCACCAAAATAATATTTTGTTTTCTTAGATGGGATTAATTTATTTTTTAAATATTGATGGATATAGTGGAAAATAAATACCAATTTATAATATGTTATTTATTTTGAGGGATATTGTGTCAAATTATATGCTATTATTATGTCTAGGTTTTCAATCCACAGTTATGTTACATAATTAACATTAGGTTAAAGAAGGTAATAAAATTTAGCCTTGGTAGCAATGGGGGTTTAATGAAATTATGTATTACATTGTATTTTAAATAAATTCATGACATACTTCCATGGTGCAGTTCTTCCGGGTTTGAGGATGAGATTCCAATGCATGATTAGTTTATTATCAACCATGATTCCTACTTTAATGATGAAGATTATTAAAAAATGAATTAATCCACCTTAATATTATTGAATATCCATCTAGTAATACCATGTTTTTAATATTATGACAACTATTATGTTATTTATTAGGAAACATATACCTATATCTGGACTACTATGATCAAGATAACTTGAAAATAATTTTGACATGCAATGTACCTGATTTTTTTGACTTCAATAGTATCACATGATTCATTTCCCTTAATATGAAATTCTTACTAGGATTAACTTCCCATGAGTATTTTAATATGTGATGAAAAGTTTTTATGCTCATTTTAAGGGCATTCTGTGCGGTGCTAAGTAAGTAACCTTTTGAAATATTTAGTGGCACTCGATAACTAGTTAATGTATGTTTTGTTATACTCAAGTTTCCATGTTACACCTATGTATATGATATTTTTTTTATTATATGATTTTTACAGGTGCTTATATTAGACCACACATGCACCAATATATGTAGGATTTTATTTTCACACCATGGGTTGTGGCCTACAATGCTATACTCCCACTATAAACAAATAACCTATTACATGACTATAACTCATCGTCATAGGTATCAATAAGTTCAATGGTCCAACACTTATGAGTCAGCTACTTGATCATGGTTTGTGTAAACAAATGGGACCGGGTTGGGACACTAGTCCCTAATTTTTATATTTTCTACCATTTAAAATATTTCATACTATTTTTCATATGTCTGGTCTATTGGAAACTGTAATTTTTTTTCTCATAAATAACATTATAGTTTATATTATATTATTATAACATGTGTGGGTTTCCTTACTTATGGATGTAGAATATCTATAATGTAATATTATGTTATTGAAATACTTTTTCATTTTATATTTATTTTAAATATATTTAGGCATCATTAGTACTCGTTATAATCTCCGAAAATGAAACATCAACCATATATACTGGTCGAAAGCCATTGGCATATTGGAAGGAATGATTTAGGTTTTTTCCATCACTAGTTTGGTCATGAATGTGTGAGCCATTTCCAACCATAGATCTTATATCAACCTATAGAGTATACATTTTATTGAATATTTTTTCACATGTAGTGGTTCTAGAAGACTATTATAATCATGGAAGTGTCCATAGTGATATCGAGGCTCTAATATAATATGTTAGTGATGATGCTATACTATATAATGGTGTGTGGAGACGTTTTGGTAGACCATTATGAGGAAACATTAATAGAGCTTATTTACTAGGGGTAAGTCCTCATGGAAATCAGTTAGTTAGAGGCCTAGGTAGAGGCATTGTCCATTTATTTCTATATATTTTTTATAAGTCTCTTTCTAGTTTGGATAAGATGACATATACAATTTTAGGCATTATATGAGTATCATATACACTAGAATATAGTAAAATTTGTATGCATGTTTCATACTAATTAATTACAAAAAATATGGATAGAATTATATGGGGGGATGTGAGTTGTTGTATGGAATGATGTCTATAAATATACCTGCACGAGTGATATTCCTGAGTAATTTGACTAGATTATGATGAGTTATCAAGACTAGTTACTATAAAAATTAATGTTATTTCATTATATTTAAGATGACTTGTTTGGGGATAATCATTACAAAAGATTGTTTGACCAATTATTGATTTGAAATAAGTACCATCATTTATGGGTATCTTAAAAATTAGTTAAGGGTGGATATTAGACCTATTTCAAATATTGGGATTTTTACGAAGGATATTTTAGACCCGATCTTTGATAACTAGTGGTGTTGTTTACCCACTCTATCAGTCTTTCAATGGGATATCGGAAGAATTGATAGTTGGTCATTCCTCAAGTGGTTTATCTATTCATGTATTTCCTTCCTCATGAATTCATGATCCTTCCACCCAAGAGAGTGGTTCATTTTATAATTTATCTTGTATAATTTATCGATCTAATATAAATAGTAAGAACTGATCCTTATTACATTACATAATATTATATTTATGTCACAAACTCACTTCCTTTCATATTTAGGATCTTTCCAAGTTTAGTGTTTCAGAGATTTGGTACGTAAATACATACATAACATTCCACATCAATATACTATGGATACCAATAATATAGTGTCTATTTCATCCAAAATATAATACATTTCAAATAAAACTTTATTTATTTGAAAAATATTCATAACAATTAACTTGACTTCCTTATTTGTCTTACCCATCCTTTTAACTTGTGAAAATCATTTAAATACATCAATGAGAAAAAAAACAGTAAAGGTTAAATAAATAAACAATGAAAACATAATTCCTTGAATACATGTTATATATGAAATCATTTTAAAAAAATTCATACTTGTCACCCTTATAAAATGACATTGTGAAACATAATACTTCCAGGAGATTTCAAAAAAACATATAGTACATAAATAAAACCATAAAAGTAACTTGGGGAATTAGTTACATATATTGTAACTCTCCTGGCTACCTTATGATTTGTAACCCTCATATATACCTTAAAATATAACCAGCATGGCAACATTATGTTGTAAACTTCACAGCAACACATGGAGTAACCATATAGAAGAACTCCAACATATACATACCCAATGTATTATAGGGAGATATAGTTACAACAATTAATCATAAAAAATCCAATGAAATATAAAATAATAATCAAATAATAAAACTATCATAAAAACATTCAGGTTGAATTTTTAAAACTAGAAGTTTAGATGTTGATTTTATAAGAAAAGTAACATAAAAAGAACATTTAACTGATTATATAATCAACTTAACTAATTTTATATGTTTATAAACTGTTAATAAACATAATATAAACAAAACTAAACCACAAAAATTAACTTAAAACCACAAAATTAATGAATTAGAAGGTTAACCCAGAGAATGGACGCTTGGTTAATAATTACCTTACCTCAGGTTCTTCTTGCCTCAAAATTGTTTAAAACTCCATTATAATCTTTAAAATTGTATTATTAATATCAAAAAAACATATTTATGTTTATAAGACCATATATTTCCATTTTGATAACATAATTGCACCCATTAATTATTAGTATTTTGTTCCGTCTATGGTTTTGTGTGCATTTTTTACATGATTTCTATGACCAGGTTGTATTTGATTTTCTATTCATATAGAAATGAAATTCCATAAATTGAATTAGATGGTATTAATGTGTTTCTCAACAATATAATGATACCATAAATCATTATTTCATCATATATAATGATTAGTCGTTACATAAATACTTAATGATATTGTTTTAGATCATTTTTTGTGGTTCCTCAATTATCAAGAACGTATTTTATTATATTATTTAATTTCAGGAATATCAGTTCATTATAGAACATAAAATAGGATACATAATACATATTAAATTATATTTAAACTATTTAAATGGGATTATGATAAGCTTTAAATGAATTAATTTAAATTGAAAAAACGACGTCCACAATTTTTGTAAAATGACACATCAAAAACGTTGTTTTTATATTATGGGGAGTAGAGGAAGAAAAGAGAAGAAATTTTTTACATAAACATTATAAGACAAGGAATATATAAGAATCTAGTGATTTCATACCTTCTGGTTTATGGGAGTGTAATAGAGTATAATAAAAGAATGAATTGAAAATAAAACACATGAAAATGGGAGAGGATTCTTACAACATTATCTCTTCTACTTTAGATCCTCCTTAAGGCCTTTGGTTTCGGTCTTTTGGTGAGAATAAAAGGTATTGGATGTGGCGAAGAGCCTTGGGGGTTATAATTTATAACATTTATATTAATCATGTCTTGAGATGTGTGAGAGGAAGAGGGGAATGAGGGTCGTATTTATAGTATTAAAGAGGAGGAATTTTACATTATTTTAATCATTATTTTAATATTTTTTCTCAAAACTAATAATAATATTGATTAATATAAAAGAAAATAGAAATAATTGCTTGTGAGTTAGAAAGAAGTTGGCTTACAACTATCTTGCATCACCTATGATGTAGTAAAACATGTATTTATCCATTATTAAAGTTTATCTTGTATTACTGTTCATAAAAAAAGTCATCAATTTCCAAACAATCTCAATAATTTCTCCTAAACCTTTTATTGACATGTAAAATTCAAAAATTAAATCCAATTTTTGAAAAATAATTTTCTAAATATTATTAATTTAATTTATTAATAAAATCATACTTTATTTAAAAATTAACAATTTTAAAACTATAACACATTTTTTACCTCCTTGAAAAATTAATAAATATGTCATTATCTTCACTCTATATGAAAATAAAATAATATTACAATTTACAATAAAATAATGTAATATTAATATTTTTATTACTATTTATAACGATGTGTTACAATTCACTAAAAATCATGTTGTTTCCATTAGACTACAAATGAATTACTGATCAAAACAATGCAAGACTATTTTTAGAAATTCAAATCATAAAAGTGGAAAAAATATGTTTAAATGATACTTATAAATATCTACATAAAAATAATTTCATGAATTATAATTTATTATTAAAATATTGGGTTCTTATATTATCCAAAAATTATTGAAATTGCATTCTCACTATTTTATTTAATTATTAAATAAGTGAGGTACCCTTTCCCAAATAGAATTTTTAGACTCCCATGTTTCTACTTCAACCATGTGGTTTTTCCATAAAACCTTCACATGGTGGATTGCCTTATTCTGAAATACTTCCCATCGATTAGAAATCTGACCTAATTACTCTTTATAAAAAAGATTCTATTCCAGCTGAACTACTTCTGGGAACAAAAGATGAGATGAATCTGGAACATACGTTCTCAATAATTAAAAAATGAACAATATTGTCTACCTGAGAAAAACATAGAATAAATGCTACTCGGTGTCAGTTGTTCCAAATTTCTCCAAGATTTCATAAGGATCAATGAATTAGGGACTTTTCATTCCTTTCTCACAAAAATGCATAACACTTTTCCTTGTTGATATTATAAAAAAACAAGATCAACTACCTCAAAAGAAAATTCTTTCCTTTTATTGTCTTCATAATTTTTGAATATTCTATGAGTTTTCATTATGCATTATGATATCATATTTACTTTCTAATCCACTCCCTCTAATAATTTTACCCCATAAACTTTGTTTCCACGAATTCATCCCAAAAATATTGAATTCAACACCGTTTCCCAAAGTATGCCTCAAAATTTCCCATCTTTATAATAGATTGAAAGCTGTTATTATAAAAAAACTAAACTAAATAAAGATGATGATCCCGACTTCCATAGTTGTCCATTGGACAATATTAATGAAAATCTTATCAAGTATGAATCGTTCGTTCTGACTACCCATCTTATTGAGGAAGGAAATCTATAATAAAACTTAATTCTTTTCCCAACATAATTTGAAGTCCCTTCCAAAAATTAGTAGTGAACCTGGGATCCTAGTCAGATATAAGGGAAATAGAGACACCTTGTAACCTGAAAATCTCTTTGTAGTGTATTAAATATATTTTATCCAACGACATGTTCACTCGAATAGAATTAAAATGTGTAGATTGAGTCGGCCGATCAACAATAAACCAAATTTTATTATTTTCTTAAGACGTATTTGGTATCCCCATAACAATTTCCATGGATATATTCTACAATTAACACTCTAGAATTGTAAAATGGCGATGTATCACCACAATGAAGCATTACTTTAGATGAATAACTCACTATTTCTAGAAGGCAAGGCCAAAACTAGAGAATTCACCATTCTTATCTTTAGTTCATGAAAACAAACAGAACATTCTTACATAGAAAAATAATTAACCACTTTTCATGTTAATGTGGCCAAATTTATTAGATAACAGTGAAAATTTTTTAGAAACATTCTGTAATAAACTACTAATACAAGAAAACTACGAATCTCGGTAACATTTGTTGGTCATGGCCATTCATAAACCACTTATTTTGGTATGATCAACTATTATTCCAACCTTATTTACAATTTTCTGATGAACAGAAAATTTTTGTAACAAAAAATCACAATTTTTGAAGATTCCATACAGTTTCATTTTCATTATTGATTTCAAAAAAACTATTATATATTTTTCATGCCCCTGATTACCCTTATAAAATTCCATAATGTTAGTAATAAACATAACCATAGTCTTATCAAAGAACTCCTGAAATATTATATTTATAATATCCTTGAATATGAAGAAAGTTGGCATGAACTGGTCTCCCAGTTCATGTCAAAGGAATTTATTAAAAAAAAGGGGTTACATGGTAATCTCGAGGTGTAATGCACTTACACCCTCTGAATGTTAATGAAACAGACAAAAAATACATTGAAAACAAAAGATAAATGTAGAGAAACAGCCCTGTTGATGTCCTCAAGCTATCAGCCCTGCTAAGAAAAATTTCAGTCCTGCTGCATGTATGTGAAGAGTCCGTGAAAATAGGCATGAGATTCTGATTCTAACGGAAGCAGCAGCTCTGTATTCCTTTTCAAGATCCTTCATCAAACCGGTCATCCAAACATCTCAGTCCAGCTTGCATAAAGCATGCAACTGATTTTCCATGAGACACCTCTCGAGACACAGCAAATCAGAAATATCAGAATGGTTCTGCATAGATACAAAAAAGGCCATCCAAACATAATAGAGCACAGAGAGTATATAGGCGGCTGAAAAATAGAAATGCCCACACAGTAATGAAAGATCAGCTCAGAAGAACAAAATTCATTGATCCAGACAACATACGGTCACGATATTGAAGCACATTTTTAAGAGCATATCTGAAAAGCATTAAACTTCAAACAGAATCTCAGAAGCATCAAGAACAGAGAATAAGAATTTATCATATAAAGAGCTTGGTTAAAAACCCAAAAACTAGGCAAGATCAAAAGCTGCGGGCCCAAGTAGAGAACATACATAAGTCAGAAAATTTAATGAGTATCCTCATCAGAATAATGTTGAAGCTTTTGAAGTCAAATCCTTTTGCAATTCCAAATGAGAACCCAGTCCTGATCTACCTCATCTATAAGGGATAAAAGCCTGTTCTGGCCAGCAATGCATAACCAGAAGGTTTTCCAAACCGTCCATCAAACATATCAGAATGCAGCTCAAAGTAAATGACAAACATAAAATGAGAAATCCAGAATCCAGGTTACAGCAAGATGCATCATATCAGAATCCGGACAAAGAGCAGCACAAAATCAGAATCATAGACAAAATCCATCAAGATGCTGGAGCATTCAGAGATAGATTGTAAATCAAGGGGTAAACTCAGATAAAGAGAGATTAAGGAGATCTTTTAAACCCCTTCTTTATTTTTTCTGTGAAGATGTTTTTCTTAATGGTAAGGTATGTGTCCTTTGAAATTTCTCCTTTTCTAAAAGTCTGATAGAGGATAGTGTCACGAAGCTTCTCCGAAGATTCAGGTTCCTGATATCAAGATACATCATGTTTAACAATCTCTTCATTCTGTTGTTGGTCCTTCACCTATTGGGATATGTCAATCTCTTTATGTGACATGTCAACAATGAGTTCAACTTGATTAGTTTCTGCATTTTCCTGAAGATGAGAACGTGTAACAATGGTTCTCTCTATCTGTGAGTAGTCTCTACGTTTTCTAGTTTTCCTGGGGTTTAGTGTGATGAAACCATCATCATCCACTAGAGGCTTTTTACCTTTCCATGCCATGTATCTCAAATAATCTTCCTCAATTTTTCTATGTTGATCCTCCACTTCAATTGAAGTGTCACTAGATATTGAATTCTCCTGATCATTTCCATTGGTCTCCGTGGGATCCAGACATTTATTCTGCTCCCCATTGAGCATGGTTGGATGGGTGCACTCAGACCTTTCTTCTTGGGCATGTTCTTGCCGTTTGGTAAATCCATGAGTGGAATTATCAGTGACAGCAAGAACCTCATTGACAAAGTCTGATAATTGATTTCTAGGCTTTTGAATATTCTAACCCCCTTTAACCACATCATTCCTTTATTTGATAAAACAATCCGAGGGTCTATCCACAGCCTTGGGTTTTTCTTTAACTTTTTCAATCCACATTGAAATCAAATTTTTAGAGCAATTATTAGACTTTACACAACTGGTAGAATTGTGCCCAAGTCTGAAACACAAATGACAATAATCCGGGACTCTTTCATAAACCACCTCTTTTAAAAACCCAATGTCTCCACTTTGTATCCATATAGCCGATGGAATTTGCTGGGAGACATCTATTTCAATAAATAATCTAGCTATAGAGGGCCTTGAGAGTGCCTTTGTGGCATAATCAAGCCTCAGCGGGGAACCAATAAGCGAAGCAATGGAAAACATTGCATTTTTCTTAAATAAGTGTAGTGGTAATTTAGGAAATCCTACCCATAATGGCACAATCGGAGACTCAGAATGAGGATCAAAGTCTGGAGTCCATTTAAGAATTCTCATTTGGCATCCCCTAAAAGACCATACCCATTTTTCCTAGAGTCGGTAATAGTTCTCAACTGAGTCAAATCGAAGCACGATATGCATGTGGTTGAGGAGACCTAATTGAAAACCCATAAAGCCGATGGCTTCTAAATCAGAGAGAATAAATTTCAAGGACGGCCTTCTATTCTGAAATCTCCTAACCAGAACAAACCAGAGATCCGAGGATAGAAAACATACCTCATCGGTTGAGAGGTCTATTGTGAGTTGACCGCGGTGTCGAAAGGTCTTAGGGTTGATCTGAAAATTCTGGACCGCATCAACATGATCATTTGTGTCTTCGAACGATTTCCTCACAAGCACTTCAGCGAAGGTATGAGGATCTGCGTTAGGGTTAGCATTGCGCGGAGTGTTCATTCCTGGTTCGCGACGGGTCTCCATCATCCATATCCTTGAATATAGTAAGTGAATTAGTTAACCCAAATAGTATAACAACATATTCATAATTTCCATACCTAGTATAAAAAGAAGTTTTCTCATTGTCACCCTCCATCACATCTAGGAGATGATATCCAGATCTCATGTCAATCTTGGAAAAGTAATGATCTCCATTGAGTTGATCAAACAAGTCATTGATATTAGGAAGAGGATAAATGTTATTAATAGTGATGTTATTTAATACTATATAATCAATGCAAAGTCTTATAGAACCATATTTTTTTTTAAACAAAAAAAGAGTAGCACCCAATGGTGAAGTGCAAATATGAATGAAGCCATTAGCAGGAATATCCAACAACTGATTTTTCACCTATAAATGTTCTATTTGAGTCATTAAGTTAGTGGGTTTGGAAAATATCTTAGCATTATGAACCAAGTCAATTTTGAATTAAACTTCTAGATAAGGTGTAAGATCAGGTAACTCGTCATGAATGGCATCAAGATATTCATTAACATTGGAACGTCATTAATCCAAATAGTTCCCTAGTATTCAATAATCTGAGAAAGATAACATTCATTTCCATATTTCAACAAGTCTCTCAACTTCCTAAAATGTTATCAATTGTATTGGTTCATTCTTGTATACAAAAAAAACTATTTTTGAAAAACAACTTATTTAGCTCTATAATCAATATTAGCATGATTAATGAAAATAGAACCATCCACAGAATGATATCAAACTCTACTAAGATAAATTCAAAATTTTATGCAAGAAAATTAATTCCACAAACTATATAAAAATATTATTATAATTCATATATTCTATAATATGTTCCCTATATATTTTAACAATATATTTTTGTCTCATTTTTTAGGTGATATTTCCAATTTACTAAAAAATTCCTAAAAAATAAAGGATTGTGTAAACCCCATATCAAACAAAACAATAGAAAAATTTTGAGTAAACAAATAAGGTACCAGATACCATTTTGTTAGATGTAACGACATCTATTGATGCATTTTCAATGCATCTCACAACACATTTATGGTTATATTCTGGCTTCTTTTCATCATTAAGATCTATCTTTGGCTATGCATTTTTTAAATGACCCATCACATACATTTTAAAGGGTTCTCAATATGATTATAAAGACTAGTATTAGGATCAATTTCAATTGAATAATGGAACATATTTCCAAAAATTCCACATCAAAATCACTTCCCAGTTTTGGTAAGGCATTCCCTAGGATGCTTTTTTCCACACATTACACAAACTGGAAGCTGGACATTCTAACAATGAAATTTCAATGATTGATTCTTACCCATCACATTCCATCTAAACCCCTTATTCTCATTATTTATAAATTTACTGTGATCATTATAAATCTTCATTTATACCATCTCAACATATCATAAATGTTTCTTATAACTTTTAAATTCATGGGAGGCCAATTCCCTTGATACATTGGCTTTAATACTGATTAAATACAGTCGATTTTTATATCAAGATCTATAATAAGATTTGGAGCATACCATTCCAGTCTGTTTAAGTTATCTTCTTACACAGAATCTGAATCTTCCCATTTTTTTCACATAAGGAATTTACTCTCTATTGTATGTCACACCACATTAGTAAAATATTTTTCATGTCAATGACTTTTAAATTCATCCTAATCTATGGAATAAATATTCTAAATTTCTCTGATATTCTGGACCATTGACCACAACTTCTCGGCTTCACCATCAAAATGAGAAATGGAAATAATTTACATTTTATTATTTTAACATCCCATAACATCAAATATCTTTTTGAGGTCCTTAATCCATTCTTCAGCAACTAATGGATCAGAAGATAATTTGATAGAAGGAGGGTGTTGTTTCATAGAATGTTCCACAATCATCATATTCTTATGTGGTACCTCTAGTTGTAATCATACATGTTTTTCACCACCATTTATTTCCTAAGTTAGCTGAGCCTTTACTATCACACACTTCTCAGTTTCAATCCGTAAAATTCTAGGTTGCTGATTTAAAATAATATCATTATTTCGGTGCATCTGTACTTCATCTAACATGTTTCTTCTACAGAAAACCATTCTTAAGAAACAAATCATAGTCAAAAAAACATGTTAATATTTAAATTATATATCAATTAAAATTAAACGTAGTATAAAAATAATTTATGGCATTCAAAAAACATCATCCTAACCAATAAATGTATCAAAACCATCCTTTGATACCAACTATAAGGACCCAGTCTTATTACATTACATAATCTTGAATTTTAGTCAATAACTCTCTTCCTTTCATGTTGAGGATCATTTAAATTTTACATTTTTAGAGATTTTTTATATAAATAAATACATAAAAGTCAACATCAATACAGTGTTGATACAAAAAAAATCATATCCATTTCTTTAAAAATATAAAATATGTCATATAAAACAAGATTTTTCTAACAACTATTGATAACATTTAACATGGATTTTTTACTTGTCTTACACATCCATATAACCTATAAAATTCTTTTAAAAACATCTTATGACTTCAAAAAGCATATTAATCGATAAATAAAGAATGAAAGAAAAAATTAATCCATGGATACTAGTAATATATGAAAACATTTTCAAGAAATACATACTTGTCACCCATATAAACTGACTTTTTGAAACATGAGATTTCTAACATATTTCCACAAAACATATCATACATAAAAAACCCATTATTTTATCATGGGTAATTAATTAATTATATTATAACCTTTTGGATACCTTATGATTTTCAACCCTCAAGGCTACCTTACAATGTAACCATAACAGCTACCATATGGTGTAACCATCATAGCATCACATGTAGTAACCATACGACCGACCTCTAACATACACATACCCAATGCATTTGAGGGAGATATATGTCACACCCTTAATCATAAAAAATTATCAATAACCATAAAATAATCATCAAACAAGAATAATTCCATAAAAACATTCACATTGTGTTTTGTAAATCTAAAGTTTAAATGAGGTTTTTATAAGAAAAGTCACTTATAAATAACAAATAATTGATTATGGAATCAATTGAGTGAAAGGAATATGTTTATACGCAATAAATACATATACTATAACATATCAAAAAAAATGAATCTAAAAAAATATCTTAAACCCCCGCAATTAATGAAGAAGATGGTTAACCCAATGATTGAAAATTGGGCTATGAATTCCTTTTCCTCTGGATCTTTATAATTTAAATTTGTTTAAACCTCCTTTATAATGGTTAATTGAGTGTTATTAATATCTTAAATAATCATATTTATGTGTATAACACCTTATACAATCATTTCATGACATCATTTCGGTCTTTAATTATTAGTATTGTGTTCCTTCCATTATTTTGGGTGCATTATTTACATGGTTTCCATCATGAGTTTTATTTGATTTTATTGTCATATGAAAACAAAATTGCATAATTTGAATGAAGTAGTACTCATATGTTCCAAAAATATATTATGTTACCATAAATCAATTTTTTATCATATATGATGATGAATCATTAGAAAAAAAATTAATGATAACTTTTTAGATCAATTTTTGGTGGTTCATCGAAAATCATGAATTTGTTTCAGTATATAATTTAATATCATGGATATGAGTTCATTGCAGAACAAAAAATGGGTTTTATAATACAAATTAAATTAGGTTTCAACCATTAAAAGGGGTTTATGATCTACTTTTAAGGATGTGATGGAAATTTCATACACATCACCCAATGTTTTTGTAAAACGACACATCACGAACGATGTATTTATAATAGGGAGGATGAGAGGAAGAAACATGATAAAAATTTTTAAATGATCATGATAAAACACCGAATACATAAGATTATTTATATTTCATACTTTATGGATGAAGGTAGAGTAAGAGAGTGTAAGAAAAGAAAATAATTGATAAGAAAACATAAGAAAAGATGAAGAGGATTCTTATATCATGATGTTCTCTCCTTGAGATTCTCTTTAAGGCCTCTGGTTTTGGAAATTTGGTAATACCATTAGTTATTTGATGTGGGAAATATCTATGAAGATTTGATTTGGAAGAACCTTTACAATGTTCATGTCTTGAGAGATATGATAGGAATAGGCGAATGAGGGTGGAATTTATAGTGGTGGAGAAGATGGATTTTACAATATTTTAATATTTATTTTCTTATTTTCTTCTCATGACAATAAATTGTATTGAATAATGTGGCCCCAAATAGTAATAATTGAATGTGATTTTGAATCATGTGGGATTACATCAGCCTTGCATCACCTATGATGTTGTAAAACATTTATTTAGCATTTATCATATTTAACTATTCATTAAAAATTCAAAAATTTTGGTAAAACAACAAAAATTAATCCTAACAATTTTTTGACGTGAAAAACTCCAAAATGAATTGAATATATTTTTTATTTTTTTCTAAATATTATTAATTTAATTTTTAAATAAAATCATACTTTCTTAAAAAAATGAACAATTTTAAAACTATAAATCATTTTTTTATCAACTTAAAAAATTATTCAATATGTTATTTTCATAAATCCATAAGAAAATAAAATAATAATACGAATTACTATTATTTAAGGTCATATTACTATTCATATGGTATTTTACTATTCACCGATAATCATGTTGGTTCCATCAGACTCCAAATAACTTATTAATCACCACTTAAGATGATAATTTTTTGAAATTCAATTCATAGAAATGGAAAAATTATGTTTAATGGCCAGTTATAAATATCTACTTAAAAAAGTATCATTCATTTCAATTTATTTTAAAAAACATTAGGTGTTACATAAATGTTTCCATATATTATGGTTACATCTAAGCTTTGAGAGTTAAAATTACATCAAGATAATTTTAATCCTTAGGGATTTATTCTCCATTTCAAAGCCCCTATGGTGCTCCTATTTTCTGTCAAAATGTGATTCTTTCATTTAGTTCATATATGGATTTCCAGATGTTAAACCGACTAATAGTGAAGAATAAATATCTTATTCTATAAATATATGATCTATTCGACTAGATGTGAGGGTCTAAGTGGTTCCCCAATATTGATTTTAGATTGTGCTATCATTTATTGTGAGTGAGGACATCTGATATTCCTTGAAGTATCTTAAGTATTGTGCACGGTATATATGTATATCATTGGATGTTGTTTAGATAAACTAAAATTCTAGTTACTCTTATATCATTTTTGAATTGATATTATCATATATATTTGGATTCTTTGGTAGTTATATTTCTTGATGAAATTATTGTATACTCCAAGCCAATGAAGGATTAAGATCCCCTAAGGAGAGTGTTTTGGGAATATAGTGGGAGTATCAACATTATAGAAAAAATGCACATTATTATTTCTTAATAAGTGATGTTTTATTCATTGTGAATGTGATATGTGAGACATAAATATCAATGTAACCTTATTGTTTTTATGATTTTATTTCCTTTCATTGAAATAATAATTTTTTTTGAGATTCAGTGTATTGTAAATTAGGAGGGTTAAAATATGAGGTTTATCTATGTCTTTCCCTAAAGTTTAGTTCCAACTATAACCCTAGATAATATGAGGAAATGTTTATTGTAGTTTTATTATTATGATCGATATTTTCAAGAGTTTAATATTAGTATGAAATCTTTATCAAAATTTACCTATAAAAATTAAGGAAAAGACTATTTCCTTTATTATGATACACCAGTTATAGTTTACATAGAAGTAAAATTGTAGGATATTCAATGTAACTATATAAGATTTATGTAGTCATTTCATGATATTGAACTAATAAGGCTTTGGATATTCAATGTATTATCAACATACAAAGTTCCAAAGGGAGGTTTATATTAGTCTTTCCCTATATGTTAGTTCCAATTATAACCCTAGATAAGAAGTGGAAATAATTCATGTGGTTTGATTATTGTTATATCAACATTAAAGTGATTAAAATTAAAATGTGATTGGCATCAATATTTGATGACTGAAAATTAACGTTTTTATTTCGAAACCACTTTTAAAGAAAATTTGGGATACTGCACAAGAACCACATACGAGACATCCTACCAAAGGGGATCCAATAGAGCAGACATGAGTTAGAAAAAACCCATATATCACCTTTATGGTTGAGTGTGAACCACAAGTTGAACAAAAACATTATACTTAAACATACTTTCTAATTAATCATGTTCTATCTAAGAATTATGACTAGAATCCTTGGACAAGAGACCAGATTAGCGGCTGACGGAGTGAGTGTGCATCCTACCTTGATTTCCTGCGACATCATGTATGCTAATGACCTATGAGGAATCATCGAGATTGAAGAGCTATCTTTCCCTCAAACATATTTTGGTATTTATTTTTGTTTTATTGATGTCCCCTAGTATATCAAACTTTTTTTGGATGGCCACTGACGAATCCAATCCATATTGAATCCTCATAACAACAATCAGACCATCCTTAGGAAATTGAGTCATAAATACATCCACCACTTATTTCCTAGCCGAACCGACAACAAGAATGACACACCCTTTGGCTCCATCGACTACTGGGATAATTTTTAGTGTTGGTTAATTCATTCTCCAATTAGGTGCCACCATAAAACCATGAAATATATTCTCATAGGATGGGTTGGTACATCTAGAAACCACCGAAGTGATTCCCTTACCTTTATTGTCTCCCCATGGGTTGATCACCTTCTACAAAAAAGGAGGTTCATGAGTGGAAGAACCTGGCAGGTCAGATCAGATGAGTAGGGTATGACAATGATTTAAGTGGTTGGATCCCATTGGACTCCCGAAAGGGGGTTATGACCACCTGATGGAGATCTTGGACTAATCCCAGCAGCATAATAATGCATTCTGACTACAACCTGATAGATTGTG
Organism: Viscum album; assembly: GCA_963277665.1. Lineage (NCBI taxonomy): Eukaryota > Viridiplantae > Streptophyta > Magnoliopsida > Santalales > Viscaceae > Viscum > Viscum album. The sequence goes on along the minus strand of OY728153.1, from coordinate 1,136,094,194 downwards.
GGAGCAAGGGTGTCATTAAGAAGAGCCGAAGATCCCTTGTGACCTCCCCTCCCACATCGAGAATAGAAATAATCCTAATGACCTTGTTGACAACAAATAAAACAAAAAATAATATTTTCCTCATAATGAATGCATTGCCAAAAACCAAATGATCCTTCCACCTGAAGAGGAACACTATTTGGGAGAGCCACTGATAACCCCATCTCAACACTATGCTGAGCGAAGACGATTTTCATTATGCGAAGAGTATCATAATAAATTAGGAGAAAACAACAGATCATGTAACAAATACCTTTGAGGACGACTAGGTTATGAAAGGGGGATAGAAGAAGAGGAAATCAAATCCACACCACTGCACTGTGAAAATCACAACCTCAATCGATGTCGACTATTAAATGACACATAAAGAACTATGTATTATCACACAATCATGACTCTGATGACTAGTCTTGGGAAAAATCATCATAAAAATGGTTGATGGTCAGATGACATTAATCTGAAGTTCCCACTTCTGCTTGGGAAAAATGTTCCCACATTGAGTTGATGAAATCCTCAAACAACTCCTGTGAAGGTCTATCTCCACCAAATCTAGACACAGGGGTCCTAGAGTGAATGTTTATTTGAAATGTGGAGCAATATTGATGAGACACAACATAGGGAACAATTTTTTCAATGGTCTATTTTATTTGATTTATGGAATATTTTTCATATTGTGAGACCATGGGAACTGTAATTTTATTTTTTTCCTCCTAAAAATGAGTTTTACTCATGTTTTCATATTACATGTTGGCTGTTTTACTTAATTTTGGTATATAACAATAATACTACATTATGTCACTATTTTAATTTGACATTTTATATTTTCTTATTCTGTTTTTATGTATATATAAAAAATTATATAGTCTCCCAATATGAAACATTAAACATTTTCCTAGTTTTAATCCTCTTGTATAAATGGAGGTGCGCCAAATGTATGTTTTTTCATAGGTTTTTTCATGGTGTAGGTGAATTAGGATAACTGATATTAAAAATTTCATCTATAAATTTTAAAAACAAAGTAAAAATAAAATTATTTCTTTTCCAAAAATTAAATAAACCTTAATACACATGTCTAAAATTATTTTTATACCTTAAAATATTAACCATATCACCTCAATTTAATATTAAATAACTATTTTGTTAGTTTTAATAAATTCACCACATTAATAAAAAATATAGAATGTTAAAAATTTCTTAAAATAAAAAAATATCAACTAATATTAAACCAAAATGAAATCCCCTAAAACACCGTATATTAATAGTTTTGATACTAAATAAATGACTCTTCTATGAAACATCATCTCTAGATAATATTTATTCCCATTAGTCTCTCATAAAATGTCTCATCCTTCCATATACCAGTATTAAAATAATTAATCTCTTGAAAATAATTGTGATGTCAATTTCTCTATTATATCATAAGTAAAACATCATGAACTATATTTCACATAGTTTAAGTGTTAACTAAAATGAAATATCACCAATATACTACCAAACATTGAAAGGTATAATCAAACTCAACAAATTCTATTTATGAGAATAATTTATTTTAACATGATTGATTGAAATACTATATAAAAAATATCTATGATATAAAAAATGTAATTGTATCCTCCTTATTCTAGTATTTGATTATATCAATTCCATCCACTTTTCATTTACACTCAAATCCTCTATATTTTATCTATCATTACAAAATTTTATCCAATGAACATCTATTTACAGTCATTTATCAGATATAAGGTTGATAAGTATTATATTTTATAAAATACATTGAATAGTTTCATACAAATGTGTGTGTGATTTCTATTTTTATAATAAACCTCAATTGTTGGTGACCATTCTGCCATCTATTAAAAAATGTCAAAAATATTGGATTTTATCATGTCCTCAAAAATTAAATTTCCAGCTTAATTTTATCTTTACTCTATTGATGGAACTCATTTCTAAGAAAAAATTGGGTTCCAAATATAATTGAAATACCCTCCACATCCTTGATGTAAAAAAAGGATTACAACCTAAAATGATCATCCTTGAATACCAATTATGCTTCAATACATATTTTATGTGAGGACATTAAAATCACTCATCAATACTAATTTCATCATCACAATATCGTGATAAATTAATCATTATATCTGCAAATACCCATATTACATCATTCATGCTAAATTAAAATGTTATATTAGTTTCAAAATAAATCTATATTTCCACTCACTTCTATTATATAGTTTTCCAGGGATACCAAAAAATATTTAAATCTGAATTTTTACTTTTATCGTACAAAATTATGACATAGTTGAATATATACACAGATAAAAATTTATTCAATGCACACAAAAAATATTTCTGCGTTAAATAATTAATGATATTTATGATAACCATATATTGTGGTAGAAGGTGAACTATGGAACTTATTAAAAATGTATTCTCACATGCTCTAATTAATTGATAGATTCCCATGAAACAATATCTATAGTACCTCATCCTTAATCTAACCATTAATGAATTCTTTTCCTACTAAATGGTCTTTCAATACCAACATTTTTTATTACATGTTGAGAATCTTAGACATGTTAGAACAAGGGGAAATAAACTATAATATGATATGATATCCCCTCATCTAAAACCATATCTATGTCAAAATGAAGTTTCAGATGCTCCACCATCTTATATTATTAAAATTATTCAAAACAAAAATCACTATATGTATTTTTTTGTATTTATTAGATTTTAAATTATATATCCATTTATTATACGTATTATAAAAAATCATAAGAATTGAGAAATTTAAATTATTTTTTCATGATTATTTTCAAATAACATTATGAGAATATGTTATGTGAATGTGATATATGAATATCAAAAAGAGTAATCCAATAAGGTAATCTATCTATAACATCAAATAGAATATTATATCTAGAGACAAAAAAACTATTAGTGGAATAATCACGTTCATGAGGTAATAAAATCATTTAGACCTATAATATATGATATCAATATCTTTTATCAAAATGGAACAAAATCCGTTATTATAATAATTTAAATAAACATCAAACATATCTTGTTCCTTGGGTAAAAAAATTAATAGGGATAATAACCTTATTTCACTCTAATCACTTAAATGTGGTTTAACAAAACTTCATCAATAAAAATCATGGACATTATTGTTTATAAGAGTTAAATGAGTTGCAATACTATAAAATTTGGATATAAATCTCAAATCATAACATAATAAAAGAATAAAATTTTAAACATCAGACACATTCTGACGTACTATAATAATAATTCCTTGATCTTTTATGAATCCTTTAATATACCTTAATGAGACACAACACATCTATAAAAATGAACTTCTCACACCAAAAAATTTAACTTCATCACATAACAATAAAACTTATGTTAGTGAAGAATTCCAAAAGTTGTTATCAAATTCCTTAAATGGTTCATTTATGATGTTGAATAATCTATGTTATCAATGAAAACGACCATAAAAAATATTTTTTATTTAGGGAAAACATCCAATGTATGAAACACAATTACACTGTTGATCTATTCATGAAACCAATTGGTATAAATAGGAATTATAAATGACGATATCATCATTATAAAATCATATTATTATTATCCTCATGTTAAACCGCCATATTTTATTTTAATTATATGAAATTATCTATTAATTTTATTGTGATATTTTTAAAATTTTATTGTATTGTTGAGTCATGGTTTTGGATTCCTTGAAAAATGACCATAAAAGATTCAATGAAGAACAATGTTACTTGTGAAAAAACAAACATTTAATTACATATGTATTTCACATTAATTTTAATCTAGAAGAGATTAATTATTTGTTAACAATACTTTATCATTTTGATAAATATGGGGATTGACCGTGAAGAATTATGAAAAATGTTTTCATCAAGGTATGGGTTTTTATATTAACTATAAAAAAATTATTATTATTGATTAAAAAAGAGGGATATCTATCTACCAAAAATTGAGGAACCGTTTTAGAAATAAGAAATGTTTTTTTAGAAAAGAGTTAGATCAATATTCACAGTTGATGAAGAACATGAAACATTTAAAATCATGAAGGTGGTGAACCATAGAGCTGTATTGGATGATTTAAATGTTATATTAATAATGATGGAAATTTATGATGGAGGTTGATTTCTGAAATGATAATATACAAATATCATGAAGTAATTTTGGCACATGAATAATAATTTCATTTAATATCAATTGAAAATATTTATATGGATTCTTATTAATTATTATACTCTATTAATGTTTATCTAATAGTTTATTAAATGATAATTTGATTGTTTTTTTAATAATGTATCATGAATTTAGTAGTAAATGAATATTTTTGAATTTTACTAATGATAATTTCATATTGATAAATCATTATTAAAATTAATTTATTCAGAAAAATTTTATTCAAATTTGTAAATTGATTTATTTAAATTATTATTTGATGTGAATTATTAAAAATTATATGAATGGTCTCTTAGATAGAATAAAATAAGAAAAACATCAATGAATAAATCAACATGGAGTGATCACTACTTTCATCTTAATTCATAGGGAAAACATAGAAGTTCTAATGAGGTATGCATCATAAGAAAATAATGGAAATTTAAATGTGTATATTTTTCATCACATCTAAAAAGGATGATAATTAATATCAATACTATCATCCTCTATCAATGGTCTAATAATTTGTGTTTTTTGGTTTTCTAGTGTATTGCAAGTCATAATTAATATTAAATTGTTGTGATAACACTTTGTATAGAGGTAAAATATAACATTGTAGAAAAAAGTAAAAGAGGTCAACATTGGATACATCTATCATAATAGTCTATGAACTTATTCTAATAGTAGTGAAATATAATCCATGATTACTTATTTTGATTCCCAACATGGTTACATAATGGATTAGTAGTATCATTATGATTGTTAGTTTTTAGTAAAAAAAATAATTTCTGTTTCAATTAATGAGACACAATATAAATCAATGTTTTAATTAGGATTCAATCTCCAATAGATAAAAATATTTTAATTATTGGTATCTTATATAGAGGCAACCTCAAATTCCCAAGAGACATCATCATAGAGGGAAATTTCCATGTGATTATGTTTTTTAGATTTAATGTAATATTGAAATCAATATAATGTTATTTTTTAAAATTAATTGTATAGTATTTAATCTATAATAGGTATTTCACCGCAATTATATTGAATAAGATTTTATAAAATATTCAAAACAATGTAAAATAATTATAATGGAAAAATAATGAATTCAGTAATCCAAATAATATGTTTGACTAATTATTGAGATAAATCTAGGAGGACAGAAGAAATATTGAACTATATGAGCAATTGATAATATATAGGAAAATATAAAATACGTACAATTATGTGAGTCTTAGGTGTGAATTATGAAAATTAATATGGTACTATCTAAATTCATCTATAGATGGAAGATAATATATGAGATGAAATTTGGTAACATAATCTACAGTAGTTGTGCCAGTACCCAATGGATTAGGAATTATGAATAGATATAATTATGGGATTACACATACAGTTATCTAAGTAACTCCTCCCACCATAATAAATAACATATTTTAGGATGGTTTTAAAGTAATTTAAAATAGATGATCCATTTAAATTGATATAGGGACATTTTCAGTTATTCTCTTTGGGAGTTGTATTTAAAGATGAAAAGTAGTGTTGTAAACTATGGGAGATGATCTAAATCCCTTATCATCATATAAAATACATATTGGTATTTATTCTATTAATATTTTATATTATTTTAATGAGTGGTAAGATTTTTTTTTGATTTGGTTATTTTTATTATTTGATAAATACGATTTAACAAATGAACTAAATACATCTTATATAATCCATTAAATCATAATTATTAATTTTCTTTATAACTTAGGGTATGAATCAGGGGTATAGTTAAAGGAGTGACATTTGGAGTGTATAACTATCACTATATATGAGGACTGATGATATAATGTATTATTATAAACTATGGATGAAAGGAATAATTGATTATGTAACTAGAAATATGAAAACCCTTATTGTAGTATCTATATGGAGAGTAACATGTACCTATGATTATAATAATGATATTAAGAGTGATTCGATCGAACACTTAATGGATTCAACGATCTTTTTGATATTGGTATATATAATCTAAATTAAATCTATCTGAATAAATAATATTAAACCTAAAAATCTTACAATTTCATCATTTATTTCATAAATAAATATTAATTATACTTACTTACACACTATTATACTTTATTCATAGTCTAAATCTATTTTATAATTATGATTCATTAAATAAAAAACCATATCCAAACCACTTATTCTTTTTTTAAAAATATAATTGATAAATAAATAAGTTACTAGAAGAATGTGTTCCTATGGTCATGACATGGGTCTCCAAGTAACTAGTCTTTGATCCTCTTGTGCACTTGTAAGAGTATCGTGTTTCTCACAATGACAAGTATATATACACATAATATTTTTCACCATTTCCAAGGAAAAATATTATAATCATTAATTTGTGTTTTTATTATGTATATAAATTATAACAATTGTATCAATTCATTCATTATATATATTCAAATATGTTATAGATTCTTCATTAGATCAAAACAATTAATATAATCATAGGTTTTGAAGTTTATGGGTTCCAGATGACACGTAATACATGTTTAATACATCAGATAACTAAAATTGAGATATTTTTCATCCATATTGTAGTTAAAACCTCTCAGTACAAAATTTAGAATAATTTAGTTAAGATAAAATATGAGAGTATAGATTAATAGTTTTAAAATACTCCAATTTAAAATAACCAAGTATCACTAAGGTTGGATGACTTACATTTTCCACATTCATTAGAAAATCCGTTATATATCTTGATTACTCAAAATTAAATAAATTAAAATTTTAATTTTATCCACCAATAATATATTCAAACATCAATATAAATTTTATTAGATTATTTTTCATCATTCATCAAGGAATTTTAAATAAAATGAAATATCAAATATTACATTTAGTTTTAGAGGACGAACTATGTTTTAGGTGTTTTCTATATTTTATGAACGGAAAAGTGTCTTATATTTCAATCTGAAAAAATGAAATTTAATTGAAAAGTAAGTAAAATTATTAAAATTATTTTCTTTATAGACTTTATCATACTCCTAGAACCATTTATATAAAGAAAAAAATTTAAATAATTGTATTAGAAACCATTCCATGAAGTATGGGAAAGGTTCAGGTATTACAATTAATATTGTCCACATCACTAGTTTCCAACATAACTATAGAAGATATTTTTCTATTAAGGGATAAATGTTAATATATAAAATGTATTTTAATCCACTCTAGTGGTTAGTATATATATAACAATGTTTAAGAGCTAAACAAAATTCAATAATATGCATTCAACAAATTAGTAATCATAGGGATTTAGGGGAAGCAATGATATGGTCCCTAAAATTACATAGAGAGATAATGTTAACAAAAATTGGTACATATTCAGTAAATATTTTAATGTATTATTTAAAAAAGACAAGGAAATAAATATCAATGAATACTTTAAGAATATATAATCATAGTGATATTAAATACATTATTTTTTATATTCCAATAGTAAAATCATCATCTCATGTAGATAATGTAATTTATATGGGAAATTATTGATAGTTCTAGTGAAATATTATCAGTTTTTAAGAATATATAATCCATGAAGTATGGATCATAAAAAATAAACGTGGAAGAATATAAGAATATTTAATAAATCCATACCATCTTCATTCATATGTAAATATCAAAAAAATATCAAAAATGGTACCTAAAATAATTTTGTGAATATATTATTTCAACTTTAACTCAAACTAATAATACAATTATCATACATTAAGAGAATATATCGAAAATAAAATGAAATTAAATAAGGATGAATGATTTTTTTCATGTTATTTAATCATATTTTTCTAGTATTAGTAAACTAATTTTTGGATATCAATATATATTATAAAAACAGGAATATATTTTATGATATTATAAAATCATAATAGTATAAGGGATAAGGTAATGATTCCATGTACCACTAAAACAAATTCTAAGTCTGATACTATGGAATAACTACCCAAGGAGGAAAATAATTTTTTATAATGATGAGTAAAATCTATAAAATGATTAAATAGAAGACATCATGTAAGTTAAATATCAAATTAAAGACATTAGTATTTTACTATCATCAAGAAGAAATAGAAAATAATGCTAAAAAGGATAACTCTTAGAAGGTCGAGATTGAAAAAACTATTCAATATTCATTTTGAAGCTTTATAGTGATGAATTTAATTCATACAAACCCTAAACAATATTCCTAGAAAGATATTGATAATTGGATTAATAAATGAAAAAATTACAAGATATTTATAAAAATGTTTAACATGCATTGAGAGTACATTTCATTTGAATTTTAATTATAAAATAATAATTCTTATACAAAATTCAAAAAACAAATATTTCAAAAACATAAATTCTAGTGGAATTTTACCGAATCTCATTAATTTTAGAATATAATGTTGTTATCAACAATTAACAACCACAGAAGTTTAAATCTCTAGGGAATTATAATCATTCATGTAAATATGAAAAACATAGTGCAATCACAAGTATAGTTTATTTAGGATCTTGTATCAACCACTTTCCTCTGACATTCTATATGGAACTTGAAGGGGGAGATATTTAGATAACACCATTATGTTTATAACTAGTATATAGATCTTTTACATATCATATTGGTGTTATTAAACACATTTTAAGAGAATTAGGTTGTTTATCTTACATGGAAGAATATTAGTACTTGATATATAAGTAAATTATGAGGTACATATCATACCTGATAAACCCTTATTAGCATCCCTAGGTCTACTCATTAATGTTCCAAAATGAAAGATGATATCTAAAGTTAATTAAATAAAATAAATACTCACTTTTATTCAGGATATGAATCATATAGACATTATTGAATATTTTTCCTCTCTTGATATTATTGATAATAGAATGACTATGAAATGAAAAATTATTTTCGTAATGAGGTGTTTGATGAAGATTAAATATTGAAATATATGAGAAACTAATATGATATTCATGAAGACTATATTTTACAATACAAAATGGAATCTAATATAAATTCATATGAGTAGTAAAAATAATATTTTCTTAGGGAAAAAGTTGTTGAGCCCACCTCTATCATAACTAAATTAACTCAATATTATTATTCTGCAACATAGTCTAAAATATTTATGTATTGGAGAAAAATAAATAAATGATATATTATATTTATTTAAAATAAGAGTGGGTGAAAAAATTATTTTAGGTTTTCAATAAAATTATTAGTTGTATAGTCTATAAAATCTTATAAATTTATTGGATAAGTCTTCCAAACTTCTTAAACATAATATTTATAGAAGATGAGGTCAATCATACTACTGCAGGAACACGAAAATTGAAAATTAATATTAATTTTGAATATAGGGTTTAAATAATTAATCTATTAAATATTAGTACAATATATTCAAAATTATATAGTACATATGAAATTCATAATCACGTGATATCTATGAAAGGTGTAATGATAGAGGTAATAAATGAGAAAAAAATAGATTATTAAAAAGGTTATAATAGGGTTGAATGTGTATAATTACTATAGGAAAATAAATGTAATAATAATCATAGATTACATCCTACTAAATTTTATTTATTATTTCTATAAAAAACATATTGGGAACTTCCATTTTTGTTCTCTTGAAATTTACTCAAGCTATATTCAAGTTCCATTTAATCCAGCACATTAATAGGGTTGAATGTGTATACTTACTATAGGAAAATAAATGAAATAATAATTATAGATTAAATCCTACTAAATTTTATTTATTATTTCCATTAAAAACATATTGGGAACTGCCATTTTTGTTCTCTTGAAATTTACTCAAGCTATATTCAAGTTCCATTTAATCCGACACATTAAGAGAAGTCCACATTCATTTATCCTTTTCTGTAATTTTATTGTTAGAAAATGCATTTTGGTTTATTTTTAGCTCTTAAAACATCTATATGGTAGGAGATGGAATTGTGAAAGTACACATACACTCTAAAGATGAAATTGATTTTTGTAAAACCAAAATATAGTGAATATCCACAATACCACCTCCAAACTCAGTGAAGGTAGTGAGTAATTTTTTCTGAACTAAAAGATTTTAAATATTAATCATAAAAGAATAACTAAATATAGAAATATCATTGTGATTAAATTTTATTAAATATGTGAAGTTTAAATCATATTAACAATCCCAAGATTTATTTAATAGATAAAAGAATAAGTCTATATCATCTTAAATCATTATAGAACCATATTTCAGTTTTATTTTTGAGGTCATGTGGTATGTAAGGGACATTATAGTTGTTGATATGGATGGGTATAGAATATTTAACGATTAAAATGTTTGAAAATATTCTATAATTACCCAGTTTAGATTAACTAAATTATTTTACTATAGAAGTTTATATTTAGGAACATGTTTATTCAATACAACATTTTGACAATACAAAATTTGAAATGAGCTGATAGCCTATAGTTATCACTCACGTCTGAAGTATTTAATATCAAATAATTACTAAAAAAGGATTATTATGTGGGTCCTTCATAAAAAATATCTTGATCCTAAAATCATGGATAAGAAGGTATATGAAAAATATGTAGTTGATCAATTATCATGATTAAAATATTTAACATGTGATCACCTTGATCCTATCATAGATAAACTGCATGAAATGATAATATTTTCAATAATAGTAAAATGAAATCAATGGTACATGAATATTGAAAATTATATAGTTATTTTAAGGAAACGATGTGGACCATAATTGAATTAATATAAGGGATTAGATACTGAAATATAATTCAATAATGGGGAGGAACCATATTTGAATAAGAAATTTATGGAATTGTTAGGTGGTGGGTCCAATGTGTCCATGTTTTAAATTATATTAACACAAGAGGATTCATGAATTTAGTTAATGAATTTCTCATTATATGTATTTAATTTCCACTTCAAATAATCATCATATCCATTCTATCATTTTAGATTAAAGTATAATGTATAAATAAGAAATGTAAAGACATGAAACAATATTTTTTCATATAGGTTTTAAGATTTCAAGACACATAACTCACTCAACTATATCATCACTCAAGAAAATTATTGTGAATTTTTTGTGATCCTTTTAATAGGTATAATATTTCCATATAAATGAAATTTAAACATGATAGGTATAGGCTACTATATCTTTCAAAAATATTGTCAATATTCTTTTCAACAATAGGTCCTATCCAAAATCTATCAACATACTTATAGTATTATAAGTATTTATTTCAGAACTATGATATATGACATATAATTTGATTATATTTATACTGTATAGTTGTGAAATTATAAAACAAAAAAAATTGAATCTTCTTCCAAGAATCATGGATGTCAAAAAAATTATCTCATAAAATTTAAAATTTATATCATAAATCGTCAAGAAAACATGCTAGTGGTAGTATTTACTTTTTTCCCTGACATTTTCAGGAAAAAAATATCCCCAACATGAATATTAGGGTTTTCAAAATATTCAATAAAATCAAATAATTAGATGATAATATGTTCATATGAATATTATATGTATTTTCATATTTTATATACTATTCTGTAAAGATATAAATAATTTATCATCAATTTTAATTGAGTAAAAAATAATCAGTTATCATCTACTTTAAAATAATAATATTAAATAATGATAATTAACCATTCATAAAGATATAATAGCTTATAAATTATTATTTTTACATATTTTTGATGTTATTTTTTTTATTAATGGACTGCTTCATATTCAATCAATCCTATATTTTAAAATAGAATGTGAACAATCTATATAAAAACAAAAAAAATTAACATGTAAATGTATTTTTATTATTTATTCATAAAAATAAAAAACATCCTTCTTTGAAATTTGTATGAATTAATAATTTCCCAGTATGTATAAGAATAACTTGATATGATATATAATATTAAATCCTTATTTCTAATATAATACATAGGAAAATCCCCTTAAATACCTAAGAGTTACTCTCAGTACTAAAGAGTAATCACTCCTTTTGTAATAAAAATTACTGATATAAAATATATCATACTTAGGAAATTATTTAACTTCAACTAATTATATTAAAATAACACATCCATATGTAAGATTTAAATTTTTAACATAATATCATGTACTTTTAAAAATCATGATACATAAAAATAGCATTCAATTCACACTAAATACATAATTATAATATCTAAATATATATGTTACTTTCCTTCACAAAATATCCAACATGTAATGTTAATATCCATATTCCATTGGATATGTAAGGTGAAATTCTTTGAAATACTTCTAAATGTAATATTAACATACAATTTCAAATACATACATAAAAGTAACCACTCTATATAAAATATCCATTAAAATGGAATATTTAAAAAATTGAAATATAATTAAATAAGGAATTAAAATAAACTACTTAATTTGTTAAAAAACAGGAAATTTAATTAATGTAATATAATTAGAAAAATAAACAGGGGTTTTGTGTGAATCAAAACATATTATATTTTTGGGTATACAAGAGCATAATTTTTTTTGATAATATACACATTTTCATGATAATATAACCAAATATTTTTAAATTAATATAATTTATGGATAATAAAAAAATGATATATAAATTTCATTGTTAATAGTTTCATCCTCCACTATTGATGTATAAAATAATGTACATAAATAAAATTAATACATTAAATGTTTCACACAATAAACACTTAAATTGTGTGAATAAATCAATGAAATGAATAAGAATTTATCATTTACATGAATTAATCTATAAATTAATAGTAAACATTTCAAATAAAATATGAAAATAAATAACTCAAATGTTGTAAAACCTAAGTCATTTCACTGTTGAATATGACATATAAGGATCATATAGTTTAGGGTCATCTTTCTTAGGTTCTTCTTGTTCATGAAATGTATTCTCTATTGTTTGAATGGATTAGGTTTGGATATTTAATTACTATATTTCATTAAATAAACTCTATCAACATAAGGTCTAGTTCTTAGTAATCTCACTATTCAAAAAATATCATTATTTATTCAAGATATTTCTTATATTTTCACTTTTGTATATATATCATAAAATTACCAAAATTTTATTATTTTATATAATATCTGGAAACATATTTATTTATCTTGAGGTTAATCAAGAGTAAATATTATTAAGTGATAAAATTAATTTTAATGTATCTAGATATCGACAAATCCCTTCGCTATTAAAAATTAATATAATTAATTTCTCTATCATGAATTCATTTATGAGGACAAAAATTCATCTATAAATGAGAAAAATATGTAATAATTATGTGGGGTTGAATTTTAAACTATAATGGGGTACAAATAATCAAATTTATTGATTTTTAATAATTATACAACTATGAGAAAAGTTTATTATTTTTATAATAAAATTATTTTCATTTAATTTCATGAGAAAATAGTATTAGGTATTTTATAACTCCACCACTTATTCTCTTACAATAGATTAACATTAAAAACTATGAATTTTCCATTCCCATCTGTTTGAAATATTATCCATCTTATCATCCAAATTTATTTTGGAAAATTAAATCATTCAATAAAAATTTCTCATCAGATATTTTTTTATATTAAATGTTATCATTAAGTTATTATATTTTTTTTAAAAACATCATATTTCATATAGATGATATTTGATAAATTTCCATTGATATTTTGAAATCATTCTATTGTTAATATGGTAATGTGGTATTTAAATAACATGGTTTTTATAAACCAAATTTCATTTCCCTTATAAATATATTCCTCTACATTAGATGGTTCTGCTTTGAGTTCAATTGATTTTGATTGCAATTCAATTTCAGAATAATATAGTTTATTAATTTTTTAAGAGTTGTTATTTATTTTAATTTATTTATTAAATATTAGAATATAAATATGTTTCCTAATATTTAAGAATATATCTTGTTCCCAAGATATCATTATAAATTTTATAAATTTATTTATTTACATGATAGTAAAAATATTTAACTATATATTACTCTCTTCTATATACATAGAGTTGTAAAAATATCATACCTTATTAAATTACTTCATTATACAACTAAAAAAATTATAAACTCATCAAATTTATCCAAATGTGTTGTATCACAATATAAAAAATCAATTTTTTCCTATAGCATATATAGAAAAGAATTTCAATTAAAATCATCCTTTTTATCCTTAATAGATTTTATGTCCTCTAAAACATAAAATGGATCACCGCTCTCACTAGGTTTTTTATCCCTTAATAAATAATCATTCCTCATTTACTTATGTTCACTTTTTAAATTACCATAAATAGTTTTATTAATGGGTTGTGAACATGTCATCATATTTTTGATATATTAAAAATACCTTCAACTCATAAAAAATATTTTTTTTAAAATAATTTAGTTTCAATTCCTCAAAATTATACCTTAATATAGAAATCTATTTATTTAATATCAACCAATTTCTTGTGTCATTTATAAAAAAATTTAGTTAAATAAAATTAACTTATAGATTATAAAATTATAAAAATTATATTAAAAGTAAAATGGTTTAAATCCTCATGAAACTCATGATCATATTTATCTGTAGGAGGTGATGGAATATCATCATCAACTACACTTTTTATATCTTTAAAATTGAAATTTATTTACAAACATCAAAATTTCACACCTATTTATTCATTATATATATGAATTTTACTTAATAATTTAAATTTTTCCCTTGGTTTACATTCTCATAAGCTAAGACTTCCATATTTATAATCCCAAATTCCTTACTCATGATAAATTTTTGAGTTTATCCAATAATATTACGCAACATTTCAACTATAATAACATTAGTTTCTTTAACAAAATATTTTTATTATAAAACAATTTTATCATTATGTATATAAATAATTGTTTCATAAACATAAATATCAGTCTCATACTCTTGATCTATATTCATAATATCCTTAAACATGAACAATCATATCACATGATAAAAAAATAATATTAATATTTATCGTTTTTAAACCGTAAACATTACTCAATTTTTATGAAATAAAAATACTAAAAAATAATAGAAAATTATTGGATTATTTACATAAAAAATTACCTATTATGTTTAATGTTTTAGATAATATTAAATAAATTAAAATCAATTACCACATATTTAACTCCTAATTCTCCATCTATAACCATCTTTTATTTTTCCATTTTATTTGTTCAACATTTCTGGAGATCGTTCTAAATCCCTAGCTAAAAAATTTAAAACATGGAATGAGAAGTAAAAGATTAGTAAGAGAAAAATATGAAAAGAAACATATTTGGAAAGTTCAGAACCATGAGATTATAAAAGAGATTTTATTTTAACATTATAACCCTTAAGATTATAAATAATATACATAAACATGAATTCAACATTACTATCATAGTAATTTCAAAATATAATTTTTAAGAAACATAATGGAAAAATCATAATGATAAATATTTCTTATAAAACATGAGAACCCTAGAATAAAATTTTACTAAAAATAATTATACCATCTTACACATAAGCATCATAATATTTCCATTAAACAAAATATGTATACATATGAAATCAAAAAAAAATCAAAGAAACATCATTATAAATCATATAAAAGTTATGATGTTAATTGGGGGAATCATTTTCTTATCATTTTTACAATAACACATGCATTAACTCTTCTAAATGGAATAAATTATAAATAGAAATTTAATAATATTATATAGAGAGAATAATAATTAAATATTTCATTTGAAATATATACCTGGATTACCAAATTATAATAAATTTCCAAAGATGAAAACAAGAATGAAATAGAAAAAATTCATGCATTTCCCTTATCAAACTCAAAAAATACACATTGAACCAATAATATTTTTTTTTTGAATTTAAATATATTAATTTCCATTAAAAATAATTGCTAAAAAATAAAATATACAGAAAAAATAAAATGATGAGTTTTCTTTAATTTTAACATGGATGCTTGTAATTGAATCCAAATGTAATATTATGGTTACAATTGTTGGAAAAACTGTATATGTCATATATGTTAAAATAAAACATTTTATTTTCCATTATTTCAAAACATTACATATAAAATATGGTCAAATATTCCTTTATAAAATTTATTAATGAATGTAATAAAGTGATATAAATATTATTTTATGATTTATTTATGACCATATAAATACATTCATAAATTTTTTTTAAGATTGTGGAAATGTAATGAAATGAATTTAATGAGAAATAATTAAAAATTTAATGTTATTTCCCCTTATCAATAGTTAAATTTTGAACTAATAAGACATTGAAATAAATAACAATTAATAGATTCTTACGAATTATACAATACATCCATAAGGAACTATTATACACCACATAAAATAAAACATGTGGTGAATGTACACTACGTATCAAAGAATGGGGATTGTGACTAGAAATACCATACCTTTATTCTAAAATTAAATGTACATCCTTTATACAGTTTATAAATTTGTTTACCAATTATTTAATTAATTAAGAACCTTTCATATGTTTAATTCCTTTTTATTAGACCAATTTATTCATTTATTTCACAGATATTTTAAATTTCATTATTGGTTATGTATACATCAAGTGTTTGGAGGATGTTTAGTTCATAGTCACAATACAAAATATATGGTTTCACCATGGTAAAAGGGTAATTATTTCATAAATAATACAAAAATAATTATTATATAATAATAATATTATTAAATGAAATATACTTTTATAACCAACCATAAAATATTTTTATGAAGAATGAATTATGTTACTATCATGGGGATAATATGTCGTATGTTTCCTTGAGTAATGTTTTCATTTTCAACGTACATGCGGGATATTTTTCATTAGTATTTTATCATCCAATAATGATTTTATATAGTAAATATCATATTTTTTTAAAAATACTTATTTATACCATCTATTTTATGTATTTATTAAAAATGAATCATAACTTCTTAGAGGTGGTAATCATTACGTATCCAAGAATGATGTATTGTTTCATAAATGGATGTAAAGGTAAGAAAATAGATGATATTTTTTCTTTAAAGACTAATTATTATTTATTAAATATAATATATATAAATTAAATCCATCATTATAAATACCCTTGAGAGGAGGTGATGGAGAACGAACCACATCACTTTGTGGAGGTGGCAGTCCACATGTACACATGAACAATGTTTCCATTCCCCATATTATGCAAGGGAAGATGAATAAGATTTTGAACATGAAAATAATATCCTTTAATTATATAGAAAAAACTAATTTTAATATTTAATAATTTTTAATGAATATTTGATATTTGTGGATTAATAAATAAAGTGAAAACACTTGGTTAAGATTTATATATATTTATTGGAAACCACCTTTAGGATACAAATTAAACCTTATAGTATGGTTCTGGATGAGGCCAAAACCTATATGTAATATGGAGGATGTATGGAATGAGATATTTATTATATTTTGAGTAACTATAGTACTAATTTTTTTTCACAAGATGAAACAAGATTCTATTTTGTATGTCTGGTAAGTTACACATAAGAAATTTATTTAATGATTGAATAATATGTATATCATATTAATTTGTAGTGGCACAATGGAACCCAAAATTAGAATATATGGTTTGATAGGGTATATAGAAACTCAACAAATCAAATTTAAAAGACATTTTAGATGCATTTTAAGCCTTGTCTTTTTGTTAAACCACATTAAACACATTTTAACCATAATTACGATAACATAAATTTTTACCATGAATGCATATTAATAAGAAAAAAATAAAAAGGGGGCCTAGGAAGAAATATAGTCATTATGGTTTAAAATTATGATTCTATTTTATAAAATAAATTTATATTTTTGTAAGAAATTATATTTAATTTAAAAATATAAAACACATGAAAATGTTTTTTAAAATACCAAATTTAATCATAAAATTATATTTCAATGAAATGAAGTAATATTTTGGTTTCCAATAATTTATTATTCCTCAAATAAATTATGGTTTTTAGAATTTTCCATCAATCCAAAAACCAATGGATTTTCAAAACCATTCAGTTATACTCAACGACCCAAAAATAGAATTAATTTAAAAAAATATAACATACCTTTATAAAATTTTATATTTTGTAAAACAAAAAAAAATAATGTTTTAAAATACCCAATTTTACTCATTATACATGAATTTCATCAAACACCACTCATAAAATAGAATTATATAAGGTTTTATAGATACTATAACTCTTTTAAAAATATTTTTAACTCTGTTTCAGATTTTTTACCCTAATGATCAGAGAAATATATACAATCATTACTATTCACATATAGAAAATATTAATTTTAAATTATTAAATAACATTAATTATTATTAATCCAAATTCTAAATCCATTTTGAAAAATTTAATATTCAAAAGTTAGTATAATTCAATTTAATAACAATCATTTAAAATAAGATGGAGAGTCTTTCAGGTGTAATGGTTTTTAAGCTTAAAAATAGATTTATTTTGATTTATTTAGTAGTAAAAACAAAAAAAAATGAGTTTAGAATTATTTTATTGAATATATAATCTATAAAATTATTTAAAACTAATACTCAAATATTATTTAATTAATTAATTAATATAAAAAATATAATGCACATATAAAAATGGTTTTTTAAGAAATGTGTTTTTATGCTAAAAATGACCTTATACGAAATACAAGTATAATGAAAATGAAAATATAAATAATAATATAATATATAATTAAATATTATTTGTTGTAATTTTATGGTCAAAATAAAATTTTAATGAGAATTTAAAATAAAAATAAATTATATTTTTTAAAAAAAATTTATTATATAATATCCACTAAAAAATAAATCTTTTGAGAAAAATAAAAAAAATCACCCTAATTTAGCTTTTATATGATAATTTCTAAATTAATAAACCTTTAATCATAAAATATTATTAAAACACTAATAAATTAATTAAAATTTTCTCTTATGAAAATTAATAATAACCATTTATTATAAAAATGTATTTTTGAAAAATAGAATGACTTTACTAAAATTTGACTGCTGATTTATTAATAAAAATATGAGTAAACTTTTATTGATTTGGTCATTTACATATATATATATATATATACATAAATTTAGACACATCTATTCATACCCTCCAATTCAATATCTATGTAATAATATTAATATTTAAATAATAATTTTTCATGGATCATTTATTCTCAGTTTTTCATGTTGTATATGTTATAGAATAAAGTGATATTTTTAAATATCTGGTTGATACATTCCCCCTTACCATATAAATTCCATAATATTTATTATTTCATGATCTCTGTAATCTTGGTTTTGACATTTGAAATTATATTTCATGAAAATATAAATCATAAAAAGGGTTAATACAATGTAATTCGGTAAGAATGGAATGGGAAATAGGAAGGCCATCTGTATTAAAACCTAACTCGGTTCCAAAATATTATACTATTATTTATATGTAAAAACATGAAAAAAGATGAACTTTTTTTCAAATAAGTATATAGAGTGATAGAGAAATATGATCATAAGAAAGTGAATTATCGTGATAATGTTAATCAAAACATGATGTTTTATAAATACCATTAATTCATTTGAAAAACAGGTAATAGGATAACACTTTTATTTGAAAATATATTTCAATGAGTTGAGGAATTAATTTTCTATATATACATAGAATATTAGGAAATATACTTACTCGAATATTATAATTTCATCATAAAATCACTTTTCACCACAGTCTCATCTTTTTATCAAAATAATTAGTATTCCAGATGAATTTCATCATGCATGAAGCACTAAAATAATCTTATAATAAATCATAATGATATATAAAAAGATATTAATATACTACTATATTAACTGGGAATTAATTCAAAAAAATTATTATCGTAATGTAAGATAACCAATATTAATAGACTATCATGTAATGAAAAAAAAATACAATTATTGAAAAATAATATATAATGTTAAATAGAAATC
Source organism: Viscum album (assembly GCA_963277665.1). Taxonomy (NCBI): domain Eukaryota; kingdom Viridiplantae; phylum Streptophyta; class Magnoliopsida; order Santalales; family Viscaceae; genus Viscum; species Viscum album. Next base: position 1,136,073,871 of record OY728153.1, on the reverse strand, counting down.
ATTCAATAGATAGAAATATATAAAATTATTCAAAATATTCAGGAATAAGAGATAAATTTTAATATTAAAACTATTTGATTAGATCTTATTTAAAGGTAGGCATAAAATTTATATCTAAATAACATAAACATGTCTTAAACTCACATACCAAAAATTTATTTACCATGTTCAAATATTATCAAAAAAGTAAAAATAGTTTCCAAATATAAAATCATATTTTCTTCTAAAAAATAAATCTTCCTATATTCATCAAATATAAACCCATCTCTACAAAATATATATCAATTTACCTTACTCATTTAATGTTTCCAAAATAGTAATTTTTTTTAAAACTAACAATAATCAAAATGTAACCTAATAACTTTTCAATCCCAATGTTATTTATATGAAAAAACATAAGTTCCTAAATTATAATAACTGTTTATCCCAATTAACCTTATTTGCCTCAACATTAGAGAAAATGTTAACAATAATAGTTATCAATACATTTAAAATTATGACGAAAAGTTGTGAATTCATTATAGATCAAATAAAAATTCAACTAAAACACATGAAAAATCCAAAATGTTCTTTTATAATAACTGTCTCCCTAAATACTATTAATCTTGATAAATTCATGTTACTTGAAACCCCAAAAGTGGTTTTCATGACATTGAACATCTGATCAAACTTATTATTATAACCAATGATTGTATCCATAACTCTTATATTAACCTCACAGTAAATAAACGTAATAACTAATGTTATATAAACCATACTCTGATACAAACTATAAAAAACATAAACTAACACTCCTAGATTTTGTGTTAAAAAATCATTACATGTGTGGATTTGATACAAAAAATTTAAAAACAAATTTATGTCATCTATAATATATAATAGAATATAAAAATATTTTATCAATTCTATACCCAATGACATTTTAGGTTTATAATCTTTGATAATTCTGGATAATCCCCACATAATAATAAACAAGTATTTAAGTGATCATTATTTCCACTTAAACAAACATTTTATTATTAATATTAGTCAGTATAATAATTCAAACATATACATAAAACTGATATTAAACATTTAAATCCTTAGATCGGAATAGAAATCTTTGTAAGGTACTTAGATCAAATGATACTCTTTGTTCCATTTTAAAACCATGATATTATAAAATATACTTTGTATTTAACATAATAAAGATGAGATTAAAATTAATTTACATACACATGATAAATCATTATTTCCTAAGGATATTCAAAAAATAGTTTATAATATATCCTAACATAAAATCATAATCTTTATGGATTAATTGAAAAGATTAAATCCCTTGAAAATAATGTTCCTAAAAACATAGATTTTTTCCCTTAAATAGTATAATAGTTTACCATAGAATATCATAATATTTCATTTAAAACTATTTAGAATTCATAAAAAAAGTCATGAATTTAACATGGGAAATCATTTTCATATCCCTCATGAAATTACTCTTATAAATGAAATAACATGATGGTAGGGATACTATATAATTATTTAAAAAATATTATTTTTAACAAATACAATGGAGAGATGTACTAGATAACCTGATCATAAAAAATAACCAGGGACCATAACAGGCATGAAAAACATTAAATATTTCCTTTCCATTATCAGAACTAAAAAATATTCATTGAACCCATAAGGAAAATAATTTTGAATATTAATATATCCCTTTCCTTTAATAACCAATTTTCAAAACTAAAATACCACGGAAGAAGATAATGCGGATTTTTTATTAATGAAAACATGGAATATGAAAAAGGAATCAAAAATATTAATAAATGATTATATTGATTTTCAAAACCATTTTTATTATATACTATAAAAAAGAATATTAATTTTTTCATTTTTTATAAACATTTTTAAAAAAATATGTAAAAATATCCATTATTAAAATCCTCTAAAATGTAAAAAAAGACATAAATTTCATTATAATTAATTTTTAGGTAACTAGTTCAATAAAATAAAAATAAGTGTATTGAAATGGAAGAAAACTTATTAGAATATAAATATTTAAATATTCAAAATGATTTTTTATAGTTTTTCATCTCTTATGATTTTATAGATTTTGAAAAATAAAAAATTGAATAAAATTACATTGAATGGATTTTTATGTATAATAAAATATATCCATATAGAAATATTATAAACCCCAAAAAATAAAAAATGTGGGGAAAATTGATTTAGTCTCAAAGAATGGGAACTCATTTCAAATTACAATTTGGAATCCCCCTTAAAGGACACAATCCATCTAGATAACCAAATTAAAACTCACTAGAATGCTAATTATTTATTAATTTTTTCAATTTAAAGATCACTATTGGTGTAAGAACATTATTCTCATTAAATAAATTCAAATGTTTCATCTAGAGATGGTGGATTAATGAAGGGAAATGTAATATGGATTAATTTCATGCTTGTATTATGGAGAAGAGGATTCAAGGTAGGAATAACATACTCCTTTAGGATGGTTCCCATACAAGTGGTGTAATCACTTTTGTGCCTCTAATAAGACTTCTTTATTAGAATATTATGTCCATTCCAAGTCCATGGGGTTCCACATATGTATGGGAGGTGACTAACCACTAAATTTTAAGTAGTCTATATACTATCATTGAGCTGGATAACAAACCGTTGGATCCCATTCTTGATGATGATTAAATATTTCATTCTATTTATTATCTCAATCCTAATGGTACCCTATGATGAGATGGTTTACCATTTATTTTTTACACTAATGCATAGGTCATAATTAAAAAGTAAATTTTGGGTGATGTCTAGGACTACATCTTCGGTTATCCATTACCAAGGGTATCCTCATCCACCATTACAGATCATATTCAAAGGTTAAACAACCCAAGTTTTTTTTGATTTTTAAACCAATGAAAATTTATAACTTATTATATGACGTGATACCCACAATCTTAAATAAAACAATTGTTAATAACCCTATGATCAGGGTTTTAGGGGAACACACATATTTTTTTAATGGTATGAGTATTAAAGGATCTATTGGATTCAACTATTATATGATCAATGATATTGATATAATGTTTATAGGTTACAATGTTATGATCAAAATTGATATGGAAAAATATTATGATCAGATGGAATATATTTTCATTCATACTATCTTCACAAAGTGTTGATTTTCTATGTGGTTTCTAAATTATTTTTCAGGTGTTTCTCATCTCCCTAGTTTAAAATTCCTCTTATGGGGAAATGATACAGGTTTTCAAAATTATTTAGGGGTTTTTCAAATGGTTACCCTATCTCCCCAAGTATTTTCACCCTATATCGAAACATTATTTGAAAAAATATAATGCTGATGATTGAACGGTTAAGGGTTTACTCATTTTAAGGTAGATAATATTTCTAGTACATTTTCCATCTTTTTTATCAATGAAATTATATTTTTAATCAATAATAGTGTTAATTTCATTAGAAACATATTTTATGTTATGACATTTTACAATAACAATGTCATCCAATACATCAATACAACTAAAATTTCTATATATTTATAACAAGCTCTGGGCTAGGAGATCCAAGATAATATTGAAAACACTTAGTATCACAATAAAATGAATTCTAATAGATTAATTGGGTGATACATTGTCTAATAGATGATTTCACATTTTTAATTATCACAACACTATCAATCAGGCAATGAGTAGGATCCTAAAATGGATAATTAATTTCTATTAATTTGGAGGTATAATAACGTTGGTCAACAATATTTTCTATTTTTTTATTATTATTCTATTATCAGTCTGTAGACCTCTAGATGACTTGATGAAAAGCATAAAAATATTCCTCACTATCTTCATTTGAGACTTAAATGAAGAAGGTTTCTACAAATTGGAATGTTTTTCAGACTTTTCATACCATTTCAACTATTGGGAATCAACCATAGGGGTATTGAGGAGGGTATGTGGGTTTATAAGCTATAATTGTGTGGGAGGATTTCTGGGGAAACACTTTATAGTATAATTTCATTAAAATAAAATTTGGTAGTGACCCCATTGGGTGGGTTGACATATCTTATATATCACATATATTATATAGTTTTCAAGGGATCACTAAACAAAACCTGGAAAAAATCAGATTGTATTATAGGGTGTGATGATATCTCTTTCAATAATCATAATTGGGTATGCTAGAACCTAGATTTTTCTAGGTTCTGTGCTCAGGATATTTGTCTTAAACTGCCATTCTATTATACCAAATTCACTGATTATATGCCCAATGAGGAGAATAATACGTTGTTATACAATATTCAATTTTTTAATAATCCATATTATTACATCATTAAGTCATTCCCTTCAGGTAGGAAAACTTATATAGGGATAAATAATATCATTCATCATCACAAAAATAGATGTTTTTTTGGTATGTAGAACCTAGTACTAGGCAATTTCTACCAAATTCAATTTCCTCCTTTGTAGGATTGATATTAATTACATTACCACACATTAAAATATCCAAAGAAGAGTAATTACACTAGAATCAACATGAAAATGTTGTAATAATTTTAAACATAAATCCTTGTTGTGCTATTTTGTTAATAGTGATGGGAAGATGTACATATAGAACACACATTGATTTCTTATTTGATCCCATTGTGATTTATTAATAGTGGATGACTTCTTCTAGGTGAGATGTGATTTCTAGACTGATATATGTAAATAAGATTGTGGAAGGAACATATTTATTGGCATAGGTATTTGGGACATATGAGAAACTTATAATTTTATTTTTAATTTGGAGCACAAACCAAACCTCCAGTTCATCTATACAAAATTTATATTTCTAATTTTTATCGATATCACTATAGTGTAACAAAAAAAATTTTCCTCAAGCTATGTATAGGGTCCTCTCATCCCTCAAATACCTAGTTATAATTACTTCCCATAGGAGAGGGTATATGGGTGTTTGAGATATATGTAAGGCTATACTTCTAGGTTGGAAAAATAATACAAATGAATCCAATGCTCAAGGGATTATTAATGGTGGTGGCATCATTTTTAAAATTTATGGTTTTATCATTATATCACTATATTAATTTAATGTGGAGGGTGTTTTAGTTTTGTTTGAGGACCTTATGATTCTATTGGGGATCTACATCTGAAATTCCTATAACATCTTCTTATCTATGGTGGAATCAGATTCTTCCATTATGATCAAATAATTATGGGGGAAATCTGAATTTCCCTGGAAAATTGTTTATTACATAAAATCATGATAATATTTTCAACATCATGTAGTCGATATTGATCACTATTATTGAGAGGGAAACATAGAAATAGATATTTCCTCCATTGGTAACCAGGTTTATAGGATAGTGGTGTATTCAAGTATAGGTTCCACTAAAATTGAGTATATTTAATGTGTCTAAGTGGATACCCTCATCCTCAATTAACATCACCCTCCCTTATCTCTTTTGTACATATTATTTATATTGTTTTTTACTAAAAATCTCCAATTTTCAGTCAGTTAAAAAATGGTATTTGAGACAAGAAATCCCATAATCTAAATCTGACTTGTCATCTATATTCTTCCTCTATCTTCAAATGAACATTATTTGTTTATTTATTTTCTTAATAAATAATTACATGCTTAATCCTTTATTATTGGACAATTTAATTCAATTATTTGAATTATATATTTCATTACTGAATCATTTATTTCCACACAAGGTGTTTTAATGACGTTCATTTCATAATCACAAATCAACTTTGGTGGGTTTACCATGGAATAATATGCCATTAATTCATAATATCCAAAATATAAATCATCAAATAATTATAATAATTATATATTAATTATAATTTTAAAATATACTATGAAATGTGGTAAGGAGAAATGAATTACATCACAAGTATAGAGAATGTAGGTTGTATGTGCACAGGATGAACATTTCAATTTTTATCAAAATTGAGGGAAAGATCGTCCATATTAAATTAAAATTAAATAATAATTATTAAATAAAAAATATCATATTTTATCATTATATACACTTATATATACCCTCCATGTGATGTGGTGAACAAGAGTGATCCATATCACTTTATTAAGGTGTTAATCCACACATATGCATGAAGGATGTCATTACTTTTAAATAATTATAAATAGAAGAAAATATATTGTATATTATATTAATAAATTTATATTTATTTAATTAATATAATATATACCTATATATGTAAAATCAATCATTATAAAAATCCATGTTAGGTGGTGATAGAAATAAACACATTGCTTTGTAGAGGTGGTTGTATTTAGGTATGCACAATCAATTTTTCTATTCCCCTTGGAATAGAAAAGAACATGAATAAGGGTTATACGAGTAACATAATGAAATTTTCTTATATTTAAAATAGTAATATAATTGTTTTAGATTTTTTAAATAATATTTCAATTATGTGTATGAATAAATAAAATGAAAACACTATGTTTAGTTTTATACCGCTTCTTTGTAAAATAACATTTGGATTACACCATAAGAATTAAAGGATTGTTTTTTCATGAGACTAGAGACTGTATAAAATGTTAAGGAAGGATGATAATACTTTGTTAATCATTTTTTAAATATACTTCTAAAAATGTTTTAGGAAGGGATGATATGATGTTACCTTTTATATGTGAGGTAATGGACATAGTTTCAATTTCATAAAAAATTATTTAATATATGTTACAGTCATGTATAGTGGATCCAAGGAAACCCAAATTCAATAATAATATTTTAAAGGGTACAAATAAACAGTACAAATAAAATTTAGATAAAATTTGGATTTATTTTATGGATTATCTCTTAGTTATATAATAATAACCCCCATTTATCCATCTCTGTGATAACATAATTTTTTACCATGATAACCTAATTATTTGAACTAAAATAAAATGTATTTTCTTATCAAATTATAAAAAAATTATTCAAAAATTTTAATCCAGTTTATCAGATTCAATTTATATTTGGTTGAAGATAATATATTAAATAAGATGAAATAAAACTTATGAAAACTATTTTTAAGAAAATACCTTCTATAAGTATAAAAATCATTTTATTTAAAATAAATTAATAATTTTACTTCAAAATATTTTAAGTTAAATAACTAAAAAAGAAGATTTTTTACATTTTAATTATGTAAAAAAATAATTATATATTTTAAACATTTCATCAATGTAAATGACCGAAAAATCATTTTGAATTTGAATAAAATATAACTTATCAATTTAAAAGTCATGTCTGGTTTCCAAAATTCAAGATATTTTTTGTAAAATGAACTATTTAACTAAATATACATGTATTTTTTCAAAAAAATACCATATAAAAGAATAATATTATGTTTTTATAGAAATTATAAACCATTTACAAATTTTTTAACTCGATTTTACATTTCTACCTAATTGAGGTGAATGACATTTACAATGGTTACTATTAATGGAGAAAAATAATTAATCATGTGGATTATATATATAGATTATATTTTATAAAATTATATTTTTGAAATTTTTATAATTTAATTAAAATTTACTCCAGGAAACCATTATAAAACTCATTTTTAGACAAATACATTTTCTAGCATAAAACTACATTTTTTCTTATTCTATACATAGTAATAACATTGAAAGGAATTTGAAAAAATTTTATAGACTATATTATATAAAATTCCATTAAAATAATTTATCAATAGTGATTTATTCAAATAATTATGATAACAACACATTGTAAACATAAATATAGTTTTTTCTTAAAAATGATTTTTAGGAAAAAATGATCTTATACCAAAATAATGTTTAATACTGATTATTTTATAATTCAACATATTATATATATACATAATAATTTATAAAAATTGATATGATATTAATATCATAATAATTTTTATATGGTAAATGAAATGTTATATTTATAAAAAATGGTAATTTTCAATATTCATTGAAAGAATAATTGTTTCTCAAAAATATCCCAAAATTTACCTTGATCTATTTTTTATAGGATGATTTCAAATATAATAAGCTTTTTATAAAATATTTTTTAAAAAAAATTAATAAATTAAATAGATTATTCTTTCAAAAAAATAAATAAAAACCATTTATTATGAAAAAATATTTATAAGAATTAAATTACATTTCTAAAATATAAGTTCTTATATACTAAGAATTTATTTTCACATTTTTACAAATTAGGAAATTTATATAGCTTTAATAATTTATTCACTTATATTAATACATAAAAATTTAATGTCTATTATAATTGATTTATTTATATAATAATATTTAATTTTTTTATGCTCGATATTGTGTGTCATAACACTATTGAACAAAGTGCTCTTCTAAAATATATGGGTTTTAAAACATCTGTTTCAAAAGAAATAATCGTATTAATAGACTTTGTTCCAAAATTAAAATTAATATCTTTAAATTGTTATTAAATTTTTTTAACATGATCTATTTCTACCACAACAAAAATTACTATTATAAGAGTAAATAAATCCATGACAACAAATTGGAATTCAACCACAAGAACTTCATATTTATTCTCGCCCATAAATAGTAGGAGGGGATTCTTCTTCATTTTTTTCATAATAATATTAATTATTCATCTTTATAGGAACCAAATTATTCACTAACAAACTCTAAATATATTATATCATCTTCAAAATTCTAGTTATTATCAAATGATGATGTTGATGTTTTAGGGATTCCAGTTCATTCATTCTTACTTGTTTCATATCTATGAAAATAATTAACATTATTCTATATGGTTAAAAGGTTAAATTATTCCTCCATTGGATATATTGTGTCATATTTCTCAAATATTTTTTTATAATATTGGATAATCCTGGTTCTGAAATGATCATGAGTTCACTGGATGTTCAACAACAATAAGAATGGTGTTTCTTCCATGATAAAATCTACCAAATATTATTAAATTAAGAAATAATTGAAAAACCTATATTACTTAGATCATAGCTACTTATGAAGAAGTATAAAACCAAAATAAAAACACAATAATAGTTCCATGAAACAAACACATGAGAATACGAGAAAGGAAAAATTACATGTGGTGATGTAAATAGAATATTTATTTACTTAGTATTGATTATTCATTAAAACTCAACAGGAGAACACTATAATGTGTCATTCCGTTAGTTGTGTAAATATATAAAAATTGATACTTGTCAAAATGTGGATAACTCAAATCATGTAATCAAGATACACAATATTATTCTGTCCCATCCAATATATATAGTGGTTTCCAAGTGGTCACCTTGTTGAAATGACCTATAACATTTGAGGGCCTCCATCAATTTAAAATATTAACCATTAAAATCATATAAAATAGCTATCTTGACTATATAAAACTATTATATGGAGTAAATTACAATACCCCATAAAATTTAATGCATTAAATGATCCAAAATCTATTGAACTTACACTTACTTCATAATTTCCTCCATATATATCAATTTTTTGTTAAATTTTTCACTGTTGTTTCCTACTCCAAGTGAACTCAATACAAATATTTAATGAGGATTCACAATATTTAAAATAATCCACTTGAATCCATTTTAAATGATACCTATGAAACCATTATTTATTTTGTATATTTTAACCTTCTTCCCCTCTCTAAATATATTAGGTTCTCTCAACCACCATCTCGCAACCCCAATCACACTACGGAATATTGTTTCCTCATCCTCTCTTGGATTTGAACATCATCTCACATAAAACCCATTTTTATCTTCTATAAATATTTTAAAACCATAATAATGTATCCTTGAGAGACATATAAATTTATTGGTATTTGAGGTAAAATTAATTATTCCTATGATGAAACTACAAATTTTTCATTATGTGAGTCGAACTTTGGTATTCACATTAAATATAATCACATTCCACATTCATCTTAAGCCCTACTAATAATCGTTTTAACCCAAAATAATTATTTTATTCTTCTATTTAACTATTTTTTCTACTGATGTAGTCGATATTGAAACTAATGACTTCCACCTATACATATAGCTTATTTTAGTTCCTCTAAATGTAAACATGAAGATCATTATACTCTTATGAGTGTGAGGATAAAAAAAATTCGTCATCAACATAGACTTGCAATAGTTCAGATATAATTAAGAATAATATTATATATTTTATAGAACACATTTATCTTTTGATACATTTAATTTCTTCCATATCATCTTTCCTTAGAATCAATAAATATAGTCTAATGACTCCACCTAAAAAATATAAGTCATAGTTAGCGCATACCATGGAATAAATCAATCATTCGACTATCAAATAAAAATAAACATTTTTTCATGTATCTTTAGTAATATTTTATATATGGTTATTTAATATTTGATAATACAATGTTCTTAGATATTTTATTTGGAACGTATTTACATACATTTGTTGAAAACCGCTCAATATGCTTTAGGATAAACTCCCTTTGAGAATATGATATAATAAATATACATCTATATATTTCAATAATAATAACAATAATATTCTCTGTAAAACATAAATCCTTCATTTTAAAAGGTCTAAATAATTTACTCTAAATTTCATTTATCTATTAAATTTTTTGGACCCACGAGAAGCATATCATCAATATGTAGAATAATGGTGATAATCTAATCATCCGGTAAAACCATATAATAAAAATAATTATTTATGTTTCCTTGAATGAAAACATCTTAACCATTAATGTGTATAACCTTTGGTTCAATTATATTGGTTCAATGATAATTTCATAGATACAATGGTTATACTTACATAAAAATTATTTCTAATAATCTATGAATATGATTTATAGTTTCTTCTACATTTCTTCCTCAAAATCAATTTTATGGAATGAAACATTCACAAAAAAATTTTATAAACACAACCCACCAACATAAACCATGATAAAGATCATATGTATGGATGTGTATTTAATTATCCATAAACATATCTCATAGAACTATTCTCCCACTTTTTATTGAATGTCTTTTTTACATTAACCTAGATTTGTACCTCATACATCCATCAATATATTCACTCAATATGAAAACAAATTTATTATCAATAGATTTATTTCCAAATGTTAACCATTTTATCTCTAACATTTTATTAGCATATAATGAATCTCTATAATATTACATAAGAAATTTTAACTTGTAGAAAACATTAATTGATATCAATTCTTATGAACTTTGAGGATCACCTTTACTTATTAGAAGTATGTTGTATAATTCATTACCATATTTTTTATCGGTTTTATAAATCTATAATACAATAAAAATTCAATATATAATTCTTATAATTAATGTGTTATTTATTTTCATTCTTGATCATCCATTATATGAACTTCTAGCGATATTCTTCATGCCTATGCTACCCCTGATCATTTTTATATATCTTCAATTGAATTATTTTTGGAACTAGATATGCTAACATCTAAAATCATTAAAACAATTCTTGATATATATTATCTATAACACCTAAATATTTTATGGTATTAAACTTTTTATATCTAAACTCTTTGATAGTATACTATGCTTACAACACCCAGATTAATCTAATGATAGAATATTATTATGTGGTCATTATAAAAATAATGTTAAATTGGATGGAATAAATAGTATTAATCACATTTTTTATTTTATAAATTATATATATTAAATAATATTCTTTCAATTCCTGAAAATTATTTTATCAGAATAAGATAATAATGAATTCAATTTTACTCATAAAAGCTATATTTTTTTGAGGTCATTTTTATTGCCTTTAAATGGTATAATTATTTTATAACGAAATTTGGACAATTTATTAGATTATATTTGAAAAAATAAATTTTATTTATGATATATAAGTTGCAAAAATCTCTTAGGGTGAAATTTTGGTATTTCTCAAAAAAACCATATTTATTTTACAGTGAATACTCAAAAATACTCTATTTTAATTAAGAACACCGTTTTATTCCAATTAATTTATATAGTTAAATTATATTTTATATTTGGTATAAATATTAAAAAATTAAATTATAAATCAATAAATATAATATTATTCATTTTAATAAATTTCACATTGAAATTGGATATGAAAACATTTAAAAGGATTCAACCTTTTTACTTCAAAAACATGTTGTTTCGTCCCATATGCAGGGTTAATTTTAAATTAAAATTTTAATCTTATGTGAATTTAATTTTTTAAACTGGATTCAATATTGGAAATAAGTAGTCCCATATTTAATAAATAATTCCATTTTATTTCTATCTCATATGAATAGTATCATTGGAAAATTTGGTTAGTATGTCAAATGGTTAATGATGAAAAAATGAGTAATAAAGGGTAAAAATAATATGATAAGAATTATAAAATGACCACAAAACAAGAAAACAAATTATGGTTAAATGTAGTCTATAATCTCCCAAATATAGAATATATGGCCATTTTCCATTTTTTAGTGATAATGAAATTTATAATATTTTATTTACATAAAATTCAAAGATGTCACAATAATAATTTAAAAAAAAAAATTTAATAAGTTTTTATTCATTTTCAAATAACATTTATAAATATTAATTTGAAGGATAAAATATTTATTTTTATTTTTTTAATTTAGTTTTAATTTTTAGGGAAAAATTATTTCCTTAAAAGCTAACACAACATTGACATAGAAATTATTTTTTCAATGTAAATATCAAATAAATTATTAAAATACTTATAATTTGATAAAATTAATTTGATAGATGAAATTTATATATTAATTTGACATTTTATAGGTTTATTACTTATTTTTAAGGTTATATTGTTGTTTTGATATATTTAAAATCTAATGAAATGAATGGACTCAAAATGGACCGTAATGATATTTTAAAAAAGATAATATGTTATTAAAATATTTATAATTAAAATAATTTATTAAATTTTGATAAATAATTGGGATAAGGTTGATAATGTTAATAAAGTTCCATTTATGGTTCTTTTGTCATTTTATAGTAATTATATTATCCCTTAAAGAGTAAATGTCTATCTTGTCATGGTAATAGATAAGGGGTGTAAATAAGGGGTTAATGCAATATATATGGGTTATAATGTGACCTACACATGTATAAATATTATTGTTTGAGATAATTAATACATAACCTCATATAATATTATAAGTAACACAATTTTTATCCATTTGGAATTGAAACATACTTTATATTTATTAAATATTTTGATAGTTTCCAAAAGCACCACTCACCTCATTTATAAAATGGCATTACATCGATCATTACTTTACACTACTTCGATACTTCTAGATTAACCAAACCATTCACATTATTATTATAAACATACTTAAAAACGTTTTAGAGGTACTTATCTTAAGAAAGACTATACCTATACCCCATGAGATGATATCCACATGATGTTATCTGAATAAGAGTTAATTAGTTTTACCAACACATTAATGTTCATTTCTTCTTCTGCTTCCTATTAATTTGTTGTTTCCATAATAAATAAATAAATATAGTATCTTGTATATGATAATATATTATAATGATTATATAGAAACAATATTCTACCTTTTATGCATCCACAAAAAAAATGAAAGCATCATGTGTGCATACGTACAACTTTCAATATCTAGAAAATAGTCTAATTTGTTTCATCTCATCATTATAATGATTGTTATAATTATGGATATTATAATTTGCAATGATTAATTTAAATACAAATTCCATAATTTTATTCAAAATATTTCATTCATTATAAAGACACTCCCAATGGCCGTATTAGTTTAGTTCTTTTGGAAAATTGGAAACTAAAACAATCAGTTCATAATACTTCATAAATCTTTTCCCGCATATTTCTTCAAAACTATAACCCTTTTTAAATATCATACATAAAACCTTAATTCATATCCTTGGGTAATGAAACATAAGAAAGGGTGATATCAGATTTACAATAAGGGTAAACAAGGGAGATACATAAACATAACATGGTCATAAGGTTCTGATAACATAAAGATAAAATTTAAATATCATACTCTCTATATCAAATATCATATACATGAGTCATGGAATAAATATTGGTACTTCATTTTACATAAATCATAATAGAGTAAAAAGAATAATCTAGAAAATAAATACACTGTAACATCCAAAGTAATTAAAGATTAATATATTTTCATATCTATGTCTATTTATGAATTAGATAGTTTTTTAGAGGCTTAAAATGAGAATAAATCCAATCTTAAGCATAGAATACTCTAATATTTTCAAAAGATTGTTTTACCACCTTTTGATGGTAATTTTTTAAAATCTATTTTTTGAAAATTTTATATGTTATATTTGAAAAAATAAACTCCTTGTTAAAAATAAATACATCAAAATTTACATTGTGTAAGTTTTTTTTATTTTTCTGATAAAGTTCATTTTTAGTGAATAGTGAAAAATACTGTACTTTAATTCAAAACCTCCTTTTAATATAATTTATTTATATGGATATATTATACTTTTAATTGGGTTTAAGGTGTAATTAAAATATATTTTTACCATTTAATCCAATGGTGGTCATTGGAGTTAATTTCATTTTTAAAATGGGTATAAACAAGTGTCAATCTTTTGATAGATACTGTTTCTTAAAAACACAATATTTGTTTTGACAGGGGGAATTAACTATATAATTTATTAAAGAAACTTCTATGTTTTTAATTTGTTAAAATGGAAATCCTTTTTTATTTTGGAATATCAAATATATCTTAGGGTGAATATTTTGTGTTTTTCTGATAATGTTCATTTTTTAATGAATAGTGAAAAAATACAGAATTTTAATTCAAAAATGCCTTTTCATCCAATTTATTTATATAGTTATATTTTCATATTAATTGTTTTTAAAGTGTAATTGAATTATGTTTTTATCATTTAATACAATTTTGGTCAATTGATGTAATTTAACTTTTAAATTGGATGCAAAAACAAGTCAATATTTTGATAAATTTTACTTCTTAAAAACTCATCTTTGGTTTTGAAAACGAGAATTATTTTTAAATTAATTAGTGAAATTTATATGTTTTAATTAGGTAAAATGGATTCCATATTTGGAATCAAAAGTTCCAAATTATGTAATTAAGACACTTTTGTTTTTTGACATTATGAATATTATGACGATAATTAACTTTAATTATCATGATTAAATAGAAATCAGGTAGTTAAGGGAAATAAAAGAATATAAAAATTTAAAAAATGACCCTAAAATGTTTTCTAATGATCTTTTTTGGGTCATGGACGACCATGGAATTCATTTTCCCATCTTTGGGACCCCATTGAATCACTTTACTGTGATAGTGACCTTTTATCAAATTATTTTTTAAAGAAAGAAAAATATAACCAAAGTATGTATGAAAAAAGTAAAACAATTTAATTTTTCTTTATATAAATGATCTCTTTAACAATAAATAGTAATTTGAAGGAATAAATTATTTCCAACATCATTATTACATAAATTTCATTATTTTTGACACAATGATGATGTAGTTATAACCTAATTAATGAAAGATTTAAAAAATGATATTATAAGTGTCAAAATAATTTTGTTTTGAGACTTTGGTTGATATCCACGAATTTTAAAGATGATTATGATATGTCAAATTTATGTTAATGCTTTTATTTCGATGGAATAAATCATTTATTCCCTTATCAAAAGTCAACTACCAAATAGTCTTAAAATTGACATATATCAGTTTTTAAAGTAAATGTAATTTTATTAAATGGTATAAAAGTCCAAAAAATATAATATTCAACAAAATGACATATAATATATTACTAATATCATTATTGATACAATTATGGGACTATTGGTATTTTATAGTAATTATTATGACCGTATAGTTCAAAAAAAAGACGTGGTAAGAATTATTAATTTTAACTAGTGGTTAAAATGAAATGATAAGGTGAATTCTATGACCTCCACTTGTCTAAATACTATTCGTTGAGTGTATTTATACCACTTATACTCCTATACTCTAAATATATCATTTTGGAACCGTTATATTTTGGAAAACATTTTATAATAAATTATTATTTCATGACATTGCAAGAGTGCCCATCCTCCCTCTTATATAAGGCCCCCACCTCTACCCCCTTACCCACACCTCTCAATCCCTTGGCTGATCCAACAAATGCTCAAATTATCTCTCCACATCCCTATATTACTCCTAGAATCCTCACTTTGGGAATATGTCTTTCCAAGGAATCCTTTGGCTCAAATCAAAAAGGGTTGCCCGATTTAGAGGTAATGTCTTCTATTATGTTCTTTCGTTTTATTTTTCATCTCCAGCCCATTAAACTCTATTATTACAATCTTTTGTAACAAAGAAAGTATATTAAATATACTAGGATGTTTTTATGAGAATTTTTAGAGATAAAATTACACACACCATTGTATAATGGTTATAGAACATACTGCCTCTATGGGTGGGGAATTACTGCCACATGAAACGATGATTGTTCAAACTTCTATTAACACCTTACATGGTGTCCATTATAATGACACTATATTTTTATATGATATATATGGTAGTTATTGTTTCTATATGCTTCTTTATTTTATGTTTAAATCATATCATTATGCTTTTCATGTCGTGTAATTACAATAATTTCATTTGAGGAAGTGTGGACTGCTGCCCCCCTCCAGTGATGTGACTCTTTAATTCAAAACAAGGAATGTATAAAGAGTGAAATTAATGAACATATGTGAAATATATAACATATATATTATACTGGAATTATAATATATTTATTTATCATTTATTTTTAATTCCTTTAATATGACAAATAAATGAAAGTAGCATTCATGTGTATGTACGGCCGACCGTCTCCATGAACGGTGCATTTCATTTTTTATCTCCAAATGTTATGTAATAGTATAAAATGAAAATATAATCGATATATATGATATTTTAATCATTAATTCTATTATATATATAATGTACTTATAACTACATGGACAATTATTTTCAAACAAGTTCATTTTTGACTCATATACCGAACATCGAAGAAAACGTCTGATATGAACTAACATAATAATATAATTATTATAAAATGATAATATTTTATATGAATTGAATAATAAACTTTATAGGATTTTATTAAGAAATTTTAAATTGAAGAAAACTTATTATTCAAAAATATAAAGAAACGAGCAAGACAAGTCGGACTAGAGGTAAGGGATCCCACCTATCTCTTTCTTTTTAAGTACTCTCTTTTATGTAATTTCTTTTATGCTGCTATTTCTTATGTTAGGGGATGTTCTTTTATATTCCACTTAATATTATTTTTATGTAATTATTATGAGTGACCCTATTTTATCTCGTCAATCCATTTTTGTAAGTTTTATGAGGCGTCGTTAGGCTGCTGAATTTTCGTAAGGGGGTTTCTAATCTAACTTTTAATTCCGTGAGATTTCCAATGTTCACCAATTATTTATTTAATGTTTATTTATTGTGTACTTAAATTTGATATATATTATAATAATTCTATTTATATTCATGGTATTATTTGATTTCATTTCTTTTTTATTATCTTTTGGTCATACAACTCGATTTATTACAATTAGGTAAGGGTTTTTATCTCAATATTTATTCCCGTGATATTCATGCTATATATGTCACTATATCATTTGAGTGGTTTATGTACTATATATTATTCTACTCTTTGAGTAATATAATTTAGTTTATTGGTATTTACATTAACCTTTTATAGTCTTTCTTTCATGGGGTGTACGTTTCGAAAGTTACCCAAGTCAGTAAGGGAACCTTTCACCCTCCTCTTTTTAAAATAATTCTTTTTGTTAGATCATTTAATTTACATCTTCATAATGTTGGGATATGTTCCTATAAAACCTTATTGCACTAAATTTTTTGTCCAAGTGATGATATACCCTTTATATCTCTCATCAACTCACTTTTAGAATTTTAAAGTGACATCGATAGGGTGCCGAATTTCAGTAAGGCAACTTTCTAACCCAATTTTAATTCTTTGGGTTAAACCTCTACTTCTTGATTATGTCATACAATGAATATGTGTTGATGACCTATGATTGTTTTACACATAATATCTAATTATATTGGGTATATTTATATTTTTCACACATAATTATGTAATTCGTTTTCCCTTAATCTAAGGATACCGTCTTTGTAAGGGACTTCATCTCAATCTCCTTTCATTGAGGAATATTTTGTTTTAATACAGGACTTTATTTTAGGCTGTATAATCACCTTTGACTTTTCATGTCATTCTAAGGTAATATTTTTCTACAAAAAGTTTTACTAAACAATAAAAAACAAATGTTTTTTTAACATACGTAGTGACAACGACCTTTCTTTCGGCGCGAGTATTATTTTATCCTTGGCTTACTCAACAAGATGTAATGTTTTTAAAAGAAAATAAATTTCATATACTATTTTAAGTATTTTGGTATTCAAAATGGTTTTGTTTATTTATTTTTTATGTCAATATATTTAAGTGATATATTGTGATTTAAAAGTAGAAGTGTTTTCTTTCCTTTATATTTGTTTTATGTCTTATGATATTATAATGGTACTTGGACATTTGACAGGTGGTTATGTGATAAAACAAATGATGGGTGGTGTCGTGAATACCAGGACTGTTGGTTATGTTATAACCTCCAATTCATTGTGTATAGAAGTTAGTTTTATAGATATTCCATTTAGTGACATGTGTGTAAGTCGACCGTATGGTTATTCCATTTAATTATATTTATGTCTCAAGTTACCTTTATATGTTATGTGTTCTTTATATGGGTTTTATGGTGATATTTTGGTTAAAAAAGGATAATCAAGGATCTTTTATTCTATTAAGAGTATTTACTACTTCATAAAGGTGAAAATTATAACATATGATTAAGTATTCATGGTTTACTTGTTGTTTTGAAAAACTAACAGTTTCCTTCTTTGTGTATCCCTTACTGAGCTTTTTATTCTCATCCAATGTTTTTGAAATGTTTTCCATAGGACTTAAAGATGAATAGGGAAATGGATGGGATCAAGGAAAGACATGTTATCTAAAACATAGAACTATACATGTTTCTTTTTAAGAGTTTTTATTTTATGAGAAATGGAAACTGAGTAGAAGTGTCTACTTTGTAATCTTTTGAGATGTAATAGTTATGTCCTGATTCTCTAAAACAGTAAACCAGAAATGATCCTCAATTTGAATTTTTCATTTAATTCAATATTAAGTAATGTTTTAAGGCAGGGTCCTTATAGTTGGTATCAACGGTCGGTTTAGATAACTTTATATTTTAGGGTATTCATTAAGCATAAGTGACATTACCATAATGGTTAGGATTTTAGAAATAGTCATTGTTTTTTTAGATAAAGTGAATGAGTTTAAGATAACATGAATTATTATATCATAGTATTATATGATTATTTCACTGATATTCGCACACTGACCTTTTTTGTTTTAGTAAATGGATGGATCTAGCAGGCACCAATGTAACAGTGGATGTGAAGAAAACTATGACGATTTTCTAAAAGAACAACAGAATGATATAGGAGCTGCAATGAGAACTCTTGTGGTTATTCTCAACCAACTATCAGGAGTCAGGATTAACCACTTGAACCTTGGTGATTTCTCTAATGAATCATGTATGAGAGAACCAACTTGATGTGGAAGTTCAAGTAATAAATATAAAGGTAACCATTACGGTTTATATGATCCATACTTTTGAGGTAATTATGGGTTACTATATGATATGATGGAAAATGAAAGGCATGAGATAAACTTGAGGTTAAATTATTTTATATTTATTTTTGAAGATTTTAGCTATTTTAGGGGAATGATTTAAGAATTATATAGTTTTGGAAAAAGTAAAACACACAGACCGAGTGACAACCCGTCACATCGAATGATGTTGTGGGAATCGAACCCACAACTGATTTGCGACTGGGATTTATCGCCTACCACTGGACTACGTGAAGTCTATAGTTAGTATGACTAATTATTTTTAGTTATATGATCTTATGAATTAGGAATAATTTTATTTTGGGTTATCTATGGAAATGATTAACCTATAATGGAGGATATGTGAATAGGTTAATTACTTTTCAGTATGAGACTTTAAGAGTAACTGATATTATTTGGAGATAAATGTTAAGATTTACCTTGGAAGACTATGGGATTAAATGCTTCAGAGATTCGGGTTCAAATCATAGTTTGTATTACGTTGTAGAATTTTATATATAGTTGTTTATTGAATGTTCTTTGATGAACATTGAGTTTTGGTTGGACAAATTTTGGAGATTAAGAGTAGTTTTTCTTTTTAATGATTAATCTTCTTGGGGATTATCTGATATTGTACTAACAATTTTTTTTTTGGTTATGGTCTAAAGACATGGGAAATATATAGTTGTCTTTTTTGGATTAGTTGATTCTTTAGAAGTTTATTATAGTGCTCTTAATGTGAACAAGTCATCCTAAATACTCATCTTTTGGAGAAAATATGAGTTTGTATTAGAAATATTGTAAGAGATGAAAGTATACATGACAAGTAAGTATGTTTATTTATGTTTTAGTTAATCCCATAAATAAATTACTCAATTAAAAGTAACATAAAATGAAAACATTGTCTGTTAACTTTTCCTACAGGGGAATCAAATACCGTTTAACCCAACACAAGTTTGTGATTTTCATGTGGTTAACTTTCTTTCAGAAATGTTTTCTATCACACTCCATCAAAATTTTATGGTTTTATTTCTCATACATATCCATGTTTTCCTAGAATTCAAGTATTTATTGTCTCTGGAGACCTTTTTACTTATCTTTCTTTCTTTTAAAGTTATAGTTTTATTGAATCCTTTTCCAATGTGGGGCTTTCAATGATGTTTCTGAGCCCAATTTTAAAATTACAAGGACAAAATTCCAACAATAGGGGGATGATGTAACATCCCAATTAATTAAAGAATAATATATTTTCATATCTATGTCTATTTATGAATTAGATAGTGTTTCAGAGGCTTAAAATGAGAATAAATCCAATCTTAAGCAAAAAATACTCTAATATATTCAAAAGATTGTTTTACTGCCTTTTGATGGAAAACATTTTTTAAATCTACTTTTTGACAATTTTATATGTTATATTTGAAAAAATAAAATCGTTCATTAGAATAATGAAATCAAAATTTACTTTTTGTAAATTTTTGTTATTTTTCCAATAAAGTTCATTTTTAGTGAATAGTGAAAAATCCTGTATTTTAATACAAAACCTCATTTTAATCTAATTTATTTATATGGTTAGATTATCTGTCTAATTGGGTTTAAGGTGTAATTAGAATATATATTTACCATTTAATCCAATGGTGGTCATTGGAATTAATTTCACTTTGAAAATGGTCATAAAGAGGTGTTAATCTTTTGATAAACTTTGTTACTTAAAAACACGCTATTAGTTTTGACAGAGGGAATTAACTATATAATTTATTAATGAAACATCTATTTTTTGATTTTGGTAAAATGTAAATAATTTTTATATTTGGAATATAAAATATAGCTTAGGGTTAATTTTTGGTATTTTTCTGATAATGTTCAATTTTTTAATAAATAGTAAATAAATTACAGTATTTTAATTCAAAACTGCCTTTTCATCCAGTGTTTTTAATAGTTATGTTGTAATTTTAATTAGTTTTAAAGTGTAATTAAATTATTTTTTTATCATTTAATTCAATGCTTGACAATGTATGTAACTTCACTTTTCAATTGGATGTAAAAACAAGTCAATCTTTTGATAAATTATACTTTTTAAAAACTCGTCTATGGTTTTAACAACGGGAATTATTTTTAAATTAATTACTGAAATTTCTATGTAAGTAATTTGGTAAAATGGATTCCATATATTGAATTGAATTCCCCAATTATGTTATTAATACTCTTGTTTTTTGGACATTATGAATAGTAACGACGGTAATTATCTTTAATTATCATGATTACTTAATAATCGGGTAGTTAAGGGTAATAAAATAACATCGCAAAAATACAAAATGACCCCGAAATATGCCCTAATTTTATTTGGGGTGTCATGGCCGACCATGGGATTATTTTTTCCAATATTGGGACCCCATGGAATCACTTTAGTGTGATAGTGACCTTTTATCATATTATTTTTTAAAGAAAGAAAAATATAACCCAAGTATATATCACCTAAGTAAAACAATTTTAGTTGTGTTTATATAAATTATATCTTTAAATATAAATATTCATTGGAAATATTAAAATATTTCCAACATCATGATTTTTTATTTATAATTTTTAGACATTAAATAAATAAATTTATTTTCGACTCAATGATGATGCAGTTCTTACCTCATTAATGAAAGATTTAAATAAATTATTTTATAAGTGTTAAAATAATTTTGTTTTCAGACTTTTGATGCTATAAATGAATTTTATATATGATTATGATATGTAAAAATTATTTTAATGATTTTATTTCATGGTAATAAAACATTTATGCCTTTATCAAAAGTCAACTACCAAATAGTGTCCAAATTGGCATAAATGAGTTTTTAAAAGAAATATTATTTTATTAAATGGTATAAAAGTCCAAAAAATATAGTATTCTGAAAAATGACATATATTATATTACAAATATCATTATTGATAAAATTATGGGACTATTGGTATTATAATGTAATTATTATGACCTTATAGTTTGAAAATAAAAAAAAGACATGGTAAGAATTATTAATTTTAACTAAGGGTTAAAATGAAATGATAAGGTGAATTATATGAACAAAACTTTTATAAATACTATTTTATGAGTTTATGTCTATACATTATCCTCTTATCCTCGAAATATATCATTTTCGAACCATTCTATTTTGGAAAACATTTTATAATAAATTAATATTTCATGACTTTCCAAGAGTGACCCTCCTCCCTTTTATAAAAGGCCCCCACCTCTACCCCCTTACCCACACCTCTAAACCAATTGTCTCATCCAATATATGCTCAAATTATCTCTCCACATCCCTATATTACTCATATAGGCCTCATTTTGGGCAAAAGTGATTCCAAGGAAGCCTTTGCATCAAATCAAAAACAGTTACCCTATTTAGATGTTATGTCTTCCCTTATGTTCTTTTGATTTATTTTTCTTCTCCATCCCTGTATACACTTTTATTACCTTATTTGGTAACAAAAAACAGTATCTTAAATATACTATTTTGTTTTTATGAGAAGTATCAGAGCTAAACTTACACACACCTCCGTCTAATGGTCAAAGAACATACTGTTTTTGTGGGTGGCGAATTACTGCCTCACGAAACAATGATTTATCAATCTTCTCTTAACACCTTTCATGGTGGCCATTATGATGTAACTATATTTTTATATGATATTTATGATATTTATGTTTTCTATATGCTTCTGTATTTTATGTTTTAATCATATCATTACGCTTATCATGTTTTGTAATTGGGATAATTTCATCTGAGGAATTGTGGACTAACGCCCCCTCAAGTGATGTGACTCGTTCATGCAATACATGGAATGTATAAAGAGTGAAATTAATGAACTTATGTGTCCTATATAAAATACATATTATACTGTAATTATAATATATATATGTCTCATTTATTTTTAATTCCTTTAATATGACAAAAAATGAAAGTAGCGTTCTTGCGTACGTACGACCTACCGTCTCCATGAATGGTGCATTTTATTTTTTGTCTAAAAATGTTATGGAATAGTATAAAATGAAACTATACTGGGTATATATGATATTTAAATCATTATTATTATTATGTAGATTATGTACTTATAACTACATGGACAATTATTTTAAAACAAGTTTATTTTTGACTCTTGTACCGAACATCGACGAAAACGTATGATATGAACTAACATAATAATATAATTATTATTACATGATAATATGTGATATTAATTTAATAATCAACATTAATGTGTGTTCTTAAAAAATTATAAATTCATCAAAATTTATTATTCAGTAATATAAATAAACGAACAAGACTAGTCAGACTTGAGTTAAGGGATCCTACCTCTCTTTTAAGTACTCTTCTTTATGTAATTTCTTTTAAGTTACTATTTCTTAAGTTAGGGGATGTTATTTTGTATTCTTAATACTGTACTTTTTATGTTTTTATGATGAGAGACCCAATTTTATCTCATCAATCCATTTTTGGTTGTTTTAAGTGGTACCATTAGGCTACTGAATTTTCGTAAGGAGATTTCTTATCTCACTTTTAATTACGTGATATTTCCATTGTTTTACAATTATTTATTTCATGTGGGGTATTGTGTACTTACATTTTATATATATTATAATTATTCTATTTATATTCGTTGTATTGTGTGATTCATTTGGTTCTTATTATCTTTCGGTCATATGACTCGATTTGTTACAATGAGGTAAGGGTTTTTATCTCAATATTTATTCCTGTGAGATTAATGATATATATGTCACTATCTCCTTTGAGTGGTGTATGTACTGCCCATTATTATAATATTTGTGTAATGTAGTTTCGTTTATATGTATTTAAATTTACTTTTTATCGTCCTTCTTTCATGGGGTGTAGGTTTCAAAAGTTACCGAAGTCAGTAAAGGAACCTTTCACCCTCCTCTTTTTAAAAGACTTTATTTTGTTAGGTCATTTAATTTACATATTCATAATTTTTGAATATGTTCATATATATCCTTATTATGGTAAATTTCATGTCCATGTTATGAGATACCCTTTCTATCTCTCATCAACACACTTTCTGAATTTTACTGTGACGTCGTTAGGCTGTCGAATTTCTGTAAGGGATCTTCTTAACCCAATTTCAATTCTTTGGTTTAAACCTCTACTTCTAGATTATGTCATACTATGAATATATGTGGATAAATTATGATTGTTTTACATTGAATATCCACTTTTATGTAGAGTGTTTATATTTGTATCACATAATTATGTAATTGATTTATCCATATTCTAAGGATACCGTCTTTGTAAGGGAATTCATCTCAATATCCTTTAATTGAGGCATATTTTGTTTTAATAAAAGATTTTATTTTATGGTATATAAACACCTTTGAATATTCATTTAATTCAAATGGAATATTTTTCGATGAAGCGTTTTACTAAATGACAAAAAGAAATGTTTCTTTTAACGTATGTGGTGACAACGACCTTTCCACCGCCGCTAGTATTGTTTGATCTTTGGCTTCCCCAACATGTTGTAATGTTTTTAAAATAAAATAAATACCATATACTATTTTATGTATTTTGGTATTGAAAATGATTTTGATAATGGATTTTTATGTCAATATATTTAAGTGATATATTGTGATTGAAATGTGGAAATGTTTTCATTACATTATATTTGTTTTATGTCTTATGATTTTATAATGGTACTTGGACATTTTACGTGTTGTTACGTGATAAACCAAATGACGGGTGGGCCATGAATAACAAGATGGTTGGTTACGTTATAACCTCAAATTCATTGGGTATGGAAGTTGGTAGTATGAAAATTCCATTTAGTGACATGTGTGGAAGTCGATCGTATGGTTATTCCATTTAAGATTGTTAATGTCCCAAGTTACATATATATGTTAAGTGTTCTTTATATGGGTTTTATGGTGATATTTTGGTTACAAAAGGGTAAACAATTATCTTTTATTCATTGAATAGAATTTAATACTTCATAAAGGTGAAAAGTATTAATTATGATCCAGTATTCATGGCATGTATGTTTTTTTAAAAACTAATAGTTTCCTTCTTTTTGTATCCCTTACTGAGCTTTTTATGATCATCCCATGTTTTTGAAATGTTTTTCACAGGACTTAAAGATGAATAGGGTCATGGATGGGATCATTGAAAGACATGCTATCTAAAACATGGTACTATACATGTTTCTTATTAATAGTTTTTATTTTAGGAAAAAATGGAAACTGAGTAGAAGTGTCTACTTTGTAATCTTTTGAGATGTAATATTTATGTCCTAATTCTCTAAAACTCTAAACCTGAAAAGATCCTAAATGTGAATTATTCATTTAATTCAAGATTAAGTAATGGTTTAAGGTCACGTCCTTATATACACATAATGAAGACATTGAATTATGGAAGACAAATAAATATATAAAATGATTTTCATAGTAGTCAAGGATTACTAAAATGTCCATATTCATGTAATTGGTTCACTCCCCAAACCAAATTAATAGTCAAGTATCACTCCCAATACTATATTAGTAGTCAATGTTCACTCCCAAAAACATATTAGTGTAAAAATTCCTATAATGAACCAGATTCACTAACTATTTCATCCATGGATATCTCATGTAATATAAATCATTAACCAATTAATTGGGGGGAGATGTTGGTACAACCCATCACATAATTAAAACTTTAAATATAATTTCCATAAAAATTTAAACCATTCATCATATAATAACACATGAAAACAAATATGTTTCAAAATTATTTCATTATAACAAAACCCTTGAAAAAGATATATAATTCATATACATCTTGTTATACTAATAAAAATCCCTTTAGATAAAAAACAATAATGAAATCCACGAATACAATCCCCAGTAAGGCAGTAGTTACAATAATAAAATTCATAGTGTATAAAAAATAATTATTAATGTTCCTTTTAACCCTTTTCCAGTGTAAAATTTGATTTTCTCTCTGAAAAATTATATTTAATTCATAAAAAATTTATAATACATTTTCACTAAAAATAACATTGAATAAATTAAAATGTAAAATTTTAATACCATTTTAAATATATTTTAATAACTTTTTCTTTAAAAATGATTAAAAGAACATTTAAAAACATTTTTAGAAAACTTATATTCTGAATGAAAAAAAATTAAGACCGAAGGGAAAAAAAATTTCCTAGAAAATATAATATATTTAAAATATGGATATTCATAATAAAAATTTTCAAAGGGAACTATATTCACATTTTAAAATATTATAGATTCATACTTTAACATGTGTCTCACTGAAGGAAAATTGAGAAACAATTTCCTTACCGGTTTGGTATCTTTTTAACCACACATACAATGAAAGAGAGATCATAAAATGGATTTAAAATAATCATAATTATATGGATTAAGATTATATATTTAATTAAATAGTTGTATATACATCATAAAAAAGAAATGAGTGGTTAATATGGCATATGTCTTATAGAAATATATGTGAGACAAGAAATCCCCTTACAATTATCATATCTTTTAAGTGATAATTAATAAAACGAAAGTATTATGTGTATTCACTATAAATACACATAAAATAAGTTAAAATAAAACATTATGTAATAAAAATTCATTTAACAGATAATCATGAAAAAACAAAATAAATTAAATAGTAGTTCAACCCAATGAATATAAATTGAGTTAATAATTTTGTTACGTTAACTCATTAATTCCTTATTACATGTTAAAACATCTTGTATAATAAATAAAATTTTATTATGAATCTATAAAAATTCATATTCTAATATATTATACCATATATGATTTAATCATGACATTATATAACCTGTTTATTAAAAAATTCATGTAAATCATTACCTATTTTTTAAACATATTTTGACTTATTATTCTTGGTCCTCATACATAGATCATGATATAATAATATCTATATTGTTATCCATGATATAAATATCATATATATATATATAGTATATATGTATCTATATTGAATCATAAAATTTAATGGTTGAAAGTAAAATACATTGTTCATGGAGATAGTAGACCATAACAACAAATGATTATTGTTTCCATTTTCTAATAATATTAAATGAATGAAAACATTATGATATATAATCATTCCAGAAAAAATTTTATGTCTTATATATCACATATGATTATTAAAACCATTCATAATATTTTCCATATTATTTGTCAACGAATCACATTGGTTCACATGGTGGTAGTCCACTTTGCATAGGAATAACGTTATCGTATACACACAAAATGGAACACATGAAGGTGATTTTGATATAAAAATTAAAAAAGTGTATTTATTTCTTAAATATCATATATAAACATTAAAACCATAATTATTTCCACTCATGAAAATTGGTTATGTAAAATAAATGGTAAGGATTTGTGGAGACGGTAAGTCATACTAACGCATGAGCAATACTTTCACTACATTTCTAACGTGAAATTGGGGGTATAATGGTGTGTTATTATTTATATTAAAAATTAAGAAATTTTAGGATACTATAGATATTATTTTATTATATATATAAAATATTTAGAGTAAGTATATAATAGTAAAATAATAGAGTGATTGGATAGAGTGATAACCACTCTTTGAAATTGTTCTCGTATATCTCATCTAAAGTACTCAAGTTTTAATCATTTGAGAAGACCATAACATATAGAATGTGGCTAAGGAATTTGATAAAATAATTTTCTAGATTTTTTCTATATAAAAGACTCAATGTGGTGAAATTAGAAAATGGAGGAGGTGTCATTTTATAAAAAAATGTGAGGGTCACTTTTGTAATTTCTCAAAAGATAAATTTCTAATAAATTAAATATCAATCCAAATACAAGAAAATTGAAAACATTTCAATGATAACGTTGTATATGTTGGTAATAAAATCACAAAATATTATATATATATATATATATATATATATTATTTGTATTTTTAAACACTATCATTTTGATTAACCTTTACTTAATCTATTTGAGTTTTAAGAATTGTAACATATTTTTAAATACTGAATGGGGGATTTTTTTACAAATAAGGTGTAAATTGGACCATAAATGTTCAAATTATGATATTTTAGACAATATTTTCCCTCATTCTCCTTATTTAGTTTTTTATATGTG
Source organism: Viscum album (assembly GCA_963277665.1). Taxonomy (NCBI): domain Eukaryota; kingdom Viridiplantae; phylum Streptophyta; class Magnoliopsida; order Santalales; family Viscaceae; genus Viscum; species Viscum album. The sequence goes on along the minus strand of OY728153.1, from coordinate 1,136,044,978 downwards.
GAACTATTTTAACAAAATATTATTTTCAGAAAATATCGTTAGTGTCAATTTTGACACTATACATTACATTGACTATAATAAAATCAATACCGAAATTTAATATCAAAAAATTATATTAATATGTCTCTAATATGTCATATTCCTCTATAATATTAATTTAATGCCTTAAGTAATTTGAATTATATCTCTTTTAATATTTTTTATATCACATTAATTGATATATTTTTTAATTGAATAATTACTTGATCATCATTGCATAGTAATTTATTATAATTATTTCTTCAATGAATATAAAAAATCATAAATTTTTTATATAAAACATTTATAATTTTTAATAATATATATCATCTATCATATCTTCTATTTAACCCCATATTAAAATTATTATAATTAATAAATGTATGTGTGTGATATTTCGTCACTCTATTTGGTCTTAATAATATCATAGTCATTTTTTATGAAATTTTTCATTAAATAATTAAAATTGTAATAATAGGTGTCATCATTTTCATTAACTTCACGTAATAACTTTTGGTCACTTTTATGTTAATTTTATAATATTTATTATATTAATTTTACCATTACTGACATGTTTTACCCTTAACTGTTGTAGTAAAAAGGAATATGATATTATTCATATGATCAAAAAATAAAGGGGATTTATTTAATAAATTTTCATATTATAATTTCCAATATGGAATCTATTTTTCTAATTTCAAGACACATAAATTGATAAAGTGGAATTAAAATTAATCTCAAAGATGGGGTGAGAAAACATGATTTTTAAGTGAAAACAAAGGATTTTTATATCCAAATTCGTACTGAAATTGATTCCAATGAAATAAAATGGATTAAATTATATAAAATTGGTCTATTTATCCTTTAAAATAAGTCAAAAAAATAATTTAATAGCATATATGAATTACAAAAAAAAATTTAATCAATATTCAGTATTTCTTGTTATTTATTAAAACTATATACTTATCAAAAAAACCAAAAACCTCAACAATATTAAAATTTGATATTCTGATTTCAAATAATATTTTTTATAATATAATTTACAGTATTTTAAAAAACTCTATTTAAAAAAAGTGTTCCATCAAAAGGCTAACAAACTACCTTTTTAGAAAAGTTCATCTTGGCGCATAAAATTTGATTTGTTCTTATATCTGGTACAGAAAACACATATAATGAAATTTAAACATTATATTGAATATATATTTCATTAATATAGTCCAACAAGTGTGATTATTTTATTTATGGGTATGATACTAACTTGTTAACATTTAAATATTTTTTTCAGATAAAAAACTTCCATTTATATTAAAAAATTGTTCTATTTTCATTTATAATTAGTTAGTCACCAAAGAATTAATTATATATACATCTAAAAGCGATAATTTAATAATTAAATTAATAGTGTTTATAACCACTGTTGTAATGGCTTATTTAAAATTGTTTGGTTTAAAAAATATAATAAACTAAGGTTTTTTATAAACTCAAGGATTTTTATAACATTGGACATAAAAGAAATAAATTTATTTTATTGAATATATTTCAAAAATATATCAAAGATTAATATTATATCCCCCAGTAAAATTAATTTCACCATAAAAATTCATCCCTCTTATACAACAAAATGAGGATTCATCTACCTCGTTATCTCCTCAATTTCCTATGTTGTTTCATCAGACTAGTTTTTTCTATACAAAACATTTACCAGGTGAGTGGTATTATTTTATAGAAATTTATCTATATGATCAAGAATATTTACTGATTTCTATTCTTAATAATGATCATTATCTAGTTGTATGACCATTTAGTTTAGTATATGTTATGAATTGGGTATGTACCTCCTCAGAATTAATACAAGGGACACATCCTGAACATGAGATGGATTTGGTTGTAGTGCTAGTCGATAAGATACCATTATAATATAATCAATAATTTAACCATGTCCTCACACTTTTGAATTTCACATTTAATGTCATAGTTAATTTTTTGAAAATAAAAAATAATTTAATAATACATTATCATAAAAATATGGAATGTAAAAGGATAATATCATAATATTTCTAGGATTTCGATTAGGATAACAATAATGGAACATGATAAAATGGATAGAGAAGAGAATTAAAAATGTCATGTTATGATGGAGAGTGATAGATATCGTGGTCATTATAATGATAACCAAAAAAATTAAAAATATGTGGCGATCTTAGTGATCATTGGATTCATAAAAAATGAGGGTATCACAATATAATATTCTTGTAAATACTTTTCTTATAGTTTATAATTTTAAAAGAAAATGTACTTTCTTGATTTAATTTCATTAATTAAGCACAATCCCATCCATAGGTTGTGGCTAGAACAATTTCTTCTTCATCAATTAATCCATGAAAAGTGGTTCACTTTATAATTCCTGCTGAACTAGAGAATCATAAGATCCATAATGAAATTTAAATTTATTAGATCTTCCACTAAATATCATAAAAAACTATAAAAAAGGATATCCAATAGTCATAAATATTCACATGGCTATATAAAACATGTACCTATTAAACCTAATCATTACACAACTAAATTTTTACTCTTATGAATTTTCCAAAAGATTGAAATACAAAAAAAATGGTTACTAAATTTCAAAACTTTATTTATCATTACTACCCAAAAAAACATGATGTTGATCTTATGTGTCACATACCAAACATGTGAAGAACATTTTCATTTATTTTCTTGAAAAATTATTTTAACTGGAATTACAATATCACCTTAGTGTAAAGATTCATTCAATAAAAAATAAACTCTTTACTCATAACATAAATCCAATAATTCTACAAACACAATCCATGATTTCATAAACCTACTTGTCATAAGTTCTAATATCATCAATAATATATCATTTATTTATCAAAACAAAACATCTATTTTGGAACACTTTAAAGATGATATTTAATTGAATCATCTTTTCTTCACAAAATACTGGATTACCACCTGAATCAATTTTAATGGTTACCAGTACCATTCGACATTAATATTCAATTACATAAAAAATACTATAGTGGAACAATACTTAGATGTTTTAATATTTCACAAAAACATGAAATTATTTAGACAACATAAATTCATGATATGTAATTCAGAAACGCACAATCATTCAACTATCTTCTTAAATCATTAACCATGATTCTTAATTTTATTCCATAACACTTATTTCACTCACTTTTCATTTTTTGTCTCTTCGTCATCATAAAATTTAATAATTAATCATGAATCCTTGTTGATTCTCTCAATGATATTTCCCCCTAGGGTATCTATTTACAATATTCTTATTCATTCCATATTTAAAACATTTTACTATAATTGATTCATATATAATACTATTATCCTTTTCCACTTTGTTAACTAGACCTTTTACTTTGAAATTACTTTATTGGTGTCCTTCTTTTTCACATCCAAAGAATCATTCAAATCCATTAAAAACTTACCCATAATGAATCTTTCCACATGATTTTCAAGATTAGAATTGAACATTATGTACTCTATGGGCACCATTAGACTCCATTATTCAATTATTATATTCTCCAGGAAAACATAAATTGTTTATAATATTGATCATATTATGAGATTTCTCATTAGGAATATAAACATTTTTCTCATTTCAACTCCCATATTATTTGGTTTCTCATGAGGAGGATCATTCCATTTTCCATAAAATTGACCATTAACCTGATTCCTCATAATTAAAACCATTTTCTAAAACCCAAAATGAATAGTGTGAAATAAAACAATCATACATAAAAAACCTCTTAATAAAGGGAAATTATATATAAAATTATAGTATATGAAGCCTCAGTATTAATTTAGGTAATTCATGGTTGTTACTAAAAATTTTGTATCGTATCATATAAATAAACTTTTTTAGTGATATTAATTTGGGTTTCTCTTCCAAATTTCCAAAGGATGACTACATAATTTTTCTAATACCATCTATTTTTCACCACACATTACATACATAAACATTATATAACTTTTTATTAATATTTCATTCATTATAGAAACACATTCCCATAGACCATATTAGTTTAGTGGCTTTTAATGATAATGAACAGGAACAAAAAGTTAAAAATACATCAACATCTTCTCCCATAAATTTCATCATTATAAAAACCAAATAGGACATATCATACTTAATACATTTATACAGATCATATGGTAATGAAACATATTATGGGGTGATATCAAATGCTCTTTAAGGGTAATAAAGGATTACACATAATCATAACATGAAAACAAAGCTATAAGAACATAAGCATTAGATTTTAAGATAATAACCTACAAATAAAATATCATATACTTGAGTCATGGAAGAAATATCGAATGTTCATAAGACATGAATCACAAGGGATTAACGGAATAATACATGAAATCATATGTCATGATCCATCCCATAGGGGCCAATGTCATGACTACCACATTCCAACCTCTAGTACGCCGTAGGATGGTGACTAGTACTGAGTAGGCATATCCAGAAAATGGGAGTAATTTTCATAAGTTCATGTACTCACGTACACACCTCCATGCCCAAGGATGATGAAATTTAAAAAACTATGTAAACAATACATGCACATAATATGATACCAACCACAAAGTATTATAGTAGAAAACTGGAATGTACGTATGGATAGAATAAATTACCACCCAAAAGAAATTATTTGGTAATTCGGATGCACATGTTCCTGAATCTCATTTGTAGAAAACCCGGACTTAAGTGTTGGTGATGGAAAGTTGTCTAAATCTGTAAGATCTCACCTCATCAATCTGATCTCTCTATAAACCACCTGGTCCTTTTCCACCTAGGACTCCATCAATGTATCAATAGTATGTACATGAAACTAAATGTGTGGTCAAAGCCCATGTGAGGGTGAGTAAAACAACACTCAATAGGACACCCCAAAACATCAAAGTAATACCACAAAGAAAAAAATTAATAACATAATGGAAAAACATGAATTATTCCATAATTACTTCCACAAGGATGAAAACACATAGAATACCCCAAAGAAATTTATAATACTATCATATATTAATAATTCTATTTTATGAACAATAGGATTATTAGTCATGATTCATAAGACACTATCTGAGTGAGACATCTAGTCACGAAAACACACATTGTATCCATGAGACACATAGTCATGATAAGACATGTAGTCTCATAGTTGAATGTAATATCATGTCACATAGTCTCAAGGTCTCATCCATCCATTGGTATTATTCTCGTACCATTCTTTTTCAAGGATAAACTACTCCACAAGTGATTGGTTTGTATGAAAAATTCCACCAAAACACACTTAGAGTATTGAAAAACAAATCATCACATCTCATAGATCCTAACCCCACAAACAGATCAATAAAAAGACACACAATTTGAGAGTTAGGGTTGTTTTCAAAAAAGGTCTATCTCGAGTATGGTTCATGTCCGATCTGACCCACAGGACCCAGCAAGACCCACCGGCTAACCCATCCATGCCTAGTCCTATCTTGTCCAGCCCGGTCCAGTATGGTCTGGTCCATATTTGTCTAGTCTGGTCTGGCTCGAACCAGCTAGGCCCAATTGTTCTAATGGTCTTCTAGGTCCAGGATATGGGGTCTATCCCACTTGGCCACTGGAGTGGCCTAGGTCCCCATGGTCCGACCCACACTACGGGATGGCTGTTGCACCACATGTGGTCTTCCATGACCACATGCCTCCCATTTTTTCTCCTTGTTGTGCCATGTTCCACACGTTTAGCCTATAACTATATCGGCCCCATGAACTCACTACAGTGGGCTCCTCTAACATGGAACTGATCCGCATTCCACCTCATCGCCATGTACAAAGCCACCTTGTTGCATCCCCCTCACATGAAATGGCCTCACAATCATCATGTCCTCCTTTGTGCCTGAGCCACCATCTATGTGGAGATGTTGTGTCGTTTCGTTGTGTGCTTCCAGTTCTTAATTGATTTACTGTTTTTGAAAATGGGACCAGTTCAGTGATCCTAGGGTTAAGGTCTTTACTACCTTGGGATTTAATTCATCTTTCTATCACTCTGGGGGTCTGATCATTCATGGATCCCTTTGATAAGTCAAGCAAGACTACGATGGTCAAACTACAATGAATTCCATGAACAAGGGAGGGAATAAGTAAAATAATTCAATAATGAAAGATCCTGGTATAATTTCATATTTTACATGATTCATCCTTCATATAAGGATTAATTATGAATAAAAAATCAAATGTATTTATCTCCCATTAAATCCTTACAAACCTAACACCCAACTCATAAGAGAATAAGCCACAGATCAACTTGTTATTCGGTTGGTCCATAATCATCATAGAATTCAGATATAGGGAAAGATCACAATGAAAACAACATCCTACCTAGAGTTTGGATCATTTTTTAACAAAGAAGACTAGGTTTTGTTTCATTAAAGAGATCCTCAAACATCATATTCATGAGAATCTTCGATCAGTAATCTGATTCATCATCCTTCATGGGAGAGTGATCCTTCTCCTTACCTAGAACGGTTTCTAGGGTTATTTCTTAACCATGGATTCTAGAAATAGGAAATATAAAAAAGAAAACCAGTGATGTGAAAAAAAATATTTAATTATTTTAATTACATTTACCCCTAAAAACCATCTTTCATCGATGGCCCGTTCCCACTGATGTTAGGACCCACCTAAGGTAAATTCATTTCTCTAGATGCAATGATGCCCTCAAATTTTGATCCGAGTAACCATTTATAATTTTTTCAACATTTTCAGGAAAACTGATCTTGTTTACTATTCAAAACATAAAATTTGACAACAAATTATTCCAGACACACTGGGCCTTAGAATCACATGTTTTCTCAACACCAGACCTTTGATTTTTTCAAATTAACTAACAATAATAAAATTTGAGAAAATGTGAGTCATTACACTCTCCCCAACATAGTGATTTACATCTATGAAATCCAAAAAAGGGATACAGTAATAAATAAGGGTACTGAAAATTGAATATGAGACTCCCGGTCCCATGTACTATCCTGAAGTTTCCCAAGATGCCACTGAACGTGCACCATGGGAATCAACAAACCATGAAGGATTATCTCCAATTGATCCCTGATCTCAACAAGGTACACGCAAAAAGTATCCCCATAACCATGGTCTAGCTCTCCCCATTCAATGATGTGTGATGGATCATGCATTTATCTACTCTATCTTGAAAAATGGACAATGCATTTAACCTAATTTAACTGTGTAGGTTGAGCCACAAGGTACGAAACTTTTCCAACTCTATATAGAATTAGGAATGGGATAATGAACCTCAAATATAGATTTCTACCCCTACCAAATATAGTTATCCCACATCAAGGTGAGACCCAAATAAACACATTGCCTCCCTCCTTGAACTCATAAGGACTCTATCACAGGTCAGAATAATAATTATTATATCTCTGTGAAGTCTTCATCCACTTGTAGGTTACATGCACCCTCTATATAGTCACTTGCACCAACTCTGAGCCCATGCGTTTTGACTCTCTTGTGTCCATCCAAAGAAGTGGTGACTTATAAGGTTGCATGTTAAAGGACTCAAATATTTATATAGAATTGTTGAAATGGTATATTTTATTGTTCACAAATTCCACCAGAGTTAGGTGATCCTCCCAACTACAGCTAAAATATTGGATTCAAGCACATACCATGTCCACCAAAACCTCGATTGTCTCCTAAGTCTGGTAATCCATCTATGGGTTAAAAGGTATGATCAATTGTATATGAGTCTGAAACTCCTCCTGAAATCCCTTCCATAACTGGGATGTAAAACGAGCATCACAGACTGAGAATAATGTCTAAATAACACTATAGATTCGAACAATATACTACATGTAGAGGCATCACAATCTTTCTTCTAAACCCAGTTCCCGAATAGGAAGGATGTTAGCCGAATTGTTGAGTTGGTCAATGATCACCCAGATGGAATCATATCCCCTATATATGTGTGTTAAAAGAATCACTAAGTCCGTTGATATCCCATCCCACTTCCACATTGTCACCTCAAATTTTTTTTTGTAACATCCCGACCGTGATTCCACTAAAACGGTGCTCCAAGCTGGTTCTACACAAGACCTCAAGTGCAACTCCCCACACACCAGATGATGCTGAATAGAATCGAGGGCCTATGGTGTGATAGTGGAGAGAAAATTTCCTCATACCAGAGTAAGAAAATAGCAGAAATAACTAAGTATCATACACAAAGAAAAGTAAACAGAGAGCATGACCAATAAACAACTGAAATAGAAATCTATTATAGTAAAATTCAATAAAAATACACAAAATATATGATATAAAATAAAAAACTAGTCATCCACTACGCATACCATACAAATTCAACTAAAAAGAAACTGAATGTAAACGTATAGGGCACTACTACAAACTCTGAGCCAACCCATGTATGTCATCTCTAGAAATTACCGAACTGCACTAGCCGGATCTTTAGAACCACTAGAGAAGCTCTGCTCGATCATGAAACACTAGGCCTCATCCATATCCACCATGAAACTCATGATCATCCTAGAAATAAAACATAAGGTTTACACGTACACTAAGGTGCATGTGTAGGGGTGAGAAAGAATCATAGTAGGCCACCCTAATAAAAAACATAGAGATAGACTGCTAAATGTTTATGCAACAGCCACATGCTCAGCCTAGCTAGAACGCAATAGAAACGAAGTAAACAAAACGTGCAACCATAGTCGAACTCAGAGTCTATAATCCCTCACAAATGGTAAAGTGCCACCATGAATGTCTATATCTATATAAATATACATGTATAGTCCCATACCTATACACATATAGAAAAATATGAATATTGATGAGTATTTAAATCAAATAACATGACACCACAGCAACAATAGATCCTTCATTTTATAATCTGGTCATCTGAACGTCCTGTGAAAGGGATTTGAGTTGGACATTGTGCCACTCAGGCCATGTAACAATAATTCGATCTCCTGGTCTGTAATCCCATCGAATTGAACCTTCTTAATCCAATGATAGAATTATAACTCTGGGAAAGCTATGTCACATAGAGAGATGCTCATCCTACACCTGGGTTCACTCATATTCACCTCCAATCACTAAACATGGAAACCATATTCTGACGGTATGTTTTGTAAACAAGGATACCATAAACCGACACTCCATCCTATAATAAAGGATATCATATACCGATGGTCAATCTAGTTAAGAGTCCACTATTTAGAAACCATATAGAAAACTCATGTGAATCTAGCAAATACTTGGTAAACCATTCCCATAAGAATAAAAAAAACATATCCCACATGTAAAGAACAACCTCACCCGAAGGAATATCCAAACCAATCCCGTAGCCATATTTGATCCTTGGCCACATGCATATCTAATCATGACCAATAGAAATATCTAATCCTTTCCCATAGGCATATCTCATCCTTCCCCACATGAATATCAAATTATTTCCCACAGGAATAGAATTCCTCCCATGAGTCCATCAAAGGAATTCCTTCCACAAGAATCCAGGTATCACTCGTGGCATAAATGAAATCATGTAAGGCTCAACAGCTGGATTCCATGAAGAAACTCTTGATATCCAATATATATATATATATATATACATCCTCCACATCCATTTCCCATGTAATTAATCTAAGAACTATTAAAATATCATAAATAACAATGCTCAGAAGTCGGATCCTTAGAGAGCACATCCGAAAATCCCAACAAACAAGAATGATGCCTTGCATCAGGCTCAATAGACACCAACTAAGAATAACCTATGGTAAAATCCATTGTATCTATTATACCATGTCAGATACAAATAAAATAATGAGGGTGTCCCAAAATCCCAAACAAACACTACATCAACAACCCCATGGGAATACATGTTTGGCATAGGTTTTAGGTGACACCTGAACAACATCTCTACCCAAACCCATCATATATATCAGGGTCGATCAAACTATGGGAACCTGATTGTTCCCTCAACTCAAACATAATGAGGCATCCTACTCAGGATTTTCCAGGTAAACATGAGAGAAGGAATCATACATGGGATCATTAGAGAAAAGAAAGGGTGGAATCATACATGGGATCCTCAAATGAAGAACAACAGAGTCAACCTTTAACATGGATCCTCTCTATTGAAAACATGAGATAGATCCTACAAGGGACTACCTTGGTCAACTCATAATAAATGGAATATATGAGTGTATCCATAGAAGCATATTTTCTCATGGAATCATAAGACAGAAGGGAACATCTTATGAGGGGAACATCTTTAAAACCATGGGTCACAAGAGATATATCACAACTCATTTCAGATCAATGGTCTCAACATTGATGGTCTGAACACCCGACCTATATACCATGGAAATTCTCACTCTTTGGTGAAAAATAAACTAGATAATTAGAGGATTATTATATCTAGTTATATATATACCCCCAAAAACCCATTTATATGACCTCTAAATGTAAATAGGATTCCACCATTGCAATCTACACAGAAAAATGCTCTTAATGGATAAGCCACATGTCCAATTCTAGGTTACTGGGCACAAAATAACCCAAACCAACAAGCTGAAAAAAGTGCATAGCATGTTCCTTAGAGTACATAGTGTGTACTCTTATCCCTCTACGGGATATGTACTTATACATGGATAGAATATCATAGGGTATGCATGTTTAAAATTACACGGTGTGTACTTCAATGTACACATCGTGTACTGTATAAAAACCAAAAACCCATGTTCTTTCTCACACAGATGCACACATGGCCATGTGAAACCATTGGGTGTTTACTTAGAGTACACATTGTGTACTAAATAAAACTTCTTCTTCCCCAAATCAGGAGAACACAAGGAATGTTCCCATAGAACACATTCCATGTACCCTGGGATTCCTAATGGGAAAACCCTCGGATCGTCCAAAGCACCTATTTTCACCTCCAAAACAGCTGATCAGGCCAAAAGAGTCTAAAAGAATGAAATATATGGATCTAAAAACAGGAAAAACCCAATTTTAATGAGAATATATGGTGAAAAAATAAGTATCCCTACCTTCAGGAAGAAAACTCCAAAGATTCGGTTGATTTCACCATCAATAGATTACATATGCCAACTCTACGCATCGAGAGATCTCCAATAGTACCTCTCTTCCCTTCCATCTCTTACTATTTATTATTCTCTCAATTTTCTTGTAGGTCATGATGAAGGAGGAGCATCACAAGGAGCTTTCAAATGGAAGAAGGGGAAAAATGATATAAAAGAAAAAAACAAAAAGGCACTCGGCCCAGTCCCAACGCCCAACTCGATTTTAGGACTAGCCTAGGATAAACTACTCCTAATGAAATCAATGGTAGAGATATAACAACAAAACGATGATCCATTTAAATATTAATTCTGAACAAACCTGCACGAATAATTTAATATTGGATTTAAAAATATTAAATGTTAAATGTTTTTATAAAATTAAAATAGACTAGATATCAACCAAACTCTAGTACTATGGTAAACACCCTGTTATCAGACGAAAAGATTGTTCAGAAAAAATATTTGAGGTCAACTGGTTGGGGAAAAGACCATTTTTCACCTCACGAGAATCCAACGGTAAAAATCAAATTTCAGATCAAAATTGATTTTCAGAAAAACATATTCCCTTACATACTTCCTAGTATATACCTTCTCATCCCAAAGATGCCTGGTGAAAGGACACACATCCACACTCCCACCCCGATCATCTACACAACCAATCTTTGTGGACTATCCAAAAACTGGACTTATAGAATCAACAATTTTCACTTACATGGAAGACGTTTAATGGTGACTGATCAGGTACTCCCCACAATAGGAATACCCTTATCTTCTTCTCAAAAGAAAACTCTGAGCTCAAAAACTCACAGAAACCACTAATGATTAACCACAATGTGAAAAACCACCCTCAAATGATCAATAGTGCTCTCCACACCATTGGGCATGCCTCAAAAAACTCATAGAGTGCAACCAAAATAGGTTCCCTCCTCAATTGGGATGAACATTAATTAAGAAAAAGGATATCACCGTAGGGATGAAACTCTCTCAAAATACTCAAGTTGAATCAAGATAGAACATGATCATATCTAACATGACTACACCATGAGTCTGCAAAAAAAGGTGTTTCTATCTCCCTCCGAGCCATGCTCACCATCCTGTCAAAACATTTCCATGACTCATCCACAGGTCATCCATCTTAGAGTACCTGATTTATTTTACATTGTCACCTCTAACCCAATGGGACATTCTAGCAAAACTTCTTGGATCCAATCCCATGAATATTATTGAAACCTCAATCCTTATCTCATAACTTTCCACTCAACGATTTAGATTCAAATGATATTACTTGAAAAAAGTGGGTATCTTCACCACTAGACTCGTAGAGACAATATCATTTGAGTAGTGAGGGTATACCCTTGCTCTGACTACATTTGAAATAGAGTAAACACAGGTCAACCTGGACAAGCCCCCGAACGGTCCTTCCTATCGAAGCCATTCTCGAAAAGAAAGAACACGATATTCCTCGATCAAAAAATGAGAATAAAATAAATCTCCATTCAAAAAAATGTATCGGAAATAATGGGAAAAAACTCTCACATTTGTTTCCCTATAACAGAATAGTCATTGTCCTACAAGTGATTGAGTCCAAACTAAGGGTCTTTAAGTCTCACACCTGTCCCAAAAAAACATGCCTCAGAACTAGGTCACAAGGTCTAACCACCTAGCCCAACAGATCAAAACCTCAAAAAATTAGGAAAAGATCAAAAAAAACCTACAATGATCAAATTAAAACACATCACATATGAGGGCCCTGAACATCTCTATGAATTCCCAAAAGGAAATACTCACTGGGGTCACAACCAAAGCATAAGAGAAACTGTAATGACACTCATTGGGTAACCGTGTATGGAAATAGGCCCCAGAGATTTAGTTCAAAATATAAGTCTTGGTATCTATCAACATAATACTCAATGATCTGACTAGATAACCACAAAACATATAATCAACACCCAATAAGGGGTTAAATAGGAAGGCATCACATGCTATATTGACCTTTTATGGTCATTGCAGAACCTTTGCATGAGGAATGAGTTATCTTCCGAAAAAAAACCTCAACATAGATCCAAATATGCTACATCAAATTAAAATGTATGTTTCTGTAAACCCAAAGGTCTCTGTCATATGTAAAACTAAAAACAATATGACCTGTATTCGGTGAATACAACATTCCTAGCACGATTCATGAGACGCCTTTTGCCTTTGTCATCCCATAGTCAAAATCCATCTATATCCTCTAACTAATTTACAACATGCAATGATACATAGTAATCAAAAACAATCCCATATGTTCATCACTCAAGTTGAAAATCATATACTACTATAACATTGAAAAACTATAACATCAATCTCAAACCCTGAAACCCGGGACTTCTTAGAGAAACAAGTTTTATCAATGCACCAATCAGATATCCATCAGAAGTCCTAACACATTCCTTAGACTCATGTATACAATATCCCAAATAGTAAAGTCCATGCGTATAAACAAATTTGATACCACTTTGTAACATCCAAACCCATATTCCTCTAAACCGGTGCTTCAAGCCGGTTCGCCACAGGGCCTCAAGCACACCTCCCCGTACACAATCGGCCGCCGACTAGAAGGTAGGTCGTATGGTGTGATAGTGGGGAGACTAAGACCTTATATCAGAGTAAGAAAACACCAGAAATAACTAAGTATCATACACAGTAGAAAGTAAAACAGAGTTCGGAAGCAATAAACAATAAAAACAGAAAGCAGTAACAATGAAATGTTAAAAAAATCCTAAGCATCTAAGCCATATAATACAAAACTCATCACCCACTAGTTCGACCATATAGATACATGTACAAAATAATTTGAAAGTAAATGTATATGGATTTACTATTATCTCTGATCCAACCCACATAACTGGTCTCAAACACTGTCGAATTGCACCAACCCGATCATTATAACCACTCTTGTAGCTCTGCTCGATCCTGAAACACTAGCCCTAAGTCATACCCCCCCCCATGAAACTTGTTCTCATCATGAAAAATAGACATAATGTCTACATATACACCGAGTTCCACATGTAGGGGTGTGAAAGAATCTCAGTAGGCCACCCTAATAAACAACCTATAATTGTGATGTTAAAAGTGTGTGCAACAACAACAAGCTCGGACTAGCTGGAACACAACAAAAACTTAAACCAATTGTGCAACCATCATCCAGTTCTGTGTCTTTAATCCCTATCAACTATTCAAGGGACACCATTGATGTTTATATCTATATACGTATACTTGTATAGTCCAATACCAATACAAAAATAGATAAATATGATTATTCAGGAGTATGTGAATCATATAACAAGAAGCCACATCAACAGTCAATCCATGGGACCATAATCCTGATCGTTAGGACATCCTTCGCATGGTAATTGAGAGCGATTTTATTCCACTCAAGCCTTGTATCGTTAAGTCGATCAATGGTTCTGTAATCCCATATACATATAGCTGCTTCGGCTAAATAGATAATTATTTCTCTAAGCAAGAAATGTCACTACAGTGGGATGCTATTAGTACACATGGGATCACTCGTTGTCACCTCAAATCACATAACAAGGATACCATATAACGATGGTCAATCCTATAATTGTGGATACCGTATACCAATGGTCCACCCTATAATTAGGGATACCTTGTACTGACAATCAATCATGTAAAGAGGTTATTGGTTGGAAATAATATAGAATAAGCCCATGAATCCAATAAAGACATGGATAACCATTCCCATAGGCATAGAAAAAACCTCTCCCTTATGAAGAGAACAACCTCACCCACATACATATCTCATACTTTCCCAAATGCATATCTGATTCATTATTATAGTCATATTTGATCCTTACCCACAGGCATATCTTATCAATTTCCACATGGATATCTTATCCTTGCCTATAGGCATACCCAATCCTTTCCCATAGGCATAGCATTCCGCCCATGAGCCCATTCAAGAAATTCTAACCGTAGGAATATCGGATTCACTCAAGGATTGAAAGAAAAAATTTTAATTCTCAACAGCAAGATACCAGGAAACACATCTAGATATCCCAACAAAATGTGTATATCATAACATATATATATATATAACCATTATCAATATCCAAGTGCCATGAAATTCCTCAAGGTACCATTAATATATCATATATAACATGTCTCAGAAGCCGGATTGAAGGACAAAACTTCTTGGTATCCCAAGAAAGAAGAAAGACACGTCATGATAGGCTCATCATCCACAAACTAGGAAGCACCTCTGGTAAACAGTGATGCATCAGCAAAACAATTTTAGATACAAAAAAAGAGTGGTAGTGTCCCGAATACCCAACCCAACACTACGTCCACAGCCCCATGGGAATGAATGTTTGGAACGGTTTCTAGGTGACACCTGATCACTATCTCTACCCAAACTCAACATACAAATCTGGGATTATCAAACCATGGGAACTCAATGATGCCCACAATTCAAACACAAAAGGCATCATACATGGGATCATCTAGGTAGACACAATAAAGGGAATCATACACAAGATCCTTAGTGAAAAGAAATATTGGAATACTACATGGTATCCTATAATGAATAACCAAAGAGTCATCTTATAATAGGGATCCTCTCAAGGGGAAATAGAAGATAAATCTTATAAGGGACTCCTTAGGTCAGCACATAAGCAAAGGAATCCCTTATTGGATCCCTAGAACAATCCGATCTCATAGCCTCATATGACAGAAGGGAATATATCACAAGGGTAACGCTATCAAAATAATAGGTCATGGGAGATATCTCACAACTCATTTTAGATCAAAGGTCTCAACTAGGTTGGTCTGAACACCCTTACTATCATCCATGCCAAGTCTCACTCTCATGTAACAACTGAACTCGATAAGTGGAGGAAGAACCTCTCCATTTAGATATAAAACCAAAGAACACCATTTATATGACCTCTAAATTTCAATAGGGTTCCACCATTGTGATATACATGGAAAATTCCTCATAATGGACTACTCACATGCCCAACTCTGAGTTATAGGGAATAAAATACCCCAAACCACTAAGCTGGAAAAAGTGAATGGTGTGTGCTTTAGAGAACAGGTTGTGTACCGTTACTCCTCAAATGGATTTTTACTTAAACATGGATAGAATAACATTCGTTCTTATTGTGTAATTTTACATGGTGTGTAATTCAATGTACAAGGCATGTACTATTTGAAAAAACAAAACCCATGTTCTTTCTCACATGCATGCACACACGGCCATGTGCCACTACATGGTGTGTACTAAGAGTACACAGTTTATAACATAGAAAACATAATCTACCCAAAACTAGAACAACACATGACACATTTCCCTAGAACACACACTGTATGACGTAGGTTTCTGGATGGAAAAACTCTAGAATCACCTGAAAACCCAATTTTTTACCCCGAAACAACAGATCGGGCCTCAAGAGACCACAAGAAAAAAATATGTGTAAATAAAAATAAGAGACAACCAATTTTAAGGGAATATATGTTGAAAATCTAAATTTCCTTACCTTTGGATGGAATCCACTAAATCACTAGTTGATTTCACCATCCACTATCTCCATATGAAGATTCTACGCGTTGAGATTTCCCAAATGATACCTTTATTCCCAACCCACTCTTACTCTTTATCCATCCCTAAATTATACATTAGGTCACGATGACGGAGGAGCATCACAAGGATCATTCATAAGAAGGAAGAAGGAAGATAAGAGAAATAAAATATAAGAAAATGAGATAAAAGAAAAAGGTATTTGTCCTGGCCCCGGTGACCGACTCGATTTTAGGAACACCGTAGGATAAACTCCCCATTCCAAACTCTACTGTGGAGATTGAATATCAATAAAATACTTTTATAAGATTTAACATTGAACAAACCTACATGAATAATTTAATAGTTAATTTAATTATATTAAATATTAAATATTATTCTAAAATTCATGTAGCTCATATTTCCACCAAACTCATAAAATAGGGTAAACACCATATTTTAGGACCAATAGAGTGGTAAGAAAAATAAATTGACGTCAAATAGTAGAGGAAAAAAAGAATTTTACCCCTTAGGAGCATCCAATAACAAAACATTCAAATGTCTACTCAAATATATAGTAAGAAAAAAGTTCATTACAGTTGGTTCATGCCCACTAGAACCTAGTGCTCATAATTCACATACTAAAAGGAGAGGAATATAGAAACGAACTCTACCACTACATTCTTCATCACCAACCACCATAAGTGAAGTTGTATGTCCTGGAACATATTGAACACATTCGATTATACCTCCAGTTAGGATGTATGTAACTCTATAAATTCCTCCTCACATTACTCCACTGGTACCATTATGTGACCTTTACAAATAACAATATGCTATCCATCTTTCGAATATCCATCAGGGGTATGTCTTATGGAAATCAGAGCATATAAGGTCTCACAATCAGTATCTAAAAACTATTCCTTCTTAACTCATTGTAAGAGTGTATGGGTGAAAATAATTGACCTGAGGTAAGTTATCTATCACCATCCACAAATGATATAAGGAATTATGTCAACTACTCTAACACCTCATTTTGTAGATGTGAACTCATTCTCTGGTTGAGAGCATATGCCACCACATTCCCCTTCGAAGGATTATAGATAATATCAAAGCCACATTCCTGTAGGGACACTATCCATCGACTCCATCTCATGTTCAGATCCTTCTCAGAGAAGATATACATGATACTCCTGTGGTGGAGTAGATGATAAACCACTCACCCATTATTTAGTTTCATCACATCATTAATGTGAATAATACTACTTATAGCTCAAGGTCACTAATCACGTAGTTCTGGAGAAGTGGTCCCAACTGGAAAGAAACATATGCCATAATTTCTTTCATATTATTATGGACATAACCATGATGGGTTCTTGATGCCTCTCTAAATATAACATACTCGACACCCTCCTCCGGAAATCTCAATTTGGGATACCCCATCAATTTATGTCTCCTCTACTGAAAACCCTTTTCTAACTTCTCTCTCTACACAAAATAATACCCCTTTAGTGTCAAATACATCATGAGTGATTCTACACTTGACAATTTTGGGACAACCCTCTGATAGTACCCATCCAAACCAATGAGACTATGCACCTCGGTAACTCTCTTGGGTGGCTCCAAAGAAAGAACCTACATAGTCATCATTGGATCTACTGCAACTCCATCCACTGAAATGTTGTGTCATTGAAAATGGACCTATTGTATACATATCTTATAATTTGAGATATTCCTATAGAGTTTGTTCTCACTAAGGGTATCCATGACCATAATAAAGTGTCACATGTGGTCCTCCTTAGATGTCGAGTGCACTAGGATGTCGTCAATAAAAAACACAAAAAACTGCACTAAATAAGTTTGAATTATCATATTCATGAGTCCCATGAATACTAATGGGGTTTTCTTCATACCAAACATAATCACCATGTACTTATAGTTTTCTTATCGATATATAAATTATATATTAGGTACGTCTTCATGTTGTACACGTAGCTGTTGATATCTCGATATGATGTCAATCTTCAAGTTCAACTATTCCCCATTAAATTGATCGAATCATGAACCAATCCCTGGTAGTGGGTACTTGTTCTTCACAATCACCTGGTTCTAGTGCTAAGAGTCAAAAAATGACCTCAAACTCTATTATTCCTTCTTGGTAAATAAAATTGTGGCTGCCCAATGTAAAATAATGGGTCTCATGAAGCCCTTCCTCTATAAGTCTTCCAACTATACTGTCAACTCATGAAGCTCTATCAGAGCCATCTTATATGAAGGTTTAGATATTAGTGTCATATTGGGGTATAGAAAAATTCAGAAGTCTAACACTCCACACTGATGTAATCTAGGAAAATACTCATGAAAGTCATCCTCATTCTATGCCATCACAGTAGGAAACTGAGGACTCTTATTAACCATTGCACTGAGGGTGAGGTTAGTAAATGGATGAGTACTAACCTTCACCCTCCTATGAGTATGTCCATGATGCACTGCATGCATTTATTGTTTACCAAAAAAGGAAAACATGGTCTCATCATGGTGGAAAAACCACACTCTATGCCTAAAATAGTCAATCTGAGCATGGAGTGTGCATAACCAGTACACACAAAGAATCAATTCGTAAGGCCTCAAATATGCTACCAAGAGATCCCAACTGAATCTCTCACCTACAAGAGTATGATCATACTATTGAAACTCATTTTTTTATCATTAAATCCCCTCCCCTAGGAGTCTTTAAATGTAAAGGTTGATTCAATAGTTCACCCAGAATCTCTAATCCCCAAACAAGTTATGTGGAACAAATGGAATGACTAGAACCCATGCCTATCAAAACAATATATAGGGTGGAAAATGAAATAGAATATTCCTCTAATAATCCCTACAGTCTTAGGGACATAATCCCTTATCACTGACACATGTCCTCATCCTTGACCACCATCTCCCTGAGCTTGGAATGGACCACCTTGGGGTGGTGGTGGTAATATATCGAACCTCCATCCACAACATGCTTCCATGTCTTCTCTTCATCCACTACTTCCAACTTTACGACCACCATTCTCATGCAAAATCCTCTATGTTGAAGTTCAATCGACCATCACATGATCGTCAGTACTATGAATCAAGAAATTTTGAGATATATGTCATCAGCTGCCTTATGAGTAACATATCATGTCCTTCAACTGATTCTCTCTAGTCTGGGAGTCTTGAACCACTGATCATGTGTCATGGGGTGGTCCCCAAGAGTGCCAGAGTAGCTTGGGGCCCTGAGACTACTATTGGTTTCCTACCATCGATGGCCCAGCTACCTAACATCTGCATTATGCTCCCACTACTATCGCTTGCACTGCTAGAATGCTCTCTACTTGAAGAGAATTCCCTATTACCCATGCATATGTAGGAATGATAAGGTATATCATGGATGCGCTGAATGCCCAATGTAAACCCAGCAGGATGTTCAAACCCACAAAGAATGGGTCTTGTACCATATTTTGTGGAGTAATGATAAAGATCAGTAAACCTCGTAGAGTACTCCAACACAATATGACATCCCCGATGTAGACGTAGAAGCTCCTGGATGAACACTGATCACAATGTAGCTCTAATAAACACTTATATGAAGAGATGCTCAGAGTATTCCCATGTTAGATTCACGTCATCATGTGTCTAGGTCACTATGCTCCACCACCTCCCTGATGATCCATAAACAAGACTCACAGCTAGTACTACAACGTGGTATGATGTTTTCCTAAAAAGGTGGATGACAAGGGTAACTACCTCCGGTCAATCATCAGCTGCCTAGGAGTCTGTATCACCCTTAAAACATAAATTTATCTACATCTATAACTCATGAAACACACTAATCCTTTTTTCATCCTCAACTAGTAGAGATGTTATTAATTGCTTCTCATCAGGGGGTGGTATCACTGGTAATCCACCCGGAGGTGATATCTTCGGTACAGGCCCTTGTACAAATGACTCAACATTAGGCGTGTCATCCCCTTTAAGAAGCAATGGAATAATTGATGGATATATTCTTAGATACATCCAAAAATATATAAAGATATACCACAGTCAGTAGAGTATACATGGTGAGCTTACTCCAGAAGTACATGAGAACACACCCAAATCCTATATGATTCATGTACCATTGTTTTCCCTGAAACTATTTTCTTCATGTAAAAAGTCCAAAAGTAGGATTCTAGATCCATGGGGTATATATATATGAAGGTAGCTGCACCAACACTGGATTCCCTAGACTAAAATATGAACTTGAGACACTTGAGCCTATTCCCTCAAACCAACATCGCAGACTCTCAATCCTTTAGTATATCCAAACACCTCTGATACCACTATTTCACGACCTATTCCAGATGTTCTCATTTTGTGAATACTTCAATCCCGCCTCCAATAGGTTAGGGTTTAGTGACTAGAACTAAGTAGGCATTTCCCACAAGTGGGATTACTTTTCCTATGTACATATTGATTTAGGAGATTTAAGTTATTTTACCCTATTCAAATAAATTCTTATTAACCTAAGACTGCACCATAGTGGCACACCCTAGGGTCGATCACAAGGAGGCCTCTTGCAACACACTGTCTTCCTATTGTCACTATTATAAAATAAATAATATAAAACTAACCTATATAATATATATGGGGGTGGATTTAAATGAACTAAACTAAGAAATTCATAATGTATTAATAAATATAAATTATAGATTAGAAATCCAATGAAAAACGAACTGAGGAAACAAACTAGAGAAGGAAGTGGTGGACAAGCTTAAATCTTCAGACATTCCCTTTATCATTGTCGACAATTTTCTTTTAATTAAATTATCCAATGTATAACTCAAGACCTAATGTTATACACCTATTTGGAATAGAAACCATATCAAGACCTCAAATATGGGTGTTTCTCCGCTCCTGAATGTGAACCAATTGCCCAAAGACCTCCAAGCAATTGAAACCAGTTGAACATGTTGTGCTCAATGGGGAGACCTCTCCCATAGAAGTTTAAACAACAAGAAAACTGTTTTACAATCATATGTTGACAAACATTCATAGAACAAAATAGAAGAAAATAAAAACAAGAGATAAGATACCTCGTTCAATCATGAAAACAAATTCTAAGATTATTTAAATGAAAAGAGTTTATAATAAAAACCACAAACTCAAAGGGGGTAAAAGTCCTTGGACCATCGCTACCCACCACTGGTTGGAGTTTAGCTCATCATGGCTTCATTATCAATGGAACTCCACTTCTCCAGAATGGAATCTCTAACTCAGCTCCCTCTGGTACATACGTCCCCAGAATGGTTTTGGGAAAGAATGGAATGCCCTTGAGAGGTTGGAGCACCTCTACTTCTATAGGAAGATTTCATCTTCAATAATATGTCGCGTTTTAGACCCATTAATTGGCCGATTAATGCATGGAACTCTTCATTAATATTGTTCATAAATGAGTTTTCCGTCCACCCTCCAAATGTCAGAATAATTGGACGTGTATTGAAGTAGTTATGATTTTTCTATTGAACATCGCATTCTCTGTATGAAGCTTCCTAGAAGATTCCATCAAAATTCTATCACTCAACGGCCATCATAAAGGATTCCAAACGGCTTGAAATTCATTTTGGAGACGCGTTTTGGATTCCTCTGTCATATCCAGGTAAAATCTCATCATTTGGAGGTGTTTAGGACGATTGTGTCTTCCATTACTATGGTGGAGTCCATACACTCCGCCCGACAAAAGCTTTCACTTCATTGATTTTTTACGGCCTCTAGAATATCGATTCAGCCCTTGGTCCTGAAGATAAAGTTGAAAGAAATAAAATAAGGGTTCAAATAAAATTAGAATCACAAAATTTGGAAGTATATTTTATAATAAATGACCAAAATACTCCTGTGATAAAAATCTGTTTGAAATCCAGAATTAGGCCATTTTTCCATTTAGGCTGAAAATAACACCAAAACCTAAATATGTAACAATTTCCCATTAAAGAACATTATTGTCTGTTTATAAAAATTAAATTAAAGTATAAAATATGTGAAAATATTAGCTTCATCAATCCCCCACACATAAGCATTGCACTCCTGAGCAATTATCATATATTCAAATCAAAATTCACACAACAATCAAAAATGAGAAAACATCCATGATCTTATCAAAAACCAAATTTCATCTTGTCTCTTCTATGAAAAACAATTTCCTTTTATTTTCATTCCAAAAATTTATATTTTTTTCAACCTCATAAATCCATTCATGGCTCAATCACAACCTACCTCACATTGAATTTTATTCCACTCTTCACTCAAGAGAAATAAATTCTAGAGTTATGCTCAAACTTGGAAATTGCATGTATCACCATAGGCTTGTGACAATTCTCATTTCTCAACAGCGTGAAACATAAAAATGAATTCAATCATGAGGTATTTTATCAAATGTTCAAATGAATCTTTGTCTTTGGGTTGGTGGTTAAATGATTTAAAATTTCAAGGCTAGAAAGAGAAGGTTTGACTCTTAGCTACAATGCATGAATAATCAAGTGAAAATACAGAAAATTCATCACTCAATCCACCTTGAGAATGTGAAACAAAACAACACCCCAATTTATTTTACGTGGTACATGAGCCAATCAATGATTTCAAGGTATTATATCATCCATGTTCTCCCCCTTTTTTGTAATTCTCTAGAAAATCACATCGTTATTTTCCTTTTTATATATATATTTTTTAAGCTCCAGAAAGGCACACATTTTATTTTTTTCTGAAGGAGAACTGAATGAAAAAAATGAAGCATAATGAGATTATGAATCATTCCCAATTATTTCATTGCCCAAAATGTTGACGCATACCGCACAATACCCATCAATAAAACAAATCCCAATGAATGCACACAATGGCCCTTCCCCCACACTCAAACGTGAAATATCCATGCAACAATAATAAGAGAATGGGTAGGTAAGGATAAATTAGCTTGTACTGTGTCTTAGAACTATAAGGAAATTCATGGTATCTAAGGGCTAATGAAGGATAAATGTAAAGGTAGGTCTCAGGATAATATGTGTCTAGACAAAGTAGTTCCTTAATCATATTAAAAACATTCAATGAAATCCAAATCTTCGAAAGAGGAAAATCAAAAATTATGGTTCTCAAAAAAATCCATGTTTCCCTCAAGAAAGTGTGGGTATTAGAAAGAATATGTAAAAGTGTTTTAGAACACCTCACAGGACGATAAAAATATTTTGAGTCAGTGTTTCAGGGCCATGGATTTCAAAAATTAGTTAAACTCATAAAAATGATTGAAAATCCAATTTAAGGAAAAAAAATTCACATCAACAATCATTTAAAATCCTTTTTTTTAAATCATTTCAATTTTATCAAAATCAATTAATGTGTGAAATGTGATTACAATTATCATTAAAGCTCAAGGTTCCTAAAAAATGAATAAAAATAAAATCCCACAAAAACTACTAAGCTGGTTGACACTCCCCCCACACTTAAATTTCACTACCCTTCATCTTAGCTTGACAAAATCTAAATAAGGGAAGAAAAAAATAAATAGAAAGAAAGAAACAATCTGACATTATTTTTTTTAGCAGCACCATTGAGTTAAGCTTCTAGTTGGCACCACTTATTCCTAGAAAGCAATAAATAAATGCATTAGAAAAATAGATAAAAATAAATAGAAATGGGAAAGGGAAGGGATAATGATTGGTTTGACCCCCCAAGCGGGTGCTAGGTTTTTACTGCCCCTAGTCAGGCAGTTGCAGTAGGTTAACCCCAATCCGAAGGTGGATGGGGTTTCTTGCTTAGAAACCACCAAAAATTATGTCTCCCAACATCCATATGTGGATTCCAGAAGTGATAACCCCTAAAGAAAAGGAAAATATCCCCAACCCCTAGAAGATATGGAAAATATAATTTGAGATAATGGGGGGAGGGAAAAGGATGTAGGGGTGCTCCCTGTTTTTGTAATCTGGAGGAGTGGTTTCCACTATTGTGGAAAATAGAAGAATAGAAAGTGGCTAATCTTCTGGTTCAAGTTTGTAAATTGTTTCTTCATTGATTTCTTCTTTTGTGCCATCATCCTCAAATGCACCATTGCATAACTCGAAAAACACCTTCATTCTCTCCTTGACAAGTGGACCTTCTTCTTCTTCTTCATCCAGATCCTGTAGTAGTGATACTGAATCTACAAATTCAGAATAATGGATATTAGATTTATATTCCGAATTAATGAAATTTGAATGAAATGAATGCTTCGAATTTAAAACTCCCTCAGAAATTTCATCTTTAAAACCCTTTTCCTCAAGCAAGGCAGTTGGGAACTCATTTGTTGGCAAGGGAAGTGGGTCCACAAGTTTGTCTTCAATCTCATCAACATCTTCATTAAATGTAGGTGGAACAAGATTTCCATTCTCCTCAGCTTGTCTTTTTTGTTGTTCCATCCATAAGACTTTTACTTCCTCAAATTGGGCGGCCAGCGATGCCACCATCTTGCTTGCCTTTTCCAGCATTCCTGAATTCTCTTGAATTATCAAGGAAGTTTCTTGCAATTGTTGTGAATTTTCAGAAATTTGAAATTCAAAAAATTCCTTCTTTCTATACATGTCAGTAATAGGCCATGCATATGAAAAATTTCTAGAATAATCCATGTCCTAAAGAATAATATGCAATGAAATTGTTTTATATATATATATATATATTGTTTTGTTTTGTTTTTTTTTGTTTTGAAAAACAATGTGTACAAGCTCTTGGTCTCCCCGGAAACTGCGCCAAATTGATTTAGGGGATTTAAGTTGGTTTACCCTATTCAATTAAATTCTTATAAACCTAAGACTGCACTGTAGTGGCACAACCTTGGGTCAATCACAAGGAGCCCGCTTGCAACACACTGTCTTCCTATTATCACTATTATAAAATAAATAATATAAAACTAACCTATATAATATATATGGGGGTGGATTGAAATGAACTAAACTAAGAAATTCATAATGTATTAATAAATATAAATTATATATTAGAAATCCAAAGAAAACTGAACTGAGGAAACAAACTAGAGAAGGAAGCAGTTGACAAGCTTAAATCTTCAGACATTCCCTTTATCATTGTAGACAATTTTCTTTTAATTAAATTATCCAATGTATCACTCAAGACCTCATGTTATACACCTATTTGGAATAAAAACCATATCAAGACCTCAAATATGGGTGTTTTTTCACTCATGAATGTGAACCAATTTCCCAAAGACCTACAAGCAATCGAAACCAGTTGAACATGTTGTGCTCAATGGGGAGACCTCGCCCATAGAAGTTTAAACAACAAGAAAACTGTTTTACAATAATAAGTTGATAAAAATTCACAGAACAAAATATAAGAAAATGAAAACAAGAGAGAATATACCTCGTTCAATCATGCAAACAAATTCTAGGATTATTTAAATGAAAAGAGTTTACAATAAAAACCACAAACTCAAAGGGGGTAAATGTCCTTGGACCATCGCTGCCCACCACTGGTTGGAGTTTAGCTCATCATGGCTTCATTATCAATGTAACTACTCTTCTCCAGAATGGAATCTCTAACTAATCTCCCTCTGGTCCATACATCCCCAGAATGGTTTTGGGAAAGAAAGGAATGCCCTTGAGAGGTAGGAGCTCCTCTCCTTTTATAGGCAGATTTCATCTTCAATAATATTTCACGTTTTCGACCCACTAATTGGCCTATTCACGTGTCGACCTCTTCATCAATATTGTTCATAAATGAGTTTTCCGTCCACCCGCTAAATTTCAGATTAATTGGACGCGTATTAAAGGAGTTATCATTTTTCTATTGAACATCGCTTTCTCTGGATGAAGCTTCCTAGAAGTTTCCTTCAAAATTATATCACGCAACGGCCATCATAAAAAATTCCAAACGGCTTTAAATTCATTTTAGAGAAGAGTTTGGGAGTCATCTATCATATCCAGGTGAAATCTCACCATTTGGGGGTGTTTAGGCCGACATTTGTTTCAATTACTATGGTGGAGTCCATGCAGTCCGCCCCACAAAATCTTTCACTTCATTGATTTTTTACGGCCTCTAGAATATCGATTATGCCCCTGGTCCTGAAGATATAGTTTAAATAAATAAAATAAGGGTTCAAAAAAATAAGAATCAAAAAATTTGGAAGTATATTTGATAAGAAATTACCAAAATACCCCTATGATAAAAATCTGTTCGAAATCCAGAATTTGGCCATTTTTGCATTTAGGCTGAAAATAACACCAAAACATAAATATGTAACAATTTCCCATTAAATAACATTATTTTGGGTTTATAAACACTAAATTATAGTATAAAATATGTGAAAATATTATCTTCATCACCTATACACATGCACACATCTCCAAGCCCAAGGATGCTCAAATACAAAACACTATGTTAAAATTCATGCATATTCAAATATAACAACCACATAGTATGATAGTAGAAAACTAAAATGTAAAGAGGTATAGAATACCAACCCACCAAAAATAAATGAGTCTTGTAATGTGAAATTATATGTTCCTAAAGTTCTTCACTGAAAACCATATGAAAAGGTTATGTGTTTGACATGTATGTGAAGCCGTATGAGAACACCATGTATGTTTGATCAATCTAAGAACCACTTAGTCCTGGTCCACCTAGGACTTTGTCAATGTGTAGATCATATACACAAGAAAAACCATGTTCAGGTGAGGCCTGCGGAGGGATGAGTAAAATAATACTTAGTAAGATACCATGAACCTAAAAAATAATTCCACTAATAATTACATGAAGTATGACACAAAGGAAATACATAATGTATACCACAAATAATTCCAAAAGGATGAAACCACAGAGAATGCCAAAAGTAATTTCTAGTCATCTCACAAAAGTATAAGTCTATTGTATGACCAAAAAGATTATCAGTCATGATCCATAGTACACATAATCTTAGTGAGACACCTAGTATAAAAAATTCACATAGTCTCCATGAGAAACACAGTCTCTAAAATACATGTAGTCTTAGAAGATTATATATTTTCAAGTCACATAGTCTCATGGTCAGAACCAACCACTTGGATTATACTCAAAGCATTCTTGCTCTGGGAGAACCTACACCTCAATCAATTAGTTTTTGTGTACACATACCAAAAAACTAACATGGACGGTCTTATTACTACTGTTGAATCGCAATCATCCCAACACTAGAAACATCTCATCCAATGGATATACGGTTTTAATGTTAAGACTATTTTTATGAAAAGGTCTTTTCTGGGTCCTATTTGTCCCAGCATACATGGATTGAACCACCGAACAATCCAACCCATTATTCCTGACAAAATCCAGCCTGGTTAGGTTCAGTCCGGATTGAAACATCAAAAACCATTGGGCTCGGGCCATTGGATCTTGCATGTGGGGCCGCTAGAGCAGCCCGAATCCCCCAAGTTTGGCCCACACTATGGTACAACTTGCTACACCATACATAGTCTACCTTGAACACATACCTCTTGTGTTGATCTTGTTTTGTTCCATTTTCCATTTGGTCAGCCCGCCACTCTTACTACCCAACATCCTTGTTGTTGCAGGATCCTCAACTTGTAAAACTGAGCTGAATTCCACCGTCGTGAACCCCCATCCTCCATCCCACCTGCTTCCAAAAGCCTCCTATTTTTCTTCAATGGTACATTTTTTGAAACAGGACCAGTTACGTGATCCTCAGGTTGTGATCTTTAATACAATGGGCTTTGATTCAACTTTTAATCACTCTATAGGGTCCTGAAAAATAAGCAAAGGAGAATGAGAATATCGTTAATTCAAGAGAGGATTCTACCCAATTTCTCTAAATGAATTGGGAAAAAGTTTGGAGAATACTCAAGGGTTGGAAATAGATGAACTGGTCTGCGTACCGTTCCAATGTTGATGGTACATAGCCGAATCAGCAAGCCTCCCCCTCTGTGAACCATTGTCTTTCACGGAATAGAGGAGGGAAACCTCCGTAGGCGTGAAGAAGAATGAGAACTAGGACGATCATTTGTCACGAACCGACCCAGAAACGAACTGCGTCATCCATCCCGAACCGCGTACATCGTCGTTCATGGAATAGAGGCAGAGCCCTGCGCAGCTGTGAGGATCCAACTTGGTTCGCGGATGTGTTGCATTAAATGCCCTCCATGCATTGCGGATTGACCAAGTCATCCATAAACCGGGTTTCCGATCATGGGCCTTCGCAAAAGGTTACACATGATCAAAGATACATCCCCCCACTCTATAAAAGGACATCAAGGGGGAGAAGAAAGGGATCGATTAGATTCAGGTGGCAGGATTTTGGTGGAAGGAGGTTAGGATTTCGTAAAGAGAAAAGTTCCAATTCGTGAACTATAACAGGTATGAAACTGGAAATGAATTAATAAGGAACCGAAAAATGGATAACAACTTGGTGAACCCCAAACTTATAATAAAAATAAGAAGAAGACCGCGGGCGATGGACCCTTCGTTGATGTACACCCCACAGACCTGGGAGTCTATTCCCCTTTTTCGATCTGACACACCATGTAGCACCCTCCTACACGGGTGAAGCCCTGACCGAAAAACCCTTGGTCGGCGTCGTCCCTGGCCGCCGCTGCTCATGTAGACTCTCTCGTGTACCAACCTGGTATGTGGGCCAAACCCAAAGCCACGTACCGCCCAGGTACACGGGATGCCTATCAGTACACATACTACCATGGTACGTGGATGGACTCTCCAGCCACGTAGCCCCTCCCTCTACGAAGGGTGCCACTCCTCATGCACCCATGCGGCCCGCCAACTCCTTCAGTGTTCCTATTCCCCAAGTCAAATAAAATCCTTCCAATCTGGCCTGATCTATTGCAATAACCTCATTGGCCTATTCATCGGCCTCTAGCCAAGGCCATGACCGAAGCCACCAGATCTGTATGATGTAACATTCAGGCACATCAGCGCCCAACTTTAAGTTCATATTCCCACGATAGGCAAGGGAAAAGGGGTTTCTCCGGCCCTTGAGCGGGTTCACAAAACATTCTTGGGTTCACATACCCACGGTAGTGCATGGACCAAGAGGGGAGATGAACATAGGGGTACCCATTCCCTCTCTCGCTGCACTTTGGCGCCATTGCGCCTCCATATTGGAGTAATTCCCAATTTCCATTTCATTGGGCCGCAAAATGCGTAAGCCCCACACTGCTTACCATAGACGCACCCTTCGCGACGTGGTCGTCAGGCCTTTGCTTCCACTTGTTTCTCACACTGAGAAAGACTCACATGGGATTAGATTAAGCATCGACCATGACAACATCCCCATACCACGTGATGTTAAAATGTATTTATGAACTACGGGGACTTTGATCCATGTCAAGGCATGGTACGTAGGAATCCTCTATGAGGTTCAAGCCCACTTACCATTGGACCCCCAGGTCCACATTCACGACGGTTCTCCGACAATATTTCAAACTACTTGGACATTGACTCCATGTCAAGGGGATATGTAGGAATCCTCCACGAGGTTCATACCCAACATCCCTTGGACCCCAAGTCCGCATTCACGTCAGTTCACCAATGCCTCTAAATGAACTATGTGGGTTTTGACCCCTGTTTCCTAAACATGGTATGTAGGACGCCTCCTTGAGACTCAATCCCAATAATAGGCGACTCTCACATGTATGCCCTAATATTCAAAACTACGTGGACTTTGATTCCCTGCCACGGGGATATGTCGGAATCCTCCATGAGGTTCAATCCCAACAACCGGTAGTTCTAACCTCCTTCATGATGGTTCACCATCACCCTAGGCCACCTCAGAGTGTAAGCCCCATCCACCATCTCAATGATTCCGAACTCCTCGAAGTCATTAATATAATGAGGGATGGTTAAACTTGGGACAAAATGATTCCAAATACATATGTTTAGATGACCATTTCCAACTAGGAGTAATCTGTGGATACTATGGTTGGGTATAAACCAAAGATTCGTGAATATATGAATACGTCTTAAATCTATTGGAGAGTCCCAGAACAAGAAATAATTCCCCCCAAAAGGGTACGATGATCCTGACTTCCCATCCTCTCGACCAATGTGAGTTATTAAGATTTGCTGGAAAAATCACCCAGAAAATGCTTTCTTTTGGAAAGTAGGTACACGTATCATCGGATACGGAACCGTTGAGAGTTTTGAACCGATTCGAAACAAAAAACGGTGAACCCAATGTGAATCATTATCAAAGCATTACAGATTTAACCTAATCCCACTTTGTGCCCCCTTATACTCACAATGAGGGCCAAGTAAGGTTATTAATTATGCATGGGATCATGAGATGCTGCTTTGACGGGTTTCCTATTTGTATTTGTTAAAATATTTTACAGGTACCACTCAGAACTCCATTTGATCCAATGGCATCATGGAGGAACTCACACGTCTGTGCTTCAAGCTACACAATGAACAGACTTCCCCACCAATGATGGACCAAGTCACTAACTCAGAATCTTCAATGTTGGGTTTCATATGTGTTGATCAGAGAGTACCACTTAAACGGTACTCTCCCGACGGTGGAGGTGACCATGTACACCCTCCAATATTTCAAGACCCACGGGTCGCCTACCCAGCAGCGGCCGCGGAAGTAGATCCAGATGGCTCTAGTTGCTATCTCAATCCATTTTGGGAGTCTATCCCTGGGAC
The DNA here is from genome assembly GCA_963277665.1 of Viscum album. Classification (NCBI taxonomy): domain Eukaryota; kingdom Viridiplantae; phylum Streptophyta; class Magnoliopsida; order Santalales; family Viscaceae; genus Viscum; species Viscum album. The sequence goes on along the minus strand of OY728153.1, from coordinate 1,136,013,564 downwards.
GAGACAACGCGTACCTCCCTTATCATAGGTAGGCGGATGAGGTCAACGTTGAGGACTTCATCCCCACTAAATGGAGGTTCTGCTCTGAGGCACCCACCGGAAGACATCGTCATGGTTACTCCATGACTCAATATCCTCACACTAAGGAGGATTTCACCCCAAGGATCCAGGCCCACGCTACCTGAGCTCCGGCCCCTCAGACCGTTCGACGAGGGCGGTAAACATACAACCAGGGACAAGTCATCACCCGTCTCCCTGAGGAGGAGCTCCGCTGCCTAGTCAGGGAGATGTATCATGAACAGGCACATACACCTGTTCTCTCCTCCAAGGATCGCAATCCAGACATGGTGGCATCATACGAGTAGGTGTGCATCCTCGCTGAGCACCATCAAGCCTGTCACTAACGCAGGATGGAAGCTACCTGGCAGACACATTTCCCTGCCCAGGGTCGTGAAGCCCACCAACCAGACCTGGTGGAGACCCAGCACCTGTAGGACTAGGTCCTAGTAGGTGCTCTTGATGCCTACCATCCTGATGTGGTGGTGATCAGTAAATTCCACCATCCAGATGTTCCGAAAATTAATAGGTAGGCACATCTCCCTGCTAATAAAGGCCATCGACTCGATGCGGTGGGAAAACAACATATGCACGGCCAGATCCCTGCGAATGCAAGTAAAGTACGCCACCCTGATGTGGTGGAAAAAGGGGAGATAAACCAGCATATCCCAGTATAGGGGAAGACTTGTTCACCTGCCCCAAAACTGGAGAATTGTTAGTACCCACTAACCACCGGAGGACCGGAGCATAATATTCCTACAACGATACCGGAATGGGCCTTCATACCCGTTCCATCCAAATATATATCTCTACATATCCTGGAAAATATGGAGGAGTAGGTATCGATCCCAGATCATATCATCCAGACTTCCCAGAATTTAATTTCATCGGCGGCAATAGTAAGGACTCGAGCCAGTGAGCCCATCTCCCCAATCGAGGTGACTCGTCTAAGAGATGAGATAGCCACCTTAGAGTAGATATGTATCCCTGCTTCCGCCTAGGAGGGTCATCATCCATATTCTGTGATATAAGGGAAACCAGATCGAGTAGCTTCCCTCAGTCTAACTGGGGGACACCCATCTGTCACCATTGATGCTCCAGAGCAGGCACATATCCCTAATAAAAGTCCAAATGTTCTTCGGTGTACCCTGACAGCATCATGAGACCCAATTAGAAAGGGACCAAAAGGTTAAGGCCATTATCAATAGCATACGGTCCCCACTGCCCATAAGAAAGTGCCCTGAACGCACCGAAGGCAACTGGAAAATAAAGAGCGAATTTATGACCCTACTTTGTTGGATGTTGTGGTTCCCAATACCACTAATCGCTTATTGAAGGATCATAAACATTCCCACCCATTACCATATTATGGGAGTGGCAGTAGCAGTTGCGAAGGCCCTCCCCATAATGTCACCACAAGAAACTCTGAAGGTCTTCCCTAGAGCACCCACGGGGGCATCCCTCACGGGCATATAACGATCGATCACAATAGCTTCTATTTTGATGTGAGTCATGGTAGCTCTTCACGTGACTAGATGATCGAGAAACGAGAAGGCCCTCCCCTCGCTGTGGTCCACTCTAAAGGTCCTCCCCGGGGTATACACTGCAAACACGCTCCGTGCGGTGAGACCATAGATTATGATAGTAGTCCTTGATATCGTAATCGCAACTCCAAAGGACCTCCACGCAGTGACGTCTCATCATGACAAGAATTCCCTCCTCTTGTCATGGCCTGCCGTGAAGGTCCTCCCTACGGGTTACGTTGCAATGACACTCCGCATAGTCGGGCATCAGATCACGATGGTAGTCCTCGCCATCCTGATAACGGAGGTCCTCCCCGTAGAGATGTCAAGCAATGAGAAGGCCCTCCCCTCATTGCTTTATAATCTGAAGGCCCTCCCCAGGGTGTACCCTACAGACATTCTCCATGCAGCAGCTATGATGGTAGTCCTCCCTTCGAAGGCCGCCATTGAGAAGGTCCTTGCCGTAATGGCCCCAAGCAACAAGAAGTTCCTCTCCTTGTCGCAGTGTGTCTTGAAGGTCCAACCAAGGATACACATCGAACGACCAACCATGATGGTCATCCTCACGATGATGGCAGTTGTTGTGAAGGCCCTCCCCGTAACAATGCTACGCAACCCAAAGGTCTTCCCCTCACTGTGATACGCCTTGGAGGTCCTCCCCAATGTATGCACTGTAAAACTCCTCTATGCAGTGAGGCGTAAAGTAGTAATGGTAGCCCTCTCCATTACAACATGGATAGCTGAGGCCCTCACCACCTAGACTCCGATCAATGAGAAGGCCCTCCCTAGTGTGTACCCCGCATGTTCTCTCCCTGTGGCAGCTACAATTGTAGTCCTCGCCATTGCTGTTGTCATTGTGAAGGTCATCCCCATAGTGACACATCATATCGAAAGGAAAGGTCTTACCCCTGCCAACTCAAGCACAGAAAAGCCCTCATATGCCGAGGCACTCATAGGGATGGTATAAAGCTTGTCAGATTACCATCTAGTCGCCAACGACACCCTTCTTCAATCAAGACACAGTCTGGGGCCACGTTCATCTTCAGAACCACCTCGGAATCGCCAACATGATAATTCAACACCTACCGGCCCCACTGCCTTCGACTTCACTATCGGTGAGCACCTTAGTTAGGCTGACCAGGAAGAAGAATCACTAGCGGAGGAGTATGCCAAAAATTTTCACCTATGGAAATGATTGTCCAGAGATGATATACCGGTTATGTATTATCCTATGACCACATCTCAATTCGACATACCCAGAATGTTGTGAGAAGAATGTGCACACGAAATCTGCTCTAATATATGGACACCCCTCCACCGGCTGAAATCAAGATTCCTGCCCTACGATGGGTATGTAGACCAAGTCTACACAATATGAGACCTCCTGCATCACATCTACCTAGAATCTCTTCCTCCGGTGCCGCAACTGTTACCTGAGAGGTGTAAATGAATCATTGAGTTAGCCTGCCTCCATGCACTGCACCAGTTGTGCCGCCTCATTGGTGACGCACCGAAGGGAGTCCATATCAAAAGATGGGGAGAACATGGAGCTCTAAATTTCACTCCACTCCCGACCCAGAAGAACTCGTTTGACGTGAAATTTTGAAATCCTATAATGCCAATACATCGATCGAGTGGTCTCCCTGTTCGCGACAGGCGACACGCCCAACATAGACTGGCCTTAAGTATGTCCCAGAAGTTTCAGGACCAACAGGAACAACCCATTCAAGAGCTTCTGATTCAGGCCACCAAAATAATACAACAAGCCACTCGCCTAAGGGAGTCCAATCAGCTGTCATTTATTTCCCCCAGAGGGGATTGATTCACAGGTGAACTCAACATCAGATCCAGTTCACCCCTGAATGGGGGCAAGCAAGATCAGGCATGTAGCGATAGCAGCAGTTGCTGCCACAATTCAGGGTCAACCCCAGCCTGCAGTGATGTGGGAATTTTTAATAACAAATTACCCCGTTAGACAAATAAAAATGGGAAAAGACTCAATGTCCAAGGAATGGAGCCAACCCCAGCTCTCAGGTCTGGGGGAATTTTTAAGACCTCAAAACAACCTCCCCCACGAGAATCAGTATTCTATCATCTAGGGAGTATAGTCAGAAGAGGAGGTTCTTTCCCTATGTCGTCTTTTGAATTTCCATCCCCTTCAAGGGGGAGGCATACCATGAGGTCCCATCAAGGAACTTTCTGCATAACCCTTCGTCAATGAGTCTGAATGAAATCCCAGGATTGGAAGGGGAAGGCCCGTAAAATTTGTGGGAGTTCCTCTTCCTATTTGGAAGATGACATTTCCTCCACCCTGCGATTTGCATCCATCAATTCCATATAGGCTAACCCCACTGGTGACACCAGAGATGATGCAAATCTAGATGGAACAGGAGACGATGATTCCGGTCTGGTTGCGACCCACAAATAACAAGCAGGTGTGCACAACCGGAACCAGAGGGACGCCCTAAATATGGACACCATTCCATCTAAACCTCCACTTCTTACCATGTGAGCTTACAACAAGGACAAGAACAAAGGACCAGGTACCTTTAACCCACCTCCTCCTCTCGATAAAAACTATCCACTTTTGCTCGAAGAGAGATTCGCTTGATAGGAAGAGGAATTGAAATAACTGAGGTGGCTCAATGCAGAGCTAATCCAGAGGAATCCTCTTATTAAAAGCGTTTCCCATGAAGAGCCACACCATGCACTCCCAGCAAGTGAACCTCAAAGACCCAGGTTTTCCCCGCCCAATGTGGCACCCGGTCCGTCCAACTACCTGAACATGGATTCAGGTGAATACCAAGACTTCCCTCTACTCAAGAAGAAACCAGAACGAGTATATCTGAACCCTCGAAATGTGTCACAAACAGCATATTCATCCTTAGTGTCGGCCGAGACGGATCCTAAAACAATACCTCGAGCATCACCTGCCCTAGACCAAGCCCAATAGGATGTAAACTAGGTACTCTCCATCACCATCGAGGCACTGACAGCTCGATTGGAAACAACGGAAGGTCGACGTGCTCGGACACAACTGTAGTGGAAGACCTACCCAGATTGGGTGAGCAAAATGCCTCCTCCACCCAATTTTTGGTAGCCCTGTATTCCCTACTTTCATTGGATCAGGCGATCCAGAACAACACTTGATGCACTACACATCTTATTGCCACCCTATGAAGGAAACTCCAGAACAACAAGAAGCAATGAAACATAGATGCTTCGTGCAGTCCTTGCAAGGATCTACCTTCGTCTGGTATACAAATCTACCAGCTGAGTCTATAAAAAGTTGGGAAGTCCTTCAACAACATTTCTTGTTCCACTTCATCTCAACTCTGCCTAAAACAACGGTCAGCGTCCTCATGAATTTCAAACAGACAGCTAAAGAGAGGGTCTCAGATTTCATCGCCAGATGGAAGGGTTTGGCCTACTCTATGAATAGACCAATGCCCCAATAGAAGATTCTTGGCATATGTATCAACAACCTTTGAAATGATCTGCGAACACTGCTCATACCAATGGAGTGCACCACTGGCTTTCGAAATCCCTCTTCTATTGGCCAGAGAATTGATGACTCCCTATAGCGGACCAATCTAAAGTCTCGAATAGCCTCACAGGCTCCTGAAAAGTGAATAGTTAGAGCATAAGCGTACTATGTCACGCTCAAGATAGCCCCCGCACAAACTCTACTACCTAGGCCTCCACCAAATCATCATGGGCCCCCTGTATATCAGCGACCAGCTTCTCCCAAGAAGGATGACCATAGCGGATCGAAGCAAAACCAGTTTGAGGAATGGAGACACAAAACATACTCATTCTGAGAGGAATTAGTCCGCAACTACTTCATCACTTCCATGAATTGCAACATTATCCACCTCCTGGAGCCATGTAAGCCTGGAGAAGTCAGCTGCAATGATAGGAAATATTACTACTCCTACCACCGAATGTTAGGGAACAATATCCAAGAGTGGTTCATCTTCAAAGACCTCCTGCAAAGGATGGTAGACTCCGGGCTGGTAGAGGTGGGACCACCCCCAGCACATTTGACGTATATTTCTACCACCAACTCTACCAAAGGGGAGGTGTGGCAGGAAGTCACCAGCAAGAAGGTGAAGAAATTTGATGACTGGATGACTCAACTATGGTAGCCAGTGTTGCCGCCAATAGCCCCTAATGCCGCACAACCGAAAATATCAGCCTCAAAACCCTCCATGAGCTGGTCATCCATGCATAATCGAGAAGGGAGGAGACAAGAGCAAGAGGAGAATCCCACAAAAGCCCGAAGTTAGCCCTGAGTCTTTCTGATTTTATGCCCCCAAACATAGCGCCACGGGCACCAACCCACCAAACGACACCATCAGGGGAAACCGACCAGGTTGACTTCTCACAGGACAAGGAGATAATCTCTGGTTCCATCAACGTCATCCATCTAATGAAATCTTTCCCTAACTAAGGGTATGACTATGATCCCGAGTTCCCAACACAAGGGTCTGGGAGGAGGAATGGTATAAGCAGGGATACTAGGGGAGACGCAGTCAAGGCCGAAACCAACCCTATGGTTTTACCCAAGCCCAAACAGTTTATATCGCAGAAACTCATGGGAGAGCCCTTAAATGGTCTTGGGAGGAGAAAAAATATCCTTCCACATCAACAGGCTGCTACTATGGCCCCATCATTCTACGGTACTCATCAAAGGAGGAACAAATGTCTAGACACCTAGTGTGCACAAATATACCGGCCGGTCCGAGACCCCAGAACGTGGGAACACCATCGACCTCCGACCCCGCGGCCGGTCCCTCCTCGTCACATACTCCAACTCCTAATGTGCCTACTAAAACACTCCCACCAACGGAGAATCATCGGTCGCTGGAGCAGTAGTACGATATCCTTAACTAGCTGGCATCAGTACAAGCCAATCTGTCAATCCTGGATGCCTTGAGATTGTTAGTACATCTCAGGGAGGCGCTTGTAGAAGCCTTGCTCAACCCCCAGGAGATTCATGCTGAGGTAGCCGTTGCAGATATTTACTGGATGATGACTAGCCCTACTGAATGAAATGTGGTGATTTCCTTCACAGATCAGGATGAATATGACATCATTCAAGGACATATCAAACCACTATATGTGTCTGGTACATTAAATGATGTTGAGATCCAGAAATTATTTATTAAAAATAGCTATGGAGTTAACCTTCTTCCCCTACAGACACTTATTAAGTTGGGCTACACTGAGGATGACCTAGTACCCTTAGCCACAAATATCTTAGGTTACGACAAGAGTGAACAGAAGCCAATGGGAAAAATCATGCTAAAAACCCATTTTGGTGACCTTTTGGCCTACTCGGAATTCCTAGTGGTCTAGCAGAACACATCATTCAATGCCCTGCTAGGAAGGTCGTGACTCCATAAGCACATGTTCATTACTTCATCCTACCATCAGTGTATCAATTATTGAATCAATGGACAAAGTGGGACAATGTACACTGACAAGGCCCCCTTCGTGCCCTCCAAGTCACACTACATTGATGCTGGGTTTTATGAGCAAAAGAAGAAGAAGCCTTAGTTCGATGGTATAGACTGGATCCCCACTCCAAATGGTCTGGATATGGTTCCTAATGACCCCCTCAAACAGATTGGTGGAGACTACATACTTCCCATCAACCATGTTGAGAGCAGGGGTTCATGCCCGGACACACACTCAGCTTTCCTCATGACTTCAGTCATAACGGCCAACCGTGACAATATGGAACCATCCACTAACCCTAAATTTTTGGGAGAATACTCGAGCAGGGACACCCACGGTGCCTCACCTCCTAACTCCCAAGAGCCCGTGCCCGGAACTCTCCCCCCGTCAGATCAAGAAAATGAAAATGTGGGGGAGAAGAGGAGGAAGATCTCTGGGATGCACCTCCCTCATTTGAGGAAGGTATCTCCACCACTGTGGACATGCTCAGAGAAATATACCTGGGTACCAAGGAAGACCCATGTCCCACTCTCATTAGTACGGCCATGTCTCCCGAGGAGCAGGAGGAATATACCTCTTTCATGAGGCAACATCAAGATTTTTTTCCCTGGAATTACACAGAAATGACGGGACTCAATCCTGATGTGGCAACGCACCACATAGATCTTCCAGAAGACCATCGGGGATATAAACAAGCCGCTAGAAGGATGAACCCCTCACATGATGCCAAAATAGAGGCTGAAGTAAATAATATGATTAAATTTGGCTTCATTAAAGAATTCCAATAGCCCATCTGGTTGGACAATATTGTACCTATCATGAAAAAGAACGGACAAATCCACGTCTGCATCGATTTCAGAGATCTCAATCGGCATTGTAAGAAAGATGATTTTATGATCCTGATTACCGAGTTATTAATCGACGCAATAGTCAGGTATGAGGCTCTCTCCTTCATGGATGGTTATTCTGGGAATAATCAAATTTGGATGGCCCGAGAAGACGAAGTGCCACTGCCTTCAAAGACCCTCAATGAATATTTTGATACAGGGTCATGAATTTGGTCTCAAGAATGATGGTGCCACATATCAACATGCCATGCATCGTATCATTAAACCATTCCTGGGGAGATTCGTCAAATGCTACGTGGATGACTTGATGGTAAAGTCCATACAAGGGTTAGATCACCTTCCAGACCTCAAAACTGTATTCAAAAAACTTTGACAACAGTGCCTGAAGATGAATCCCTTGAAATGTGCCTTCGGGGTTACCTCAGGGAAATTCCATGGCTTCGTCGTATGCCATCGTGGCATCGAAGTAGACTCTGAAAAGACAAATTCTATCCCTGGCATTCCACCACCCTACAATCTCACTGAGTTGAGAGGATTCCAAGGACGCTTGGCCTACATTAGGCAGTTCATAGCGAAACTGGTGTGAAAATGTTTTCCCTTCACAAGGTTAATGAAATGGGGGTCTCGTACCAATGGACAGAAGATTTCCAAGAGGCATATGATAGCCTAAATAAGTTCCTCTTAAGACATATGGTGCTCATGCCCTGGATGAAGGAAGACCTATTATCCTATACGTGACGGACCTTGAGCGGTCACTAGGAGCCTTCCTCGCGCAGAAAAATGACGCCGGCAGTGAAAACAATCTCTATTACCTCATTCGAACCATGATCGATGCTAAAACTCGATATTCAAACATCGAGAAGAGTTTTTTGGCCATGTTTTTCACAATTCAATAATTGTGACATTATTTGTAGTATCATGTAGTCCATTTGGTCTCACGTAGTAACCAACTCAAGTACATCCTCAGCCACCCATTACTAACCGGGCACCTATCCCGATGGGCGGTCATCCAGCAACAGTTTTACATCCGAATTGTGCCTCATAAATCCATCAAAGGCCAGACATTAGTAGAATTTATGGAAAATCACCCCTCGACAGGGACCACCGCACCGAACGTCGAGTTACCTGATGAAGACATCTTCTCGGTTCAAGAGGAGCTCCCAACATGGGAAATGTACTTCGACGGCGCATCAAAAAGCCCGACACGGAAAATGATGGAGGATACCAAATTTAAGAAGGTGGGTTTGGGGATAATACTCATGTCCCTAGAAAAGGAAGTCTTTCCATATTCCTTCCTCCCATCAGAAGGATGTGCAAAACGTGAGGCAGAATATCAAGACCTCATTAAAGGCCTAGATCTCGCACTCCAGGAACAAGTACAATACCTTAAGGTAAATGGTGACTTGGAACTGGTCCTCAAGAAAGTAAATGGTGACTATGCTATTAAAAAGTTGGAGCTGATTCCCCTGTTTGACCATGTATGAGGGTTAATGGAAAAATTCTCCACAGAACCAACATTGACCTATATTCCCCAGTCTCATAATTCTTAGGCGGATGCATTAGCCAACACGGCCACAGCCCTAGCTGACCTAGATCGGGATGAAACAATTATCTGTGTTTCTCATTGTCGAATGGTCTTTCCATTTGTTCAGAACAAGAAGGAAGAAATCAACGATGTCAGTTCTGTCCCTGAGCCATATGCTCCTGCCACCAGCTGGATGACCCCCATTGTTGTCTACATTCAAAGGGGATAACTTCCATCAGAAAGGATTGAATGAGAGAAAATACAAAGAAGGGCAATAAACTTTGTCTTATATAGTAGCACGGGTCAGCAAAAGGTCCTCTACAAACAAGGCCTTGAAGGAATCCTCCTCAGATGCATTGATGGAGAAGAAACCACTGCTATCATGAATGAAGTGCATGCTAGGGTATGTGGAGCATACCAATCAGGTTCTAAGCTTTCCCATCAGGTTTGAATGCTTTGGTACTATTGGCCCACCGTGGCATGAGATTTCGAGCAGATTACTGCAAAAATGCCACTCATGCCAAATTCATGCCAACTTCATACACCAACCCCCAGATTTACTTCATCAGGCTAAGTACTCCTGGTCATTATTCATTTGGGGAATGGATGTCGTGGGACTATATCCTCCCGCCACGGCCAAACAACTGAAGTATATCCTCCGTACAACCGACATCTTTTCCAAATGGGTAGAAGCTGTACCCTTCATGGAAGTTGGGAGAGAAACATTGCCAGATTTGTGAAAACCAATATCATCACCAGATTTGGTGTCCCTCATACCATAATGACAGATAACGACACCAATTTCATCTCTACTAAATTGTAGAAACTGTAACAAGAATATGGTATCAAGGTTAACCACTCATCCCACTACCATGAAGCAGCCAACGGACAGATATAGGCTTTCAACAAGACCTAGTTTGACATTCTCCAGAAAATGGTGGATAAAGACAAGAAATCATGGCTGGATAAACTTCTTCATGAATCGTGGGATTATCGATCCACAATCTGCACCACTACTCGGGCTACCCTGTACACTTTAGTGTACGACACAGAAGCGGTCCTTCCCATTGAGCTCCAGTTGCCCTCAATTTGTGTTGCCATTTATGATCAGTTATCAAATGATGAGAAATTAGAAAAATAGCTAGGTGAATTGGATTAGCTAGATGAGAAGCGGTTTCACACATTGAACCATCTAGAGGTATATCAAAACTGAATCACACGAGCCTTCAATAATAAGGTTCATCTTCGGGCTTTCTTGGGAGGAGAATTGGTGTCGGTCCTTAGAACCCCAATGATACTCAAAAGGAAGCCTCCAAAGCTGGAGCCCAATTTGGAGGGACTATATGTTATACACATGGTCTACTCCAATGGGGCATATGCCCTGATCTCATGGACATGAAATTCAATACCACTTTTACAAATATGAGATTTACGAAGAAGTATTTCGCATAATCAAAAGAAATTTTCTTCCCAGCTGCAGGACGTTAAACGGCCATGCCCCAGTGGTCCAAAATCTATGACCCTAAACTAAGAGTACTTCGTCCTCACTGCATGACGTTACACTGCATGTATTTTCAGATAACTATGTATGAATTGATTCCTGCCCTCGTAGGATACATAGCGACGCCAGGGTCCCCCATCCTGGCCTAACCACCCCAACTAAAAAAATCCCTTTCCCCCATGTACGGACCAGACCTGCACAGGGTGTATTATCTTCTAAAGTTCTATTTTCAGCTTGATTCCTGCCCTCGCAGGATACGTAGCGACGCCAGGGCCCCCCATCCTGGCCCGGCCTGCCCCAAATATAAAAAATTCCCTTTCTCCCCGTGTACGTACCATCCATGTACGAGGAGTATTCTTCGTCTTTACCGCATGGCATTAAACTGCACGGATACGAAGGATTGAAACTTACCTTTTCCCATAGGTACGGGCATACCTGCACGGGGTGTATTCCTGCAAAAAGAACTACATGAGGCCTGATTCCTTCCCTCACAGGATACATAATGATGTAGGGATCTTACCTCCCAGCCCAATGACCAATAAAAGAAAACACAGGTATATATACCCCTCGTCCTTACCACACGACGTTAAATTGCACAGAATTCCCTTTTCACGTCAGTTCACCTCCATCCTCACCGCAGGATGTTAAAGTGCACAGAATTCATCGGGACCCACCCATGATATCTAGAGAAACATGATGGGAATACTCTTTATTCATTTGGATGCATCCTATCCATACATCAGACTCCACAACCTAGATAATTGAGGGTCTTCATAATCATCCATGGCCTTCATAAGTGGAAAGTTATTGACCTGTGGACACCATTATATGACTATGCATACCATGCCCTCAGTGACTCTGCATATTGATAGCCCCTGGCCCATCTACCAAAGGCAATATTTCCTCAGGCAGTACTCTTCCAACCTCCGTACACTTACCAGCCTCAGGGCCCCCATATCATATCTCCCGATCAAAAAATTTATGGAGTAGTGGTTTACAAGTTCGTTCCCCTATAACATCCAAATGTTTCTAGGGTATCCCTACCTGGTAGGCTATGTGTCTGCCCATGGTTAGCATACCGATCTGCATCTACAAACATCATGTCAATGCTAGGCTACTTGGACTCGATGATCAATTGTGGTGAAGATGTTTCTTGTATGCTTGAACACAACTATCCCTATATGTCGAACTCTATACTGTGAGCAATCTCATATTTTCATAATCATCCATGGCCATCGGAAGTTGAAAGTTATCAATCTATGGACACCTTTGCATGACTATGCATACCATGCCCTCAGCAGATCTTCATATTGATAGCCTCTGGTCTGTCTACCAAAGAAACGACCTCCTCGGGCGACACTCTTCCTAGCCCCGTATGCTTACAAGCCTCAGAGCCCCTATACCATACCTCATAATTCGGGAAACCCCAGATTTATGGTTTACACCTTCATTCCCTCACACTTGTTCAATGTATACTAGAGCCTCCTAATTCAGTTGCCTTCCAGGTAATTGTAGAAATAGTCACCCAATGGTCCGAAATCTACGACCATTAAACTAAGAGTACATCGTCCATACCACATGACTTTAAACTGCATGGAGTAAAGGTATACCCCATTTGAAAGATAAATTAGCATTATGAAATCATCGATTTTTAATGGCAACCAGGGATGAACATCCCCGACATGTCCAGATATTTCCTTACCAAATGAATGAATTTGTGGCCCGGTCAATTGCAGATCCTCATAATCATTCATGGCCATCAGAAGTGAAAAGTTATCGAACCATGGACACCTTTGGATGACTATGCATACCATTCCCTCAATGGCTCTTCATATTGATACCCCTTGGCCCATATACCAAAGTCAATTTTTCCTCTGGCGACACTCTTCCTATCCTCGTACGCTTATCGGCCTCAGATCCCCCATATCATATCTCCTGATTCAAGAAGCCCTGAAACCATGATTTACACCATCAACCCCTCTCCACATCTTGATCATGCTGTGATTTTCATGCCCGGTTACATTCTAATTAAGAGTGCCCTTTGAAACTACATCCTTACTTCATGACGATTGAAACTACATGGAACATGTCTTTGCCGCTTAGTGTGAACTAAAAATACCACGTTTTAAAGATACAGGGAAATGCCTCCAACTACAATAATTTTTATAGGTTTAAAAATGCCTTCTGTCCTCACCGTGCGACGTTAAACTTCACAGCATTTCTGTCCTTGCTTCACGACGTTAAACTCCACAACCTCTTCAAAAATGCTCCTCGTCCTCACCGCATGACCTTAAACTGCATGAACTTTAATATTCCCTCCGTCCTTGCCACATGAAGTTAAACTGCATGGTCGAACATGTCATGGGTTCGGTCAGGAATGGTGGCTTTCCTCTGTCCCTCAGTGCACAGGCTAGACCTGCACCAACCACCATCTCACACCAGTGTAGGAATGGATGAATTCACCCATTCCTGGGAAATTTAGCCCAGATGTTTCTCCCATATCCAGGAACCATCTCCTCATAAATCACACTATGTACCTAAAAGGAGTCGAATGCTTGTAAGCCACCCCTGGTGGTCCCGAACCTCACCTTCCCTAAAGCTGCACGACTATCAGGAAAATTCAATCATTGACCTAAGGACACGTTTTCATGATTGTGTATATCATGCCCTCATCAGATCTACATATTGATTTCCCTTGGCCCGTCTACCAAAGGCAAGATTTACTTAGGCAATGCATTTCTCCGTATTTCTATTGGCCCTTGAGCCCCTATATCCACCCCGAGATTCGGAAACCCTCTTAGCTACAGTTTACTAACCTCTCTCACAAACCTTCCTGAATACACTGGAACGCCTCTAATGAGATTTCCGATAACTGGGAGAATCCGTTCTGTTTTAAATAATGTCCTAGCTGAATGACTTTAAACTATGCTAAGCTCCAACCATCCTCTACACTATCTAAATGCGTAGGACATGGACCCTGTTCCCACACTCCTAATTAATACAGATGTTCCCAAATACTTTCAGACATCACACACCCTTTCTGAGCCACCCATGGTGGTTTTCATATTCTCCAAACCACCCATGGTGGTTTCCAAAAGCCATACTTCTATGAAGCCATCAGGCCATCAGAAATATAAAATCATTAACTTAAGGACACCTTTCCATGACTATGCATACCATGCCCTCAGTGGCACTCCATATTGATTTCCCCTGGCCTGTCTAACAATGGAAATTCTTCCTTAGGTGATGCTTTTCCTACCTCTGCACTCCGATATAGCTCCAATGCCTTGAGATATTCCCTACATGTTGTTCGAATTTAAAACATGTTCCCCAAGTGCGTTTGAAGAGTATTGGGACATCTTATAATCAACCAAACCTCATCTGGGACCTCACCCCACCATATCTGGTCAAATCTGTTTGACCTAAAACATCAGTAATGGTAGTCTTTTGAGTGGGACTTTAAACCGCTCACCAAAATAGGCGGAAAGCCCGTTAGGCCGAAAACCTGAAAAAACAACCTAAGAAAAAGTTGAGCCATACTCACTGGGTCCACAACAAATAGGCCAAGGAAAAATTAGGTTATTAATTGAAAATACATAATTTTGTGGGGGTTTTCTACAAAACCCTAGAAATATTCAAACTGTGCTCGCTGGATCCCATGGTCCAGGAAAAATTTGGAGTTCGTTTCAATTTTATCATTTTCCTGAATTATGATTAATTATAATTTAGTTTGTTGTTATTTATGAAACAGTTGTTCCAGTGACAATAAAATTTTACAGCAAAGGGAGATCGAAAGAAGATTTTATTTCATTTGGACAAAAAAATAGGGGGAGGATGTCCGCAAGCCAGAGTCTCTCCTTTTCCATAACAAAAGAGGTGGAACAGAATCTACAAATATAGCTCCGACGATCACAGAGGGGCCTGGATCACTCTCTCCATAAGTTCAAAAACTATGTGGTGATGTTTATTGCAAGTCTCCTCTAGCACGACCTTCTCCCTGGCATCATCTCCGGCCACCACTCGAGTATGCCTCACCGTCTCTTGAAGATCGTTGATCCCTTTCCTGGTATCTTCAAGGTTACTATTCAGGGATGACAACTGATCCCTCAGCATTATTGCTCAAGCTTCGCATTCATGCAACTCGTTAGATAGGGTTGTCTCCTGATCTTGAGAGCTCACCTCTACTGCTAACAACTGATGGAGCTTCATTGTAGCTTAATCATGGTCTTGGGTCCAACAATGAGAAGCAGTGAGGTGAGAAAGTTTGTGTTCACTAGAGGCATCCTCCCTACTGGAAATTATGACCTGACATGTGAGAAAATGAATTTGTAGATAGTAAAACCCACCTGACCCCATGCATAGGAAGAGTTTCCGAAGGGATTCAGTTTTAGTATCCATTTCAGACAGATGATTTTAACCAATAATCTCACAGATCCTGGGCCAGGCCCACCTTCACACTGCTCGGTGGTCTTCCATGACACAAGGGTATTTGGTTTCATCAATATATAACACAAGAATGAAGTCTGACATTGAGGCCAGTGTAGACATGTGTGCACTAGATGATGGTTCTGGGATAGGAGGGTCAGATGCCTCTAGCCCTAGTTCGAGTTTGGGAGTTGAGCTGGTAAGTCCAATATCGGCCGGTGGAGCTTCGGTAATCGCATCATGGGGACACAAAGTCACTGGACCATCCTCATTTACATCCAGAAGGAATGGATCTGTCTGAACCTCGACTACAGAGGGGTGGAAGGAGGATGGTTCCCTAAGACACTTCGACCTACGAGCCATTAGTCGGTCCTCCCTCAAAGCTGACGACGAAGGTGCAGTTGGCAAAGCAGCCACAATAACCCCTGATTTGGGAAATTTCTAGATATCCTTCCCCAAAATCCCATCTGGATAATGCTTTATCCACATTCACATATATTACGAGGATAGGATGGTAGGCTCTCATCTGTTAGGCAAGGGAATTCTTGTGCTAGATCCCTCCCGCATAAACATCAACCACATTTGATGAAGAGTGGGTGGATGCAGTCCTCAGGCCCGAGGATGGTGAAGGGAAACTTGGCATTATATATATCCAAACTGGCGAGAAAAATGATATGGAGCGTAAAACTCACCCAGAGAAACCCCATCAATCTGCACAGATAAAAACTTGTCTCGTAGAGAAATAATGAAAGAATTCTCTTCTAAGATCCCCCTATGGTCATCAACCACGATGACAGAAGGAGTGGGGTAGGGAGTGAAAGAAAACTGGGAAAAGTCACTCAAGAAGCTAGATGACTTCTTCAGAGCTGAGGGACTTCAGGTGAACTCCATCTATATCAAGCAGGGTAGGCCGAAGGGTAGGAAGTGGGATGATTGTGTTATGAAGATACTCATAATAGCGGCAATGATCCACAACCTAGCCATATAAGAAATGAAATGGCCCACTCATAAGATAGGGTGACCCACCCTCCTACATGTGGCATAGTAATTCGTAAAGATGAGCCAATGTGGGCACGACCAGATTCACCGGGCACCCAACCGCCAGCTCAACTTCCATCATCAGGGTCAAAGATATGACACCGATATTGATATCCCGAGATGGGAATATCCACCATCTCAAAAACATAGTGAAAATACCTGCCAGCCTGAGCATAGGCGGCACACCGGGGTGCACCTCATAACACCCTGAAAGGTAGTCACCTGCCTCCAGAACTGCCCAGTAGAAACCTGGGATAGTTCGTGATTATTGAGAAGGATGAGTCCAGGGGCACATTATTTTTGGCACAGGACCAGTAGTCTTAAGAAATAACCCTATACAGGTTTTATAGGGAATAATAGAGCGAGCACTCAAGGGGTGACCCAGTGACTGCTCTGCCATAACCAGCAGATCCCTCGCCAATGAAGTCACCTCTTCGGCATCGTCCCATGCATCAGGAGTGGAAAAAAACTCATCATACATCTCACCAATGATAGGAATCCCTCCCAATTGTTAGATTTCCTATAAACTAATACTAAATTCACCGTGGGAATGGTGGAAATTATTAGTGCTTGAACACCAGTGGCTGAGCAAGTCAGGAAGGATCAAAGATGGTGGGTAAACAACATATTGGGAAACCGACACAACGGAATACAGATTCACCGCTTCCAATGACATAGGAAATTCTCGGAAATGATAACAAGCACAGAAGGCCTAGGCCCAGACATTTTAGAAAATCCCACAAAACCGAAGATCCCACCTATGAATCCATCCTGCATCAGGATCCACTCGGGCAAGGTTGATCAAGGAGGGGTTACTCTTCAGGACAGTTTCTTGGGAGAATTCCTGAGAATCCCAATCAATTTGAGTCCAAATGGTGCTTCTCAAAATAGAAGCGTCTTTTGGGTTGGAATCAGATATCATCTCTCTTTACTGGGAAAGGTTCTCTTGAGTGCACATTGGAAACACTTCCATGCAAGGGGACGGATGACCAGAGAAGACGGGAGGGTTAGGGATGTCGTCTTGAAGGAAAAAACCATAATGATGAAGGTGATTGATAACGGATAGCCCAACAGTTCGGGGGAGAGTAAGTCCTTCAGAACACCATCGTCAGGAATAATTTGATGTCTAGGGTCCTCATTGATGCTCTCAGCTCTATGAATCATATATAGATGACACCCTGCACCAATTGGAAGAGGCTCGGCAATAGGCCTGGGTGCAGATCGAGGAGGAACCATATTTTCTCCCTATAGAATAAAAAACCAGTAAAATGGTTTGTCCATAATAATAAAATCTGGACAAAAATACCAAGAATATGGAAAAGGACACTATCAAGGATCCATCATGATGAGGTCCACGAGCAGGCCTCAAAAGGAGGTTCGTGATGGCTGCATCCTGTGAACCAACACTATGTGGAAGAAGTACGCGGTACTCTGGCCCATGGAGCATTGGCCAGAAAAATGTGAACCATGCTACTCTGCAGAATCTCAACCCCAGAATTAAATGATTAAGAAGGTTTAAGAAATTTTCAATGTCTGGAAGATTTCAGTTCACGGACCATCAAAACTGTGTAGCAAGTTCCTACATTTCCCATTGTAACTTACTTTTTAATTGATTAAAAGTGTTAGTTTGTGGCCGAGAGATTGGTATGCATGTGAAGGCAAGCAAAAATGATGAATGGTTCGCGAAAATGGAAGATGGTTTGTGGATGAGGGGTTTTGAGAAGGAACAATCACACAGAGGCAAAGAGAGAGATCTCCGTGTTCGAGAGGAATATGGTAAAAGACAAGGGAAGGGACTCCCATATTTATAGGCGTGGTCCCCTACCGGGTCCACCCCTCTACCACAAACTATCCAAATTTCAGGACCACTCTACATCGAAATAGTCTCCTCTTCATTCCAATCGGAACCCATTATGATGGCGGGCATTTGTAGGGTTCTGAAAAATCCACAAAGGAGAATGAGAATCCCCTTAATTCAAGAGAGGATTATAGCCAGTTTCCCTCAAGGAATTTGGAAAAAATGTGGAGAATATTCATAGGTTGGAAAAAGATGAACTGTTCCGCGTACCGGTCCAATGTTTATGGTATGTGACCAGATCAGCAAGCCGCCCCCTCCACGAACCGCTGTCATTCGTAGAACAGAGGAGGGAACCCTCAATGTGTGCGAAGCAGAATGAGCGCCAGGACGGTCCACCGTCACGAACCACCCCATCAGCGGACTACGTCAACTGGCCCAGACCACGTATTCCGTCATTCGCGGAATAGAGGTGGAGCCCTGCGTGGCCACGATGCGCTGACTTGGTTCACGGATGAGGTGCATTCAATGACCCCCGCGAGTTGCGTAATGACCAAGTCATCCGTAAACCAGGTTTCTGATCATGGGCCTCTAAAAAAGGTTCTGCATGATCACGGATACATCCCTTTCCCCCCTCTATAAAAGGAAATCAAGGGGGAGAAGAAAGGGATCAACCATATTCAGGTGGAAGGATTTAGGAGGAAGGAGCATAGAATTTCGCAAACAGTGAAGTTCTAATTCGCGAACCAGAACAGGTATGAAATTGGAAACAAATTATAAAGGAACCAAAAAATTAATAACAACTTGTTGAACTATAAACTTAAAATAAAAAGAAGAAGAAGACCGTGATCCATGGCCAGTCTGTGGATGTACTCCCAGCGGACCAGGGAGTCTATGCCTCTTTTTCGATCCGACGAACCGCGTATCACCCTTCAATGCGGGAAAAGACTTGACTGATGAACTCTCGACCGATGTCACCCCTGGCCACCGTTGCTCGCGTGGACACCCTCACGTACCAACCTGGTATGCGGGCCGAACCCGAAAACGCATACCGCCCTGGTACACGGGATACTATTAAGAACAATAGGGGCCTATATACCCTGAGAGGGGGGGGGGTGAATCAGGGTATGGATATTAATTTTAGTAAATTATTGCAGCCCCACTGGATCATGACCTCTTTATTATTATGGTCACTTTGTTTTCTCTTGTGTGTTAATGTTGATCAATTCTTTTCCTCTTTAACTAATGAGGATGATTTGAATGAAATGCTGAGAAGCAAGTGAGCAGACACAATGATTTTTACTTGGTTCACCCTCACTAGGCTACATCCAAGGAGTATACACCGACAAGTTTTCAGTCGTACCAAATTCGACTATTATTCACTAGATGTGGATACAATGGTTCAGGAATAGTCACTCTGTCCCAGGCTCTCTGCCTTTACAAGGTTTAGGGTCAGCTCACTGCTTTCCCAAGGGTCACTCCCTATTTCTCTCTCTCTCTGGCTCACTGTTGGTGGAGAGGATCACCTTCTTCCTCTTCCTTTGCTCACTACTCTGGAAAGGATCAACTCAAAGTTTATAGACTTGTATGTCTCTTCATTTGAAAGAAGGAATGAATATTATTCTGTATGTAGATGCTCTGTTGAAGTCCCACTTTCACCCATAGATGAATTTCTTTTTGCACCAAAGGTATCGTGAAATCCCCCATCTTCCACACAGCCCTGAATCACTGCCGAAAATAAACCTTACTTGGCGCCCTTCTCTAAGGTAGCACACAAGCCACGGTGCGTATGTCAAGATTGGTGCGAAAGTTTTTCTTAACACTTGCGCGACAAAAGCTTAAGCTTCTCCAAACTTGCGTGAGACACTTCCTTCCTCTCCTAAACCACCCCAGGCACTCTACTAACACTTGGTGCCCAACTTACAACACTAGCGCGCAAGTCCCACTTGCGTGAGACACCACCACTTGTGAGACTTCCACACCTGTGTGACGGGAGATCTGATTTTTCTAAATATTTAACACCGTGAGAAATGAGGAGGGGTGGTCCAATATTTATAGGCATTTGAACTACATGAGGGACGGCGCGTAAGTCCCCCTCTAGTGCGCAAGTATTCTGTCCTCCTAGACACTTGTGCGACCAAACTAAATACTTGCATGACCATATTTCCTTTTCCATATTTTGATCTTCTGATCTTGAAAAAAAAACAGGCACGCAAGTTCCCAACCCTCCTAGGCATTCACTACTAGAAACACAGGTATTTGCGACGGGCAATTTGCGACTGGATCCCATCGCAAATGGATTTTTGTGATGGGGGCCCGTCGCAAATCGCCCGTTGCGGAAAACGTCATCGCAACAACAACTATTTGTGTCGGGCCCGTCGCTAAAGGTAGTAGTTGCGACGGGGATACTTCCCGTCGCAAATCTTACTCCGTATTTTTTGTAAAAACTTTTAAAAGAGTAATTGCGACAGGGCCCGTCACAAATACTGTTTTTTAGAAAAAAATAAAAAACCATTATTAAATTATTTTAATGAATATAATAATAATAATATTTACGACGGGCATAGTATCCCATCGCAAATACTATAAAAAAAATAATAAAAAATTATTAAAAAATTATTTTAATTAATATAATAATAATCCAATTATAATTCAAAAATAAAAAATAATAAAATATTAATAAATGATTTTAATTAATATAATAATAGAATTATAATTCAAAAATAAAAATAATAAATTATTAATAAATTATTTTAATTAATATAATAATAATTTAATTATAATTAAAAAATAAAAAATAATAGAATATTAATAAATGATTTAATTAATATAATAATATTAGAATTATAATTCATAAATAAAAAAAATATTAATAAGTTATTTTAATTAATATAAAAATAATAGAATTATATTACATTCAAATATTAAAATAATTCAAATATTACAAAAAAATATAATTAATATATAATATTATAAAATTTTAATATATATATATAATTTAATATTATAAAATATAAATAATATTATTATTCATATTAATATTTTATAATGAGACAGAAACTACGAATAGAAAAAAAAATTCATATTTGATTTTACAAACTTTATAACATAAAAACAAACTCTAATCTGAAGGAGGGGGAGGGGGGGATCTGCAGATGCCGGTGGAGGAAACTCCATCCCTAAATCATGAGTGAGTCGGCGCATGTACTCCATCTGCTCCTGGTGCTGCTGCTGCCACCGACTCATCTGCTCCCCGTACAGTTCCTGCTGGTGTCGACGCTCCTCCTCATGCTGCTGCTGCTGACGCATCTGCTCCTGCTCCTGTCGGAGACTCTCTATCAGTGCAGTCTGAGATCGCAACTGATCCTCATACTGTGTAGCAGAAGAAGATGCACAAGCTCCTCTCGAGCTGGACGCCGACATCGCAGCACTGCCATAATAATCTCCGGGAGTCAGTCGAGAGCTAATACCAACTACCCGGCCCTTCTCGAAGGCATACTGGGTGGCCTGCATCCATGCCGCCTCATCAAACTGATGGCCAGTGGTCTGATCTAATGACTCAGCCAGACTCTTAGGCCGGGTCTGTGACGCTACGACCTCATATGACTCCTGTAGTTTCAATTTAAAATTAAAACTGTGAATATATTATATGCAGTTAATTTTTAAACTTGAAAACAAATAATATTGACCACGATGTGATGCTGATGATCACCTCTGAGCTCCCTAGTAGCAGGATCACTATACATCCTATGATATACGTCGTACTCTGTAATATCGGGGTTCTCGACTGCCTATAAGAATAAAAAATAAACTGTTAATATTTATAGTTATATAAAATATTTATAAATAAGGTACGTACCAGATGCTGTCTATGAGTACTGAAAGAACGACTCCCAGCTCGATGATTCACCTCCTGTCTCCCCCGATTCTGCCTCCCCACCGATTATCTCCTCTAAAAGGCACCACTCAACCAGTACGCACATAATCCATCCCATACATGGGATGAAATGTACTCTGGTCGGTGTGCTCTACATGACTCGTCAAAATCTGACACTCATGCTTTCTCCGTGGCAGCTTTTCTTAAATTGTGCAAAAACTAACGAAAGCAATGACGCATGGCCACCTCCCATGCCTTGTGGATGGCGTCATGTATGTTATCCTTGATCGGATACCATAAACCCTACAAACAAATCAAAATATCAAGTTAGAAATGAAATAATTTTCAAAATAAAAATTATTTATTTACGTACCTACCTACCAATGTCTAAACATGTCCTGCTACACATCAATGGGAATCTGATCCCATGTGGTCCACGGCTGAGAGAAATAGTTGCAAAAAATAGCGCTGCCCTATCCGACTGCTATATGTGGAAAACTGTAAAAATAATAAATATTTATTATGTAAATATATTAATGAAATCTTAGTCAAATCCACATATTATCACATAGGTTGTCACACCTTCGTGTGCGTGGATCAAACCCAAGACGTGGACGTCCCTCGGGGACGGGGTCAGGAATCATCAATCGTGCAAGACCGTGCCCCCTCCGCGTACTCCCTGGAGCGCCTGCAGGCTGAGGGTCATCTGCCAGCAACACATCTGCATCGAAAGGCAGGTCAGCATCCGCCAACTCACGAAATGTGGCGTCGTCCATCTGAAATAGAAAATGTTAATGTTGTTATCAAATAATTGATAATTACTATTATATATACATATATACATATTATGATTATATATAAATACCATGGAATTCTATCAGTGTTCATCTTAATCATCATCTTCATATATGTCAATGTCATCTTCATATTCCTCCTCAACATCATCGATATCCATTCGAGTTACAATTGCTTCATCTCTTACCATTTCAAATTCATATATGACATCATTAACATCATTGTCATCACCGACTCTTAAATGTGGGGTGTCGTCATCGATACTCATGTCTCTTTGTAAAAAAGATTGATTTTGAGTACTCTCTTGAAAAACATCAATTCTTTGCACATCATTGAAAGCACGTACACATTGAACAAATGAACCTGCAACATCATGTACTAAATCTTGAAACCGGGATGGATCCGGAATCAAGTTGGTATCACCTACTCTGGAACTTCGTTCACCGTGTTGATACCAAAAAACATAATCTGGTTAATAACCAAAACGCAAGAGATGTCCCCCCACTTTGTCAAACGTGTCAAACGTTCTCAATGCACATTTTCTGGAAGGGCATTTTATTTTGCCTTCTGAAACAAATTCTGCATTTGATGCCGCAAATGATAAAAAAGTCTCCACAACCTCTACATATTCTGTATTTAAACCAGAACCGTTTGGATTTCTATGTTGATTTATCCATATGCGGTCACCTAATAATGATTGTTGACGACCTCGTTGTTCAATATTTTCTATAAAATATAAAAGCATTACTGGTTTTGAATAATTTATTAGAAAAAACACTCAAGCAAGGATAATTATAGATTTTATATCATATACGACTGACACAAACTTTTTATTGAGATAGACCTAAAAATTGACCTTTTAAGAATTGAATATGTTGAGAATAAAGCAAAACCTGTTACAAATATTGATAATTTTAATATTATATAAATTTTTTATTGTTTTCATAGTACTAATATTCTTGGTAATTATTCCTAATTATTGGTAATTATTCCTAATTATTGGTAATTATTCCAAATTATTGGTAATTATTCCTAATTATTGGTAATTATCAGTAATTATTGGTAATTATTGTAAATTATTACTAATTATTGGTAATTATTACTAATTATTGGTAATTATTACTAATTATTACTAATTATTACTAATTATTGGTAATTATTACTAATTATTGGTTTTTATTACTAATTATTGGTAATTATTACTAATTATTGGTAATTATTACTAATTATTACTAATTATTACTAATTATTACAAATTATTGGTAATTATTACTAATAATTACTAATTATTACTAATTATCGGTAATTATTACTAATTATTACTAATTATTGGTAATTGTTCCTAATTTTTACTAATTATTACTAATTATCGGTAATTATTGGTAATTATTGGTAATTATTCCTAATTATTGTTAATTATTACTAATTATTGGTAATTATTACTAATTATTGGTAATTATTATTATTATTACTAATTATTACTAATTATTGGTAATTATTACTAATTATTACTAATTATTACTAATTTTTGGTAATTATTACTAATTTTTGGTAATTATTACTAATTATTACTAATTATTACTAATTATTGGTAATTATTACTAATTATTACTAATTATTGGTAATTATTCTTAATTATATCTAATTATTACTAATTATTTGTAATTATTCCTAATTATTGGTAATTATTCCTAATTATTGGTAATTCTTCTTAATTATTGGTAATTATCGGTAATTATTGGTAATTATTGGTAATTATTACTAATTATTGGTAATTATTACTAATTATTGGTAATTATTACTAATTATTATTAATTATTGGTAATTATTCCTAATTATTACTAATTATTACTAATTATCTGTAATTATTGGTAATTATTGGTAATTATTACTAATTATTGGTAATTATTACTAATTATTGGTAATTATTGGTAATTATTCCTAATTATTGGTAATTATTCCTAATTATTGGTAATTATTCCTAATTATTGGTAATTATCCGTAATTATGGGTAATTATTGGTAATTATTACTAATTCTTGGTAATTATTACTAATTATTACTAATTATTGTTAATTATTCCTAATTATCGGTAATTATTATTAATTATCGGTAATTATTGGTAATTATTGGTAATTAGTACTAATTATTAGTGATTATTACTAATTATTGGTAATTATTTGTAATTATTCCTAATTATTGATAATTATTCCTAATTATTACTAATTATTACTAATTATCGGTAATTATTGGTAATTATTGGTAATTATTGGCAATTATTGGTAATTATTACTAATTATTGGTAATTATTAATAATTATTGGTAATTATTACTAATTATTACTAATTATTAGTAATTATTCCTAATTCTTGGTAATTATGGTTAATTAATGGTAATTATTGGTAATTATTACTAATTATTACTAATTATTACTAATTATTGGTAATTATTACTAATTATTACTAATTATTGATAATTATTCCTAATTATTACTAATTATTACTAATTATTGGTAATTATTCCTAATTATTGGTAATTATTCCTAATTATTGGTAATTATTACTAATTATTGGTAATTATTACTAATTATTACTAATTATTACTAATTATTGGTAATTATTACTAATTATTACTAATTATTACTAATTATTGGTAATTATTACTAATTATTACTAAATATTACTAATTATTGGTAATTATTACTAATTATTACTAATTATTGGTAATTATTACTAATTATTACTAATTATTGGTACTTATTCCTAATTATTACTAATTATTACTAATTATTGGTAATTATTCCTAATTATTGGTAATTATTCCTAATTATTGGTAATTATTCCTAATTATTTGTAATTATTGGTAATTATTACTAATTATTGGTAATTATTACTAGTTATTGGTAATTATTACTGATTATTGGTAATTATTTCTAATTATTGGTAATTATTACTAATTATTCCTAATTATTACTAATTATTACTAATTATTACTAATTATTATTAATTATTACTAATTATTGGTAATTATTCCTAATTATTATTAATTATTACTAATTAGTGGTAATTATTAGTAATTATTACTAATTATTACTAATTATTACTAATTATTGATAATTATTGATAATTATTACTAATTATTATTAATTATTGGTAATTATTACTAATTATTGGTAATTATTACTAATTATTGGTAATTATTACTAATTATTGGTAATTATTACTAATTATTGGTAATTATTACTAATTATTACTAATTATTGCTAATTATTGCTAATTATTGGTAATTATAGGAATAATTACCAATAATTAGGAATAATTACCAATAATTAGGAATAATAACATTATTAGTATATTTTATTATTAATATTAAAATAATATAATTTTTTATATTATATACAATTCTCCTTTCATCTCTGTGTTTTCTGTCTCCACATACAAATATTACATGTGGAGACAGAAAACATACAGATGAAGGGAGAATTGTATATAATATAAAAAATTATATTATTTTAATATTAATAATAAAATATACTAATAATGTAATAATGTTATTATTCCTAATTATTGGTATTTATTACTAATTATTAGCATTTATTCTTAATTATTGAAAATTATTACTAATTATTCCTAATTACCATTAACTATGAAAAATACTAATAATTTAAATTTATTAACTAACAAAACAATGTAAACATAATTAAATTACAACTAATTAGGAATAATTGAAACTGACAAAAAATTTAAAATAAATATTAAATTAGAATGAACATAAATACCTTTAAAATTGATCGGAGGTTGATCTCTGATCGTTCTTGAAAACTTCAATATCAACTCCGGAGAAAAAAAATAAACTTAAGAACGCTGAACTCTAGAAATAGATTTTTGAGAGAAGGAGAAGATGGAGTTTGAGAATGAATTGAAAAAAACGGATGGGGGTATTTATAGGTTAGATTATTTGCGACGGGTCCATTTGCGACGGGTATCCCGTCGCAAATAATATTATTTGTGACGGTACCCGTCGCAAATACCTTAGCCATCATTTATTACGGTCAATGGTTAAATAGTTATTTGCGACGGGACCCGTCGCAAATAACAACCTGCCGACATACTATTTGCGACGGGGGAATATTCCCGTTGCAAATACCTTTTACCGCCGCCGGTTATTTGTGACGGGCAATAACCGCCCGTCGCAAATACGTTTCCCGCGATTTGGTGCGCAAAGCGCGCCAGTTCTTTTGCGACGGGGAAAGCTAACCCGTCGCAAAAGACTACTTATTTGCGACGGGCAAATACCCCCGTCGCAAATAAGTTTTTAACGGGGCTATTTGCGACGGGATTTATCCCCGTCGCAAATAACGTGTCGCAAATACTCATTTTCCCGTAGTGATTGGTGCACAAGTCTCTTCACGGCACGCAAGTCACCTGTACGACCACACCAATACTTGCGCAACCCTTATCCCTTTTCCATATTTTGATGATCTGATCTTGAAAAACATATGGCTCGCAAGTTTCTAAGTCTTCAAGTACACGGTGTGCAAGTCCCATTGACAAATCCACTTTTATTCATTTGTCCATTCTCAAGCCCAAAAATTTGGCAAACACTGAAAAACGACACCACCTTGAATCTGTTCTTTTTGTACCGCCTCCCGATTGTCCATCTCTATGTCAATGTTCTTGAATGAAACTTGGATCATTAACCATATCTCTTGAACACGACATTCCACCATGAAATCCTCTTTGTTAATAAATTTTTATGTCATTGTATTTCATTGTCAACAATCACCACTCAGATGTCCACTTTGTCAACAAACACAATTACTTCAAAAAATGCTTCAATGACACCTTGGGGGATTTTTTCCCAACAATCTCCCCCTTTGGGTTTGTTGATAACTCTTCCATGAAATGATACATCATTGATTCTTTAGCCACCATTTTCCTCACTGTGATTCTGAAAGCGATCAAGGATTTACTCAACACATACTCTAAGCCCACATGAGCAGTGCTCGGTGTGAGAAACAAGAGTAATGAAAAGATCATCAATGAATCACTTCATCTCTTACACCCATTGTCGACACCAAACTGATACCAATTTTCACCAAACTGATACCAATATTTGGAAATATACTTCCAACACCACTCAACTTCTTTTATCATGATCCTCAGCAGTCGTGATATCTATTCTTTGATCGATCACTTCTAGCATCGTCATATTTAAACATCTCCCACTTTCTCATTTCTCTCCCTATCTGGCTAATCCACAGGTCAATTTCTCCTCGTATCTATCACGATTTCTCAAATAGCCACACTGTCTCCCCCATGAACAATCACTATTTTCTCCCCCTTTGGCAACGAACCCAAAGGTCACTCCTTTGCAGTCGGTAACAGAGTAGAGAACACACATCAACACATTAGGGAAAAACACATCATACATCGGGGAGAGGGGGTTCTTGTATCCACACTATTTCCAGTGTAGGTAGTAGACTGAACTCTCAGAGCCAGTCGATGTCTCTGAAATGATTCCTTGGGTAAAGCCTTTGTCATAATGTCCGAAACTTGTATCTCTTTTGGAACATGCTCCAACTTCACAATGCCTTTCTCCATCTTCTACATGATGAAATGATATTAGATCTCAATGTGATTTGTCCATGAGTTATGAAATGGATTTTTTCTAAGATTGATAGCACTTCAGTTATCACACTGGATTACGATCGAAGACTTCACTTCAACTCCCATATCATCAAGATGTTGTTTCATCCACAATAATTGTGCGCATGATTGAGTGGCCGCAATATACTCATCTTCTGCAGTGCTTAATGAAATTAAATCTTTCTTCTTGATTAACCAAGAAATACATAGTCCACCAAGATAGAATGCACCTCTAGATGTTCATTTCCTGTCATCCGCGGAACCGGCCCAATCGGCATCAGTATATCCCAACAACTCTGTCTGAGATTTTTCGTTATATGTCAAGACGAAGTCCTATGTGCCCTTGATAGACCAAAGTATTATTTTCACTGCAATCTTGTTGCTTTCCATTGGTATTTCTCTGATATCTTGCTTCTTGTCATGTGTAGAAAACAATGTCAGACCTTGTCGCGGTCAAGTATAACAATATTCCAATAGTTTTCCTGTATTCTGTGATATTAACTGCTTTGTCATCCTCATCTTTTGATAATTTCATTCAGGTAGAAACCAGAGTCTTTATCTCCTTGGAATTATCCATTACAAACCTTCTTAGAACCTCCTTGTAATATTTGGATTGAAAAATGAATGTTCAATTCCTTCATTTAGTCACCTGTAGACCAAGGAAAAATGTTATCTCTCCAATCATTGACTTCTCAAACTCATTTTTCATGAATTTAGAAAACTATCTTC
Organism: Viscum album; assembly: GCA_963277665.1. Classification (NCBI taxonomy): domain Eukaryota; kingdom Viridiplantae; phylum Streptophyta; class Magnoliopsida; order Santalales; family Viscaceae; genus Viscum; species Viscum album. The sequence goes on along the minus strand of OY728153.1, from coordinate 1,135,984,341 downwards.
ACTGAGCTTCCTTTGATCTGCCAAAAATTATTTCATCGACATAAACCAATACCATCATCCTTTGATTACTTTCATTATTGAAATATAGATTGTAATCAACTCCACCACGCTGGAAACCAAGCTACTTCAAATATTGGTCAACTTGTGATAGTAATGATGTCTGCTATAGTGATTTTATTATTCTTGTCTGAAATTGATTTGATTGATCACCAATGATATTCTTCCTGTCAATTTCAGCTCGACTCTTTGGATTTTGTGCAGATAAGGATTCTACTTCCTTGTACTGACCATCCATATCTTCTTCTGAATCTGCTTTAGCCACTTCTACTCTGCCTGAGTTTATTACCACTTCCTCACTTTTAACAAAAAACTTTTCACTGTTTCATTGTTCAATGATGTCATTTCTTTCAACTAATTTCTCAGATTTTGGTTGAAGCACATTTGATTTTCTCGTACAGCTTCTTGGTATCCTAAAAATAGTCAGATGATACCATATTGTTGCAAAAAAATTGATGATTATGAAATACATGAATTTTTCTGCCTCTCCTACAATATAAATTCTTGATCAGAAACATTCATCTTTTATATCCCATTGATATATTTTATCTGATTAGGAGATAGAGATCTCCCCTGATGTTACACAACACTTCCTGGGGTTAGGCCCACTATTTTGACCCATACATTCTTCTTCTCCTGCATCACTTATTCTAATCTTCCACTTAGCATTGAGCCATTAACAAGATCTATAAGCCTACTGAGTTGGCACTCGGTGTAGGAAACAAGAGATAAAGTTAATAACACAATAACATTTTATTGTTCTCTATTTCCCCCTATCTTCATCTACTTTGGAACCTAACGTGAGTGAATCAAAACTCTGAAGCATATCACTTCTCCACATTGCATCTTTATATGACACTTCCCCTTGGATTGTATCTCCCTGAAACCTGAAACACTTTAATCCTCAGTTAATTGAATTTATATACATATAGAGATGGTTACTTATAGAATCATAAAGAATAGGATTGCGTTTGATCCTGATGGGTCAAACCTTTTATTATTTTTTGCAGAGCATCACACACTTTCGGTGCTTCTTCTAGCTGCCTAGCCAACTTCAACTGCTCTGGCCATATGAATAAGCATGCATTACTCACATGCTGAGTCTTCTTCTGATATGAAGCTTCTGCAAGCCTGGCCTCTGTTACTATTTGGGGTTTAAACCCACTAGTACAAATTTCTATCTTTGATGTTTCACAAAAATTCCATTTCCCCTGATTCCATCTCTGGGTAGGATTCTCTCTATTTGGCATCTTCACTTTCATCTTTCCCCATTTTAGGGATCTTCCTCTTTCCTCCACATCTCTCTATGGCACATGACATGTGATGTTTTCAGTACATTCCTTGTTTATCTATCTGTTATCATATTTCTGAGTCACCACAATATTTTGTACTGGGGGTGAGTCCTACACTAAGGGTTCATTATTCTTTTTCACAGATGGAGTATATCTCCCCTTAATCTTTAGGGTTTGGTCACATTCATTCCTTGAGAGTTGTTGTGAGTATGACATAAGAGGTGACTGATACGCCTTTCGTTCATCTCCATGTGATTCCCCTAAGCCTCTAAGATTATTCATCTCCTTAACACTTTGTCTCCCAGTTTTTAATTTCTCATTATGCATTAGTGGATTCATGAATCTCCTTTCATTTTCCTTTCACTTTCTTTCTTTCTTCATGCTGCAATGTCTTTCCAAATACCCATAATCAGAACATATAAAACATTTTCCGTCAAAGTCATACCTCATTTCATCATTTCTCTATCTAGATGTTGAAACATCTTGTGTTCTTCCTCTGACATTGAGCTCATGAGCTTCCTGACACATACTCATTGTGTGTCCCTTTCTTTCATAGTGATAGAATCTGACGAATGTTTTCCCCTAATAGACTCTTCTCTCTGATTTCTCATGATTCATCTTCTTATTATTAGATTTAGTAATGCTTCTGTTTTTATACCCTGAAATGTATTCCAGAGCCTCTAAACAGAAACTTGATGTGTGGCCATGAATCACGAAGAAATAGAACATGTCGTCACTTCTTTTTGTAACTGTCCTCTTAGGAATATCTCCATCACCTACATGTTTTTCTCCATTCCTGGAATTGTTCACATCTTGAATTCTATCATGCAAGGGAGGGGATTCATCATATCCAATGAAATATTTTCCCAAACTATATGGTCTTTGAGCTGAGAAAATATTTTTTTGTTTCTCCTCAGAAATCTTATAATTACTTTTCATTTTATTATCACCTTCCGAAGGAAAATCCAATAATAAGTACAGTGCATCCTTCAACTTATGTTTTTCATTGTCCTTTGGTATCTCTATTTCTTTCTTGGATTTCTCTATCACTTCCTCCAATTGTTGAATCTTCTTATTTCTTGATTCAAGTTGAGCATTGAGTTCTTTTCCGAGAATCTTCCTGCTACTCAACTCATCTTCTAGTTTCCATGTGAGGTTTTCCACTATGTCACTTTTCTCCTTCACTTTCAATTTTTCTTTTTCAATAGAATCAGAAAAACATTCATTATCTTTCTTTAGCCTTTGATTCTTTTGAACTAGTTCAGATAGCTGTGTAGCAAGATCATCATTTTTAGATATCAAATTCTGAATCTCATCTCAGTCTAGATTCTTCCCCTTGTCACCAGCTTTTTATTTTTCCACCTTTGCAGAACTCTTTCACAATTCTTCATCTTGAGAATCACATTTCTCCTTCAGATCAGTAGCTACATCAATAAGCCTTTGATTCAAACCTCTTATCTTGTTAATTTCAGTTTCTAGTGCTTGGATCCGAATATCTTTAGTTTTCATCTAATCATCCAATTTCTGATCCAATTTATTTTCCTTGTGGACAACATTTACTTTTAGACTTCTTGGTGAATCTTCATCATCAGTGGTTCCAACATCACTTAGAAAATCAGGTTCTTCACTCATTCCTTCACCATCATCGAATGAGTAAGTATTTTCAGAGTTTGATTCATCCAAACCATTATTCTGTTCACTACATGATTCCTTTAACTGAATCACAATCTTTCCATTGACACTTCCACAGTGGGTAATACCACCAGCCTTCTGCTTCTATGATGTTCTACCCTTTTCCATGGAAAAATATGATAAGAGAAGATTGGATCTTTAACCTGAGCAATAGACTGAACCATGTCAAAGCAAACAAATTTGATAAAAGAAACCTTACCTCTGATACCAATTGTTAGGACCAATAGGGGCCGATATACCCTGAGAGGGGGGGGTGAATCATGCTATGGATATTCTTTTTAGTAAATTCTTCCTGCCCCACGGGATCTTGACCTCTTCATTATTAGGGTCACGTTGTTTGATCTTGTGTTTTAATGTTGATCAATTCTATTCCTCTTTAACTAATGATGATGCTTTGAATGCAATGCTGAGAAACAAACAGAAAGACACAAAGATTTTTACTTGGTTTACCCTCAATGGGATACATCCAAGGAGTATATTCCAACAAGTTATCAGGCGTACCAAATTCCACTATTCGTCACTATATGTGGATACAATGGTTCGGGAATAGTCAACTTGTCCCAGGATTACTGCCTTTACAATGTTTGGGGTCAGCTCACTACATTCCAAAAGGTCACTCTCTATTTATCTCTCTCTGGCTCACTTCCGGTGGAGAGGATCACCTTCTTCCTCTTCCTTCGCTCATTGCTCTAGAAATGATCCACTCACAGTTTATAGACCTGTAGGTATCTTCATTTTCATGATGGAATGCATCTAATTCTGTATGTAGATGCTCTGTTGAAGTCCAACTTTCACCTGTAGATAAATATCTCTTCGCACTAAAGGTATCGGGCAATCCCCCAGCTTCCACGCAGCCCTGAATCACTGCCAGAAATCAACCTTACTTGGCACCTTTCTCTAAGGCGGGGCACAAGTCTCGGCGTGCATGTCAACACTAGAGTGAAATTATTTCTTAACACTTGCGCGACTCAAGATTAAGCTACTCAAAACTTGTTCGACACACTTCTTTCCTCGCCTAAACCACCTCTGGAGTGTAGCTAACACTTGGCGCGCAACTTCCAACACTGGAGTGCAAGTCCCACTTGCGCGACACACCACGACTTGCGTGACTTCCAAAACTGCGCGACATGAGCTCTAATTTTTCTAAGTATTGAACTCCGTGATAAATGAGGAGGGGTGGTCCATTATTTATAGTCATTTGAACTACCTGCGCGACGGCGCGTGAGTCCCCCTCTGGCGTGCAAGTCTCGGCGTGCAAGTATTCTGTCCTCCAAGATAGTTGCGCGACCAAACCAAATACTTGCACGACCCTACTTCCTTTTCCATATTTTGATCTTCTGATCTTGAAAACAAACAGGTGCGCAAGTTCCGAAGCCTCTTAGGCAGCGGCGCGCAAGTCTCTTCACGACACGCAAGTCACCTGCATGACCACACCAATACTTGCACAACCCTTATCCCTTTGCCATATTTTGATGATCTGATCTTGAAAAAAATATGTCGTGTAAGTTTCCAAGTCTTCAAGTACATGGCGCGGAAGTCCTGTTTCCAAATCCACTTTTATTCATTGGTCGATTCTCAGGCCCAAAAATTTGGCAAACACTGGAAAACGGTGCCACCTTCAATATGTTCCCTTTGTACCGACTCTAGATCATCCATCTCTTTGTCGACGTTCTTGAATCAAGCACGGATCATTAACCACAGCTCTTGAACTTGAAATCCCACCATGAAATCCTCTTTGTCAACAAATTTGTATGTCATTGTTTTTCTTTGTCAACAATCACCACTCAGATGTCCACTTTGTCAACAAACATAATTACCTAAAAAATGTTTCAATGATATCTTGATGGATTTTTTCCCAATAGATGCCTATCAGTCCGCGTACCACCCTTGTAAGCAGACAACCTCTCCAGCAGCACAACTCCCCCCTACACGAAGGGAGGAACTCCTCATGTACCCATGTGGCCCACCAACTCCTTCGGTGTTCCTATTTCTCGAGTCAGATAAAATCCTTCAAATCCAGCATGATCCTTTGCAATACCCTCCTTGGACAATTCATCAGCCTCGAGCCAAGGCCATTAACGAAGCCGCCATATCAGTATGATGTAACCTTCAGGCACACCCGCGCTCTACTTTGAGTTCACATACCCACGGTAGGCGAGGGCAAAGGGGTTGCCCTGGCCCTTGAGTGGGTTCCTGAAACATTCCTGGGTTGACATACCCACGGTAGTGTAGGGACCAAGAGGGGAGATGGACAGAGGGGTACCCTTTCCCTCTCTCACTGTGCTTTTTCTCCATTGGGCCTCCATCTTGGAGTAAGTCCCAATCTCCTTTTCTCTGGTCCGCTCCATGCGTAATCCCCACTCTGCTTCCCATGGACACACCCTTCTCGACGTGGTCATCAGGCCTTTGCTTCCTCTAGTTTCTCACACAGTGCATGACTCACATGGGCTTAGAGTAAGCATCGACCATGAAACCCATCTCCATCTCGCATGACGTTAAACTGTATTTCTGAACTACGGGTACATTGATCCTTGTCAAGGCATGGTACGTAGGAAGCCTCCATGAGGATCAAGCTCACTTGCCATCGGACCCCCCGGGTCCACATTCATGTCGGTTCTTCGACAATATTCCGAACTATGTGGACATTGATTCCCTACCATGGGGATACGTAGGAAGCCTCCACGAGGTTCATGCTCAACATCCCTTAGAACCATGGTCCGCCTTTGCATCAGTTCACCAACACCCCGAAATGAACTACGTGGGTTTTGATCCCTCTTTCCTAAACAGGGTACGTAAGATGCCTCCATGAGGCTCAATCCCAATAACATGCGAATCTCATGTGTAATCCTTAATATTATGAACTACGTGGACTTTGATTCCCTGCCACGAGGATATGTAGGAAGACTCCATGAGGTTCAAGACCAACAACCGGTAGTTCTGACCTCCTTTATGACGGTTCACCAACACCTTGGTCCACCTCAGAGTGTAAGCCCCATCCACTATCTCAATGAGTCCGAAATCCTCATAGTCATTAATCCAATGAGGGATGGTAAACCTCTGGCCAAAATGATTCTAAATCCCTACGTTTAGATGAGCATTTCCAACCAAGAGTGATCCGTGGATACTATGCTTGGGTATAAACGAAATATTCATGAACATATGAATACATCTTAAATCTATTAGAGAGTCTCGGAACGTGCAATAATTCCCCCAAAAAGGGTGAGATGATCCCGAGTTCCCATTCTCATGACCAATGTGAGTTCTTAATCGTCGCTGACCTAATTTCCCAGCGAACACATACCTTGGGAAAGCAGGTCAACGTATCATTATATACGAAACCATTGATAATTTTGAATCGATTCGAAACACACTCCAAGGGTTCAATCAAATACAGATCCTCCCAGCGAGTCAAGCTGTGACCACGATGGTCCAACAATGAAGTACACCAAGAATGGGGGAGATAAGAAGCACGAGAACGCCTTAATGATTGACCTTGTAATTTGTTCTGCGTACCCAATGATTAGACATTATTAGAAGTATTTATTATGAATAAAACATTCACATATATCTATCTCCAATTAAATCCATACAAACCTAACACCCATCCTGCAAGAGATTGAACTACAGATGAACCTATTCATGTGTTATTCCTTGTTAATCATTTCCATCATAAACATGGAATGATTACAATGAAACCGAAATACTTCATAGATTTTGGATCATTTTTTGATGAAAAAAATAGTTTATTATCGTTTACGACATCTCCAAAATATGTTGGTGCGACATGCATGGATCCATTCTCCTGTTCATCATCAGTCATCAGAGATAACTCATTATAATTACCTTGGATGATTTATAGGGTTAGGTCATAATACTGGATTCTTGAAAATAGGTAATATATAATGGGAAACCAATGAATCATGAATAATATTTTGTATTATATTATTATAATAATGTTTAAGTCCAAAATATATCTTTTATAGACAACCTACACCGGACAAGGTTAGTCACTACCTAAGGTAATGTTGATGCTCTGAACACAACATTACCCTCACAATTCTAATCAAAGCACACATTAAGATTCCATTCAACTTCTTCATGAATACTACTTGCATGTTCTATTAAAAAATTATCATTTTTAAATGAATTTCTTTGGGCACACCAGACCTTGAAATCACAGGTCGTCTTAGCACCTGGTCTCAAAATTTATCCAATTAATTTATAAATATAAAATTGATGGAAATTATAATAATTATATCTTAACATAGAAAAATTTCATGGAATTTTGGAATATACAAAAATATATAAAATGGTTTCCATAGTAGTCAAGGATTACTTCCAATGCCATCATAGTGTAAAAATTCCCATACTGAGTCAGGTTCACTCATCCTTTTCCACCTTTTCTATCTCATGAGATATAAACCAACCATTACACAATTCAGTATAATTAGTAATAGGAATCACCCATAATATAATGAACCCATATATATGTGTTCCAAATTAATCTAAATAACACATCATATTATCACCTGTGAAACGAAATGGGTTTCACAAACATTTCATAATAATATAAACCATGAAAATGAAAAAGAAATCATAAAAATAATTCCAACAGAAACACAAAAAAAAAATAAGAAAGAATAATAATGGTATCCTTGGATCATATATAGAGTAATTCATTAATAATAGCAATATAATTCATCTTATAAGGAAAATATTTTTTAAAGATCCTTTTTAAAAATTTCATACGAAAAATATTATTTTATTTCTTTTGAAAAACTCTTCTTAAATTATAAAAAGGTTAGAAAAACATTTCATTGAAATTTAAAATGAAAAAAATTATAAATTTAAAATTGAAAACCAGTTCCAACATCATACAAAATCCATATAGTTTATTATTATTAAAAGATCAATTAAAAAAATGTGGAAAACATTTTAGAAAACATGGATTTTGAATTAAAGCAATTTATGGACAAAGAGAAAATAAAATTTCCTTAAACATATAATATCATTAAAATAATTATATTCAAGATATTAAATTTATAAGGTAATTATATACACCTAGTTAAATAATATAGTTGTATAACATAACATGGGTCTAAAAGAAGGCAAATTGTGAGAAAATCCCCTTACCGATTTGGAAACCTTTAAACTGTAATACCCATGAAATAAGTATCATATAATGATTATATAAATATTCATAACGTTAAGGGTAAGTATCATATATTAAATTAATATGTAGTATATACATCATAATAAATAAGTGAGTGGTGAGTATGGAATAAGTCTCGTAGAAATTAAAGTGATGCTAGAAATCCCCTTATAATTATCATATATTTGAAGTGGGTAATAATAAAAACAATATATGATGTTTATTCATTGTAAATAAACCTAAAATAAGCTGAAATACAACATAAGATAACAAAAAACCATTTCACACATAATCCAAGAATTTCATAATCAATGAAATATTAGTGTAACCCAATGAATAGAAATTGTGCTAAAAATTCTCCCACCACATGTATTGAATTCCTTCATAAATATTAAAATCAACTAAATAATAAATATATGTTTATTATAAATATACCAAAAAATATATTCCCATATATAATACCATATAATATTTAATTATGATGTTATAATACTCATTTATTAAGAAATCCATGTTAAAGTAAAATCTTTGTATTGCATGCATTTTTTGAATTTTTATTATGGGTCCCCTTATATAAATCATGATTTAAAAATATCAAAAAATTTAACCATGGTATAAATATCATTATATATATATGTGATATTATGGTAATTAATAAAATTTAAAAGTGGAAAATAAAATACATTTTTCAAGGAAATTGTATGTCATACATAGACAGGAACACTATTTATATTTTCATATCATATTAAATGAAATAAATGTATATGATATATTATAATTATAGAATCATATTTATTTCATATATATAAAATAATATTATTATAACCATTTTTAATAAATTTGATGTAAGTTGTTAACTTAATACATCCCTTCTTGAGGCGGTACTCCACCGTACACAAGAACGATGTTGTCGTATTCCAAAAAAATTAGAAAGAGTGATGTTTTATGTGATATAATAATTAAAAAAGAATAATTATTTAATAAATATATTATAAAAACATTAAAATTATCAAAATTAAATCCCATTAAATACTGTAATGGAAAATTAATTTTAACGTTTTGTAGGGATGGTTTGTTGTACGTACTCACGAGCGATACTTTCACTTATTGATTGATCGAAATGTCATCGTATAATGGTGAGTTCATATTCATAATAAAATTTTATAATATTTAGTAATATTAATTTATTATTCCCTGATATATATGTAACACCCCAATGTTTTAAAAATAAATATTGAATATATGAAACACTTTGTCTCTAAAAAACAACACATTTTGTAATCTAGCTGTTAAGCAAAAATTTCTCTCTTCTATGTTTTTAATTTCAAAAAATGATCGTCTAGAGTTGTGATCAGTAATTCATTTGGAGTCTGATATAACAAACATGTTTTTTTGAATAGTATATTACCCTTATGAATAGTAATATGAATAGTAATATAACACTTATGAATAGTAAATAATGATATTGTTTTTTGTTTTAATGGTAACAAGATAATGGGATCTTAATTAATTTTTCTTTGTGATATAAAACAAACTAAACCTTTACAATTATTTTTTAGAATTTACTACGATTTTATTTAAAAAATAATTTATTAATATTTAGAAAATTATTTTTGAAAAATGGACATCATTTTTGGATTCCACACGTCAAAAAATTGTTGGGGTGAATTTTTTGTATTTGTCTAAAATATTCTAATTGACAATGAGTAGTGAAATAACATATATAAAAATTATCAGTAAAATACAATCATTATCACATCATAAGTGATTTAATCCAAATTTTTTTGAACTCACATGCATTTATTACTATTCATGGTCATGGAATCATCACTATTTATAATCTTGAGGGAAATTAATAAAATAATGATTAAAAAATAATGAAAACCCTCCTCTCGTCCACAATAAAACCCCCTAAGTCCTTATTCTCATCAATACTATATGCCTTGAATCCCCTAACATTTCTACCAAAATACCCTTCATTAGTCACTACCCACTTCTATGGAGCTCTTGGCCTTGCCAATATACCAAAATCCCTACCCTTAAGGTGGTTCTAAATGAGGTTATTTCAAGAGGTAAAGCACCTTTCGTTTTTATTTAGTTTCATTATAATTTACCTTCTTTTGTTATCCTCTCCTCACCTATTCTTTCCAAATGTCCATTAAAGATTCAGTATCATATATATACTATAATTATATCATGTTAATTGGGTATCCATCATAAATATCGTTAACCTATATCTCTTTTATTTTATTAATGAAATAAATATCCATGAGGCTCCAATTTATAACATTCATGGATGAAGAAGTTTTGTTCTTAGATTTATCCTTCATTTTTTGTCATGAAAACACATTGATGGTTGAACCAGACTATAATATATGTATTGAATCCTAATTAATATTCATGAAAAATTATAAGTATATATTATTAAATCATATGACCAAACTAGTTCTTAATAATCAAAATACCGCTAAAATAATCTAAGTGAATATAATTAATAATTCATCTACTGATTAAGACTATTTCCATGCAACCAAATGACTGAAATGACCATTAAAAATTATTTATTTTCATAAATAATATATAATTTTATCTCTGGATATTTAAATCCATTCTACATGAACTCCATTACTTAAAAACAAGTGATCTTTTAATGAACATCAAGAAAATGAACACTCAGGAATGACATAATTTAATATAATAACTTATCAATAATGACATAAATTAACTAAAAATAATAATTAACAGATAAATATATTCCTCTTAGTTTCATTAATAATCTATTAATACGTTTATTTTTATATTCCATGACCATAAGATAAAGAGCAGAACACATTCAGACTTAAGATAAATGTTTTCTCACCCGAACCTCCATTTTCATTCGGGTTACATTTATTGTCTAATTACCTCAATGATATTATTTTATATTATTATGTAATCTGAATATTATATTTTTTTCTTAGTTATTTATATTTTTACCAACCAGAACCCATTATTATTTTATGGATAGTTACACATTTTAAAAGGAATATTCAAAATTATTTCCAAAATACATGCCTGATTCATGGGAATTTATAAAATTATTACCTATTTTCAATGGAACTCTATAATATGTTTTTTTGGAAAACATTATCATTATAAAATCATTCATTGAATTATTAAAATTATATCTAACTTCACATCTGGGTTTATAAAAATGTTTTTCCAAAATAACTCTTCTGTTCAAAATAAAAGAGTATTTATCTAAAGAATAACTTAATGATTTTCTAAGAGAATTTTGGTCTAATTCAACATACATTATATTAATTACTTATTATTGGGTTTAATAATTTATAATTTCATTTACCATATTTTATGGAATGAATTTTGAACAATTTTATTGTGGATGACCTATCCTAAAACCATTCACTATATTACTTAGAATGGTTAGTTTTTTATGTTTAATGATTGGGGAAAGATAGATAAATTTCAAATGGTGGTTTTAATATGAATGTATATGTTTTTTATGTTTATCCCCTCTCATATGAGGAATTAATCAGACTTATTATATGATGGATGGGTCCCTCTATATCTACTCGATGCATTAGAATGTATCAGGAACCAAATAGACGTGGAATTGGCTAAGGTATTTCCAAACATGATATATGGTTTTGGCCAAGCCATTAATCATTTTTAGACATCTTGGTCGAGGCGTTGAGAAAATGTTTCATAATATCCATAATATGCACTTATCTCATTATGGAGATAGTAATTGAAACTTCATGTGGTTATTCGGGTTGTAGAATACCCATGATTAAATTTTATTATGGCATTATTTACTTATCTCATATTCCAATAATAATGTGTTCAAGTTTATTATTTATAAACTCGTTTGTTTTAAATTATTCACCTTGCCTGATCTTTATATTTATGTAATCTTATTTTATATTTCTTACTCTTACTGAGCATTCCAGATCACCCATTTCTTAATTTTCATTTTCCTTGGATATGAAGAAGATAGTTATGAGTGACCTGCAGACATAATCTTGGAGGATTGGATGTTTCTAATGGAATAAATTAGTTTTTTATTTCTCTTCATAATGTAATATTAAACATATATATGTATCTTTTTACCAAAATCTACTAAACTAATTGTTCATTCAAGATACACAATCCATGATTATATGCCAATGTAATAAAATAAGGCACCGGTTCCGGGAAAATGGGGATGGGTACTTAAAGACGGTATCAAAATATTTTTATTAGAAAACCTAGAAACTAGATTTAGAAAACCTTGTTTATGGAAAAAAATCCCTTAGATATTCTTTTATGATAAGCATACAATAACATCCTTGGAGTTTGGTGAGGAATGAATTATATGGATATCTCTAGAAAATACATCCTTATCTAGATACAAACAGTTAGAGGTGGCTCTGGAACAAAACAACCTAGGAGAGAAAGATCTGATACGGAGTTTCGGGCTTGTCCCGGGGTATCCTGGTACACAAAAATGGGCCTTTCTGCCCTCTTGTTATTGACACTCTTGGGTGATATTCTAAGGATAAATCAGATTCTATTTAAAATCCATTATGAAGGATTGAAATGTAAATTTTCCCTTAAAGAATCTATTTTTTTGATCATGGGTTGAGCCATCCATACGATTTCAATTTATGATAAGTATTTTTCTTAGTTATGATTATGATTCAGACCATAATTTAGTGTATGTCATTATCTAGAAATGGATCCTAGTAGATGAAAATGAAACCACATGAATACAAGTATCCCATGTAGGGATTTCCCTCTGACCCAAGTTAACGATGTTGGATCTACTGGGACAACTTACTCAGGTTATGAACAATACTATTACCCATACGTAGCATTTAGATCTACCATGTGGAAGATATTTGTTAGATCTTATTATACGAAAACAACCTCCATCATTCAATCGGACTAAAAACCTATTTTTAGCTTAGTAGCAGAAAAATTCCCTATAGAATATATTTCTCAGTTTGAGATGTAATGAAAGAGAGAAGGTTGTCATGATTGTTTATCATGTATCAAGAGATACGGATCAGTGGTGGTCGTTTATCCAAAATTCAATAGAGGATGAAGAAATAGATCATATGTAATAGAGAGACTGTAAGGAAATATTTTTAAAGAAATACTTTCCTCATGAACAACTATCCAATATGGAGTACCATTTCATGAATCTGAGGCATAAGGATGAATATAATGTTTAAAAGTGTGTATCTAACTTCAAAAGGTTAAAAAGGCATGTTTTGGAAAACATACATAATCTAAGGAGCAATATTGATCGATTCATTGATGGACTAAATCCATTCCTCTAGTAGGCTATAGTCTCCAATAGTTTCTTAGAATATGAAGATATAGTTTCATGTCCTATCAAGATGGAAGAGGAATTTTATAAGTCATGTGAATTTAAGGGAATGAAAGATAAGTAGAGTGATGTAGAAAACTCTAGAAAAAGTAAATAAAGAAAGGGGAATAAGGGAAGAGTTGAATTTCCACCATGTGATAATTGTGGAAGGAAACCGCCAAGTTCATGCATAAAGGGAAAAAATGATACAAATGTGGATAGGAAGGCCATATTACATGTGATTTCAATGGGAAGAAATAAGATATTGATGTTAAATGTTATAATTTTTGGGAGTTGGAGCACTATGATAATGATTTCTCAAAGCGTCAAGGAAACATGAAGTAGAAATGGACAAGGGAGAATGGCCAAGCTTATGTGATAACAACTGCAGAGGATGAAGTTCCAAATGATTTTTCGGTTGGTACATTAATTGTTTCCCCAATATTATCCATTGATTTTTTTTGATTTTGGATCATCAAATTTTATTATATCATCCCAGTTTTCAAAAAAATTAGATATTTACAATTTGATTTAAAAAAGGATTTGTCATTGAAAACTCCTAAAATAAGTATCATTGAAACAATGTATTTTGATTTTGTTACCATTGTATCATATACACATTTTTATCTACTGATGTTATTGTCATACACATGATTTAACTTTATATAATCCTAGTTATGGATTGGATTTCGGATCATGATGCCAAAATTTATTGTAATAAGACGGAGGTTTCAATTTTTGGGGATGATGTGGAATCCCTTATCTTTAGGGCAGAAACATCACCATGCAATTCTCATCTAGATCCACCCCCAGTAGCTCTACTGAATTCAATTATTTGAGATGGAGGGAATGGAATAACTATTGGTGAGGAGAATAATGTTCAAATAGAGGATGTACCTATTGTTCAAGAATATTTTTACATCATTCCGGAGGATTTACCTAAACATCCTCCATAGCCTGAAATTGAGTTTTTCATTGACTTAATTCCAAGATCAAGGCCCATTTCAAGGACCAATTATATAATGGCCACTATGGATTTAGTGTAACAAAAGAATCATCTTGAAGGATTTAGTGATAAATGGTTTATTCTCCCTAGTGTTTCTCCATGGGAAGCCCATATTCTTCTCGTTAAGAAGATATATGGATCTATGAGGTTGTGCATTGACTACATGGAGATCAATGCAATAACAATAAAGAACAATTATCCCCTACACTCATTGATGATTTATTTGATCAACTTCATAGATCCCAATATTTTCAAAATATTGATCTTCGATCTAGATAATATTAGATTCTTGTGAAGAATGAATACATTCCAAAAACATCATTTCGAACCAGGAATGGCCATTACATGTTTATAGTATTGCCTTTTTCACTGACTAATGTACCATCTGTTTTCTTGGATCTAATGAATATAGTTTTCCAATAATATCTTGATGACATTATAGTGCTATTTATTGATGATATTCTAGTATACACTAAATTCTATGAATATCATGAAAACTCATATGCACTATTCGGAAGACTCTTAAATGAAATTAATTATATGGGATGTTTAGAAAGTGTGATTTTTTGCACCAATCAGTTTCCATTGTAGGAGATATTGTCTCTAAGGTTTTAATATCTGTAGATCATGAAATGAAAAC
Source organism: Viscum album (assembly GCA_963277665.1). NCBI lineage: Eukaryota > Viridiplantae > Streptophyta > Magnoliopsida > Santalales > Viscaceae > Viscum > Viscum album. The sequence continues at coordinate 1,135,969,149 of OY728153.1, read as the reverse complement.
GGTTTTTCAAGAATGGAATACTCCAACAAACATAACTAAGGTACGTATTTTTATATGTTTAGCATGTTAATATCGACATTTCATTCAGAACCTTTCTCGTTTAGCTAACCCAATGAACAAGAATATACAAAAGGAAGTTAAGTTCATATGGACAGAAGTATGTGAGGATTTTTTAAGAATTGAATAGAAGATTAGTGACTTCAATAATCTTGACTCTACCATGAGGGAATGATATATTTATGATCTTTAGTGATGCTTAAATGATAGGACTTGGTTGTATCCTTATGTATAATGATATACTAATTTTATATGCATATAGGTAGCTAAAAACCCATAAACAACTATCCAACTCATGAATTTGATTTTAGAAGCTGTAATATTTTCCTTGAATACTTTTAGACATTACCTCTATGGAGAAAACTATGAGATATATACAGAATATTGAGAGTTTGAAATATATCTTCTAATAGAAATAACTCAACATGAGATAAATGAGACTAATTGAGCTACTAAATGATTATGATTTTATAATACACTACCACTAAGGGAAGGAAAATAATGTGGTTGATGCTTTGAGTAGAAAGGACCACGGAATTCTGAAAAACATGAGAGTTTAAATGGGTCAATTATTCATGGATCTAGTAAAGATCGTATTTGAATTATCAAGGAAGTTAACACATCACTAATATTTAAATTGGTTTCCAAACCTTCTTTACTGGAAAGGATAATAATTTCTTAGGCTAGTGATGGGGAGTTTCAATAGAAAATTATTGCTGTAAATGATGGGAATTTGATTGAATACAGATATGAAGGTACTTTTTTGAAATTCAGAAAATGGGATTGTGTTCCTGTTATTCTTGAGCTAAATAGGGAACTATAGGATGATGCTCATATCAATAATTTTTCATTACACCCTGGTGGCACAATGATGCATAGAGATCTATAAGAACATTTTTGGTGGGAAACCATAAAGAGGGATATTAATGATTACGTTCCAAGTTGTTTAGTTTGTCAACATGTGAAGGTTTTAAGACAACATCTTAAGAGAGTCTTGCAATCCCTTCCCATTATTATGTGGAAATGAGATGATATTATGATGGAATTTGACACGGGGCTACAAATGACTCGAAGAAAAAATGATGTGATATGGGTCATTGTTGATCGTCTTAAAAAATCATAACATTTTCTTATAGTAAGTGAGGATTTAGCAATTGAACATTTAGAAAGACTATATAATAATGATGTTTTAAGACTTTGTGGTGTACAATATCTTTTTTTATGGTGATCCCTATTTTACATCACAATTCTAGAAAAGTCTTTAGAAGTCTCTAGATGTTGATCTTGGTTTGAGCACTGCCTACCACCCACAAATATATGGACAATCATAACAGACTATTAAAACATTTGAATACATGATTAGGTCTTGTTCACATGACTCTCATGGTATGTGGGATCATTATTTACCTCTCATATAATTTTCATATAACAATATCTTCCATTCAATTATTCAGATGGCATCATATAGAGTGTTATATGGAATGATATGTTGTACACCAACATGTTAGGATGTTGTTGGTGCAATAAATATAATAGTTCCAGATATTATTGAGGAAACAACTGAAAAGGTAAAGATTTTACAACCCCATATCAAAACATCTCAATGTACGCAATGGATCTAGGCTAATAACCGAAGGAAGGAGTTGGAATTTAAATAAGGAGATCACGCTTTCTAAAAGGTATCTCCATGGAAGGGTATTATATGATTTAGTTAGAAGGAAAAATTAAGTCATAGTTATATCATATCTTTTGAATTTTTGTATCTAATTGGAACCATAGATTACCGTTTTCAAATTCTCGCGAGTCTCTCCAAATTTCACAATGTGCTCAAGGTATCAATGTTAATGGAATACATTCTGGAACCAACGCTTGTACTCACCTACAAATAAGTAGAACATGAGCTCAATTTTCATTATTTTGAAGAGCCTATCATGATTCTTGATACCAGATAACAAATTATTGAGATATCAGACAACTCGACTGGTAATGGTTCTTTGGAGGAACCATAAGATGGATGAAGCAACATGGGAGCCTGATGATCTTATGTTGAAGATGTACCTTAATCTTTTTATGAAACATTTTGTGAATTTCTAGGAAGAAATTATTGTAAGGAGGAGTGAATGTAACATCCCAAGGTTTTGAAAATAAATAGTTAATGCAGGAAACATTGTTCCCTTAGAAAACAACACAATTTATAATCTATTTGTTAAACACAATGTTTTGTCTTCTATGTTTTGAATTTCCAAAAATTTCCGTCTAGAGTTGTGATCTGTAAGACATTTGGTGCATGATAGAACAAAATTGATATTTGGTGAATAGTAACACACCCTTAGAAATATTAGTATCAATATTAATATAACCCTTATGAATAATAAATAATAATTTTTTTTCCACAAAGTTAATAAGATAATGGGATCTTAATTACTTTTTCATTGTGATATAAAACTAATTATACATTTAAAATTGAAATTTTCAAATTTACTATGATTTTATTTGAAAATTAAATTAATAATATTTAGAAAATTATATTCAAAAAAATAATTCATTATTGGAATCTACAGGTCAAAAATTGGTTAGGGTAAATTTTTGGTATTTTTCTAAAATACTTGTATTCTTAATGAATAATGAAATATCCTATATAAAAATTACCAGATAGATAAACTATTTATAACATAATAAGGGATGTAATCTCACATGGTTCAAACTAACATGAATTTATTACTATTATTGGTCATGGAATCATCACTATTTCTAGTCTTGAGGGATGTTAATAAACTAATGATTCAATAATTCTGAAAACCCTCATCTCCTCCACTATAAAAAACCCCCTCACTCCCTCTTCTCTTTACTCCTCGAAGCCCTGAAGCTCAAAAAAATTCTTCCCAAATACTCTTTATTAGTCACTCTCCACGTCCTAGAATATCTTGGAATTTCCAACATACCCAAATTCCTTCCCATAAGGAGGTTTTCAAAGAGGTTATTTCAAGAGGTAAAACACATTTCTTTTTCAATTAATCTCATTTAAAATTATCTTCTTTTGTTATCCTCACCTCACCTCTTCTACCCAAATGATCATGATATAAATAGTATGATATATATATTGTAATTATATAATTTTATTGGAGGAAACGTCATCAATATCCTTACTCTCTATCTGTGTCTTTTATTTTAGAAACGAAATCAACATCCATGAGGTTCCATTTTATAACCTTTGTGGACGACGAAGTTTTGTTCATCAATTTATCCTTCATTATTGTTCATGAAACCATTTTTATGGTTTAACTAGAAAATAATAAATGTATCATTACCTGATTAATATTCATAAACTAGTATAAGTACATATTATTAAATCATCTGACCAAACTAGTTCATAATAATCAAAATACTACTAAAATAATCTATGTGAATGTCATTAATAATCCATCTAATGATTCATCCTATTTCCATGTAACCAAATTATATAATGACCATTAACACATATTTATGTTCATAAGTAATATTTAATTTCAATTATGGATATTTACATCCATTCCACATGAACTCCATTACTTAAAAACAAGTGAACCATTTATGAACATCAAGAAAATGAACACTCAGGAACGACGAAATTCAATATAATGACTTATTATTAAGGACAGAAATGAACTAACAGAATTATTATAAAATAAATAAATTCCTAATAGGTTATGAAATAGGTTATTAATAAGTTTATCATCATATTCCAGGACCTAAATTTCATGATCATAACACATTCTCATTTTAGGTAATGGTTTTCTCACTCGAACCACCATTTTCATTCTTGTAACATTTTTTATCTAATTAAATCAATGAAATTCTTGTATATTTTTATTTAATCCACATAAAATCTGTTTGTGTGTTCTATATATGTTTAAAAATGATAATCCTTCCTTATTTTACAAAAATTTACACATTTTAAAATGTATATTGAAAATTGTTTCCAAAATACAAGCCTGCTTCAAGGGAATTTCTCAAATTTGTACTTAATTTCAATGACACTCTATAATATATTTTTTTGGAAACCATTATCATTATAAAAGCACTATTTGTTTTTTGAAAATACTATCTTACTTCTCTTCGGGTTTTATACAAATATTTTTCCAAAATAACTCTTTTTTTCAAAATAAATGAGTATTTATCTCAAGAATTGCCTAATTATTTTATAAGAGTATTTAAACTGATTAAACACTCTTATTAATTGTTTTGTATAAATTTGTTTAATAATTTACTATGTCACGTACCATATTTAATTTAATTTTTTATTAATCATTGTATTTTGTATGATCTATCCAAAAACCATTCACCATATTACACAAAATGGTATGTTTTTTATGATTAATGGTTGGGGAAAGATAGTTACATTTCATATGATGGGTTCAATAAAAATGTATATGTTGTTTATATTTCTAACTGCTCATATGAGGAATGAATTGGACTTATTATGTGCAGTTTGGGGGTAGATATATCCCCTAGATGCATTGGTAGGTCTCATGAGACAAATTGACATGGAATTGGCCAAGGCCTTTCCCAACGTGATATATGGTTTTGGAAGAGGCCTTAATCATTTTTAGATGTCTTGGAAAATGCCTAAATAATGTTTTTTAATGTGCGGAATATGCACTTCCCTTATTATGAATCTAGTAATTGGTAGTTCATGTGGTTATTCAACTTGTAGAATACCAATGATTATGTTTTATTATGGAATTATTTAGCCATCTCATATTCCTGTCATAATGTGTTCTAGTTTATTATGTATAAAGGCATGTGTTTTCAATTATTCAATTTTCCTAATGTTTATGTTTATGTTATCATATACTTAATTTCTTACTCTTACTGATCATTTATGCTCACTGATTTCTTATGTTTCATTTTCATAGTATATCAAGAAGTTAGTTATGAGTGACTTGTAGGCATAATCTATGAGTATTTGATGTTTCTAATGAAATAAATTTTTGTTGTATTTCCCTTCACGATGTAATATTAAACGTATATATGTATCTTGTTACCAAAAGCTATAAAACAACTTGATCCTTTGGGATAAATATTTATTATTTATATTAAAATTTAATAAAATAAGGAACCAACTCTAGGAAACAAGGTTCAGGTCCTTACATATATTATATATTTTGAGGTGGTATAGAAAATTATAAAAGGAGACTAATCAGTTATAGTGATTACCCATTCTTCAAAATGAATCCTTTAGATCCTCTTTAAAAGACTATATAATTGGTATTTTGGGAATACCATTACCTTTAGAATTTGTATAGGGAAGTGGATAAGATAATTTGGCCTATTTTTTTATATATAATATTGAATATGAGGAAATTATACAATTGAGAAGGTGTCCTTTTGTAATGATAGTGAGGAGCACATTTGGAATTTCTCAAAATATTAATTTATAAGAAATTATTTCTCAATAAAAATACCTCAAATGAAAATTGATTCTAATATAATGTTTTATATGTTAGTAATACCATGAACCATTATATTTTATACAATTTTTCGTGAAATTATATACCTTATCATTTTGATTAACCATTACTTAACATAATTTATTGTTAATAATTGTAACATATTTTTCAATATAAAAATGTTTATATTTTAACTTATAAGGAGTAAATTGGACCCTAAATGGTAAAATAATGATACTTTTTACAACAATTTATCTATATTTTAATTATTTAGTGTTTTTAAGATTGTTTACTACTATAATAAAATATTATTTTTATAAGATATTATTAGTGTCAATTTTGTCACTATTCATTATATTGAAATTATAGAAATCAATAAAACACGATAACTTTAAACCAATTAATTTAGTACACTCCTAATATCTAATTTTACATATAATTTTCATATTCATCCTTATTTACTTCAAATTATATATATTTTAATATTTTTAATAAAACTTAATTAATTTTTTTCATTAATTGATTAATTACTACATAATCACTGCATATATATTTATAAAAATTATTTCTTTAATAAAAATTAAAAATAAATATACATGATTTAGATAAAACCATTTAAATTTAATAATAATATATATTATTTATAATATCTTCAAATTAACCCCATATAAAAAATATAATACTAATAAAAGGTAAGAGTGTTTCATTTAGTCACTCTCTTTGAGTTTAATAATATCTATGTCATTTTCATGGATAGGGGGTCTCTAGATAATTAAATATATAATATTATAATTTAATTGTAGAATTATATTCATAAAATAAATTTTGTTCATGTTTTAGGGTAGTTTTATAATATTTATTAAATAATTTTTTCCCTAAATTGCCCTTTTTATCATTAACTGTGGTAATAAAATTACTACGTTGCTATTCATATTTTCCAAAAATAAAAGGGAAATATTTATAAAACTCTGAACCTCTGATAAATTATTTAGAATCCCTTTTTTAAAATTCAAAAGGCATATAGTCGAAAGTTAATTTAAATGAAATCCCATAGATGGGGTGAAAATATGGATTTTTAATGTGAAAACATTTAAAATATTGAAATATTTTTATATCCAAATTCAATGTGTAATTGACTATAATAAAGTAAATTTGATGAAATTATATAAATTTGATATAATTATACATTAAAAAAACCAAAAATATAAGTTTACACTATAAAATATTTATATGAAAAATCTGTTTTCATTTAAAATATAGTATTTTCTACTATTCATAAAAACATGAAACTCATTAGAAAAATAACAAATGTTAAAAAAAGTAATTATTGATATTATTCTTTCAAATAAAAAATTTACTGTTTCATATATAATATAAACATGATTTTAAAACTGAATTTAAAATAAGTTCACTATTAAAAAGATGAAAACCTGTCTTTTTAGAAAAATACATCATTGATGTATAAAATTGGTTTTGTTCTTATACAAGTCCAGAAAAAAAATATGAAATTCAAAAAATATATTTAGTACATATTTGAAAAATATAATCCATAAATTTTGATTTATTTAATTATTTGTATAATAAATTTTCTGATCATTTAAATAGTTTTTTAATGAAACATTCCCATTCATTTTAAAATGGGTTTTATTTTCATTTATAATTAATTAGTCACCATATAATTAATTATATAAAAATTTATAAATAAAATTTTCATAAGTGAGTAAATATTGTTCATAAAATCCATTCTAATTTTTAGGTTATACATTTAATGTTTAAATAATTACAATAATAAAATGATGTTTTGTATAAACCTAGTGTTTTTTGTAACACAACACATCAATGAAATAAATTTATTTAAAAATAATGATATTTCATAAAAATCATGGAATTTTATTGATTTATTTGATATATATGTTATATATGAAATTAATTTACTCTTTATAATTAATATATCACCAACTTATTTGACATTTTACCCATTAACATAATGGTAGCTTCACTAATGCGTACGTACGACCTATCATCTCCAAGATGCGACACAATTCATTTATCATGTTAAAAATTATTAATGGGTTATAAGATGTTATAAAAGAATTTTTTAAGATATTATTATTTTTACTTTAATTATATAATAAAATAATAATATTATTTACACCACTTTATATGTGGTTATTGTATTCACCATTAAAGGGAAGCGTGGGGTAAGGGTTTATCATCCCACTTTTCATTAAAAATGATAAATTACTTATTCAGTAATTATTTATTTTTTGGTGTATACACATCCATATGATACATAATTTCATGAATCTAATTATATAAAACATATTAAATGTTTCATTTTATAATTACTACATTTATGGGTAATATGATTCGACTGATTAGAAGTGGTAAGAGTATTTCTTAACTAAATATCCATTCATTGTGTCCAAATTCTACTTCGTTTATTTTGACATTATATGATTATGTGTGGAATAAATTTTTAATATATAATTATTCAATTTCCAAATTTTTAATGTGTATTTACATATAGTACACATATTCGATTAATTTTACTGACCCTCACATTAATGAAATTATCTTTGTAAGGGACTTTATCTCAATTTGACATCATTAGGAGATATATTAAAATTATACAACTAATTTTTCCTAGGGTTATATAATTCCCATTTTTTTATGATCATAATTCATTTAAAATTTCATTTCACTTAAATATTTATATTTCTTATTTCATTTTTATGATTATTACATAATCCGTACATCATTTTATATATACTGTTTACATTAGAAGTGATTTGATTAACTAGGGAAAGAATATAAAAATATATATCTTTTACTGGGTACATATATTTCATTATAATGAAAGTGGATTTATAAATTAAATCAATTATTCAATATAAAATGAATTATTTGGAAATGGAATAATGGGTTGGGACCATATATAGAAATCCCTCTCGATGCATCATTAGTCTAATTGGGTAAATGAATTAGCCAAATTAAATTGGTCTTTAGGTAGAAAGATTAAACTGTATCATTAACAGTATTAATGGTAAAGTTATTATATACTTAGAAACATGGGATCCACTAATTAATATATTTATTTAGAATTAATTTATTTTTATCCCTATTATTTTAACTATTATATTATCTTTGGATTCAAATTTTGAATAATTTATTTATTAAATTGAATGTGTGTGTAGTGAAATTTATCCTTTTAATATTTATTATGAATCATTGATTCAAGTTATATTACACTATACATAACCCTTACAGATTATTTTATCTCACCCATATATCTTTCCTTACCCTAGGTTATGAAGAAGATATCATTGAATGTGTTTTCAAGGATTCTATTTCATATATTTTTTAAGTATTATGTTTTATTTTCTATTCGCAATGTAAAATGGGAATCATGAATGTAATATAATTTTTCAAAATTGATAATATATTTTTTACTTTAGGATATTAAATTTTTATTTATTCAAATTGTTGGTCGGAGTGGATACTCAAGAGGGGGGGGTGAATTGAGTTCCAATTAAAATTTCTGTTTAAAAAACTTTGTCTTAAAATCCCCCAAATAAAATTCTAAATTAAACTGTAGTGAATTTATATCAAAGTAAGGGTTCGGTTGGGTTCTGAAGGGATTGATTATTTCCCAGTTAATCAAAACAGAAAGGTTGATTAACTTTTGAAACCAACTTACTGATTTACAACTAATATAAACACTTGCGAATTTAATTATTAAAGTGACTTTAAAACAGTTTTGGTTTTAATGAAATAAGAAGCGGAATAAAGAATAACTTTGAAAGATATAGCACAGAAGATATAACCAAGAGGTTCAGTCTCAAGCTGAGACTTAGTCCTCTCAAAAGCTTTTTATAAAAAGATGATCCACACCCTGGATCGGGGATAACAACAGCAACCAGCTGTCCAGGTCCAAGACCTCTACTACAGTTATTCATGGGAACAAACACAACAGTAACCAGTTGTTCAGGTCACACGACCTCTACCACTATCTCAGTGGGAAAGAAAATATGTAAGAGTGTTGAATGAGGATTTAAAAATCCTCCAGTTAGAGTACAGGAGACAGTGTGTGTGTAAAATACAGCATATAACACACACTACTCAATATGTAAAAAGATAAATCACAGAGAAACTGTTTAGAGTTTGGGAATGGCTCTAGTGATTGTCGTGTAGTTTTGGACTCCTTTGATTGATCAGAATTAGCTCTGAGTCCTCTTCTGGTTTTTATTTGAAAAAACAGAGTATCGTCTGTTTCCTTGACTTCCATGTTCAGAGATAGAGAAGCAGTAGTCGATGAAGTTCTTGTTTTATGATCTCGTTCTCAGCTCTTCACTGGTTAGCATTGATGAAAGAGTTCCTCGTGTAAGTTCAGTCGTCTCTTTTCATTCACGCTCTGTTGTTATTCCAGCATGCCTTGTGGTATGTATCTTTCACCCTTGTATTCGTTTGTGTGTCTCTCTCATCTAGTAGCACATCCTTCCTTTATTTAAAGCACGTGCTCTGGAAAAAGAAATGATTTCTTTTTGCAGGTACGAGGTACGGTTCCCTGACATCCAACAACACACATTAAATAAATGACAGAGCATTTCAAATATTCCAAATATGACCGTTGGTTAGATTAAATAAAGATAAATAAATTCAAACAGCTATTTATGACTATCAGTGAGTCAAGTGATCGGTAGGTCATCAGCATCAGCATTGGTGAGACATTGTCAGTGACTGAGATGATCAGCATCGGTGTGTCATGATCGGTGACTTATTTGATCAGCATCGGTGAGACATCTTCGGTGACTCATTTGATGTATCGGTAGCGGTGGACTTGTAACAGTAGCGGTGGCTCTGCCTTTACCAGTAGCGGTAACTCTCTATCGGTAGCTGTGGCTCTGCCTTGTAATGGTAGTGGTAGCTCTCTATCGTTAGACTTTTCATAATGGTGGAATTCAACATATCGGTAGTTGTCAACTTTTCTGTAGTGGTAACTGTCGACTTCATACTATCAGTAGCTCTATCAGTAGATTTTGAGGCAGCGATGGACTTTGGGTATCAGTTGGGTATTTGTAGCTGTACCGGTAGCTGTACCGGTAGCTGTATCGGTATCTCTCTTATAGCGGTAGCTCCAACATATCAGTAGACTTAACTATATCGGTCGCTGTGAGATGTAATGGTTGCTAGCTTGTAACGGTAGCTATTTGTTCTAACGGTAGCTACTGTCTAACGGTTTCTCTACTCTGTATCGGTAGCTAGTTTGTAACGGTAGCTAAAAACTGTTTGAGAATTCACTTGGCAGAATGAGTTAAGTCATAGTAAACATATATCGGACAATTCAAAAGACTTAATTTAAGAATAATGAAGGTAACAACATATATTATAGTATATTTGGAATGTATTAAGTATAATCAAGATATAAAGAATGAATGGTTGGGATTATCAAAACAAAATAATGAAACTTAATTCCAGAGGGTTCAACAATCTCCCCCTTTTTGATAATCACAACTTATGCCAAAATAAAGTAATATCAGAAAAAAAAATATATCAGAGTATGATATCAACAATATAGTATCAGAGAGAAAAAAATATGAAAACAGGAATATATCAAGAAATAACGTAGTATCAGAGGAAAGCACAAGAAAGATTCTTTGGTTTGAAAAGATTCTCATATTCCTCCCCCTATCAATTAAACTACAGGATTCTCCTCCAAAGTATTGATTTTCTCCCCCTTTGTCCCCTTAGGTGAACAACATTATCTTTATCTCTCTCTGGGTACATGTTTCCAATAATTTCTCCCCCTTTGTGATTAACAAAAATGAGGGTATCAGAAAACAGAGAAGGACTAGGAAAGAAAATATACAAAGTAAAATAGACAGTGAAGAGAGGAATAAAGTATGTGATTGATAAGCAAAATATACATTGGGAAAATCAGAAAAGTACAATAATAAAATGAATCCCATCAAAAATGGATCTAGAATCACTCAATCATCCTTTTGAAGAGGTGTCTTTCCCTTGGGATCAATAGAGGGTTCAAAGGTAGAGTCAGCAGGCTTGGGAATTCCTGAAAGAACCACTAGTGAATCAGCAACTGATACAGTACTAGATCTGTAATCTGAGCTCCTCTGAGGGATCATCGGTGTCAGGCTTCTGATGGCTTGATCTGGATTCAGTTTAGGAGTACTCCCACAGGAAGATGGTGGAAGGGCAGGTGGTACAATAACTGGCCGAGCATCCACATGTTGGAAAGGCAGCAAGAGATTCCTAAAATCCACGATGTTGCTTCCACCTCTCTCCATAGCAGATACAAAATCATCTCTGTTCTCAATAAACTTATCTAAAGTAGGAGTGAGCTCCCTGAGCTTACTAACCTGTTCTCTGAAGTCTTGGGTAACTAGAGGTAACTTCATATTCTAAATCAAAATCTTGAAATGGTTTGTCATTTGGTGCTTGGTATAAACTGTTTCAAAATAAGCATCCACCTTATTTTTGATTGCCTCTTGAGAAGCAGTAGCTGCCCGCAGGTGATCGCGAACAAAACTACTAACTTCCCTAGTGGTAGCAAGAATATGAGTATCTGATGCACCACTGATACTGGCCTTATCCAATTCTTCCTGAATAATAGTGCGGATTTGGTCAACGTTCATACTGGAGCTAGTTGAGGGAAGAGGTTTCATTGAGAAGGCTACTGTCTCCTTGAAAGATTGAGTCAGACTGCTAACTACCTTCTGAACAAGTTCATCCTGACTGTTCAGATGTTCTTTAACTGACTTCTTAAAGGCCTCAAAAACATCCACAAACTATTTGACCACTTATTTGATATACCGAATGTCAGTGTGCACTTGGGTTTGAGAACTGTTCAAAGCAGTCAATGAAGCAATCGATTGTCTAAGAGAAACTACAGCTTCTGTCCAACTCTCAATCTGAGTGTGCCACACCTTAAGTTCATCCACCATTTCTTTCACAGGACTGGAAACACTACATCCAATGGATAACTCAATGGATTTCTCCATGCTTTTCATCTCTTCAACCATACTTTTCTTCATATCTGCCACTGATTCTCTTATTGCTTCTATCAATTCGGCTTTTAAAGACTTAAGGTCCTCCTTGATTGCCACATTGTCAGCCACCGTGGGTAAGATAACTGATTCTTTTTGGGGTTGGTCTTCCTCATCAGAATAGCCATAAGAAAGTCCAAGAATCATATATCCGGGATCTGATGTCCAACCTTCAATGTCATATGATACTGATACTGAGCCAAGATTCTATCCTTCACTTGGAAGAATTTCCTTAGGTATCTCTTCCAACTCTTCTTCCTGAGGTAATTTTGAAATTTCCTCTACAATTACACCAGATTCAGTAGCCATTTGTTCTGAGTCATTAATGACCCTCTCATCAATAGGTGCTCCTGCTATGTCTTCCTGATCAGGAACTATCCTGACTGTACTGACTTTTAGAGGACTCAAACTGAGCTCCTTTTCAACATTTTCCTCATCATCTGCTTCATCATTAGCCTCCTTTTCTCTATGATCAGATTAGGTTGTCTCATCCTCCTCAGACGTGTCCTTGACAACATATTGGCATGATTCTTCTCCTTCTTCTGTAGTCTCTGAATCATTGTCCTTCAAGACAGTTTCTCTTTTTGGTAGTTCTTTTAGAGGGATAGCTGCTCTATAAGAAATAACTTGATGCACAAGAATATGGGGCAATTCTGGATCTCCTCCTTCCTCTACTGATGTCTCTTCCTCCTCAGAATCATCATCACTGTAGACCGGTTCTGGCTCATCTGGTCCAAGACCAGGATCCCTCACAACTTTTGTTCTAGAAGGATGATCCATATGAGTAAACTTGTCATAAATTTTTCCATCATCATTCACCCATGATTTCTTCCAAGGATTCCAGCTGACATTCATGTATTTACAGATAGTTCTTGTAATACAGAAGTTATCCTTGACCACTACCAGCTCATCCTGAGGTCCAGCTATCTCTTTCACTTTCAGCATCACATAAATTAGCTTTAAAAAAAACAAGGCATTTGATTTTGACTTCGGTCTAGTCATCTCTTCCACTTGAACCATAATCAATCTACATAGATTGATTCTCACATTGTTCTTCGGCAAATGTAACATATATATGTCTTGGAATCTCAAAGTGGCAAAGTATCCTCTTCTCGGACTAACAACATGCTGAATAAATTTAAATAACAGCTTATCTTCTCTTGCCATCTTTGCAGCAATCACCTTTCTAGGGGTCCCATTCCCTGTGAGTTCCAGCAGAGCATCTTCATATTGAAACACATCACTGGTTGAAGGTACAGAAAAGGAATAATAAGAAAAATCACCCTCATGAGGAACTCTTAGGTTCTCAGCCCATTCCTCTGAAGTAAACGACACTTCCTGACCATTCACATATGAAACCATTCTGCTTTCTTCTTCAGATTTTTCAAAATGAATGAATTCGTAGAATTGTTTCACCAGTCTTGGATAATAAGGTCCGTTGTTGTTCGCGAAGCATTCTAGCCAACCTTTTTCTTCTAATACTCTAATAACTAATGATTTTCATTCCATAAGCCATTCTGTACACACTTCTTTTTCAACAACAATCTCTCTCCTTGAGAGATGCAGATTTATTGTATTCCTTTGAGCTACACTTGCACTTGCACTTCTACCGGCATTCGATACTTTCTGTCGTTTCTCTTGCGGCTCATCACTCCCATCTGTGACTTGGGGTCTCTTGACGCGGGCCATTACGGATTGGAGGCTAGGGTTCGGAAGATTGAGGGTTTAGGTGTAGGAGAATTCGAGCAGACAGGTTCGCGGTGAGATTGAGTGAGTCTAGTTTGAGTTTTAATATCATTTAGGATTCATAAATCACATAAATCATAAATAAAATAAACAACGGTTCGATGACTCGGCTTTACAGAATTTTAAAACAGCGCGCAAATGTACCGGTAAAGTCTTTTATCGGTAAGGTCTCCCTAACAGTGAGGTCTCCCTAATGATGAGGTCTCTATAACGGTGAGGTCTCTATAACGGTGAGGTTTTTCTAACGGTGAGGTTTCTATAACGGTGAGGTTTTTCTAATGGTGAGGTTTCTATAATGGTGAGGATTTTCTAACGGTGAGGTTTTTCTAACGGTGAGGTTTCTATAACAGTGAGGATTTTCTAACGGTGAGGTTTTTCTAACGGTGAGGATTCTCTAACGGTGAGGTCTCCCTAATGGTTTCAAGGGTAAGTTATCATTCCTAATTCATGTTTTATGAAACTTAATCTTTATGAACTTAAAGGCTTAGTGAAAATATCATCTAATTGAAGTTCAGTGCCTATGAACTAAAGTGTTATATCACCTCTTTGATAATGATCTCTTAAAAAGTGGTGTCTAACATCAATATGTTTAGTTCAAGAGTGAGACACAGGGTTCTTAGAGATATTAATCGCACTAGCGTTGTCATAGTTGATTGAAACATGTTTAAATTCAAATCCATAATACAGTAGTGTGTATTTCATCAACAGAATCTGTGCATAGTAACTACCATTAGCGATGTATTATGCTTCAGTAGTAGACAGTGCAATTGTGTTCTGTTTCTTACTACACCATGATACAATGGATTTTCCAAGTAAGTGACATGTTCCAGTTGTGCTCTTCCTATCTAACTTACAGCCAGCAAAATCAGCATCTGAATAACTTGATAAGTCAAATGATTGTCCTTTTGGATAAAACAAATCTAAATTCATAGTACTCTTTAGATATTTAAAAATTCTTTTAACAGCCAGCAAGTGTGATTCTTTTGGATTAGCTTGAAATCTAGCACACATACATACACTGAACAAAATATATGGTTGACTAGATGTAAGATAAAGTAAACTCCCAATCATACCTCTGTAATTAGTTTGATCAACTGGTTTCCCAGATTCATTAACATCCAATTTACAGGTGGTACTTATAGGTATATCAATTTCTTTAATACTATCCAAACCAAAACGTTTTAACAAATCTTTAGTATATTTACATTGATTTAGAATAATACCATCTTTAGTTTAAAAGATTTTAAATCCAAGAAAATACTTAAGCTCTCCCATTAAGCTCATTTCAAACTCATTTTGCATAACCTTTGAAAATTGAGTACATAAAGAACCTTTAGAAGATCCAAAAATAATATCATCAACATAGATTTGTACTATTAACACATCTTTTGAAATCCTTTTTATAAAAAGAGTGGGATCAGCTATTCCATTTATAAATCCTTTAGAAATAAGAAAGTTTGAAAGTCTTTCATACCAAGCTCTTGGAGCTTGTTTTAAACCATATAAAGCTTTAGAAAGTTTAAAGACATGATTTTGAAAATGAGGATTTATGAAACCAGGTGGTTGTTCTACAAAAACATCTTCAACAATAAAAACATTTAAAAAATCAATTTTCACATCCATTTTATATAATTTGAAATTCAGATGTGATGCATAGGATAGTAAGATTCTAATAGCTTCTAATCTAGCTATAGGTGCAAAGGTTTCCTTATAGTCAATTACTTCTTCTTGATTGTAACCTTCTGCAACTAGACTAGCTTTGTTTATATTGATGTTTCCAGATTCATCAACTTTGTTTATAAACACCCATTTCGTGCCTATGGTTATAGTGTCCTTAGGCCTTTCTACTAATTTCCAGACTTTGTTTCTTTCAAATTGATTTAGTTCCTCTTGCATAGCCATTACCCAGAATTCATCATTGATATCATCATTGATATTTTTAGTTTCTAGCTGTGACAAGAAGGCTTGATGCTCAACCTGATTTCTAAGAGAAGCTCTAGTCTGTGTTCATTTATCAAGATTTCCTACAACAACATCTAAAGGACGATTCTTCAGAATTCTAGTTGATATAGAAAAGGTAGGGCTCGAGATTTCAGGTTCATCTACAGGATGAGGTTCAATAGAAGCAGGGTCTAGAAAATCTCCATAACTGGATGTTTTAACTACAGGTCAACTATTTTTATCATTAAGGTTCAAACTAGAGAGATCATCTTTAAGATTTTCAAGAGAGGTCTTAGGTTCATGTGGATTAGTTTCATCAAGTTTGATGTGAACAGATTCTTCCACACATTTGGTTATTTTATAGAAAACTCTATAGGCTTTACTGGAAGTTGAGTAACCTAGAAAAATTCCTTCATAACACTTGGATACAAACTTGTCAAGATTATCTTTAGTATTAAGAATAAAGACTTTGCAACCAAAAACATTGAAGTAGTTAACCTTAGGTTTCCTATGGTTCCACAGCTCATAAGGGGTCCTCTTAAGAACGGGTCTAATCAAGACACTATTAATAACATAACAAGCTGTATTTATAGCTTCAGCCCAAAAATAAACAGGTAGGTCATACTCATTAAGCATAGTTCTAGTAATTTCTTCTAGGGTTCTATTCCTCCTTTCTACTACACCATTCTGTTGAGGTGTCCTAGGGGTAGATAAATTGTGACTATATCCATTGTGTGAGCAGTAAGAATCAAACTCATGATTTTCAAACTCACGGCCATGATCACTTCTCAAAGTTTTAATCTTATGTCCACTATGGTTTTCTACAGACTTGGAGTATTTTACAATGCAAGAACAATATTCACCTTTGTGAGCTAGAAAATATACCCAAGTATATCTAGAATAGTCATCTACAAGAACATAGACATAATGCTTCCCATTTAAACTAGAAAATCTAGAAGGTCCAAATAAATCCATGTGAACCAACTCGAGAGGTTGAGAAGTTGACAATTATTTCTTTGATTTAAAAGAAACTTTATTTTTCTTTCCCTTTTGTCAGGGATTACAAAATTTTTCTGCTGGAAATTCAAGATTGGGTATGTCTCTATTTAAGTTTTTTCTAGAATGTTTTCTAAGTGAATGCACATTGCAGTGTCCAAATCTTCAGTGCCAAATCCAAGACTCTTTATGAAAAGCATTTAAACAAGTAATATTTTACTTAGCTAAAGAATTTAAATCAACAACATAAACATTTTCATTTCTCAAAGCAGCAAACACTAAAACATTTTTAGAATTTAAAACATTGCAAGAATCATTTTCAAATTTAACATAAAAACCATCATCACATAACTAAGAAATACATAAAAAATTGTATTTATGTCCATCAAAAAATAAAACATTATAAATTAATACTGAGTCAGTGTTACCAATCTGGCCTAAGCCGATGATTTTTCCTTTTGAGTTATCACAAAAAGTGACAAACCCTCCATCAACTCTGACTAATATTTTAAAGAATGAGAAGTCTCCTGACATGTGTCTTGAACATCCTCTATCCAAGTACCAGGTCTTTTTACAGGAGCTCTTTAAGTAGGTTTCCTACAAAACAGATTTAAACAGAAAATGATTTTGGTACCCAGATTTTCTTGGGTCCAGACAGGTTAACCAATAACACTTTAGGTACCAATATTTGTCTAATGGGTCTCATAAAATTTCTAGAATCAACAGATTTTTAAAGATAAACCTTATTAGATCCATAAATATGAATATAACTAGTTGAAGCATATGAAGTTCCAGAGCTAGCTACATTCTGTCAGGATTTAGGAATGAATCTAGTTTTGGTAATTATCCTTTGTCCAAGTCAGTATCCTATACCAGTAGTGTATCTAGGTGCTATTTTCTTACCTAGCATTTGAGTAAGAGTGTCTTTACCATTGGTAAATTTCTCTAAGTCTTTCTTGAGTTTCTCATTAGATAATTTTAGTTCAGTATTCTCTTTAAGCAACTGAGCATTCATTTCTACTTCAATATCAAGATCATATTTATGTTTAACAGTTAAAGCATACTGTTTCTATAAACCTTTGTATTTGTCTTTCAGCTCATTACAGGTTTCTTATAACATATCACAATATTCAAACAGTTCAAATTTAGACATGCTATCACATTTAGAATCATCTCCAGAATAATATGATTTAGAAGCAGGAGTTTCTGAAGTTACCTCAGAAGTGTTTGTCATAAAACACATGTTTTCCTTGTTTCTGTGTTCAGTTTCAGAAACTTCAGATTCACTAGAACTATCCTCAGAAGCACTCCAAGTAGCCTTCATGGCTTTATTATACTTGTTATCCTTGTATTCATACTTCTTATTGTATTTCATCTTTGGACAGTCTGCTTTTATGTGTCCTTTCCTCCTGCACTCATAACAGACAACTTCATCTGATTTATCAGGCTTCTTCCAATCCTTTTTCCAATGTCCTTTGTTTTCATACTTACCATTGTAGTTGGACTTTCTGAAAAACTTCTTCTTCCTATAAAATTTCTTAAACCTTCTAGCAATGTGAGCCATCTCAGCATCACTATCAGAATCACTCTCACTGTCTTCACAACTTGAACTTTCATTGATAGATTGAAGCTTTTCCTTATCCTTATTCATTGAGGTTGTAATTTTGAAGGCAAAAGATTTCCTTCTAGGATCATCATCTTCTTATTTTTTAACCATGGGTTCTTCTTCATACATCATCAGTTTTCCAATTAGTTCTTTGACTGGCAGTTCTCCAATTTCACACGATTCTCTAATGGAGACAAAGGTTCATCTCCATCGTTCAGGTAGACATCTCAAAATTCTCATGATTTGTTCCTTTGATGGAACATCCTTTCCCAGAGAAGTCATTGTGTTGACAATTTCATTGAACCTGAGATACATATCAGAAATGGGTTCATCAGGCTTCATCTTAAAATTATCATACTTAATAGTATAGGTATTCAATCTCATCTCCTTAACATTAGTTGTTGCTTCATGAGAAACAACTAAGGTATCCCAAATTTCATATGCAGTTTTACAAGAAGATATTCTAATAAATTCCTCATCTCCTAGAGCACAGTACAAAGCATTCATATCTTTACAATTATTATTGTAGGCTGTCTTAGTAGCTTCATTCCAAGTAGATCTAACAGTAGTTGGTATTTTGTATTCAGATTCTATAGCAGTCCAAATATCAAAACCCATGCTCTCTAAATGAATTTTCATCTTGATTTTCCACTGAGCATAGTTGGTGCCATTGAAAAAGGGTGGTATATTGGTAGAAACACCTTCAACTCTATTGTCCATGATAACTAAATTTAAGAAAAGATTTTAAAGAGATACAAATTTAGAAATAACAGAAATTTTAAGAACTTTAAAATACAACTAAAATCACAGTTGAAAAAATAGAGTACTTTAGAAAATATTTTAATAACCTCTGATACCAAATGTTGGTCGGAGTGGATACTCAAGAGGGGGGGTGAATTGAGTTCCAATTAAAATTTCTGTTTTAAAAACATTTTCTTAAATTCCCCCAAATAAAATACTAAATTAAACTTTAGTGAATTTATATCAAAGTAAGGGTTCGGTTGGGTTCTCAAGGGATTGATTATTTCCCAGTTAATCAAAACAGAAAGGTTGATTAACTTTTGAAACCAACTTACTGATTTACAACTAATATAAACACTTACGAATTTAACTATCAAAGTGACTTTAAAAAAAATTTGGTTTTAAAGAAATAAGCAGCAGAATAAAGAATAACTTTGAAAGATATAGCACAGAAGATATAACCAATAGGTTCAGTCTCAAGCCAAGACATAGTCCTCTCAAATTCTTTTTATAAAAAGATGATCCAAACCCTGGATCGGGGATAACAACAGCAACCAGTTGTCCAGGTCCAAGACCTCTACCACAGTTATTCGTGGGAACAAACACAACATCAACCATCTGTTCAGGTCACACGACCTCTACCACTATCTCAGTGGGAAAGAAAAGATTTAAGAGTGTTGAGTGAGGATTTACAAATCCTACAGTTAGAGTACAGGAGACAGTGTGTGTGTAAAATACATCATATAACACACACTTCTCAATATGTAAAAAGATAAATCCCAGAGAAAATTTTTAGAGTTTGGGAAAGGATCTAGTGATTGTCGTGCAGTTATGGAATCCTTTGATTGATCAGAATTAGCTCTGAGTCCTCTTATGGTTTTTGTCTGGAAAATAGAGTATCGTCTGTTTCCTTGAATTCTAGGTTCAGAGATGGAGAAGCAGTAGTCGATGAAGTTCTTGTTTAATGTTCTCGTTCACAACTCTTCACTAGTTAGCATTGATGAAATAGTTCCTCGTGTATGTTCAGTCGCCTCTTTGCATTCACGCTCTGTTGTTCTTCCAGCACACCTTGTGGTATGTATCTCTCACCCTTGTATTCGTCTCTGTGTCTCTCTCTTCTAGTAACACATCCTTCCATTATTTAAAACACGTGCCCCGGCAAAAGAAATGATTTCTTTTTGAAGGTACGAGGTACGGTTCCCTGACATCCAACAACACACATTAAATAAATGACAGAGCATTTAAAATATTCCTAATATGACTGTTGGTTAGATTAAATAAAGATAAAGAAATTCAAATAGCTGTTTATGACTATCAGTGAGTCAAGTGATTGGTAGGTCATCAGCATCAGCATTGGTGAGACATCATTAGTTACTGAGATGATCAGCATCGGTGTGTCATGATCGGTGACTCATTTGATCAGCATCGGTGAGACATTTTCGGTGACTCATTTGATGTATCGGTAGTGGTGGACTTGTAACAGTAGTTGTGGCTCTGCCTTTACCAGTAGCGGTAACTCTCTATCGGTAGATGTGGCTCTGCCTTGTAATGGTAGCGGTAGCTCTCTATTGTTAGACTTTGCATAACGGTGGACTTCAGCATATCGATAGCTGTCAACTTTGCTGTAGCGGTAACTATCGACTTCATTGTATCAGTATCTCTATCAGTAGATTTTGATGCAGCGATGGACTTTGGGTATCCGTTGGGTATCAGTAGCTGTACCGGTAGCTGTATCGGTAGCTCTCTTATAGCGGTAGCTCCAACATATCAGAAGACTTAACTGTATCGGTCGCTGTGAGCTGTAACAGTTGCTAGCTTGTAACGGTAGCTATTTGTTCTGACGGTAGCTACTGTCTAATGGTCGCTCTACTCTGTATCGGTAGCTAGTTTGTAATGGTAGCTAAAAACTGTTTGAGCATTCACTTGGCAGAATGAGTTAAGTCATAGTAAACATATATCGGATAATTAAAAAGACATAATTTAAGCATAATGAAAGTAACAACATATATTAAAGTATATTTGGAATGTATTAAGTATAATCAAGATATAAAGAAAGAATGGTTGAGATTATCAAAACACAATAAAGCAACTTAATTCCAGAGGGTTCAACACAAATATAATAAAGAAATGAATTGTCTCTAGAATACTGGGTTTGGGGTCATTATAGTTCGTTTCAAAGGAAGTTTAGTAGAAATGTTTAGATCTAAATTTAGAAATTAATAAATTATTGAACATAATGTTGTAATAATATTTGAGTTAAAGTTTATAATAACATCACAATGAAATCATGTCTATGATTATGAGATTATATACACACTAAATATTCAAATTGAGTTTATTATTTCAATATATTTGAGATTATATGTATTTTCAGGACCTAATATAGTATATGTGCTAATTTAGAAATAGATCCCAATAGAAGGAATGTGAATTCCACCAATTCAAAGAGTAGTAAGCTGTAATATCTCGAACCTATATTCCACTGAAGAGTTCCTGAGATTGGTTGGCCACATTTCCCCAAGAACATCAACCCAAATTCTAGAGGTTGTTGACTTCAAGTGTGGTAATATGGTATGTATATGAGGATATTATGCCCTTTTGGAAGAATATAACACAACATAATATCATAATAGTCAAATGGAGGATTCTATATAACAGTGAATAAGAAGCAAGAATAGTCACTAACACCATAGGACTAGCAACCCACCATAGGATAAGCACAGTAATAACTGGACATGATATATAAAATCCAAAAATATATATATACTGAAATTGTAGAATTAATCTTATATACAAGATTGAATGTCATGGAATGGGTCTATAAATCATCCAAACATGTATACATGCATGAGGACAATACATGTATCAAAATTTAAAAATGGCCATAGAATACTATCTCCATATAGAATCATGATACTCAACTCGTTTCTGTTCTACCATACTCATAAGAATAGAACAAAGTGATGAATAGAATAGTCGAAACCTTCTAAAATCCTAGCCCATACCCATATAGTCTATTTGGGTACCCAATAGTGTCCCAATACAGGGTGTTAAATAAAATCCCACTAGGCCACCACCAATGATATGTTTAACAATTCCAGGTTGTGCAATATAAGATAATAAGTGTTCAATGTATATCATAGGTATAACAAAAAAGGATCATGTTCCAATGGAAAAAATTAAATATAGTAATGGAAAATATATATCCACCAAAGGGTCCCAATAAATCAATGGTCAAGCTCCTATAACAATGATGGGGTATAAAAAAAGAAAAAACATCATGACCATTCCATATACAAGGTATATCATACCAGCCATGACCACATTGTATAAACAACATCAGTTATCAACCATGTCCATGCCATAAAATTTATATATCATATCACTCATTAACATATTATAGAATCAATAATGCCACATTCACCACTACCGAGCTATATAATCAAATATTTTAAACCCCATGAGGCTGGATCAATTGTATATTAAACAAAGTAATCCTCATTGACTGCATAGGTAATATTGATGGAAACTCATTTAGGCTTGAATTGAGGTTTAAAGAGAATTTCAATAAACCATATCCATTATGATCCCAAGAAATCCAAATCCAAGGGGAAGGAAGGCCTAAAGAATCCCCTAGAATAAATACCAAAAGAGTAATCTCTTCTACAGTGTCTAGTGACTCTATCATAAACCAAGGTGAATCATACCCATGGAATCCAATGAAATCATTCATCATTAATTCCAATTAAAAATTCAAAATCATTCAATTTTCCTGAGAATACCCACACATTTATAAATTAAAATTTAACTAATCAAATAATTTACATCATATAAAACATGGAAAGGGAGGAAAGTTATCACCAAATAAGAAATTTCAATATTTTTCCTTTATAACTAGGAATTATCTATCTAGAAAAACTCAAAACCTCACTCTAAGGCTAGTATACAAATTTGTAACCTCATGGGAACACCCTATGGGTGGCCCTGATTGGGGTAACGAACTCCATTAATCATAAGTAACTAAAAGGAATCCCTAACATGTTCTGATAAATTCAATTTAATTATTAAATTAATTATTGGAGGACCTATAGAATTATTGGATCATGAAATAATGAAAACTAGTAATACATTGAAATGTACCATGAGGGAAAATTACAGACTACCTACCGTATATGGGTAGTAGAGTTCTCATCCAGTATAAGCTTCTGATTTAGTTCAAATTAGTAGAAAAACAATGAGTGGAGTAAAATCCCAAAATTATGGCATATTATCATTCACATAAATATAAAAAATAATCCCAATAAAAACTAATAAAATATCAAAAATAATTAATTACTCTACATCTTGAAACTAATGAGACTGATGATGTCTAATTCTGAGTTCGGAGAAAAGAACAATGGAAAAGGTTATGAATTTACCTTCAATAGAGATCCCCTTGCCTCAATGTTTTCCAAAAGAGTAGAAAAGAATTAGGATTCCATATTTTAAAACATAATGTAAAATATTCATTTTCCTCAAAATACAAGGCTACATGGTTTGGACTAATAGTTATCTGGACTATGTGCCAACTAGGTTCCCTACACCATGTTTAGGGGAACCTCCCATGGTTGGTGCACATGGTTTTCCAAACTGTGGGTAAATAATTTGATTTGGATCTGATAAAAACTATTTGTTACTTGAATGATAATTTTCCTCTAGCTACATAGTTTAAATATCTATATGGGTCCATTCATCTAACTCCACATGCCTCAAAACGTTTGAGTAACTATGTAGCATATCCCATACAGTTTCTCCTAACCATTCAGCATATCTATCATTTTTAAAAGACCTAGTCTAGGATCCAAAAAATCCTTGGATACCCCTATATACATCTATTATAACATTGATATCTCATATTCATCAATAAAATATCATTTAAACCAATTAAGCAGATATTCACCTCATAGGAAAAGTTAGTATCTTATAATATTTAACATTAATTAAATTTTTCCTTCAATTTACCCCTCGTCAAAATTTATCCAAGAATAAATCAAGCCACTAAGCATGAACATCAGTCTCCCACTGACATGTATCATCCAATAAATGGAAATTATTCTATAATATTCCTAATAGAAGAACTAGCTATCCTCAATGATCATTCATGCTCTTATTAGTGATATGAATATAATTCTCCTCAGAGGATGCATCTACCTGTAACTACACCTCATCCTGCTGCAGAGTGTGATATGGGTCTATGTGGTTGTGAAGTAGCTGAGATACATGGACGAAATCATTAATATCTCGATACCTATAAGGTAAAATCAATATATGGGATATTGTCCTGACTCTATCCCTAATTTTTAACAACCATACATATTGCAGTGAAAGCTTTCTCTATCTCCTGATTAGTAATTCTCCAAGTATCGTTGTGATATGAAAAAGGCCTGATCCCCAACCACATACTCTAGTGTTCATATATGATGATAAACATATGATTTCATTCAATACTATGTTTTATTCATCCAATTACTTATTAGATTGACCCTCTTGGAAGTCTTATAAACAAGAAGATGTCCCACTAAAGCTGCATCAGCTGCCTTTAACATGCACTGTAGTGATTGAATATCCTATCATATAGATTATCATAAGGTTTCATATTTATCATCTCCAAATAACTATTAGTATTAGTGATCTCGTCTATGGGTATATACCTCACGCAAAATCCCCCAATATCCAGGATTCATTCTCACAACATTTCCTCAAGCACCAAAATTTTATGCTTTGACGAGACATTGGTCTAAGGGTGGTATTCTATTATCATAAGAACCTATGGACCCAAGTCCCTCTACAAAAAATTCTAGAAATGATATTTAAACTCGGAATCCCAATCCGATATGATAGTATGATGATCCTGTGACGTCTCACTATTTAACAGATATAAATCCACCCAAACTCATCTAAAATGAAGGTCTCTTTGATTTGTAGGAAACGAGAATCTTTTTCGATCATATCAACAATAACAAAAACTATGTTAATAACTCAAGGAGATCCTATAAAACTAGTCAGAAAATAAATCATGAAATAATCTCATTCCCACCCCAAAATGGGTAAGTACTGTAAATGTTTTTAATGGAATCTTCTTCCTTCACTGGTTGATGGGTGGAACACCTTGTAACAAAACCTTCTACCTCATGCTTCATACCTAGCCAACAATATTTTTGTCATAGGTAAAAATAAACCTTCATAATGTCAGGAAGCACTTACCTAATTGATTCATGAAATTAAAAAATAACCTAGTTGTGGATTTCCACTGGAATCCAAACATGACCATATACATACAATATATCATACTCGCTTATTACATAAAAATGGTGTCTATCCTCATATTCCACACTCTCCCATAGGTATAAGAACTCATAATTTTATAGTTTCCTCATTCTAAATCAATTTAGAGGAGTACAAGTCACATTTAAATAAGAATTAAAGGGATGAAACTGACCATCTAGTACCTCTAAGTCCATCTTAGAAAACAGATCCATAGGTTTTCACTCACAACTGGCTTCCTAAACTGCCTATATCTAAGTTCGCTAGCTCAGTTCACAACCACTACATTTCCTTTTCCAAGAATATTGGATAAATTAATTTCGAACGACTATAGGTATGCAATCTAACTCCAATAAATAAAATTCATATCATGTTTTGTCAATGTATTATTGGGGATTTTGGGGTCCGTTTACACCACAAGATGCTCTCCCAATAAATAATGTCTCCAACAGAACAAATAACAATCAACTAAAGCCAAATAATTATTATATATCGTGTAATTAATCTCATGTGGCATCTAATTCAAAGATGTATATAATATTAATCTATACTCATCCATAATAACCACTCATAAAAAGATACTTGATGCATCACAATACAAAATGTATCATCTTCTGTTCCCTGGTAGAATCAAGGGTGGTTTTGTAGTCAATCTATCTGTTTTCTCCATAAAATCTATATCAAATGGAATTGTCCAAATAAACATCACACCCTTGTTATTAAATCCCATAAATTTCACTGCAATGTGTGATAATTCGTGCATTAGAGGAGTGCAGTATCTAGTGGGCCCAATGAATAAAAATATTTTGAAGAATTTCATTGGAATATCCAAGGAAACTACTACTCTCAACTTCTATGGTTTAACTAATACTCCTTTAATTAAAATAATATGACCCATGATGTGAATTTTATCCTTATAGAAGTGGAAATTTCCGAGCTTATCATAGAACTGAAGATATCTTAGATTATCCAAAATGATCTTAATATGTTTTTCATGGTCATGTCGATTGTGATAATACACTAATATATCATCAATAATAACCACTACAAAAATTATAGCTAAGTATGGAGATCTCAATTAATCAGTTCCATGAACACCACTTGTGTGTTTTTAGTTCAAATGATATAACTAGATACTCATATAGAAAACATAATCTGCGAAAATATGGACAAGGTATCTCTATGGGATGCACATTCACCTGATGATAATTGTATCTCAATTCATTCTTTATGAAAACCTAATCTCCTCGCTACTGATAAAAAAGGTCACCTATCCTTGGAATGGGATATTGGTACATGACTCTCAATTTGTTCAATTTTTGGTAATCCATACATATCATAAGGTTAACTTCAACCTTTTTCACAAAAAATGGTTGGTAAACCCCATGAATAAGTACTAAGTTATACAAACCCCTTTGTATCCAATTCCACTAGCTACCTCTTAGGATCCTATAACACTATAGAATTCATAATACAAGGAGGAATTAATACCATTATATCACTTGGAATTAACATGATGTTTAAGTCATCCTATCTCTTAGGATATAAACTAAAAATGTCACCTAGGAAGACATACCAAAAATGATCAATTACTTGAGTGGAAGCAATATGATATGATCCCTAATCATCTAGATTCAAACTAAATATCAAGGATTTTATCTCACCCAATCCATGATCCTCTAGTCTAGATCATCCCACAAGAAAATATCATACAATCGTGTGAATAAAAACTATTCCCTGTGATGATTTGCAAGTCACCATTTGGTGATGGAAATAAATTATGTCTTCATAAACAACTAGTCATTTCATACTGAGTATGACATAAAATCCTAACATCTAAATGAAAATAAGATCCCATAAAAAAGTGTACCCACCAATCTCAAGGAGGCACACCCTGCACCAGTGTACACTCTCTATTTTGATCCCTGTCAGTGTATGAAGAGTTTTAACACCATTTGAAACCTGAACAACTAGCTCAATGCTCTCCACAATAGGTACATAATTAAAAAAATGTGATTCTCTATTGTCAAAAAGATTTGATATATGAGTCATGGATACTATTATTTTACCTGTAATAGTAGATGGCCCAACCACCTTATCCTAGGGGGTAAAGTATACATAATATATCTGGCCAGAACCGTAGTCCTCTAAAATAACATGATAACCTAGAGCAATACAACTCTTCTATCATAGTATAACGGGGATCTATCTTACATGAACATGGCCACAAATTTATCTAGATCGACCAGTA
The DNA here is from genome assembly GCA_963277665.1 of Viscum album. Classification (NCBI taxonomy): domain Eukaryota; kingdom Viridiplantae; phylum Streptophyta; class Magnoliopsida; order Santalales; family Viscaceae; genus Viscum; species Viscum album. The sequence goes on along the minus strand of OY728153.1, from coordinate 1,135,941,015 downwards.
ATACTTCGTCTTTCATCCTCACAAAGATCTAAAAACCTCACTCTTGAACTTGGTGTCAAATATTTTCCCCTTCCACTAAATACATGAGTGACGGTCCTCCAAAAATCAAGACCCTAGCCCATAATACAACAAAATTTGCACTCGACTAGTTCTCAATCACACAAATTCCTCATGTGTCCCCATATTCTTCATTGATGATAGAGAACTACACTACCAGTACTAAAATCCTAGCTGGTACTCATATCTTGAGAAGCCTCAAAATTTCCTTTAATACCGTAGGATGTTGAACCACTCAGTCAATACATTATAATTATATCCTCTTCACTCCCATAATCCATTAGTATTCTCTCTATAATTACCACCAAATTCACTATTTCAATAATATAAGTCAATATGAACACATTGACATGAGATCGAATGGAATGATTATGAAATTCCTCAAATAGTCATGCCCTCAATGCCTTACGAGCATGATATATCTTCATAAAATGCTTCAGCTTAGTAAATCATTTCAAATACTCCATAACCATCATCTCACCCTACTCTTGATGCATGAAATCAGTAGTCTGCTTTTATCTTAGAGTCTTAAAGAAATGATAATCATAGAATCTGGTTTGTAAATACCTCAAACACATGTATCATAACCTGTCTTCATGGTTCAAAACATCCCACTAGTTCATTGGTTCTACCTAAATAATTTATGTCATTAGCTTCAATCTTCTCTCTAGAGGTGTCTGCATATGATATATGATATAAAGATTAGTCTCAAGCCACATATCAACTGCCTTTGAACCTCCATCCCCCTCAAACATGGGTGTATTATTCTACTATAAAACACATGTTATCTCATTGATAGAGAAGGTAGGATTTGGTGATCCATGAAATGTATCCATTATTAATGTAAAACTCATACAAAACTATGCATCAACACTATTTTCTGTTAAAACCACTAGTTCCCCAACTGATATTATAGGATGATAGATAGGTATCCCATGGACGATCACATCTAGATCATTGTCTTCACCACCCTCTAGGTGTAAGACTAGACATATTTGTAGAGGCATGTCTTTACATTGCCAATCAAAATCCTTGGAATGGGATTATAGAAATGTAAATTTATGAAGGCGTATATCATGATAAAGACTTCAAATATACATGTCATGCCACACAGCCTTCTCCTAAATCTTGGACTGGTAATAATTCCTAGTCAAATACTTCACTAGAGACACTTCCTACTTCATATTAAAATTTCAAGTCAAGATTGTGTTCTCTATTTTACATATTCAATTTCCATATGAATTCTCATTCAATTCACATTTACATCATAATTAACTTTTTAAATGGTTGAACCAAATGATTCACCGGTCCTAATCCATGGTAGCTCATACACCTCATTAACCAATATAGTGTATCCACTTAATCCATATCATAACTTGTTCAAGTATATGAAAACAACATTCTATGAGTCAACACACCATAGTTGTCTTCTTAGGATGCTTGTTTTTTCCTAATCAGGAAAACATTGTTTAGGTTATTGAATAAATTTTATGTACTTACCATCTATCTAAATTCACTTCACAACTCATCAATCAAAATATTATGTATATAAAATATATTTCAAAAGGAACACATACTATGATCATGAAAAAAATTAACACACACTATATGAAATGGAATTATATATAGAATGTGAACTCTAGAAGGTGACAAAAATGATGAATGAGATTTTATACCATCATATCATTGATTTGAAACAAAATATAACCCACATTTATTTAAATGTTAACATAATAATTCAATGGAATCACCCAATGGTGGAATCAATTCAACAGTAATAGGAAAAATATAGAAATTTTTTTTCATTAAATGTAATTTGGATTTTCCCCATTAATGGGTTAGCTACTTCCAGGAATAGCTTATTACAAAATTCCAATTCATTACAATCCATTTTTATTGTCTCAAAATTGTAAACAAATCCTAAAAAATAGACCTTATAATACCTATTTGTAATGTCCCGGACCCAGATGCCATAGAAAATTGCCTCAGCCCAGTGGGCCATAAAGCCATAAGTGCATATACCCAAATTCTAAATAGTACTAACTAGAATTCATGGAATATGGTGTGCCTGTGTTGGTTTCATGGAACTCTTTTTAGAGTGTAACACATCATAATATCATAAAAATCAAAAGGATGAATCATTAAAATAATGAATAAGCAGTAGTAATAGACACTATAACCATTGGACAAGTAACCCACCATAGCTGAATCATAGTGATAAGTGGATAGGAGATAAAAGTCCAAATATATATATAAAATAAGTCTATATGTAATCTCATATACAAGATGAAATTTTATTTCATGTGTTTACAAATCCACCAAAATAAGTATACATGCATCAGTATAATACATGTATCAAAATAGAAAATTACCCAAAATCACCATCTCCATATATCTTCTTGATATTCATGTCGGTCATATTCTACCTTCCTCCAATGCATGGAACAATGTGAACCATATAATTATGGGCACATACCCAGATCCATACCTATATTTATATTATTTTTCTAGGTACCCTACAACGGATTGATATAATGTTTCAAATAAAATTCTACTAGGACACCACCCATAGTGTCAATAAAATGTTTAGAAAGTGAAATACAAGCTATTCTATATTAAATTTATATCAATGGTATAAATGTTATGAAACAAGTTCACTAGTCCTATATTAAAAAGTTAACAATAAATTGTCAATCCTAAAAAGGATCCATGTAAAACAATTGTCATGATCCTATAACAAGTTAGCTATATAATAAAATTAAATAAACCCAACAACCAAGATGAATACATTGTATATCATACCTACCATTTACACACCATAAAACTATTATATCATATCAACCAAGATCATATTGTATGACCTATATATCATGTCACCCAAAACAACTACGTATAATCATGTATGTCACATTTAACATAGATGATCTATATAATCCAAAGTTTCAGAATTTGCACGGCCTGATCCAATATATAGTGGACTAGAGAAATCTCACCATGTCCCAAGAGAATCTCAATTGAAACTCTATTAGACATTAATTGGGTTCCAAATATCATTCCAATAGACAATGTCTATTGTGATCATATGAAAACTAGATCGAAGTGGTAGTAAGGCCCAATGAATCCCACGAAATCAATACCCAAGGAGAAATCTTATCCACATCATCCAATACATCTATCATTACCAATGGTGTAGTACACACCTTAAATCCATTGAAATCCTTCATCATTCATTTCATTTATCTATTCATAATAATTCATGTTCCATGATCTTACCCACTCACTTAAAAATTCTCATTAAACAGTTTAGTAGTTCACATCATGTATAACATGGAAAGGAGGGAAATTCATCTCTGAATCAATTAGATCAGTTCTTATCATATATAAAAAGGCTTATTCTAATTATTCTAGATCAATCACTCACCAAAAAGGTGTTCTAAAAATTGTAAAATGAAATGGAACACACCCTATGTGGCATTGGTTGGGGAAACAACCTCTAAAAGTCGCTAAGATCTAAATAGAATCCCTAATATTTTACAATACATTTAAATTAATTATTCAATTAATTATCGGGTCCCTAATAGAATTTATTGTGTGAGTAACAATGAAAACTATGAATATAAATCACTAAACCAAGAGTTAAAAGTATATAACACTTATTATAGATCCTTAGTAGAGTGCTCATCATGTATCATATTCTGATTTGGCTATTATCAAAATAAAAATAAACTAGTGAAAGTCATGAAACTATGGCATATTAACGTTCAAATAACTAGTGAAACTCATACCTATATGAATTAATAACACCATAAATTGAATGGAGTACTCACTATTGTGAATCCAATGATATTGTCGACATCTAATTCGATGTTTAGATGGAAGAATGGTGGAAAAGACTAAGAATTTTAAATCAAAAGAGATCCCAAAATTTCAATATTATCCAATATAGGATAAAATAAATTGGTTTCAGGTATTAAAGAATTTGAAGATCAAAACTGTAATTTTTCCTCAAAAAACTGGGCCACAAGATTTTGTATCATGGTTGGCCAAACCGTATTCCAACCCTACATCCTTATCTGGGTTGAGGGGTACCTCACACTGTTAGTTTGAAAAACATTGAAACCATGTTAAAATAATTTTCTTTGGATATACAGTAAATTGAGAGTGCCACTAATAGGTATACACCTAAATCCGATGGTTTCTTCATAACAGAAGGGCTCTACCATCCGTCTTCCTAGGCCTCAGACTATTTTATTAACTATGCGTCCAATCCCACATAGTTTCTCCTAACTGTGCAGCATCTATATCTTTTCCAAAAGTATGGATCTGGTATTTGATCAAGTCGTAGACACCCAAGATTCAACCATGATCACATTGGGGACTCATATTAGGCAATAATAAATCATTTAAATTGAAAAATGATATCCTTACCTAATAAGAATACTCATGATCTTATAAAAATAGGATATCATTTACGGTATTAGTATAATATTTATAAGGGAACTAGTCTCAAAAAAAATTTAATTATACAAGGAAATGGTATCATGTTCAAAAAAGATAGTGAAATAATTATATATGTATTATGGATTTGGAGGAAATCATGATAATAATAAAAAAAACTTGGAAATAGATTGATATGTGAAGTAAGTGAATGAAGGATTTTCCCACATGTGATAATTTTGGAACGAATCACCATGTTACATGATAATGAGGAATGGGATTGTTCTACAAGGGTGGAGAGAATGGCCATCATGTATGTAATTTCAATGGTACGAAAATTTCTTCCAATGTAGTGTGCTTCAACATCAAGCAGATGTGACACTACACAAATAACTGTATCAATCATAAGAATAATATAACTCAGAATAAATAAATGGGTCGAGGTTATGTTTACATTGTTACTATATTCATATTATAATAATTAAGGTCTTTGGGTTTTTGGATTCAACTTTTATGGTGAATATTTATTTTATAAATGATATCATAGTTATAAGAATCATGAAATATATAAGCATTGTACTGCATTGCTTCTTAAATTATTTGGATACTTCCAATTTTTTATTGAGTTTTTAATGTGATAAAGATATTCATATATTTAATATGTGAAAATAAGAGATACATTATATTATTTGGTTAATCAAATGTTATGTTGATTTGAGAAATGAAGTGACATTCCTTCTAAATTTTTGGACATTAAAATTAAGTAGATGTATTTTTGGATGATTTGTATGAATAACTAAATATTGAATGGATTAAGTTTCATTTTGAATATTTTTTAACGATGAAATAATTTTCATTAATTTTTTTTATATATTGAAAGGCCAAAATAATTTCATGTGAATATTATGAATCACTAACATTTTTCAGGCTTAAATAAATTCATCTTGAATATCTATTTCATTGCATAAGCACTTAAATTATATTGAAGCACAACCAAAGGATGATATTATGATTGTGCCATAGAAAGAAATAATTTATGATTATTTTATAAAGAACTTATCTAGATAGTAAAATAATTTCTTAAAGACATTAATTTTTTTGGAAGAAAAAAATTATTTGTTCACTTTTATTACTGGGAAATCAATTTTCTTTTAATTGATCACATATTTATAGTTTTGTGATGGTTAACTTTCTAATGAAAATGTTCTTTATCACTATCTATATGAAAATGATAGCTATATTTCACTTAAATGTATATGTTATCTATACCATGTAATTTTAACCTTTTTAAAATTATAATTTTATCAAGACCTCCATATTTCCTTTTCCCTCATACTAAGATTATGTTTTATTAACCCAATTTATGATGTGGGCTTCCCACAAAATAACGTTCAAGTATAAATATTTGACATCAAAAGTAAAATTTCAAATTTTGAGGAGGAATTTTAATGAAGGTGGGTAGAATGTAACACATCAATATTATAGGGTATCCATTTTTTTAATTTAAACTCATTCATAGCTTGCGTCGCACACATCTCCCAACTTAAATAAGAAATGAAATAATATTATGTTATTATTATAACATATCCATGAAATTGTTGGTAATTAATATTATTAACCATATTATAAAATTTAAATATTATATATATTCAATAATATGTTTTCACATAAATAAAATAGATTTTATAGGCATAAGATAACCCACAATTTAATATAATTCATAAACAACTATATTTTTTAAGGGGTGCTTTGTCACTATTTAACGACACAATTGTGTTAAAAAAAATTTCATATATTTTTATAAATTATAATTGAAAAAAATAAACATTATTTTTAAATTATAAATTTCAAAATTACATTGGGGTTATTTTTTGACATTTAAGAAAAAATTTACCTACCAATGAATAGTGTAAAATACAACATTTTTTTTAAAATCAAGATTTTTTCAAATTTATTTATTTTTTAAATTTAAGATTCATATTTGTTTTAAAGTATAAATTGTTCACTAATAATACAATAAATCATTTATGGTCATTGAAATTAATTTCAACATTTAATATGGATATAAAAAAATTTCAAAATTTTGAACAATTTTACATTAAAACATGTTGTTTCTTCCTACCTATGGGGTTAATTTAAAATTAATTGATGAAAATAATGATAATTTAATTTTGATAAATGGATTCCAAATTTGGAATCATAAAATAAATATTTATTTAAAATTTATTATTTATTTTTGGCCAATAAAAACATTATCTTCGGTAATTTTTATTACCAATGTTGAATGTAAATCATGTAAGAACTGAGTAAAAACGGGTAAAAATAATTTTATAGGAATTATTAAAGGAACATAATAGATTTCTAAATTTTAATTTATGACTATATTTCACCTATAATATTTAAAATTTCAAATATATTTCCTGTTGATTCCAATTATTAGAGATTATTACAGTTTTAATATTTAATTTAATGAAATGAAATGGATGTCACAATCATATTGATTATAAGTAAAAAATATTAAATTAGGGGTAATCAATATGTTTTTTCAAATATAATTTGTAATTTAAAATTTAAAATATTTATATTTATCATGGAAATACATTTTTTAATTTTCAGTAAATAAATAATTAACATAAATGCATTCACAACTGTGATGCATTAATTATTTTGTTAATTGAAAAATAAAATAAATTAAATAAAAATTATCAACATAAATATAATTTGACATAAAAAATGTTATTAATGAATTTTATTGATTTAATATAAATTTTGGGGTGTATTTATTATTTATTTTAATTTATATTGTTGTTTTGATATTTTTAAAAGTCAATGTAACGAATACCCTCAAAATTGACAATAATAAAAGTTTATAATTTTATAGAAACTATTTTAACCCTCAAAGTGTAAAAATCCATGTAGTCGTTGTAACAGTCGAAAGGAATAAGTAAGAGTTAAAAAAGATAAGGGTAATAATTTTACCTAACCTATATAAAAACCATTGGATAAGGGAATTTGGATGCATAATAATCAAATATTATAAATTAAGCATTTGGTATAAAATTATAATTGAAAATTAATTTATATTAATTTAATATTTACAGAGTTTCCCAAATATCCCCTCACATCAATTATAATCAAAAATTCCTTCCTTCAGTTACCTAAATTAGTTTTATCCTACTGATCAACAGAAACCCACATATTTGTTGTCCCAACATCCATATCCATGTTTCTGAGGTTCTGAACTTCCAAAAAGACCAACCAGGTATCCCTTAAGAATAGATCTAATGAAAGCCCTTTAAAGAAGAGATAATTTTATTTACCAACTCATTAAAGTTAGTTTCTTATTCTAATTCATCTTAATCTATTGTTTACCTGATAAATTAATAGATAATGTGTGATATATATTATATGATTTTATTATTATGATAAGAAAACTATATTCTACAATTTATCTATCCTATGAAAAATGAAAGCACTGTACATACGTATGTACAACGGAATGTCTCCATGCAGTGGTGTAGATTTTTTGTCACCACATTATAGTGATGGATATAATGATGGATATAGGGGATATATATATGGAAATTGTGATATAATATTTCATTTATATAATTAATATATCACTTTTTTTCGTACCATTATACACATTATTGGAATGAAATCTTCACGCGTGCGTACGTATGACCTACTGTCTCCACGATGCGATGCAATTCATTCCCCATGTAAAAAAATTCTAGAATTGATCTAAAAAGTATTAATTTAATGTGTATGATATTTATAACAATAATATAATTCATTAAATTATGGATCTATATCCAATTTAAAATAACTATTATATTAATGTCAAATTATTCATGATAAATATATTAACACCCCAAACAATGAAAATGATGAAATATTGTTAATGAACTGGTAAGAAGATGTTGTAAAAGTATCACAGAAGTTATTATAAATATGAATATTATAATAGATTTTTGTCACCAAAATTTTTTTCCATGTCTTTCACTGAATGGTTCCAGCCATGATCCCGTAGTATAGCAGGTTTTACAAGATTCGATTTGACAGGTCGTGGAGCCCCAACGAAGTCACGGATCAGAATGTATGGCCAATTGAAGTCATACTACTAGAAATGGCAACCCAAGATGATTTTAGGGAAATGTATGGTTTTTCATGAAAAATTGAAATCTTGCTCCCAAGAATGGATGTTTTGAGCACAAGAATGGAATCTTCCATGCAATAACAAAATCATGTGTGCAGAATGTCACAAAAAACTGTTACGGGCCCACTGAGATGTCATATTCTGCCCAAGACACCCAAAAAATGTCAAAGGAAGGTTCGTGCATGATTTGAGATGTCCGCAAATTATTAACATCCTTGTGCACGATTCTTACATGCCCAATGCGGCCTCAAATGCCCCTTCGTGCGTGCATCCGCCACAGGCTGCATAGATGATCTATTCTACGACCGCAATTTTACATGCCATCGCTAAATATTTCACCTATAAATACATGTGCACCCCTTATCATTAGGCTATGTATATGGAAGTATATTGCCGCTCTACTATACATAAGACTATATCTCATGCACCTATGCAGAAGAATGTAACCCTTCATGTGAGATCTATCGCAACATGTCCCATATGGGTCCACATTCTCTTGGGCCCAAAGTGGTTTGACCCTCACTAGAAATATTTTCTACCTAAGTCATGTCGGTACAAAACTCCCAATATTTCATGAAAAACATCAATCATGAATGAAACAATGCCAAGGTGACCAGTCTTACGTGCACCTATGTCGCACTGTTCAATTTTCCAGGAATCCCATCCTGTACGTACCACATCTTGCGTGAAACAGTATAAAGGCTTGATCAAGCTGGTCCATACCATTGGGGTTGTTCCCCACCACCCCCGCTTGGGATCTATGCCCGCCAGTGATCCTGGTCCTCCGGGCCGGTCCGATCGCTACTAGAATTGACCCCCCATGAAAAAAAGGAGATTCACACCGTAATATTTTTGGGTATGGACATCGGCATTTTCCATGGTCCCCTTAGGTGAACCCACCTTCCACCTATAGAACACCGTGATTTGAGATACTCCTCATCACATCATGAAACACCTTGATTCAAAATATTCATCTTGGTTCATTTCACATGTCGTGAGTTGAGATTGTCATCATCAATTCCCCAAGTACCATAATTAGAACCATTCCTCAATAAACTCCTCAAAACCCAATCACCTTCCTTCAATAAGAGGTTGAACTAGAGAAGGGAAGTTCCTAAGTAAGTCCTAACTCCAGCCATTGATAGGAACCTTAAGCCTAATAGTCCTCTATACATGATTATAAGCTATAGTACACCGTATATGAAAAATATGGGATTCCTCTTGTTCCTAATGAGAAATGCCTTATTCCCCTAGCATAAGACTCCAATAGTCCTCTCTACATGACTATAAAATGTAGTATAGAATAAATGTCAAATATAAGATTCATATTTTTCTGGAAAAATAGATTTCATATCCTCCATGAATTAGTTTCTAATAGTCCTCTATACAAGACTATAAAATATAGTACGCCCTATATAAAAAATATTAGATTCCTCTAGTTCCGAATAAGATATTCCATATGCACAAAACATAAGATGCCAATAGTACTCACTAAATGACTTTAAACTATATCATTCTATATAATTAAATAATAGTATGCCTCTTGTTCTTAATAAGAGATTCCTTATGTGATAAACATAAGATACCTCATCCCATGATTATAGTGGCATAATTTCAAGAGTGTTGGAATTCAATCAAGAATCCCATAACTCCAACCTATTATTTTTGTGTATTTAATTAGGATATTCATACTATTTCATATCCTTATACCCCCCCCAAACAGCCTATTTTCATGCCGCATCATCTCACCTAAAGTTCAAGGCAAACATTCCCAAAAACATTGGATGCCACATCGATTCAGGTCCTCTGTTTCGAACACGGTCCGCAGTCCACCCTCTTATTGATTGTCCCTATTTCAGAATAACATTGTATAAATGTTGTGTTTAGAACATGGTCAACATTTATCTTCCATCGTCAATCCACCCTCACCACATTCCGAATTTCAGGCACGTGATTCACACTTTTCAACTCCCTTTGTTCGAATTGATTCCAATGCCCTTAGTGTTATCCCTCTTGTGTCGTTGTTCATTGGTGTTAGCCTTAATTATATGACTCAAACCACCAGTGAGTTGGGATGTCATCATAGCCAAAAAAGAGGAATAAATTTTTGGAAGCATCATTTTGTAAGCCCCAGTCACCATTTCCTCTCATTAACCAAACCCTGGGGCAGCGTCTGTGTATAATCCCCATCCACCATTGCCGCTCCTCACCAGAAAACATGTAGATTTGATGTGTAAGCCCCATCCATTTCATCTCCATAGAGGCACCCGAGATGATTATGTGTGTAATCTCCATTTTAACACCCCGAGCTTCCACGATACGCTTCTCTTTCAATAATGCAATAGCTTGCATTGTACGGAAGTTCGAGATTCAAACACACCACGACCAATCAAAGTAGCCGTTATGAATATTAATACCCACTTTGTGAAATTATATAAATTTAATATTTCAAAATGGACTTCATTTTTGTATTTGGAATATCATAATTATCCTATGTTGAATTGTTTGTAATTTTCTGAGAACTTCCAATTTTTTATGAATACTGAAAAATAATTAAAAACAACTTTTTTAATCAAAATAATTTATAATGATAAATTATACAATTGAGTGGTTTTAAAGTATAATTAGAATATATTTTTACCATTTTATCCAATGGTGTTCATTATAATTAATTTCACCTTCAAATTGGACATAAACAATTGTCAATCTTTTGATATATATTGTTTCTTAAAAACACGCTATTTGTTGTGCCAACGGGAATTAATTATAAAATTAATTAATGCAAATTATATTTTCGTAATTTTGTAAAATAGAAATCATTTTTGAATTTGGAATATCAATTATATAGTAGGGTGAAATTTTGGCATTGTTCTGAAAAACATCAATTTTTTGATGAATAGTAAAACCACAAAGTGGTAGTTAAAAAACCAATTTCTCATTTAAATGAAACATTACCACTTCTGTGATTTGATTTTCAAAAATCTGATATACATGGTTTTCATTATGAAGTAAAATGTGTTTCAATGGGATTAAAATAATGTTTGGTGAATAGTAACTTTTAAGTTTAATTAATCTCTATTAAAGGTAATTAGTGAAATTTAGGGTAAAAATGATATTATAAAAATATGAAAATACCATTACACTTGTCCTACCCCTATTGGATGAGTCATGTCCGACCAAGTAAATCCATGGGTCAACTTGGGGACCCCATGGAGCCACTTTGGTAGGAAAATGACATTAAAAACATTTTATTTAATGTTAAAATAAAAATGTCACAAACATGAGTTTTTTTACTAAAACAATTTTTAAATGGGGTTATAGAAGTCATATTTCTGACTATAAATATTAATTATAAATATAAAAATATTTCCTACATCATTATATTTTGTTTTATAATTTTTAGACATTAAATAAATTAAATTATTTATGACACCCTGATGATGCGACGATTACCTCATCATTTAACGATTTAAATAAAATGAAAAGATAATGTAAAATATAAGACCTACATATGTAAAAAACCTATTGGATGGGTGGATTTATAACTCGTATCACCTTATTCTCAAAATATATAATTTTTGGACCTTTTAAATCCTAAAATCATTTTATAATAAAGTAACCTTTTATAACTTTCAAAGAGTGCCCCTCCTCTCTTCTTATTAAACGCCCCCACCACTACCACCTTATTCTCACCGTCTAATCCATTTGGATCGGCCAACCTCTTCCTAAATACTCTTTCAACTTCCCTCTATTACTCTTAGAAGCCTCACTTTGGGCCGAATTCCTCCCAAGGAAGCCTTTGGCTCAAATCAAAAAAGAGTTACATGATTTTAAGGTAATGTTGTCTCTTGTGTTATTTTATTTTATTTTGCTTCTCCAACCCCTTAAACTCTTTTTATTCATTTATTTTGTAACAACACCAGTATATTCAATATAATATGATTTTTTTATGAGAAGGATTTTATTTTCACTTACACACACCTTCGTCAAATTGTTAAAGAACATTATGTTTCTGTGGTTGACGAATTTCTGCCTCACGAAACGATGATTGTTCAATCTTCTTTTAACACATCACATGGTGGCCATTAAGATGTCACTATATTTATATATGATATATATTATGTTTACTTTTCCCTTATGCTTTTGTATTTCTCATTTATGGAATTTATTTATGATTTCAATTATGGGTAAACGCGATAAGTACATTTTAGGAAGTGCGGACTACCACCCCCTCAAAGTGATTTGAATCGTTAATGCCATATGTGGGATGTATAAATGATGGAGTAAATGATATTATATATGATATTATACTGGAATTATAATATAACTTTATATAATTATGATTCCATTCCATTAAATATGAAATAGAAATGAAAGTAGCGTTCATGCGTACGTATGGCTTACCGTCTCCATGAATGGTGCATTTAATTTCATACTATAAATGTTATGTAATATTATAAATGAATGTATATAATGGATATATATGATATATATGATACCTAAATCATGAATATAATTTTGGATATAATGGATATTTTACCACCTCAACAACTTGTAATTATAAGAAGTTTATTTTTAACTCAAGTACCAAAGATCAACAAAATGACCGTTATTAACTTAAATAATTACATAATGATCATAACATGGTAATAAGTGATATAAAAAGAATAATGAACTTGAAAAAGGATCTTAAGCAAGTAGAAATTAACTCTATTTTATTATTCAGGAGGTTAAAGAACGATCGAGTCAATTTGGACACGAGGTAAGGGAACTTCTAAACCCAATTTACATTCTTTGGGTTAATCTCCTAATTTCAAATTATGTCATGATATTATTATGTCCTATCTTGTATTTGTACTATCTTTATGTGTAATTATAGTGAATACACATAATAGATCTATTTTTTTAAAAAATTATCTTTGTAAGGGACTTCATCTGAATCTCTATTCATTGAAGCATGTTTTGTTTTATACACAAATTTCTTTTATATGGTGTATAAACCCCTTTGACTTTTACGTTTATTCAAAAGGAATATTTTTATATGAAGTGTTTTACTAAACGAAAAAAAGAATGTTTTTCTTGCCATACGTATGCGGCGACAATGGTTTCTCCGCCGCCGTGACCATTATTTTAGTTTCAGCTTCCTCTACCAGCCATATCTTTTTTTAAATGAAAAATAAATACCAAGTTTTATTTTTCTGTTATTTGGTATTGAAAATGGTTTTGATAATATTTTTATTATATCAATGTGTTGTATTGATATCTTGTGATTGAAATGTGGAAATGTTATGTTTCTTTTATAAATGTTTTATGTGATAGGATTATGTTATGGTTTATGATATGTTTAAACCTGTTCATATGAGGAATGCATTGGACTTAATAAGTGATGGGTGTAGCCCGCTATAGCTCATCGATGCATCAGTAGGTCTCATGAGACAAACTAGTGTCTTGGAACGAGGCCTTGACAAAATCTTATTTGTAGTCTTGGCACGAGGCCTTGGCTACATGGTTATGATAGTCTGGCATTATGCATTCCATCTTTATGAAAGTGGTTATTGATATTTCATGTGATTATTCGACCAGTAGAATATCCATGTGAATAAGTAAATGGAATTATCTCATGTTAATTTTTCCATATTATGTTGAGGTTTAAGTTTAAAAGGCTTTTTTTAGTTATACATTACCTTAAATGTTTAGTTTATTTATGAAAGCTTCCTCTCTATTGTTATCCTTACTGAGCATCTGAGCTCACCCCTTTCAATGTTTTAACTTTACCAGGATGTGAAGAAGTATTTTAGGAATGACCTGTAGGGATAGTATGAAAGGGATATGAGTGTGGAAAATGGAGACTATGTTATTGTATTTTTTCACTTTATGATGTAATGTAAAATTTATGAATATATCTAGTGTTTCCAAGGCTGCTAAACTAATCGGTCATTCAAGACCTGATCTTTTGTGATCATGATAATGTTACGAAGTAATGAACCGACTCTCGTTATTTGGGGTTGGGGCGTTACAGTTGGTATCATAGGTAGTTTAGTACTAACCATGGATGCTAGATTTAGATAAACTCTGATTAGATCACATAGCCCAAAGATAGACTTTGAGGATTAGTATAAAAGAACATCCTAGAATTTTGGTATTATAGAAATTTTGTGAGTTTTCCAAGAAATACATCCATGTCTGGATACGAGCAGGTAGAGGCGGCTCAGGCACAGAAGTACCTAGAGGTAAAACCTGAAAACACCGATTTGAGCTAGACTCGAACGAGAACTGGTGCACGACAACGGGCCTCACTTCACTCTTGGTTACGACACTCCCGGGGGATATGCTTAGGATAATTATCATTTTCATTACAAACCATTATGAAGGGTTTATAAGTATATACTTTCTCAAAGAAAACATTTTTATGATTATGGGTTATATCCATAAATACATCAATTTATGTTAAGTGTTTTACAAGTATGGAATTATGTATTTTGATTCATAAACTAATCTAGTTTCTGCCATTGTTTATAAATGGCGCCTAGTGGGAGTAATGGAAACCGTATCAATCCACACACTCCATGTAGGGATTTTCCTCCTGCTCAAGATATTTATTGTGGGGCTGGAGATAAAACTGGTGATGATCAACTTATCACCATATTAGGACAACTCACTCAGGTTATGAATAAAAACATTACTCATATGAAGCACCTTGATCTGCAAAATGGAGGATCAATGTTAGACCTCTTCATTAGGAAAAAACCACCAACATTCAATGGAATTTCAAATCCCTTAGTAGCTGAGAAATGGATAAATTCCTTAAAGAAAATATTCCAAGCATTGGGGAGTAGTGAAAGGGAAAAGGTTATCATGGTCATTTACCGCCTCACTGGAGATGCTGATCAATGGTGGTCATTGATTCAAAATACAAAGGAAGATGAAGAATTATCAAGTATGTAATGGAGGGATATTAAGGAAATATTCTTATAAAAATACTTTCTGCATGACCATCGAGCAAATATGGAAAGGCAATTTCTGAAACTGAGGTAGAAGGAGGATGAGAATGTCACAAAGTATGAGGCCAACTTTACAAGGTTAGCAAGCCATGCTACAGATTATATACGTAACCCAAGAAGTATGGTTGATCATTTATTTGATGGGTTAAAACCATTTCCTCGTTGAGCTTTAATATCTCAATCTATTTCAACATACGAAGATATAGTCTCGTGTACTATCAAGACAGAAAAAGAATTCTCTAAGTCTTATGAAAACAAAGTAAAGAAAGAGAAGAAGAGAACGGTGGAACAAGAGATAGATAAAGGGAAAAAGGGAATGAAGGATTTTCCATTATGCGATAATTTTGGGACAAATCACCCCAATACTTGCCTAAAAGGAATGGGAGTTTGTAATAAATGTGGAGAAAAAGGTCACCAGGCTCGTGATTGCAAGGGAAAGAAAGAGGCTATCAATGTTGAATGCTACAATTATAGGGAAATGGGGAATTATTCAAATGAATGTCCTAAGATTCAGGGAAAATTACCTCAGAAAAGGCCAAGGGATCAAGGAAAATCTTATGTTGTTACTACAGTTGAAGTGGAATAATTAATGTATTGGTGCTTTTGGACTCAAGGATTATATTATGGTTATAAGAACAATGTGATATATATAAGGATTGTACTGCAGTACTTTTTGTTTTCATTAAGGTTTGAATATGATTAAGGTAATCATATTTTTATATGTGACAATAAGAGAAACTTTATGTTCATTGAGGAATCTGATGATACAATTGATTTTGGAATTTAGAGACCTTTTAGAGAAAGTATGGATGGAAGTATTTTGGATAACTATAACGGTTGGAATGGATTATGTTGAACTTTTTATAGTATTGATTAAGGTTATAAAATTTATGAAGATTATTTTGGTAATATTATAATACTATAGTTTTATGAAAAGGACAACCTGCATTTTGGGGGATAACCCATCGCGTCGGACAAAGATGCAAGAATCGAACCCACAACCATAGTGAGACATGCCTTTATTACCTACCACTAGCCTACAGGAAGTCCCTGGTTATTACAAAATATTTTTCCTAATCTAAATGGTATGTGTTAATATTTAGAACCTTGTAAGATTAGGATTAATATAATATTTTTGAGTTCTATTAACTTTTGGAGGGAAAGATGGGTTTGTGGTAAATATTTATTAACGAATGAAAGTCTACATGACAAGTAAGTATATTTCCTTACATTCTTAGTAAATCTCCTAAATAAATGACTCAACTTTATGAAAGGTAACTTAAAACAAAAATGTTTTTAGTTAACTTTTCCAATTTGGGAATCAATGACCGTTTTACCAATCACAAGTTTGTGATTTTCTTGTAGTTAACTTTCTCCAAATCATATTTTATACACCTCTTCATCATACCTTGATGGTTCGTTTTTCCTCCATATCCATATTTTCACAGAATCCTAGTATGGGCTATCTCGGGTGACCTTTGTACTTCTCTTTATTTCTTTTAAATTTATATTTTTATTAACCTTATTTCCGATGTGGGTTTTTGAAAAAGGTATTTTCTATTTTCAAAATTTTATTTTCAAAGAAAATTTTAAAATTGTGAGGACACAATTTATTGAAGGAGGGGAGAATGTAACACCCCGAGCTTCCACGATACGCTTCTCTTTCAATAATGCAAGAGCCTGCATTGTACACATGTTCGAGATTCTAACACACCATAACCAATCAAAGTAGTCGTTATGAATAATAATACCCACCTTTTGAAATTATATAAATTTCATATTTCAAAATGGACTTCATTTTTGTATTTTGAATATCTAAATTATCCTAAGTTGAATTTTTTGTAATTTTCAAAGAACTTATAATTTTTAATGAATAGTGAAAAATAATTAAAAACAACATTTTTAATAAAAATAATTTATACTGATAAATTATCCTATTGAGTGGGTTTAAAGTATAATTAGAATTTATTTTCACCATTTTATCCAATGGTGTTCATTAGAATTAATTTTACTTTGAAATTGGACATAAACAATTGTCAATCTTTTGATATATATTGTTTATTAAAAACACGCTGTTTATTGTGACATCAGGAATTAATTATAAAACAAATTAATGAAACTTATATGTTTGTAATTTTTTAAAATAGAAATCATTTTCGAATTCGGAATATCAATTATAGCTTAGGGTGAAATTTTGGCATTGTTCTGAAAAACTTCAATTTTTGATAAATAGTAAAACCACTAAGTGGTAGTTAAAAAACTGATTTTTCGTTTAAGTGAAACATTACCACTTCTGTGATTTGATTTTCAAAAATCCGACATAAATGGTTGTCATTCGGAAGTAAAATTTGGTTCAATGGGATTAAAATAATTTTTGGTGAATAGTAATTTTTAAGTTTAATTAATCGCGATTAATGGTAATTAGTAAAATTTAGGGTAAAAATAATATTATAAAAATATGAAAATACCATTACACTTGTCCTACCCCTATTTCATGAGTCATGTACGACCCATAAAATCCATGCGTCAACTTGGGGACCCCATGGAGCCACATTGGTAGGAAAATGAGATTAAAAACATTTTAATTAATGTTAAAATAAAAATGTCACAAACATGAGTTTTTTTACTAAAAAAAATTAAATGGGGTTATACAAGTTATATTTTTTACTATAAATATTAATTAGAAAGAAAAAAATATTTCCTATATCATGATATTTTTTTTATAAATTTTAGACATTAAATATATTAAATTATTTATGACACCATGATGATGCAGCGATTACCTCATCATTTAATGATTTAAATAAAATGAAAAGATAATGTAAAATATAAGACCTACACATGTCAAAAACCTATTGGATGGGTTTATTTAGAACTATTATCACCTTATCATCTAAATATATAATTTTGGGACCTTTTGAATCCGAAAAGCATTTTATAATAAAGTAACCTTTTATAACATTCCAAGAGTGCCCCTCCTCTCCTCTTATAAAAGGCCCCCACCACGACCACCTTATTCACACCTTCCAAGCCATTTGGATCGGCCAAACTCTGACGAAATACTATCTCAACATCCCTCTCTTACTCCTAGAAGCCTCACGTTGGGCAGAAGTTTTCCCAAAGAAGCCTTTGGCTCAAATAAAAAAATGGTTACCCGATTTTAAGGTAATGTCTTCTCTTATTTTATTTTGTTTTATTTTTCTTCTCCAACCCCTTAAACTATTTTTACTCCATTCTTTTGTAACAAAACCATTATATTCAATATACTCAAATTTTTTTATGATAATGATTTTATTTACACTTACACGATCCTTCGTCTAATGGTTAATGAACATACTGTTTCTGTGGTTGGCGAATTTCTGCCTCACGAAACGATGATTGTTCAATATTATTTTAACACCACTCATGGTGGCCATTAATATGTCACTATATTTATATATTATATATATATATTATGTTTATTTTTTACTTAGGATTCTTTATTTCTCATTTATGTCATACCTTTATGATTTCCCTTATGGATAAACGCGATAATTTTATTTTAGGAAGTGCGGACTACCGCCCCCTCAAAGTGATTTGAATCATTAATGCCATATGTGGGATGTATAAAGGATGTAGTAAATGATATTATATATGATATTATACTATAATTATAATAGACCTTTATATCATTATTATTCCATTCCATTAAATACGAAATAGAAATGAAAGTAGCGTTCATGCATACGTACGGCTTACCTTCTCCAGGAACGGTGCATTTCATTTCTTACTCTAAATGTTATGTAATATTATAAATGAATGTATATACTGGATATATATGATATATATAATACCTAAATCATGAATATAATTCTGGATATAATGGATATTTTATCACATGAACAACTTGTAATTATAAGAAGTTTATTTTTAACTCAAGTACCAAAGATCGACAAAACGACCGTTATTATCTTAAATAACTGCATATATTCATAACATGAAAATAAGTGATATAAAAGTAATAATGAACATTAAAAAGGTTCTTATGAAAGTATAAATTAACTCTAGTTTATTATTCTGGAGGTTAAAGAACGATCGAGTTAGGTCGGACACGAGGTAAGGGATCTTATTAACCCAATTTCCATTATTTGGGTTAATCTCCTACTTTAAAATTATTTCATGATATTATTTTGTCTTATATTGTATTTGTACTTTCTTTATGTGTAATTATATTTAATACACATAATAGATCTATTTTATTTAAAAAATTATCTTTGTAAGGGACTTCATCTAAATCTCCATTCATTGAGGCATGTTTTGTTTTATATACAAATTTCTTTTATACGGTGTATAAACCCCTTTGACTTTTACGTTTATTCAAAAGGAATATTTTTATATGAAGTGTTTTACTAAACGACAATAAGGAATGTTTTTCTTTTTGTACGTAAGCGGCGACAATGACTTATCCTCCGCTCTGACCATTATTTGAGTTTCGACTTCCTCCACAAGACATATCTTTTTTTAAATGAAAAATAGATACCAAGTTTTAATTTTCTTTTATTTTGGTATTGAAAATGGTTTTGATTATGATTTTATTATATCAATGTGTTGTATTGATATATTTTGATAGAAATGTGGAAATTTTATGTTTCTTTTATGCATGTTTTATGTGATATGATTATGTTATGGTTTATGATATGTTTAAACCTATTCATATGAGGAATGCATTGGACTTAATAAGTGACGGGTGGAGCCCGCTCTAGCTCCTCGATGCATCGGTAGGTCTCATGAGACAAACTAGTGTCTTGGAACGAGGCCTTGAAAAAATCCTCTTTGTAGTCTTGGCACAAGGCCTTGTCTACGTGGTTATGATAGTCTGGAATTATGCATTCCATCATTATAAAAGTGGTTATTGATATTTCATGTGATTATTCGACCAGTAGAATATCCATGTGAATAAGTAAATGGCATTATCTCATTTTAATTTTTCAATATTATGTTGAAGTTTAAGTTTAAAAGGCTTTTGTTTTAGTTATACATTGCCTTAAATGTTTTTTTTATTTATGAAAGCTTCTGCTATATTGTTATCCTTACTGAGTATCTGAGCTCACCCATTTCAATGTTTTAACTTTTCCAAGATGTGAAGAAGAATTTTAGGAATGACCTGCAGGGATAGTATGAAGGGGATATGAGTGTGGAAAATGGAGACTATGTTATTTTATTTTTTCACTTTATGATGTAATGTAACATTTAAGAATGTATCTAGTGTTTCTAAGGCTACTAAACTAACCGGTCTTTCGAGACTTGATCTTTTGTGATCATGCCTATGTTATGAAATAATGCATCAAATCTGGGTAACTGGGGTCGGGGAGTTACACCGATCCACCATTGCCACTCCTCATCAGCATCTGGGCATCTTCCAGGTTTAAGCCTCATCCATTACAACTCTTTAGCAGCACCTGGGCAGCTTTTGTGAGTAAGCCCCATCAATCATTGCTGCTCCTCATTGGTATCCGGGCTTCATCCATGTGAAAACCCAATACTTCTTTGCTCTGTAGCAGAACCAAGGGGAAACGTTAATGCGTAAGTCCCATTCACCACTGCAGCTACTTAGCGGCACGGGAGAATCTTCGATGTTTAATCCCCATTCCCGATTTTGTCTCCATAGTGGCACCCGGGAAGTATCAATGCATGGGTCCTATCTACTATTTACCCTCCATAGAATCACCCAATCTACATCCATGTTTAAACCTCATTCACCATCCTTCGTGGATGCACCTCTACCCTAAAATTTTCAGGTATTCTTTTGCCTCTTGTCTCACACATAAAGCATGATTCACGTGAGCTAAGAGTAAGCATCGACCATGACATCCTCTTTGATATGCCTTACCGTGTAATATCCAATCCATTTCTATATACGTGAACATTTATCCTTATCTCTAACGCAATGTATATTGGAAGCCTATATGAGTTTCAAGACCAACACCTATTTATCCCAACCACTCCACATAAGTTCATTTTCTCGAATGACATTAAACTGTATACTCTCAAACTATGAGAACTTTGATCCATGTCACCTTGGCATGGTACATATTAATCCTCCCTAAGGTTCAATCCCAAAACCTACTTGCCCCAAACCCTTCCCATAGGTTCACCTTCATCTCGCATGATATTAAATTGTATCCCACATTCCACACTACAAGGATTATGATCCTTGTCTCCTAGGTAAGGTATGTAGGAAGCCTCCCTGAGGATAATGCCCAATACAAATCTAACTCAACCACTTCAAATCAGTTCACCTTCATCCCACATGACGTTAAAATTCATGCTTCCCAACTATGTGGGATTTGATCCCTATCTCTTAGGCATTGTACTTATGAAGCCTCCACGAGGGTCAACCCCAACCAATGGTAATCCATTTTAATCCCCAATCAACGGTAAGCCGTTGTAATCCCCAGTTTGTGGTAATCCATTGTAACACACAACCCAAAGTAAACCGTCTTAATTCCCAATCATTGATAAGACATTATATCCCAAATCAATGGTAACCCGTTGTCTTCCCCTTTATTGGGACCCATATCTCAGCTATACCCTCGTGGCCTTAGACCAACTCTTAGGCTGCTAACGACGAATATGCCTCAATATGTTTTTTGGACACTGTCATATGCGTACACCCCGATTCCATCCCCCCAAACTATGTATACATTGATTCCCCTCCATGTTGATATGTAGGAAGACTCTTTGAGGTTCAAACCCATCATAAATGTCATCTTGACGTTAGTTCCATATTATTCCTCTCATTCACATTGTTCAACCATCCATCATCTTTCCTGATTCTTACTGGGGCCACCACATTCTAGTGAGATCATGTCATCCAACCCATCACTGCTCCTCATGGTACCCAGGTTGTTGTCCATGTTTAAGCCCAAACATGTATCTGGGTCATTTTCCATTTGGTACACCCTGATTCATCACCTTTTCGAACTATGTGGCTTCTTATCCATATTTTTACACATGGTACGTGAAAAATATCCATGAGGGTCAATCCCAGCCAATGGAATTCTTAGGTGTTTGCTTTTCTGGGGTGCACTTTCTATAATTTGGCCTTTGAGTTTTCCATATCAGCCTTCATGGTGTGACATCCTCCCTTTATGGGACACACCATCCTGGGTCCTCTCATATTGGGAATCATAATATATCCAACTTGTGAGCCTTACAGGCACACCCTCCTAGGGATGTGCCAATATGATTTGCCTTCATGGGGAATTCTGATCACTCTCATAGCATATTCACAAGACATTAAACTCACAGCTTACCTTGTGATAAAGATGATATTACTACGGAAAACCTTCTAAGATACGCCTTTGTCCTAATCTTCTCTGTTAGATGTTAAAATATTTCCCTACCTTGGGTTAAACATGGGAAGCTAAGGAAAAACTTTGTGATGTGACTTCGGCATAAGATACCCTGTGACCAATGTAGGATGCCCCAGATTCTATGTCCTTACATTGTCCTCTTATGATGAATATTATAGGTTCCCAAATGTCCATGTATCATGAGATACCCCGACATGGATGATGTTTTCTTATACTCTAACCGAATATTGATAACCTATCAATAACCTCTTTAATGTCTTGATGGAAGAAACTAAATTAACCAGCATCCACAAATATATGGCAATGGGAATGATATTTTAGAACAACGACTCAGTTCTATGAGGGAGACCTAGACTAGCTGATGAATTCTGGGGAGGAATCCATGAATACAGGAGCCGACATCCCATCATTCTACATCGATCATGGAGAAAATGTCTCTACATATGTGATAGATATCACTCACCTTTGGAATCCTGGAATTCGGGGAAACTATCAGTGCGTCCTATACAAACAGATGCACGCTTGGGGAAAAAGCATCGTAAAATATAATAAAATAATAAATTTATTTAATCCATTATACAGGAGGTTAGAGTATGTACCACGAAAGGAAAGCATGAGGCAAGGGTTTCTTGTCTCACTTTTAATTTTTTGAGATATATTCCTTTTTTACCACTTATTTATTTTTTGTTCTGTATAAAATTCAATTTTGTACATCATATCTTAAATAACATTATATTGATAGTATAAATGTTTCATTTTATAATTATTACAATTTTGGGGAGATGATTCGACTGATTACAAGTATTATGAGGATTTATTAACTTAGTTTTCACTCATTGGCTTAAACATATACTTCATTGATAATGACATGATAAGATTTTGTGTCCAATTCAATTTTTTAATATTTTTTTATTTCCACTTTTTTATGTTGATTTATATAAAATACAAAAACAAGGTCAGTTTTATTAATTATCACTATAATGATATGTTATATGGAAGATACATTGTCTCAATTACAATCAATTGAGGCATATTTTAATATAATGCACATAATTCGTTTTATTCGATGTATACATGACACCATTATTTTATTTATGATCAAAATTCATTGAAAATTTCATTTCTATTGAATATAAATATTTAATATATCATGTATATGATTATTTCATAATACGTATAAAATTTTATATATGGATTTTACATTGAATGCGATTTGATTAGATAGGTAAATAATGTTAAATCCATATCATTTACATAGTATCAATATTTTTAAAAAATTCAAATTTATTCATAAATTAAATAAGTCATTTGATATATAATTGGTTATTTTTACATCAATGAATGGGTGGGTACTGCATATAGAAAATTCACATAATGAATCATCCATCTCATGAGATGAATTAATTGGGAAAATTGAATGGGGTTTACTCACAAAGATTAATCTATCACTTGAATGGTCATGATAGTAATAGTATTATGTGCCTTGGAATTATGGAATCCAATAATTAATCATTTATTAATAATTTTTTGTATTTTTATCCAAGTGATTTTCACTATAAAATTAATCATAAATTCAGATTTTGAAATAGTTATGTATTAAATGGAATGTCTGTGTTTAGTTATTTCACTCTTCCATATTGATTAAGTATTTTTTATTCAAGTTTTAATTCAATATAACTAACCATTTATATTAATTTTAGATAACCCTTATTTTTTTTTCCTTTCCCTGTGTTATGAAGAAGATATCTTTGAGTGGGTTTTCAAGGATTAAGATTATAAGGTTTTGTTTTCTATTATGTTTTATTTTTTATTCCCAATCTAAAATGGGTATCATTTACATAATCTAGTTTTAAAAACTACTAAACTATTAAGTACCATTGTATTTTAATATTTTTTCTATGAAAATATTATAAATTATTGAACTATCATGGGGTTATTAGGGTAGGGGTAGATACTTTTTCCATATAAACATAATTATATAATATTTATTCTTTCAAAATAACCTTAGTCTCTTTTAAATTTTGGTCTTTTTTAAGACCCTCTCAAAAAAATATCTTTTTATCTCAACTGATCATATATATATTTTTATCCAAGTGTCAAAAACCAAATTTATAATATTCATAACCCATTATGAATCAAATTTGGGAAGATTAATTCAACATATACCTCTCCTCAGCAACAATATTAATGTTTTTAAGGCCTTTAATAAAATTTATATGATTTTTTTTAATATTCAAATCACAATGCCTTATGAATCCCTAAAACCCCTAATGTCAATGGACTTTAGTTAACTAAATACAAAATTTAATCTAGTGATACAACTAAAATATCATTATATATAACATAGTGAAAAATCATTTCAAATTACCACTCATTCAATTTTCTATTCATTCATTTAAGAAACATATTTTATATCAATGTTCCAACTATAGTTTTCTCATGTTTAATACTTTTATTTCAATACACTATTTGATGAAACCTCCATTGTATTCCCCATATTTATCTAAAATAAGATATTTATACCATCTTTTAGTCTCCCTTTTCAAAATTGTATTCAATTTAGTGAAAAAAGAAGACCGATAACTTATTATTTTAGAAATAAAACAAATTTTTTCATGTGAATTCATATATTAAATTGAAAGAATATAATTAATCTCTATAATAGAGAAATGGGATTGGCCCTCAAACATATATATAATGTATTTAAATATTCTAAATGTGTGGATTAGTTCTCTTTAGAAAAAAATTTCATTTCCTTTATTTACAATGTATATAACTCTAAAAAATTCTACAATTAGTATAATTGAGATTTTATATATATTTTATTATTGTAACCATCATATCCATCTAACTAAAGTAAAAAAAGATAGTTCTATAACCCAATACTTTTGAATTCATATGTTCCAACTATATAACTCGTATTTATGTTCATTTAAAATATTATGTATAGTCTTAATCTCTTTACTATATACCCATTGAACCAACTATATTTTTGAATACACAATTGGTGAGTCATGTTCCATATCGTTCTGCATCCAACTGTCTCCTGGAAATGATATTTTTCTGTCTAAATGGGACGTGTCTCACTCCATTTAAATTAATAAATATCTCATTTTATATTATGATATTGACATAGACCTTTCATAAAAATTCAAGTGACTAATTATCTACCATGTATAACCCAATAAATATTTTATATATATAATTAATCAATAAATATTTATCTAATATGGAATGAAATGAGACACCAGAATCATCCAAACATGATTCACCTAGAACATTGATACCAAAAATCATGACATTATTATCTCACACTAAAATATTTGAATGGAATGTTTTGAAGATTTATCATATTGAAATAAAAATATAGTCATTTAAATCATTTGTAATATTAAAAATATTACCATGGAATGTATACATAGTACCCGGTCTATTAAATTTACCTTTATTCTTAGTTATACACATATTTTTCGAATCGATCATTGATATGGGGATTGTAATCTTCATTCCATGTCATATTCATTTTCGTTTGGTAAATGAAATTCACTCCAAAAAAGATATTAGTTTAGGAATCAGTTCATAACACCTTGAAATATTATGTTGGATTTTATATAATATTTAATGATAGTTGTGACCATCACCACCCAAGTCTCAGTTAGTGAGAATTCCAATAATAATACGCGAAGATCATCTAGGATTGTGTCCTTCACAAACTCGAAAGAACCCAATGTCATGTTAAAATAATTAACATAGTCCTATGTTTGTATTTGTCACGACCCGTCCCCCAGGGCATGTTTCGTGACTACCCCAAGCCTGCCTTCGATAGGCCAGGGGCTGGAGACTAGCACTAAAGGTATAATTTAACAAAAACTGGGAAGGAATTGCCTTTATAAAACATGAAAGCACCAACCCAGAGTACAAGCGGAAGCAAACACTAAGAAAAATATGTATAACAAGAGTACTGAAAGTAATGTGGGGGGAAGAATAAAATCCCAACTGTAAAGTACCAATACAACTGAAAACAAGTACAACTGAAAAAGGGAAGAACAACTAAAAGTTGAATGAAGCTCCTGGATCATCCTTCGGGGTTCCTACCTGAAGGGTAGGTACAGATGGACTACTCAGCACTCCACGTCCATCAGACTCCACTGTGTATAGA
This sequence comes from Viscum album, assembly GCA_963277665.1. Taxonomy (NCBI): domain Eukaryota; kingdom Viridiplantae; phylum Streptophyta; class Magnoliopsida; order Santalales; family Viscaceae; genus Viscum; species Viscum album. Next base: position 1,135,913,847 of record OY728153.1, on the reverse strand, counting down.
TACGTCATAAGGTCCTACTCCAGGTACTGTCTAGTCCTGGATCTCTCGGCCTCCGTCATTGTTGTCCTTCGTCTACATCCAATACATTGAGGTGCGAGCATAGCCCATGCAGTGGTGAGTATAATGATTCTTAGTAGCAATCCCGAGACCCTCAAGGTCTTACAAAATCCAACAAGGATAAACCACAGTGTATGATTTCAACAGATAACCATTACTTAGGTATATTCCCATACATTTACCAAAGTTATCAAGTAACCCATCTCAACCATGAGGAAGACACAAAGGTCGTTGACTTAGATCAAACCAGGATTTTTCATTATCGAATCCATAGCTTCTGGAGAAATCCTCCTCTATTGAGTACAGTTTCCCTGTCGCGACTCCAAGGCGCTTCTCACTAACCTTGGACTGTTGAGTTACTCCACCTGTCTAGTACTGCGGGTCTACTACCAACTACCAGGCGCTCTGTCCTCTATGGGTCTGCTACCAAATACCGGGCGTTCCCCCTATACCGTACATATGTACTCTTTTTGTCGAGTACTGCGGGTCTACTACTAACTATTAGGCGATCCATCCACCATGGGTCTTCCACCAAATACCGGGCGCTCCCCACTATGATATTTGAGTCTCTCCGAGTTGAATCGGTCAAGCAGCCATTAGGTCTACAGCTACTAGTTGCCTGAACTCTCTCTACTCATCACAGGAAGGATCCACTCCACGAGCTATTGGTCGATACCCCAAGTTACATGATGTCTCACGTAGATGGATCTCAAAGGAATTCTAGGTCATAGGGTTTTCAATGTAATAGAAGGCACATCAATTGGACGCCCGGTCTGTGAGTTATTAGCATTTTAGTCCTGAGGGCCCGAATGGATTCGTGTACAAACCAACATGAACGTGACTCAACTATACCCCAAAATCTAGTGGAGTATTCTCAAACAGACGATTATGCACCAAGAATACCGACACCACTGACGGTTCTTCAAAAGGACATCTGATGACAACGATATGGCCCATGAAGTTAATGGGTTAGTAATTGGCATGGGTCCGGCCTGACCCGGTCGGACCGACTCGGCCAAACCTCGTGTAGGCCTACCCAGTCTGGGTCGATCTAGTCAGATTCACAGGGTCTGACCCAACCCACTGGATGGGTCAGCCCGCTAAGGTTTGACCAGGACTGCTGGGCCCAACCTAGCGGACCGCGAGGGCAGTTCAACCCGATAGTCGCCACATAGACGGCTCAGTAACTCGGCCCGGGAGACCGGTCCGGTTCAGCCAGAGTCAACGTAGGGGATTCTGTGGGTCAGTCTTTAAATTTTGGTTTCCGGGAAACCAGAAGGCAGGCCACGAGGGACACGGGCAGGCCGACTGGTCATCGGCAGGCTACGGGTGCACCGAACAGGGTGTCGGGGCACCAGGCAGTGCGCTGGGGCAACGCGCTGGGGCACAGGAAGTGCCCCGTGGTGACAGGATTGCTGCTGGTAGGGGCCAATCAGGCCGCTAGCAGGGAACGGGGGTGCCGGGCAGGTCACCGGTGCGGCGCGGGGGGCGCCGGGTAGGCAGCCGGTGGGGCGCGGGCAGTGCGCCGGGGGGCCGCTGGGGCGGCGCAGTTTGTATAGGACGTGGGTAGTGTGGACCTCATTCCCCATCTTAATCTCTATCACCTCTTTTTCATGCCTTTGTCATCGAACAAGAACAAACAAGGGGAGGGTCATACCGTGTTCGTGTAGGCTGAGCCCTCCTCGTTATGGTGATAGAAATTGGTGATTCTCATACCATAACATTGTTCGATGAAGAACGAGGTTTATATCAAAATATAAAATAACACAAAACACCCTACCATTCATGAAGAATGGTCATTGATGAAGTCACGAGAAAAGGAGGATGTCAATTCGTTGGTGTCGGGAAATAAGAAGTCGAGGATGCTGTCACCGGCGTTCTTCATGGACGACGCTCCCTCCTTTATTCTGGTTGAATAAGGAAGAAGAAGTTCATCGATGTTCTTCATTTTCATTGCGTTCTTCATTGGAAAAACGGTTCTCCGTTGGGAGATTCTTCCAAAAATCCCCCCAGAATAGAATTCCAACCCAAATAAAATATTAGTTTGATTATTATTATAAGTTTTGGCATGTAATTCAAAAGCGTTAATTAATAACCCGACTCCACCCAATTAAAACAAGTGTGTTGGCATATTAATTGGGGAGTTGGGAAAAATTCAAAAGATATCAAAAGATGATTAATCAAATGAGACAACCCTACAAATTAATGAGGGTGGTGAGTCTTAAATAATTAATGTCGGAAAGGTGAAGAGGCTCTCCCTCATTAATGAGGGAGAGTTGAGAGGTTTAGGTCTCCTCCCATTAATGAGGGGTCGAGTGGCCTCATGTGGTCCCCACCACATTTAACCACACATGTGATATTGGGTTTGGGTAGGCCCCACCACCATAACCTCTCATGGGAGGTTAGGGTGTGGTGGTTTCCCCACCAGCTCCCAAGTGGAGGTTCCAACTACCCGCACTGACATGGTGGCTAGAATAAAATAAAGTGTGTCTACATTTTATTTTATAATTTTTTTTTATAAATCCAAAAACTAACTTTTAATCCCGACCATCTATCGTCGAGGTGAAAATATTCATAAGTGAAAACTGGCACTGTGAGTTCAATAGTGCCCTCAAATTTCAATTCTGAGAACCAGCTCAAAAGTTATAAAATCCCATTCGTACGTTTTCTGAACATACCTGAACAAAACTTCAAAAATTGATTCTGGACACACCGGGCATCAGAATCAAGCACTGTCTAAAATTGTGGGCTCATAAAATTACCATGTATTTAAAAAAAATATACCATGGGAATTCCGGGTCTTTACATTTTCCCCACCTCAGGACTTTATGTCCCCGTAAGCTACAACTCTAACTAAGGGTACAAATGGGGGTACTGAGCATTCATCTGAGCCTCTCGCTCCCACGTGCTCTCCTGGAGATTCATGTGCTTCCAGTGAATGAGAACCATAGGTATAGACCATCCGCATAGGATCCACTTCGGTTGATCCTCAATTTCCACTGGAACCTCCATGAATGTTTCCCCATCATCGATGTCCAACTACTAGTGGTCGATTATGTGGGATGGGTCGTGAACGTATCTCCTCAGGTGAGATAGGTGGAAGACGTCATGCACCCGATACAACTGATGTGGAAGAGACATGTGGTAAGCCACCTCGCCTACTATGCTAAGGACTTGGAAAGGTCTGATGAACTAGATAGATAACTTGCCTCCTCGGCCAAATCTCTGTAGACATCGTCGAGGTGAGACCCGTAGGAAGACGTGGTCACCCTGCTTGAACTCCCGATGTCTTCATCTCCTATCAGCATACGACGTTTTCCTACTCTATGTAGTATTCATCTGCTCCTGGATGATCTACACCTTCTCTTTGGTAGCTCAAACCATCTATGGTACCAATAGTGCGGAATCCCCTTGGTCTATCAAGCATAGTGGTGATCTGCAAGGTTAGCCATACACGGTCTCAAAAGGTGCCATCCCTATGGTGGAGTGATAGATGTTGTTGTAGGAAAACTCCACCAAAGGCATGTGGTCCTCCCAGCTACGACCAAAGTCGAGGACACATGCATGGAGCATGTCCTCTATGTTCTTAATGGTTCTCTTAGTCTGACCATCAGTCTGAGGATGGATGGTGGTGCTCAAGCGAAGCTATGTCCAAAAATCCCCCTACACCCCCTTCCATAGCCGAGATGTAAACCATGCATCATGATCGGAGGAAATAGAAGGAGGTACTCCATGAAAATTCACTATCTCCTACACATAGAGGCGTCACAAGCTCTCTACTGAGATCTTCTCTCTAATCAGTAGTAAGTGGGCCGACTTGGTCAGTTGGTTGATGATCACCCGTATCGAATCGTGACCCCTGGATGTATGTGGAAGACCCGTCACAAAGTCCATGTATATCCCATCCCACTTCCACTCCGGGACCTATAAGGGATGAACCAAGCCTACTGGCACCTGGTTCTCCACCTTCACTTGATGATAATTGAGGCATCGTGAGACAAACTCTGATACTTCCTTCTTTATACCTAGCCACCAATTTTGTCGTCTAAGGTCCTGGTACATCTTCTCCACTCTTGGATGTACCACGAAGGGGGAAGTGTGGAACTCCCTAAAAAATTCCTCCTGAAGTGAAACTAGTACTATGGTACGTCCCCTGAAGAGGATGACGTGCTCCCCACATTTAGGAAATCCATTAGTTGCCTGCCCTGTGGATATCTGAGCACGTCGTGTCACGCATTCAGAGTCCCCATGCTGCACCTCTCTGACACAATGAAGAAGTGTGGGAGTGAGTGTAAGAGATTGTAGATTGGATTCTCCATCATTATCAACAAAGGATATCTCTAAGGCAGCCATCTGCTCTGTCGCCTCTCCTAGTAGTTTTATACCATTCCTCCTGCTAAGCGTATCTGCAACAACGTTCCCCTTCCCAGTAGTATAGACTATCTCGATTTCATAGTCCTCAAGGAACTCAATCCATCGTTGATGACTCAGGTTCAGGTCCTTCTGAGAGAATATTTACCTAAGACTCTTATGACCAGAGTACATGGTAAAACGTTCACCCATTAGATAGTTCTGCCACAAATTCAAGGGGAAGAGTACTTCTGCTAACTCTAGGTCATGGGTAGCGTAGTTTTGCTCATTCTGTCTCAACTTCCAAGAACCATATGCGATCACTGCTTTCTCTAGCATCAGGACACACCCAAGTCTGGTCCCTAATGCATCGCAGTAAACTACGTACCCTATGCCTTCCTCTAGAATCCTGAAGATAGGGGCACTATTCATCCTCTTCCCCAACTCCTAAAAGCTATGTTTGAATCTCTCCCACCACACAAAGGGCTTCCCCTTCATCATCAAGGCTGATAGCAGTGCAGCAACTCTGGAAAAATCTGGAAAGAATCTCCGATAGTATCCAGCCAAGCCCAAGAAACTCCAAACCTCTGTCACACTCTTGGGTGGCTCTCACGAAAGTACTGCCTCAATATTTTCTGGATCCACTGCAACTCCATCCATTGAGATGACATTTCAAAAAATTTGAACCTCTCGAATCCAAAACTGGAACTTTGAGAGATTACCAAAAAGCTAGTGCTCTCAGAGTGTGTCCAGTACTACCTGCAAATGGTAGGCATGCTCCTACTTAGTAGTCGAGTAGATCAGTATTTCGTCGATAAAGACTACGAAAAATACGATCAATGTATGGACGGAAGATCCTCTTCATGACACTCATGAACACTACTGGATCGTTGGTTACACCGAAGGGCCTAACCAAGAACTCGTAGTGTCTATAATGACACCTGAAGGTCGTCTTCTGCACATCCTCGTCTCAAACTCTAAGCTGGTTATAGCCTGATCTTATTTCTATCTTCAAGAACCATCATCCTCCCTTGATATGATCAAAGAGATCGTCAATCCTCAGGAGTGGGTACTTGTTCTTCATAGTCACCTGGTTCAGGTGAAAATAGTCGACATAGAGCCTCAAAATCCCATACGCCGTCTTGGTGAACAGAATCGGGGTTTCCCAGGGAGAATCACTGGGCCGGATAAATCCATTTCCGTGTAAGTCCTATAGCTGTACCCACAGCTTGCAAAGCGCAGAGGGAACCATTCGATATGTGGGAGTAGATATCGAGGCCATCCCGGGGTACATGTCACTGTAGAAGTCCACCTCTTTGCGAGGAAGTTGTCCTGGGACATCGTCAAGAAAAACATCCGTGTACTGGTCCACCACTACAGGATAAGTCGGAAACTCCACATATACAGATATGAGGGTAAGGAAAGACCACTGGGGAGTGATCGGCCACACCCTCCTCCGAGTAAGTTTTTCCTATGCTGCAATGGTTCCTTTATCGCTGGTGAAGGAGAACATGGTCCCATCCGTGTAGAAACACCGCACATTCCATCTAATACAGTCAATCTTAGCATGGAATGTAGATAAATAGTCCATACCCAAGATGACGTCGTAAGGCCTCAATGCTGCTATGATGAGATCCCAGCTGAAGATCTCGCCTCCTAGAGTAAGTTCACACTACCGACACCAGTGTGTAATCGTCGAGTATTCTCCCATAGGTGTCTCTAGCCGTAAGGATCAAGCCAACAGCTCCATCGAAATCTCTGAGCTCTGAATGAGGGATGTGGCAATGAAAGAGTGACTGGAACCTGTGTCTATAAAAACTACATCTATGGTGGAGTAGACATAGATCGTACCTTTAATCATCTCTGGAGTGCCATGGTAATATTATTCAGCTGCCTGAAGCTAAGCTCTCCCCTTCCCACCCGCTCCCTACAGTTGGGGTGGGCCTCCTGGTGGTGGTGGCGGTAGCACCTCGTATCGTTGACCATCTCCAACTGCACGTCAAACTCCTCTACCACGTCTACCTCTGCCCTGCAGACCACCTCGATTGAACACCTTCCTCTACCTGGGAGGTCTCTCGAATGTCTATTGATCATCAGTACGGCGGGTCGGGCAGTCAGGAGCAATGTTACCAAGCCCACCACAGGAGTAACATTGTCCACTCCTTGCATGAATGGTTCTATCTCCACTCTGGGTGCCCCGCACAACCGATCCTGAGTCATGTAGTCGACCACCTATGGGTCTGGTCCTCTTGGCCCTATGCGTTATCTGTCTACTTCCAGCAAAAGATGACTCCACTGCAAGTTGACTAATGGTGGGTATTGCTGTTGGAGATAGCTCAGCAAGGAAACTCTCCACTAGGAGGTCTATCTCTAACACTCATTCATACATTGAGATGCTATGGGAGATAACTGATGCTCTGATCTCTCGCCTGAGTCCCTGCTCAAAGGTTTGTGCCCTGAAGTACTGGTCCTGTACTATATCAGTGGAATAGTGAGAGAGGTCCGTAAACCCCACTGAGTACTGAGGTAAACTCATTCTATCTTTCTGTAGATGAAGTAGATCTTATATCTTCACCGCTCGATGGGTGGCTGGTTCAAACTCTTCCTAAAATAAATCTCGACGTATTCGGGAAGGCTCATCATGTGTCTCGAGCATCGGGAACCACCATATGCCTACTGTTTCTTGAAGGAGGCTGGCATCAAGGATCACCATAAAGTCGTCTTTTGTCCCTACCATTCTGAAGACTCTCCCCACAACCTCTAGCCAATCCCCATCCGCATGTGGGTCTATCTCTCCCCTGAACCTGGGTGGCCTCTGGCACTGGAACTTGTGCAACGTGCTCATGTGGAATTCACTCTCTACTGTTGGGGTTGGTGGAATCGGTGGACCAACGGGTAGTAGTACCGCTGGTGCCTATGCTGGTGCCTCAACTGGAAGAGGGCCCTTTATTGAGGCCTCGTCTCTCCGTAGTCTATCAGTACGTACAACTCTCGGGGCTCTAGAAGGTCATCTGCGGGGAGGCATCTTGAAAGAAGAAAGATGTGACATGGTCAAAATACCAAACCTTGTGAGATGAACTGGTTTGAGCTGAATTAAATAAAACTTTTTCAAACACACACACTCATTGCTTTTGTGTACTAAGTTAGAAATCAGTAGTCAGGGTTCTGGTATTTGGATACTTCGGCCGCCCGCACCAACATTGGACTCCCTGAACTGAAAACCACACCAAGTACCCTTAACACTATTGCTTAATAGGAAATAAATATAAGATTCCTATGTTCTACGGTAGAACTGAAATCCTATGATACCAATTTTTTAGGAACCATCCCCCAAGGCCCGTATCATGACTACCCCAATCCTGCCTTCCGTAGGCCAGGGGCTGGCGACTAGCACCAAAGGCGTAATTATCTCAAAACTGGGATGGCATTGCCTTTATAAAACATAAACACACCCAAACAGAGTACAAGAGGAAGAAAACAGTAAGTAAAATTTGTATAACTGGAGTACTAAAAGTAAAGGGGGGGGGAAGAATACAAGCCCAAAATTAATGAAAAATACAAATGAAAACAAGTACTACTGAAAAATGGACAAATAACTGAAAGGTGAAAGAAGATCCTGGATCGTCCTCCGAGGTTCCTACCTGAAGGTTAGGTACATATGGACTCCTCAGCACTCCACATCTGTCAGACTCTACTATGTACCGATACATCATAAGGTCCTCCACCGGGTACCGTCCAGTCCTGGTGCTCTCGCCCTCCGTAAGCACAGTTCGTCATCTGCATCCAACACAACAAGGTTCGGGCATAGCCCGTGCAGGGGTGAGTATAACGATACTCAGTAGGGACCCTGAGACCCTCAAGGTCTCACAAAATCCAAAAAGGAAAAACCACAAAGTATGGTTTCAATAGATAACCATTACTTATTTATATGCCCATACAAATACACAAGTTATCAATTAACCCACCTCAATCATGAGGAAAAAAAAGGTCATTGACTCATCTCAAACCAAGAATTTTAATTATAGAAACCACGGTTGTTGGAGATCTCCTTCTCGGTCGAGTATAGTGGGAATGTCATGACTCCGAGGCACTTCTCACTAACCTTGGACTGCTGAGGTACTCATCCTGTCGAGTACCGCGGGTCTACTGCTAACTACCAGGCACTCTGTCCTCTATGGGTTTGCCACCAAATACTAGGTGCTTCTTCTATAGCCTACAAAGGTACTCTTCCTGCCGAGTACTGCAGGTATACTGCCAACTACTAGGCGCTCTTTCCTCCATGGGTCTGACACCATATACCGGGTGCTCCCCACTGGGCAAGTCGAGTCTCTTCGATTCGAATCGGTCAAGCAGTCGTTAGGTCTACAACTACTAGGTCTCTGCACTCTGTTTGATCGTCACCGGAAGGATCCTCTCCATGAGCTACTGGTTGATACTCCATGTTTCACGAAGCCTCACGTAGAAGTATATCAAAGGACGTCCACGTCATGGGGTATCAATGAAATAGATGACATGTCAATTGGACCCTCGATCTTTGAGTTATTAGCAGTTTTAGTCTCGAGGGCTCAGTTTGAATAATGTACCAACTAACCTAACTGTGACTCAACTATACCCCAAACTCCACTGGGGTATACTCAAAGGGATGGCTATGCTCCATGAATATCGGCTCCACTAACAGTTCGTCTAAGGGACGTCTGGTGCCAAAGATATGGCCCAAGAAGGTAGTAGGTCAGTAATGGCCCCGAGTCCGGTCTGACCCGGTCAAGGTCGACCCGGTCAGACTTGCAGGTTTTGACCTGGCCCATTGGGCGGGTCAGCCCGCTATGTTTTGACCCGGTCCGATGGGCCTGGACCAGCGGACCGTGAGGGCGGTTCAGCTCGATAGTCGCCACGTTGGATGCTCGGTAACTCAACCCGGGAGACCAGAACGGTTCAGCTAGCGTCGCCGCGGGGGACACCACCGGTCAGTCTCTGGAGACCATTGGACGGGAATCCAGTAGGCAGGTCGCGCAGGGAACGGCCAAGCCGGATGGTCATCGTCAGGTCGCAGGTGCACCGGGCAGGGCGCCGGGGCACTAGGAAGGAAAACGGGGCAGCGCGCTGGGGCAGAGGCAGTGCACTGGGATGCCGGGAAGGCCACCGGTAGGGGATGGGTAGGATGCTAGTAGGGCTCACGGGCACCGAGCATGCAGTCGGTGGGGTGCAGGGGCTGCCGGTGCGGCGTGGGGGTGCCGGGCAGTGCAGGAGGGGCATGAGGGCACCGGCCAATGCATCGGCGGGGCGCGGGGGTGCCAGGCAGCGCACTGGCTGGGCGAGGGCAGTGGTCCGGGGGGCCGCTTTGGCGGTGCAGTTCGCGGAGGATGTGGGTAGCACAAACCTTGATCACCGTCTTCGTCGTTATCGCCTCTTTTCCATGTCGTCGTCATTGAACAATAACAAACAAGAGGAGGGTTGGGTCGTGTTCGTGCGGCCCGAGCCCTCTTCTTTACGGTGATAGAAATTGGCATTTCTGATACGATAACATTGTTTGACGATGAATGGGGTATATATCAAAATATAAAATAACACAAAACTCCCTACCTTTCGTGACGATTGATCATTGATAATGTCACGGGAAAAGTATGACATCATTTCGTTGACATCGATAATGAAGAATCCGAGGATGGTGTCTCCGGCATTCATTAAGGATGGAGCTCCCTCCTTTGTTCCCGTTGAAGAAGGAAGAAGAAGTTCGTCGACATTCTTCACGTTCATCGTTGGAAGAACTATTCTCTGTTGAGAGATTTTTCCAAATATCCAACCACAAGAGAATCCAACCCAAAAAAAATAATATTTTTCCTATTATTTTAAGTGTTGGAACAAAATTCAAAAGGGTTAATTAATAACCCAGCTCCACCCAATTAAAACACATGTGTTGGCATAATAATTGGGGAGTTGGAAAAAATTCAACAGATTTCAAAAGATGATTAATTAAATGAGACAACCCTACAAATTAATTATGGTGGTGAGGGACAAATAATTAATGGGGGAATGGTAATGAGGCTCTCCCTCATTAATGAGGGAGATTTGAGAGGTTAAGGTCTCCTCCCATTAATTAGGGGTCGGGTTTCCTCGTGTGGTCCCCACCACATTTAACCTCACATGGGAGGTTGGGTTTGGGTAGGCACCACCACCATAACCTCTCATGGGAGGTTAGGGTGTGGCAGTCCCACCACCAACTCCAAATTGGAGGTTCCAACTACCCGCACTCACATGGCGGCTGGAATAAAATAATGTGTGGCAACAGTTTATTTTATTAATTTCTTATAAAAATCCAAAAACTATCTTTTATTCCCGACCATCTGCCGGCAAGGTGAAAGTCTTCTTAAGCAAAAACCAGATATGCGAGTTCAATTGTGACCTTAGATTTAAATTCTGATCACAGTCTCAAATGTTATAAAATCCCACTCATACGTTTACTGAACGTACAAGAAAAAAACTTCAGAAATTGATTCCAGACACACCGGGCCTCGGAATCAAGCGTCGTTAGAAACTACCGACTCGTAAAACTCCATTGTATTTTAAAAAAAATCAATGAGAATTATGGGTCTTTACATTCTACCCACATCAGGGCTTTATGTCCCCGTAATCTAAAACTCAAACTAAGGGAACAATTGGGGGGGTACTGAGCATGAATTTAAGCCTCCCACTCCCATGTTCTCTCTTGGAGATTTTTGTGCTGTCAGTGAATGCACACCAGAGGTATCGACCGTCCATGTTGGATCCACTCCTCCTGATCCTCAATCTCCACTGGATCCTCCATGAAGGTTTCCCCATCATTGATGTCCATCTCCCCATGGTCGATTATGTGGGATGGGTTGTGCACGTATCTCCTCAGCTGAGATACGTAGAAGACGTTGTGCACCCAATGCAGCTGAGGTGGAAGATCCAAGCGGTAAGACACCTCGCATATTCTGCTATGGACCAACAATGGTCCGATGAACTGTAGAGATAACTTTCTGCCTCAGCCAAATCTCCATATACTTCGTCGAGTTGAGACCTGTAGGAAGAGGTGGTCGCCAACCTCGATCTCTATAGTTCTCCGTCTCCTATCAGCATATAACTTCTACCGGCTTTGTGCAGTCTTTATCCGCTCCTGTATTATCTTTACCTTCTCTGTGGTAGCTCATAACATATATGGTCCCACTAGTGCTGACTCCCCTGGGTCTGTCCAGCACAGTGGTGATCTGCAAGTTCGTCCATACAAGGCCTCAAAAGGTGACATCCCTATGGTGGTGTGATAGATGTTGTTGTAGGAAAACTCCCCCAAAGGAAAGTGGTCCTTCCAACTGCAACCGAAGTAGATGACACATGCACGGAGCATGTCCATAAGGGTTTGAATGGTCCTCTCGGTTTGACCATCAGTATGAGGATGGAAGGCAGTGCTCAAGTGAAGATGTGTCTCTAAAGCCTCCTGAAACCCCTTCCATAGTCGGGAAGTAAACAGTGTTTCACGGTTGGAGACAATAGAAGAAGGTACACAATGAAAACGCACTATCTCCTGCACATAGAGGTGTCCCAAGCTCTCTACTGATCCCTCCTATCTAATCGGTAGGAAGTGGGCCGACTTGGTGAGTTGGTCAATGATCACCCATATCAAATCATGACCCCTCAATGTATGTGGAAGACCCATCACGAATTCCATGGCCATCCCATCCCATTTCCACTCCGAGACCAATAAGGGCTGAACCAAGCTTGCTGGCACCTGGTGCTCCGCCTTCACTTGCTGATAAGTGAGGCATCGTGAGATAAACTCCACTACTACCTTTTTTTACCTACCCACCAATGATATCATCGAAGGTCATGTTACACCTTCTCCACTCTTGGATGTACTGCTAGAGGGGAAGTATGGAACTCCCTCAACACTTCCTCATAAAGTGAAACTAGTACCATGGCACATCCTCTAAAGAAGATGGCGTTCTCCCCACCTTTATAAAATCCATCAGGTGTCTGCACTGTGGATATCTGAGCACATCGTGTCTTGAAGTCAGTGTCCCCATGCCGCGCCTCCCTAACTCGCTGATGATGTGGGGGAGTGACTGTAAGAGACTATAGATAGGATTTTCCATAACTATCCACAAAGGATACCTGTAAGGATGCCAGATGCTTTGTCACCTCTCCTAGCAGTTGTATACCAGTACCCCTACTGAGTGTATCTGCAACAACATTTCCCTTCCTAGGATTATAGACTATCTCAGAGTCATAGTCCTAGAGGAACTCAGGACATCGTCATTGTCTCAGGTTTAATCCCTTTTGAGAGAAGATATACCTGAGACTCTTGTGATTAGAGTACAGGGTAAAACGTTCTCCAATCAGATAGTTCCACCACAAATTCAAGGTGAAGACCACTACTGCTAAATTCAGTTCATGGGTAGCATAGTTCTGATCATGATATCTCAGCTGTTGAGAAACATATGTAATCACTGCTCACTCCTACATCTGGACACACCCGAGTCTGGCCCCTGATACATCGTAGTATAAGATGTACCCTATGCCTTCCTATGGAAGCCTCAAGATGGGGGCACTAGTCAGCCTCTGCCTCAACACCTAAAATATTTTATGGAATATCTCTGACAGCACGAAGGGTTTCCCATTAATCTTCAATGATGATAGTAGTTCTGCAACTCTGGATAAATCTAGAATGAATTTCTGATAGTATCTAGCCAAGCCAAAGAAACATCATACCACTATCACACACCTAGGTGGCTCTCACGTGGGTATCTCCTCGATCTTTCCTGGATACACTGCAACTCCAGCCTTTGAGATTACATGTATAAAAATGTGAACCTCTCGAACCCAAACCTGGAACTTTGAGAGGTTACCATAAAACTGGTGCTCTCAGAGTGTGTCCAGTACTACCTGAAAATGGGAGGAATAGTCCTCCTCAGTAGTAGAGTAGATCAGGTTGTCGTTGATGAAGACTATGACAAAGCGATCGAGGTATGGCTGGAAGATACAGTTAATGAGACTCATGAACACTACTGGTGCATTGGTTATGCCAAAGAGAATAACCAAGAACTCATAGTGTCTATAATGACACATGAAGGTCGTCTTCTACACATCCTCATCTAGAACTCGGATATGGTGATATCCTGATATGAGGTCTATCTTCGAGAACCATAGTTCTCCCTAGATCTGATCAAAGAGTTCGTCAATCCTTGGGAGCGGGTACTTATTCTTCACGATCTCTTGGTTTAGGTGACGATAGTCGACATAGAGCTGCAATCTCTCATCCTCCTTATTGGTGAACATAATCGGGGATACCCAGAGAGAAACACTAGTTCAGATGAATCCCTTTCCCTATAAGTTCTCTAGTTGTACCCTCAGCTTGAGAAGCTCAGTGGGAGCCATCCAATTTGCTGGAGTAGATATCAGTGTCGTCCCAAGGTACATGTCAATATAGAAGTCCACCTCTCTGTGAGGAGTTAGTCCTGGGATATCATTAGGAAAGACATCTGTGTACTAGTCCACCACTATAGGATAAGTCAGACTCTCCACATCTACTGCTCCGAGGGTAAGTCAAGAAAAATGGTGTGTGATATGTTGCACCCTCCTCCGAGTAAGTCCATTTTGTGCTACAAAGGTTCCCTTCTCGCCAGTGAAGGTTAACCTGGTTCCATCCATGCGGACACACTACAATTTTCACTTAATATAGTTAATATGATCATAGATTGTAGATAACCAGTACATCCCCAAGATGACGTTATAAGGACTTTGATTCTCATGATTTTTGAAGAATTATCAAAAAATATTAAACAAAACGTCAAATATCTATTAAATATGATTTAGATTAATACTCCATGAAATCCTAAAACTACCTTATTTTATAACTGTATATGCTAATAAAGAGATAACTATTGTAAAATAGAAGAAAACATTAAAATATTTCATAATATGATCAATGAAAACCAAAATAGAAATATGGATAGTAGACATTTTGGGAATTCTAAAGAAACAATTCATGGGGATGTTTTCTAATGTCCATTCTGGTATTCGAAATGATTTTAATATAACCATAGACTTCTATCTCTCAGATTAACATGTTGAAAAATCAAGAAATGAGATGAAATTACAATATTATCTATTTTCATGTTATACCACCACAGACACTGCATTAGATAATTATGCATCTATATACTTCCCTACTGAATAGAGAATTGTAAACTATGAGACTCAACTAAGTATTCCTTCAAAGTTTTTTGTATTAGTGGAACACATACACATCTCCTTAAACTTATCATTCAATAATAATCATGTTTGAAGTTAAGAACATTAATCACCGTATTTTATAACACTAAATCTTCCTTCTACACCTCATTAAACATCATATATATATATATATATATATATATGGTTAAACACTCATTTTTGTACATGTAGATTTACATCCATTATTGAGTATTTTAAAATACATACATATAAAATCCATGAATATTGTAACTTTTTAGATCATAATAATAGAGAATATTACATGATCCTTTCAACTTAATGGATCATATAATTTTTTAACTTTCTTAGGCTATTCATGTATTAAGTTGTTATACTCACTAATCAACTCCCACCACATTCTCCAGTTCTTATTCAACTCTTTATGAGTGATTATATACTTTAAACATTTAGGGATAGTATATATGTCACACATTTCTCTATAAAAATAATTATTCCATATCATTAATGAATAGTTACCAAAACTAACTGAAAATCATTAGTGTTATCCAGAATTATCATATATCAATATTTCATATCATAAAATATATATTTAATATATAACATCACCAGCCATGATAGAGGCATATAGGCCTTGTGTATTTGGAGACATGGGTACATAAACAAATTGTCAATAAGGTATCTAAATCATCTCCCACTAAGTTCTTTATAACTATCACCCATATTATACATATATTACTTAAAAATTTTATTTGTTTCTTGGGAATGTATACATAAAAATGGGTGAGCTCTGAGATTCAATAAATATAAACAAGAGATATATAAATGATAACATGAACATAACATTAGTTCATAGTTCTGAGACTATGAGATTAATATTTTAAAAACATTACCTAAATACCAAATTTCATACTCATGATTCGTGGAATAAATCATGGATGTCTATATCGAATTATTTATAAAGGAATCAAAGAACATAATCCATCGGTGCATAATATTTTCATAAGAAATAAGTTTGTTCCCAATAAATTAGTGTTGAAAATAATATTCATTTTCAATGATCCCTGGTAATACTATCATAGTGTATTGGGTTTACTCCACATTCCATCATACCCTTTTTCAAGATTCACTCCCAAGACTGTCATAGTGGACAATGTCCTTCACTAATCTGGGTTCACTCCTGAATCCATTCCTTATGATCTCTAGATATATCCATATTTATGAAATAACTTTTTTGTTTATATAACTATGTTCCCAACCATTCCATAATCATTTTACATTCATACCATTTCAAAATATCATAAACCATTCATTATATATCAAAACCTATAGGGAAGAAATGGGTTTCATAAGAAATTCCACAATTTACTATATTATGATCATTAGAAAATAAAATGGTTTCATAAAAATCATAACATAATAATCATCGCTATATTTAAAAATAATAAGGATTATATCCTTTTATACTTTCCCAATTAATAAAGAAAATTTCTTCAAAGGATTGTATCTTAAATGAAAATTATTTAAAATATCCCTTGGAATATTTCTTATCGAAAATAAACTATTAATTTTGAAATAAATTTTTAAATATGAAAATATTCAAAACTAATAAAGAAAAATTTATATTTAAAAATAACCACTCTAAATTATTAATGAATATTCAATGCATTTATAGGTCAGGTCTATTGGAATTTATGTGCATTACATGTAATTTAAAAAAGTTTCTTTTAACATGTTTGGTCAAAATTACAAAGTCCCCCATTTGGAAAATGACTAAAAGGGCAATATTAATCCGTTGTATAAATATAAAATCATGGGAAAAATTTACATTAAAAATCATATAATAATATAGAAAAAATTGTTGAATCCATTTTGAGAAAAATTTTATATGGAGGAAAATGTATTATTAACTTAAGTGGGAAATAAATATAGCTTCTCTTAAAATATTATTTCTATCTCATGAGATATTAAGGGGGGGGGGAAGAAATTAAAACTATAAATATCTCAAAAATATATATTAGAAACAAATTCATGGGATCCCTAAGAGATAGCTCATACATTTTCATTATTGGAAACAAAATCATAAATAATCCAGATAAACATTGTTATTGTAACATAAATTTCTTAACTCAAATTTGGCACTCAAGAAATTTTCTCAAAACCCCTATATAATAAAATATCCTAAATTATAATTATATATAAGAATAATTTAAATAGATATAATATGATATATTATTTACTTATAATTTTTCAGCAACCATTTATGAACATTTCATTATTAAAATCATTATTTATCGGTGTAGAATATGTCATTTTTTCAAACAAATTCAATTTGATGGTTATGTTAATTGTATTTGGATCATGTTCAAATATACATAATAATGTTAATAATAGTATAATTTTAATATATATAAACTATATATATATATAGTCATTCCTAAATAGATTTGATATAATAATGAATTACATTGTTTATAGAGACGGTAGGTCGTACGTAACAGTGAACACTTTTTTACCATTGAATGGATGAAACGTAAGAAAGGTAAATAAAAATACATATTCAAATAAAAGTAATTATATAATAAAAATTTGATAAATATAAACATATTATTATTATTGTAAATTAGAATTAAAAAATGAAAAACACCACTCTGTGGATGTGGTGGTCCACACGTACATACAAACGACGTAATCCTTTCTCAAATGGGTTGGAAGGTAAGAAGATTTATATTTTATTATAATTTAAAGAAAAAAATTATTTCAAAATATAATACATATATATTATAATCCCATAATAATAACTAACCATAAAATATGGTGATTGAAGATGAATTCTATTTTTATGTGGAGGTGGAAGCCCATATGTATGCTTGAGTGATACCATCACTTCCGAATTGATGGAATAGAGGGATTATATTGGTGGTTACATAATCATAATAAAATTTAATTATATTGCCTAAACTAAATTTATTATATCATGCTGAATACCACATATTAAAAGGAGGTGTATAATGAAAAAGATTCTATGATATTGGTTAGGTTGATTACCACATCTTCAATATGCCTTTCTTAGATCCTTTATTAATGACACTTGGAAAGGTAATTTAGGATTTCCAGATCCTTAAAATCATGTATTGGGATGCTCATAATAGAAAATATTATGTTTTGTTCAATTTATTATTTCTTAATGTGTTGTGAAGAAGACAAATTATAGATTTGCATTTATAATTTGGGGAGAGGACACACATAGAATGGTTTAAAAAATAAAATATAATAAGCTTATTCGATTGAAAATTGCATCCAAGTGGACATATATTTATTTTATCAATATTTTAGTGTCTAAATATGTCCATAAAATAGTATTTATTAATTTTTAATTGAAAAATATATCCTTATTTATTGTTTTATCCTCCTTGATATACAAGTTATATCCTTAATTGCTGCAGCTATTTTGGATTCCTATTTATAATTATAATTTAAAAAAAAAACTAGGTATTACTTATTACATAATATTAATTATTATTATTATTAAAAATATTTTATCAAATTTATTTCACCAAATTATAAATATTTAAATAATAATTAAACCCTATAAATGTTTTGAAAATTTATTTTCCAAGAATAAGTTTCCTTTATTATAAAAAATGTACACAGAAAAATACATCCAAAAATTAGTCCCAATGACCAAAATTATATTATTAACAATATAAAGGAACATAATTTACTTTTAAAACCATTTCAAAACAAAATTTACCACTTTAAATTGTTTACAATAAAATACTGTTTCAAATAAAATTCAGTATTTTTCAATATTAATCGATAAATTAATATTTTTTTGAATGTTTTCAAAATATCCCTCTAAAAATGTTCAAAATGGTGATTTCATAATTAAATTTATATTTTGAAAATAAAATTTAAAAAAGTAAGATATTAATTTTTTTATTCATTAAAATCAATAAAAATATTTTTTGATGAAAATGAAATTTTATAGTATATAACAACCTTAAAAAAATATACTTATTTTTCAATTTATGTAATTTATATAAAACCCTTAAAAATATTTTTGTTGAATAGTTTCTGATTCCATATCATTCCACCAATCTAACTGATATGTAATAACACTATACGGTATCAATATTCATTTAGAACCTATTTAGTTTATATCTCATATAATCAAAGAGTTTTTTTAATATAAAGATAAATTTATCTAAAAATATTATTTGGTTTAATTATAAACATCTTAAAAATAAATTTAAAATCTAATTTAGTCACTAAAATACATAAAATGAGGATACGACTATTTCATCACATCATCATGTTCACATATAGCTTCATCTAATTCATAATTCTTCCAGTGAACATCAACCTTGAAAGTTTTCATATTTTTTATTACATTACATATATGTTCCAATAATTATATTGGTTTACATTCATAGGAAAGATCATGATTCAAGGCTACCACCTATTTGTTTAGTACATTTAATTTATTAGGTATATACATCCTTAGGAGAGATACATGGATCACGTTGTGAACTTGATAGTGGTTTTATGGAAGCTCCCAAAGATAAGGTATCATCCCAATTCGATCATGAATATCGAAGGGAACAATATACATAGTGATCTTATTTCCTTTAGTTTTAAATACCATTACCATATTCTATGTAGAAATTTATAGTAATACCTCATCACCCGCATTGAATTCTATATTTCACTGATGGTCGTCATCAAAACATTTCTATATAATTTGATCTTCCTTAATGTGTTGTTAAATAGATCCAACATAACCTTCCATTTACTCATCTAGATCGTGTCCCAATTTATTTATTTCATTAACTTAAACATATAATTTTGTATTTTTACACTTACTTATATAGAGTGATTCATTAGGATCGAAATGAATGCTCGAAAAAAATATATGATTGTAAGAAAACATGACTATATGTATGTGTTAATTCCAACCCCATTGAAATACATAAAACAAGATATAAATATATCCTATATCATTTCAATGGATATATAAAACATATAATCTATATGAGGATGATAATTAGTACTAAAACAAAACTATAAATAGAATGTATGATGAAGACTTCACTAGAAGTCTAAGGCATGCCTCAGATCCTGATCATATATAAAAGAATTTGGAACTCCATGAAACCATAACTCTTAATTAACATGATTGAATTGTTATCAAGAGAGAAATATTATTTGATATAAATGGAGTGTGATGAATTCAAAAGGAAATCAACCACAATCCAAATAGTATTATGTTCTTCGGACATTTTTTATAGTTCGATGAAAAAATATATGTTGATGTTTTTTTAATTACATTATATTAAGGGTAATGGTTGTAACCTCCCATTAGATTTTTTTCACTCATCCTTATCTTGATGATATACTAATCAACAATATACATATTATTCAATATATCTCTTTATTCTGTAACACCAAAAATACTCATTCATAAATATATTCATCTTTATACATCAAATATAAAAAAATAATGAAGTACATTGAGCTCCATCAAATAAATCCGTCAAATATAGAACAAATGAGACACAAACATGGTTCATGAACCCTATCATTACATTATAAATTAGGTTTAATTTAATAAAATTTCTTGATTTCTATTAAAAAATATATATCTTCTTTCTATTACCCAATTAACTATCACTTGGATTTATGGTTGAACACAAGTTTGAGTAAGAGAATATTTCTCCCCTTCTTTCATGATTTCAATATGATTCCTTTAAAAATACATAAATATCGGATCATTTATGATCCTTATCATAGATATACTTGAATTATCCTTCAAAAATAAAGCATCCACCACACTTTTCGCTTTCTCGGGGGGTAATGCATTGAGATTTTGCAATATTTTGTCAACTTTACACTTTTTCAATGCCAAGTATTTAAACATTTATGAATGAATATATTCATTAAATTTTTATTCTAAATATATTTGTCAATTATTTCTCCAAAAATATAATATCACAACATATTTAATGACAAAATTATTATATAAAACACGAAATCTTTACATGGGTAATTTTTATCAGGAACATTTAATTTTCTTGAGGACTAGGTTATAAGCCTATCATTATACATGAGGATATATCATAATACCTTATCAGAAGCATTACTATTGATCAAAAATCATTTCCCATTATAGGATAATCAAACTACAGGTACACTTACTAATGTTCTCTTTAGTTAATTGAAATTATCATCATATTCATTTATCTAATGGAAAATTTCTCACTTCTAAGTTAACACGATTAATTGATTTTACATCCATGATGAATTCTCTATAACGTGTCTATAAAAACTCTGCAAAACAAATTGTGGATCTCAGTCACCTTTTTTTCCTTCTCTAACATTTAATAACTTCCGCCTATTACTGATCAATAGATATAACCATTATTTTCGTTATATTATCCAAAAATAAAATTTTTTATTCCCAATATTGACTCTAGGTAATATTTTTTCCTAGAGATTATCCTTACGTTGCGAATTCAGTACAATCCTCAAGTTATCATCATAATATTATTTTATATATGAATAAAAAAATATTATATTCAATAAATATTACTACAAAATGATCAATGTAATTTATAAAGACCATATTCATTAAATGAAAAGTGATAGTGGCAGAATTAGTAACAAAAAATGGTATCACTATAAATTAATATTGTTCACACCTTATATTAAATTTTTATTAGGTATATCCTCTTTATTGAATCATAACTTGTGATATATAGAACAAAGGTCAATCTAGGAAAAGTATTGAGCTCCATGATTTTGGTCAGAAAACTCATTTTTCTTGTGTATCAGATATATATTCATGATTTTGATCTTGCTACGTTTTTATTAATCAATATAGAGTCTCATTTGTCAATATTTTTTATTAAAAAATAGTAGTAGAACCTAATGTGACACCCTTGTATTAATTAATCCCTTTTCTTGATTATGCTATTTATTTTTCTTCAATTCATGAAAATCAATAAGGGCCATTCTTTATTAATTCATTTAAATATGTGTAGTATAAGGTAAGAGTTTTATAAAAAAACTAAACATCAAAATTTATTGAAAGATAAGGAAAATATTCTAGAAGGACATCAAAATACACTCATATAATAGGAAGATATTCTATCTTGATATTCTCCACATCCATCTAAGATAATATCTCTTTTTAATAGGTTCAAGGACCCATAAAAAGGATATAATTTTTAGTGAAGGTTCATATATCTCCCAATAAAAATATATGATCATTTGTTGGTTTATAATACCTAATGAGACATTCCTTCCTCCTGAATTTATGTTTTATTTATGAAATAAATTCCACTTTATGTGTAAGATAAAATAAAATACAACTAGAAGAACAATTATATTATTTTTATGAAGCACATTACCAAAACAGTTAATAATACTATAACCATATACATAAAATGAAATTATCATACCATTATAGGGTTTCAATAATAATTATTCATCAAATAATTGGGGTGGTATTTTAATATCATTAATAAATTATTTAAATAAAAAAGAAGTTGGTTTATACAAAATAAAATATGACATTAGAATTTCTAGATTGGATGGTCAGGGTACCATTTACCACATAGGTATATTCCCCAAATTAGAAATAGTAATCACATGATATTTTACTCTTTATCTTGGATTTAGAAGTTCTTTATATCAATTTTTCTTTTTAATATTTATATTTGATCACTTGTTATAATAATTCCAATAATACATAAATTTTGAACACTAGTGTGAAGGGTGTGATTTTGGGGTGCCTTTTCTCCATCATTATCAACATTATTCTTCTCATAACATTGAAATACTATTATCTGACGAAATTCCTTTACAGACATAAAACATTTAGCAAACAACCTTAGGAAAATTTACTTAATATTTCATTTAACTCATTTAGTATTATGGAATGATCATGTAGATCTCTTTATGGTTTTTTTAACTAACATTGAATTACATCATTACATAATTTTGTTAACCATGATATTGATGGATAACTCTAATAACCATACCCACCATGAATTATCATCAATTTATTTATTCATATATATTGATTTACCTTATGTATAACTCTATTTGAGGCTCATTTTTATTCCACTAAATAATCAAACAACATTATATTAAGGTTTTATGATAATACCAAAAGCGTACCTTGTATGTATTGTGTAATTTTTCACATAGGTACAAACATATTCATAATTTTTTAACTGTATCTCAATTAATTCCTATCATTCATCATATGATGAATATATGGAAATTACATATTTAAAAATAATAACCTAAACATGTCCCACTCTATGAAGTAGATTTATTCTCTATACCTTTTGTTATTTATAAGATTCCCCCATTTATTTAATTTCTACTACCAAACGATAAAAATCTAAAATTAATTTTCCATCTTTCGAACAATCAACGATGTAAAATATATTTTCAGTGGTACTAATCCATTTTTGAGAAACTAGTGGATATAAATTTCGTCTAAATTAAGGTGGATGTTACATTATGAATGACCCAATATGGAAATTTTTCCTTCTTTTCATAGTTGTATAATTATAATTATTTAGATCCTGAGAAAGGTATATAATCAAAAAAAATATATTTTTATTCTAGTTATATAAATATTTTATTGATATGGAGTACAATAATTTCATATTCTATCAAATTCAGTCTTATCATCGTTCCTTCGGGTTACATCCATTATTTATAAACAAAAAAACATCGTGTGAGAAATAGAAATCCTAATGAGAGACCACATATTAATGAAAAATTATTAATAGTAAATCTATTCAAAATAACATTTTTTATCCTATGATACCATAGGTTTAACCTGGATAATTCATTTCCAAAATATATTCAAATCCTTATTAATTGTCCATAAATAAATTATGCAATTTCCAATGTATCCTCTAGAAGATTAAAAATTTGTGTGAGGTAATTACACAATCACCATGCATGATAATGATAGTTGATATATACTTTACCAACAATTTTAAATGTTATTACAATTATCTATGACTATTCTGCATCAAAATCAACTAGAATTATTTAAAAACGGATCTTTTTAAAGGAAAACTGGACTCCTCTATTTACCATAACCAGGGAAGTTATCATATATATAAAATTATCCTAAGGGTTCTCAATAAGGTTTTCTGATTATATTTTATAAAGTATTCTAAACATTTCTATAATACAAATCATAGTGACTCATAACAGTCATTTATAAATATTACCCCATATTAGATGAAAATTCAATTCGTACCATTATAATCTATTCTATACTCAAATATGGTGGGTATCATTAGAAAAATGGATACATAACCAAATTATTAATAATATATATAAACCACCTCACATTATGTTTTCTATATATATCACCTATAATAAACATATAATACTTAAAATCTCTCTTCATAAACTAGGGAAAGGAAAAATAAAAAAGAGTGAGATGATATTATCAGTATGGATAATCAAGCGAGATATCAAGGATCATATAAACATAAAATTAGTATAATGCCATGATAACATGACATTAACATTTATAATAAATAACATTTAATTAAAATAATGATTCATGGACTAAATCTTGGCATATTATAAGAACTCAATCAAAAAATTATTAAAGAATATTGTCCATGTGAGCATAAATTTGGAATTAGATTTATGTTTTTTTTTAAACACGAATGAGAAACCATTTTGGTAGTTAATTATCACATCTCATACTATAATATTTTATTTAATTTACATCCCATTCCATCATATACTTTTCTATGGTTGAATCCCAATTATATCATAGTGGATAGAGCCCCTTACCAATCTTGGATAACTCCCCGTTCTAGTCCTAATTATATCATGAGATATACGTCATTACCCAATGCATTGGAGTGATATATAATTATGTTCCCACTAGTCACATAATCATAATCCTTCCAAATATTTTCCATGATATCAAAAAACCTTCATCATATATCATAACAATTAAAATTAAAACAAGATATATAAATATTTCAATAATTGATCATTTCATAACCCACTAAAAATATATGTGTTTCAAAAAAATGTCGGCATAATAATCATTGAATATATAGAGAAATTATATGTATGGTATCCTTGGATCATAACCCCTTTAATTCATGTTTAACATCAATGATGTTTTCTTAAATGAAAAGTGACATCAACATATCACTTGGAATATTTATCAAGGAAAATACCTTTTCCATTTTTAAATGACTTATTTAAAATCAATAATTTTTAAAAAATATATGAATGGATATATTTTATTTTAAAATAACCATGTATTATTTTAAATTATGATTTATAATAATTATTGTTCATGTTGGCGGTGGGGGGGGGGGAATTATATCCATTCCATGTATGTTAAAACAATGATTCGTTTAAACATTTTAAAATAAAATAAAAAGAATATCATTCCTAAAATGAGTGTAAAATTATTTTTAAACCATTATCTAAAAATTTATTTATAGGTAAATATTAATTTATAAAATCATAGTGGAATATAAAAATCATTAAATTATTTTTTTATAAACCAATGATATAGAATAAAATGTATTTTTAATCAAAAATGAAATAAACTCAAATTTCCTTAAAAATGTTATTCCTATAACATAAATTCATTGAATGTGGAAAATGAAAGGAAAATAATACGTATCAAAAAATTATCATTGGAGAATAAAATTATTGTTATTATTGGGTGGTATGTCATAAAATGTTCTCATTGGAACATAATCATAAACAATCCTGATGAATACTAAAATTGTAACATTTGTCTATTAACTCAAGTTGGACATGGTTCAAATGAGAAATAAAACCAGGTATAATAAATTTAAATTTATTTTACCTATTGAACATGGAATTATATAATTATAATATCATATTTCATCCACTAATAACATTTCATAAACCATTTATTAATAATTTATTTTTCAATTTGATGTTTTTAGGTGTCACCTATTTCATTTTAAATTATTAGTTAATTTTGGTTGTTCTAATAAGTGACATTTGATCTTAGTTCCATCATATTGAAAAAATATAATAGTGATATAAATATAACATATATTATTTATATACATTTTTATCCATTCGTAAAATATGGATACAGAAAAATTAATTACAAAATTCATGGAGACAATAGGTCTTACGAATGCATGAATATTGTTCACACTTTTTGATTGATGGAAACAATTAATGGAAAGTAAAAAATTAAATATTTTACAACAATTATGATATCATATTTATTATATATATTCATTAATTATTACCTAATCAACATATTTTCCAAGATTCGAAAAACAAATCAGATAACTTCTTGAAGGTGGTAGTCTACATGTATGTATGCGAAACATTGTCATTTTTCATCGAATCAGAATGAAAGAAGGTGGATATAAAATTATAGTTACATAAGAATAAATATTACACATATATTATATATTAAATTTAAATACATCGTATTAAATATAAAAGAAATAGGTGATGTAAAATGAATTGTATCGCTATGTGGAGGTGCTAGTCCACATGTATACACAAGTAGTACTTTCACATTCCATTGGATTTAATGAAAATTAGATACTATTCATTAAATAATTATAATATCATTTTTATATATTTTTTATAATTATTTTTTTAATTTAGGATTAATATCATATATTTAGTGTAGGTATAATAAGATAATAATTTTCGGAGTTTGGGTATGATGATTACACTTCTATGTTAGGCTTTCATTAGACCATTTATTAAGGACTCCGGGAATATTTTTTAACAATAAAAGTAACTCAAATTCATGGATAAAGTATCTCATAAGAAAATGGTATAGGTTTTTTTCATGTAATTTGGATAAAAGTTTTCAATTTATGGGAATGTATAGGAGTCATTTTAGAAGTGGTCAAGAGGACACAAATGGAATTTCATACAAGAATAAAATATAATAATAATTCTAAAGAAAAATTATTCCAAATGGATTGATATTGTAATTTGGGATAGTATAAGGTCAAAATATTTGAAAAATAGTATTTTTAAATATTTATATTCAATAATACACTTATATCCTTGTTTAACCCCCCCCCCCCCCCAAGAATAATTTTTTAACATTAATCGTGGAAATAGAAATTTTTATTTTTTTTATTATCATATAACCAAAAACTACAATGAATATATAACCTAATAATAATTATTATTATTATTAAAAAATTAATTTATCTTATCAAATTCAATTCACAGAAGTTTAGGAATTTAATTTAAGATTAAATCCAAAAAACAGTATGAAAATTAGGTTCCTATAAAAATATTTTTATAACTATATAAAGATATTATATTAAAATTCGATATAAAATTGATTAAAATTACATAAATTGGATTATAAATAATATTAAAGAAAAAATTTTACTTTAAAAACTATTTAAAAAGGGAAAATTTGAAATTATTTCAATGAATAAAATAGTTTTCAATAAAAACTAATTTTTTTACAATTCATTGAATTAATATTTTCTAATAATTAAAAAAATATAAATCCATGATAATTTTTAAATTATGATTGTAAAAATGATTTTCAATTTTTCAAATACGTTTTTTAAAAGTGAAAAAATTTACAAATTGCTAGGGAAGGGGAACTACAAATCTATAAACAAAACAAGATAACAGACATATGTAAGAATCCTAGAAGAATAAAACCTGAGACTATAAGGCCTCATCCATAATCCTTACATAATATTGAATTAAATTAATAATTCACATTGAGGATCTTTTCACGGTTTAGAGTTTTATAGATTTAGGAAATAACTACTACATCTCAAAAGATTAAAAAGTAGAAACATCTACTAAGTTTCCATAAAATAAAAACTCTTAAAATGAAACATGTCTAGTTCCATGTTTTAGATAGCATGACTTTCTCTTGATCCCATCGATAAACCTATTCCACATTAAGTCCTTTGAAAAACATTTTAAAAAACTTGGGGTGAGCATAAAAAGCTCAGTAAGGGATACACAATGAATGAGAACTGTTAATTTTTCAAAACAATAAGTAAACCATGTATACTTTATCAAAGTAATAATTTTAACCATTATGAAGTAGTAAAAACTCTTCAATGAATAAAAGATCATTACTTACCCTTTTTGTAACCCCAAGATTACCATAAACCCATATAAAGATCACATAACAGAAAAAGGTAACTTGGGACATAAACATACTTTAATGGAATAACCATATGGTCGACTTCCACACATATCACTTAATGGAATAGCCATACGGCCGACTTACATACCCAATGCATTGGAGTTTATAATGTAAGCACCCATCCTGGTATTCACCACACCACCCATCACATGGTCTATCACATAACCACCCGTCAAATGTCCAAGTACCATTATAAAATCATAATACATAAAACAAATATAATGGAAAGAAAACATTTCCACACTATGATAACAATATATCACATAAATATATTGACATAACAAATCCATTATAAAAACCATTTTCAATACAAAAATACATAAAAGTGTATATGGTATTTATTTCATTTTAAAAACATTATGGCTTGTTGAGGAATCCAAAGACCAAATAATACACGTGGCGGCGGAAAAGGGTCGTTTTCACCGCTTACGTTAAAAGAAACATTCTTTTTTGTCGTTTAGTAAAACGCTTCATAGAAAAATATTCCTTTTGTATAAAATTAAAGGTAAAAGGGGTTTATACACCGTATAAAAGAAAGTTGTGTATAAAACGAAATATGCCTCAATGAAAGGAGATTGTGACGAAGTCCCTTACCTCAGGTCCGACATGACTAGGTCGTTCTTTATCTTCCTGAATAATAAACTTGAGTTAATTTATACTTGATTAAGAACCTTTTTCAAGGTCATTATTCCTTTTATATCACTTATTTCCATTTTATAAACATTATGTAATCATTTATGTTAATAATGTTTGTTTTGTCGATATTTGGTTCTTAAGTCGAATGTGGACTTCTTACAATTACATGTTGTTCGTGTGGTCAAATCTTCATTATATATAGAATGATATTAATTATTTGGATATAATATATATCATATATATCCAGAATATACATGTATTTATAATATTAAATAATCATTTAGATGTAAGAAATGAAATGCAGAGTTCATGGAGATGGTAAGCCGTACGTACGCATGAACGCTACTTTTATTTCTATGTCATATTAATGGAATTAAAACAAAATGATAGATATATATATTTTAATTCCATAATTATATTAAATATTTATATGTAACATACATAATATATAATAACTTTAAATCCATCCTTTATACGTCCCACATATGGCATTAACGAATCAAATCACTTTGAGGGGGCGGTAGTATGCAATTCCTAAAATGAAGATATCACGTATACCCATAATGGAAGCCATAAAGGTATGAAATAAATGAAAAATAAAGAATCTTAAGGAAGACATAAACATATTATATATCATATATAAATATAGTGACATCTTAATGGCCACCTTTGAAGGTGTTGGAAGAATATTGAACAATCATCGTTTTGTGAGGCGGAAATTCGCCATCCACAGAAACAGTATGTTCTTTTACCATTATTTGTAGGTGTGTGTAAGTGTAGCTAGAATTATTCTTATAAAAACATCCTAGTAGATTTAATATACTGGAGTTATTATGAAATAAATGAATAAAATGAGTTTAGTGGGTTGGAGAAGAAAAAAAACAAAAGAACACAAGAGAAAACACTACCTTTAAAATGGGTAACTCTTTTTTATTTGAGCTCAAAGGATTCCTTGGAAAGACTTCTGCCCAAATTAAGGCTTCAAGGAGTAATAGAGGGATGTGTAGAGATAAAATGGTCAGAGCATGGCCGAACCAAAGGCTTGAGAGGTGTGGGTAAGGAGGTAGAGGTGGGGGCCTTTTATAAGAGGAGAGGAGGGGCACTCTTGGAAAGTTATGAAAATATACTTTATTATAAAATTATTTTTGGAGAAAAAGGGTCCCAAAATTATATATTTAGAGGATAAGGTGATAAGAGTTATAAATCCTCCCATCCAATAGGTTTTTGACATGTGTAGGCCTTAGATTTTACATTATCTTTTCATTTTATTTAAATCGTTAAATAATGAGGTAATCACTGCATCATCATGGTGTCATAAATAATTTAATTTATTTAATGATTAAAAATTATAAAAAAACAATAATGATTTATTAAATCCATTTATATTTCTAATGAATATTTATAGTAAAAAAATATGACTTGTATAACCCAATTTTGAATTTTTTTTAGTAAAATAACTCATGTTTGTGACATTTTTATTTTAACTTTAAATAAAAAGATATTAATGTCATTTTCCTACCAAAGTGGCTCCATGGGGTCCCCAAGTTGACCCATGGATTTTATTGGTCGTCCATGAAACATAAAATAAGGTTAGGACATGTTTCTAGGTCATTTGATATTATTAAAACATTATTTTTACCTTAAACTACACTAATTACCTCTAATCGCAATTAATAAACATAAAAGTTACTATTCACCAAAATATTATTTTAATCCCATTGAACCACATTTTACTTCTTAATGACAACCATGTATGTTGGATTTTTTTGAAATTCAAAACACAGAAGTGGTAATGTTTCATTTAAATGAAAAATCAGTTTTTAAGTACCACTTACTGGTTTCACTATTCATCATTAATTGAAGTTTTTCAGAAAAATACCAAAAATTCACCCTAACCTATATTTGATATTTAGAATTCATAAATGATGTATATTTTACAAAATTCAAAACATATATGTTTCATTAATTAATTTAATAATTAATTCCCGCTGTCAAAACAAATAGCGTGTTTTTAAGAAACAAAAAGTATCATAAGATTGACACAAGTTTAAGTCCAATTTAAATGTGAAACTAGTTCCAACGACCACTATTGGATTAAATTGTAAAAATATATTCTAATTTCACTTTAAAACAAATTAAAAAGACAATATAATCATATATATAAATTATATTAAAAAGAGGTTCTGAATTAAAATACATCATTTTTCACTATTCATTAAAATTTGAACTTTATCAGAAAAATACCAAAAATTTACACAAAGTAAATTTTGATGTCCCAATTCTAAAGAAGTGTTTTATTTTGTCCAATAGAATGTATAAGAGTGACTTAAACTATATTTGAAGAAGGTTCTCCATGAAAAGGCGATAAGTCGACCTTTAGTGAATACTAGAGTATCTATGCCTAAAATTGAATTTTTTTTTTCTTATTTTAAGCCTTTATCTTTTGTTGGAAAAATGTAAAACCATTTAACAAACATATATATTCATATTTTAGTTATATCTATTCATTCCTGCCAATACAACGGCTACGTGTTAACTACCATTTAAAATAATATTATTTTATTACTAGTGTGCAACGTAAGATTTCAAAGAAGCTCTTTGTTGCGTATCGGGTATGCTATCGAACATAGCAACCCCTTAAAAGTAAAATTAATATTTAATTCATAAATATTAATAAATATGAGAATGTATTATTCTTTATTTACCTAGGATGTTACATCCTTCCCCCTTTTGGGAATTGCATCCTCACAATTTTATTCACTTATCAAAATAAGTGGGGGTATTTATCCCTCATAGCATTTTCAGATTCACATGTTGTCTCTTCAACCATATGGTTTTTCCACAAAACCTTTACCTATTGAATTACCTTATTTCACAACATTTTCTCTCTTCGGTCAAGAATCTGGACTGGTTGTTCTTCATAAGAGAGATTCTCTTCCAACTGAACTACCTCTAGGCTCAAAACATGAGATATATCCGGCATATACTTTCTCAACATCGAAACTTGAAAAAAATTGTGTACCTGAGATAAACTCGGAGGTAAAGCCACTCAGTATGCAACTGATCCAAATCTCTCCAGAACATCATACAGTCCAATGAACCTTGGACTCAGCATTCTTTTCTTATCAAATCACTTCACACTTTTCCATTGTGAATCTTTGAGAAAAACATGATCACCTACCTCGAAAGATCGATCCTTCCTCTGGTTATCCGCATAAATCATCTGCCTGCTCTGAGCTGTTCTCATGTGTTATTGAATCAACTGAACTTTTTCTGCCATCTCTTCTACCAATTCTGGTCCCATTAGCTTCCTTTCACCCACTTCATCCCAAAAAGCTGGAGTTCGACACTGCTTCCCATATAATGCCTCAAATGGTGCAATCTGTATACTGGAATGAAAATTGTTATTATAATAAAACTCAACCAAATAATGATGTTGGTCCCAACTTCCCTGATAATCCCTAGAACAAGCTCGTAGCATATCCTCCAATGTCTGAATTGTTCTTTTCTGACTGCCCATCTGATTGAGGATGAAAAACTATACTAAAATTTAATTCAGTACCCAACGACTTTTGAAGGCCTTTCCAAAAGTTAGAAGTAAACCTGGGATCACGATCAGATACAATACAGAGGGGAACTCCATGCAACCTGACTATCTATTTAAGATACAACCAAGTGAGCAAGTTTATCTAGAGACAAAGTATCTCGAATAGTAAGGAAATGAGATGATTTAGTCAATCGATCAATAATAACCTAGATTGCATTATTACCTTGAGATGTCCTCGGTAATCCCACAATAATGTCCATGGATACATTTTCCCGTTTCCACTCTGGCACTGGTAATGGCTTAAGCATCCTTTTTGGTAACTTCCGCTATGCTTTAACCTACTGACAAGTCGAACACTTCATAGTAAAATCAACTATATCCCTTTTCATTTCGTCCCACCAGTAATACTCCCGAAGATCTCTATAAATATTCTTACTTCATGGATGAACTGAAAATGGAGAACTATGAGCTTCACATAACAACTCTCTCTTCAACTATGAATCACAATGCACACACAATATCTTCCCAAACCTCAAAACACAATCATTATCAATGTTAAATTCAGGAAACTTACCCTTCTAAACCAGCTCTACCTTTTTCTGCAACTCGCTGTCTTGCTTCTGTGCGTGCTTAATTCTGTCTGATAGAGAAGATTTCACTGATACCTGAAACAAAACATAAGTACTTCCTACACAAACAACTTCTATGCCAAAGTTCATCAAATCTTTAACCAAAGGATCACGTTCCAAATGCAACATGGTTAATGAAGCATTACTTTTTTGACTCAAAGCATCAGCCACTTTTTTTCCCGAATGGTAATGAATTGTATAATCATAATCCTTGATTAATTCTAGCCATCTCCTCTGTCTCATGTTCAATTCTTTTTGAGTGAATATATACTTTAAACTTTTGTGATCAGTATATATTTCACACTTTACTACATACAAATGATGCCTCCAAATCTTTAGAGAAAAAATAACAGCAGCTAATTTCAAATCGTGTGTAGGGTAATTTACCTCATGAGTTTTCAATTGACGTGAAGCATATGCAATTACCTGATCATTCTGCATAAGGACACAGCCAAGTCCCTTCAATGAAGCATCACTGTATTTAACAAACTCACCATTCCTAGAAGGAAGTGCCAAAACTGAAGCATTCACCAATATTTTTTTTAACTCCTGAAAACAATCATCACATTCTTTTGTCCAGATAAACTTAACACCCTTCCAAGTTATCTTCATCATTGGACTAGATAACCGTGAAAATTTTTCATCAAACCATCTGTAAAGCCTTCCAAACCAAGAAAACTACGGATCTCGGTTACATTTGTGGGTCTTGTCCATTATTCTATAACCATTGTTTTTGAAGGATCAATAGTTATCCCATCTTTAGAAACAATGTGACCAAGGAATGAAATTTGTTGCAACCAAAACTCACACTTGCTGAATTTCCCATAAAATTTCTTTTCTTTTAAGGTTTGAAAAATAACCCTTAAATGACTTTCATGCTCCTATTTACTTTTATAAAACACCAAAATATCATCAGTAAACACAACCACGATTTATCACCTGAGTCAACTGAGCCATCACTACAACAAACTGTTCTATTCTGATTCTGACCATCTCAGGATGCCGATTTGAATGGTCTTTTCCCTTTGTATGCCTTCCTAGAAAATCTGTTCTGTTTCCTCTATGAAAAACATTCTGAACACAGAAATATCTTAGGTGAAGGAACATGGTAATCCTTACATTCTATATCATTTCAATCATACCATAAACTAATTTATAATTTTAACAATTTTCTAACTCCTAAAGTTGTCTAAACCGACCTCTGATACCAACTATAAGTCCCCAGCCTTAAACATTACATAATATTGTATTAAATGAATAATTCACATTGAGGATCTTTTCACAGTTTAGAGTTTTAGAGAATTAGGACATAACTATTACATCTCAAAAGATTACAATGTAGAAACTTCTACTAAGTTTCCATAAAATAAAAACTCTTAAAAGGATACATGTCTAGTTCCATGTTTCAGATAGCATGACTTTCCCTTGATCCCATCCATGAACCTATTCCACATTAAGTCCTATGAAAAAAATTTCAAAAAACATGGGGTGAGTATAAAAATATCAGTAAGGGATACACAATGAATGAAAACTGTTAGTTTTTCAAAACAACAAGTAAACCATGTATACTTTATCAAAGTAATACTTTTCACCTTTATAAAGTAGTAAATACTCTTTAATGAATAAAATATCATTACATACCCTTTTTTTAACCCAAATATTAACATAAAACCCATATAAAGATCACATAACATATAAAGGTAACTTGGGACATAAACATACTTAAATGGAATAACCATACGGTCAACTTCCACACATATCACTTAATGGAATAGCCATACGACCGACATCCATACCCAATGCATTGGAGGTTATAACGTAACCACCCGTCCTGGTATTCATGGCACCACCCATCATATGGTTTATCACGTAATCACCAGTCAAATGTCCAAGTACCATTATAAAATCATAAGACATAAAACAAATATAATGGAAAGAAAAAATTTCTACACTTTGATCACAATATATCACATTAATATATTGACATAACAAATCCATTATAAAAACCATTTTCAATACCAAAATACATAAAAGATTATATGGTATTTATTTCATTTTAAAAACATTATGGATTATTGGGGAAGCTAAAGACCAAATAATACTTGCGGCAGCGGAAAAGGGTCATTGTCACCTCGTACGTTAAAAGAAACATTCCTTTTTGTCATTTAGTAAAACGACTTGAAGAAAAAGATTTATTTTGTATAAAATTAAAATTCAAAGGGTTTTATACACCGTATAAAAGAGATTTGTGTATAAAACAGAATATGCCTCAATGAAAGGAGATTGAGACGAAGTCCCTTACCTCGGGTCCGACTTGACTCGATCGTTCTTTAACTTCATGAATAATAAACATGAGTTAATTTCTACTTGATTAAGAACCTTTTTCAAGTTCATTATTCCATTTATATCACTTATTAACATGTTATAAAAATTATTTAATCATTTATGTTAATAATTATTGTTTTGTCGATATTTGGTCCTTAAGTCGAAAGTGGAATTCTTACAATTACATGTTGTTCGTGTGGTCAAATATTCATTATATCCAGAATGATATTCATGATTTGGATATCATATATATCATATATATACAGAATATACATGTATTTATAATATTACATAATCATTTAGAGGTAAGAAATGAAATGCACCGTTCATGGAGATGGTAAGCTGTGCGTATGCATGAACGCTATTTTCATTTCTATGTCATATTAATGGAATTAAAAATAAATGAGAGATATTTATATTTTAATTCCAGAATTATATTAATAATATAAATTTAACATAAATAATATATAATAACTTTAAATCCATCCTTTATACGTCCCACATATGGCATTAACGAATCAAATCACTTTGTGGGGGCAGTAGTCCGCACTTCCTAAAATGAAGATATCGCGTATACCAATAATGGAAGTCATTAAGGTATTACATAAATGAAAAATACATAAGCTTAAGTAATACATAAAAATATTATATATCATATATAAATATAGTGACATATTAATGGCCACCTTTTAAGTTGTTGGAAGAATATTGAACAATCATCGTTTCGTGAGACAGAAATTCGCCATCCACAGAAACAATATGTTCTTTAACCATTAGATGTAGTTGTCTGTAAGTTTAGATCTAATTATTCTTATAACAACATCCTAGTATATTGTAGATACTGTAGTTATTACTAAATAATTGAATAAAAAGGGTTTAGGGGGTTGGAAAAGCAAAATAAAACAAAAGAACACAAGAGAAAACACTACCTTTAAAACAGGTAACTCTTTTTGATTTGAGCTCGAAGGCTTCCTTGGGAAGACATCTGCCCAAAGTGATGCTTCAAGGAATAATAGAGGGATGTGGAGAGAAAAAATGGGCTGAGTTTGGCCGAACCAAAGGCTTGAGAGGTGTGAGTAAGGAGGTAGAGGTGGGGGCCTTTTATAAGAGGAGAGGAGGGGCACTCTTGGAAAGTTAAGAAAAGATACTTTTTTATAAATTGCTTTTCGGATAAAAAGGGTCCCAAAATTATATATTTAAAGGATAAGGTGATAGGAGTTATAAATACACCCATCCAATAGGTTTTTTACATGTGTAGGCCTTAGATTTTACATTATTTTTTCTTTTTATTTAAATCGTTAAATAATGAGGTAATCGTTGCATCATCATGGTGTCATAAATAATTTAATTTATTTAATGTTTAAAAATTATATAAAAACTATCATGATATAGGAAATCCTTTTATATTTCTATTTAATATTTATAGTAAAAAATCTGACTTGTATAGCCCCATTTAAAAATTGTTTTAGTAAAAAAACTCATGTTTGTGACATTTTTATTTTAACATTAAATAAAAAGATATTATTGTCATTTTCCTACCAAAGTGGCTCCATGGGGTCCCCAAGTTGACCCATGGATTTTCTTGGTCTTCCATGAAACATCAAATAAGGGTAGGACATGTGTCTAGGTCATTTCATATTATTAAAACATTATTTTTACCTTAAACTACACTAATTACCTCTAATCGCGATTAATAAACATAAAAGTTACTATTCACCAAAAAATTATTTTAATCCCATTGAACCACATTTTACTTCTTAATTACAACAATTTATGTCGGATTTTTTGAAATTCAAAACACAGAAGTGGTAAAATTTCATTTAAACAAAAAATCAGTTTTTTATGTTCCACTTAGTGGTTTCACTATTCATCAAAAATTGAAGTTTTTCAGAAAAATACCAAAAATTCACCATAAGCTATATTTGATATTCCAAATTCAAAAATTATATCTATTTTACAAAATTCAAAAAATATATGATTCATTAATAAATTTAATAATTAATTCCCGCTGTCAAAATAAATAGCGTGTTTTTAAGAAACAAAAAGTATCAAAAGATTGACACTAGTTTAAGTCCAATTTCAAAGTGAAATTAATTACAACGACCACTATTGGATTAAATGGTAAAAATATATTCTAATTTAACTTTAAAATAAATTAAAAAGATAATCTAATCATATAAATAAATTAGATTAAAAAGAGGTTTTGAATTAAAATACAACATTTTTCACTATTGATTAAAAATTGAACTTTATCAGAATAATACCAAAAATTTACACAAAGTAAATTTTGATGTCCCGATTCTAAAGAAGAGTTTTATTTGGTCCTAAAGAAAGTATAAGAGTGACCAAAAATAAATTTAATGAAGGTTCACCATGAAAAGGCGATAAGTCGACCTTTAGTGAATATTAGAGTATCTATGCCTAAAATTGAATTCTTTTCTTATTTTAAGCCTTTATCTTTTGATGGACAACTATAAAACCATTTAACAAACATTTTTTTTGGGTAATTCCTTGGTCAATGAATGAAACACCATTTATTAATAAAAGAAACAAAAGTTTACATGAAACGAAAGGAAGGAATTTTATTACAATCTCTTTCAAAGAGGTGAAGAAAATCAGCTGGCAGCGCATCCAACCAAGTCATGTTCTGGTGGACACCTTTATTGGAAAGGGCATCAGCGACTACATTTGCTTCACGGAAGACATGTGTAGCAATGTACTCGATCTCCTGAAGCGAATTCAAGCATTTCATCCAACGCTTAGTAAGCGGCCAGGCTAGATGAATAACTCCGTTCCAAATAGCTTGAACAATGGTGGTAGAATAAATTTCAATCCACAGTTTATACCAACCTCTTTGTAGCGAAAAATCAACAGCATGGATGACTCCAAGAATCTCCGCTTCAATGGAAGAGGCGATCCCACACCCACCGTAAAAGCAACCATGACAATGGTCATCAGAGTCTCTGAAAATGGACCCACAACTAGAAGGTCCAGGATTTCCTTTTGAGGCACCGTCGACATTCACTTTAATCCAAACCAGCATCGGAGGTTTCCAGAATACTTCAAAGGGTTGCTTGATCTTCGGGAAAATACCTGGGACACAGATACGTCTGAGGATCTCGAAGTCTCCAATATGATTTCTACAACAATCTTTTTGAATTGATGCAGCTTCATGTATCTCAATGAGAATTTGAGCTTTTCCTGCATTAAGACTGAAAGAGTGATTATTATAGATAAGATCGTTTATTACATACCAGATTTCATGAAGAAGTTCAGCCACTGCCGCAAGAAAAATGTTTTTGACTTGCTGAGAGGGTTCATATTTAGTACATTTCTTCAAATGAAAACAAATCGGATAAGATAAGGACCATGAACAATTAATAAGCTCAAAAATATAGTTCCATAAAGCCGTGGCCGTAGCACAAGACAAAAAAAGATGATCAGAATCGTCTCTGTGCTGATTACATAAATGACATTTTGAGCAAAGTTGAATGCTAGAGGCTTGGAGTCGATTTTCTGTGGGCAATCTATTGTGAGCAATACGCCAAATAAGGGTGAACCTGGAGGGTTTGATCCAAGTCATATTGAAGGTACTCACCCAATTAAAATTAGGGTCATTGTCAGAAAAGTTGTGCATGTTGAAGTTTTTTGAGTCATGTATGCCAGTGGGAGCAGGTTCCCAAACAAGGAAGTCCCCAGAGGTGGAGAATGTATAATTTTCAATGATTTGAGAAATGTCGTTGGGGAGATCATGACTATGAAGATTCATATCATCTTTAATTGTGTGGGTGGTGTTTATAGAAGTGTTATTAGGAGGCAGCATAGAAATTAAAGGAGTACCTATCCAGTTGTCACACCAGAATTTAATGTTGGAGTCATCACTGACCATCCATCTAGAATTAGCCATAATCTTCTGATAAGAGATTCAAATAGAGGGCCAGATTGAGGAGTTGATGAAATTAAGATTTCCTTTTAAATGTTTATTTAAAAATCTATGTTTTAAGAAATCAGAGGCTTTAGAGTTATTATTAATAAGGCGCCAAGTGAATCTCGCCTGCAGGGCATCGTTGAACAATTTTAAATTTTTTATGCCAATGCCTCCATTATCAAGAGGTTTACAACATGTCTTCCATGGGATGGTAACAGGTTTCCTTTCAAAGATACTTCCCGTCCAGATAAAAAAATTTATAAAGGTATTGTTTTTCTTGAAAGTACCTATGGGCCATTTATAAATCATGAGTGAGTATACTAGCTTTGAGACAATGGTAG
The DNA here is from genome assembly GCA_963277665.1 of Viscum album. Taxonomy (NCBI): domain Eukaryota; kingdom Viridiplantae; phylum Streptophyta; class Magnoliopsida; order Santalales; family Viscaceae; genus Viscum; species Viscum album. The sequence continues at coordinate 1,135,874,612 of OY728153.1, read as the reverse complement.
ATTTGACAAGACAAATTCTACCAGCCATGTAGAGGGATTTCCCCTTCCATGTAGAAAGTTCATTAATGATTTGATCCGTGATATTAGAGAAATAAGATTATTTAGGACGTCCCCAGAAAATTGGGACGCCCTGTAACGCCCCGACCCCAGCTACCCAGAGTCGGTGCATTACTTCGTAACATTGGCATGATCATAAAAGATCAAGTCTCTAAAGACCGATTAGTTTAGTAGCCTTGGAAACACTAGATACATTCATAAATGTTACATTACATTATAAAGTGAAAAACTAATAAAAAATTCTTCATAGTCCACACTCATATCCTCTTCTGAGTATCCCTGCAGGTCATTCATAAAATACTTCTTCACATCCTGGAAAATATTAAAACATTGAAAGGGGTGAGATCAGATGCTCAGTAAGGATAACAATATTGCGGAAGCTTTCATAAATCAACATTAACATTTAAGGCAATGTATAACTAAAAAAAGCCTTTTAAACATGAACTTCAACATAATATGGAAAAAGTAAAATGAGATACCCAAATTGTTTTAAAAAATATCTTATAAAATGGGGATAACATTAATAATATAGGCTTAATAAAAAATATTAGCCTTTTTCAAATATAAAAATCTCATATTTGTTAATCTTGTTTATGAAAATAAATAAAGTATTTATTTTAATCAAGAATATTTAATTATGAATTAGATTATATTATTTATAATTTTTCTATAAATAATAGAAAATATATTTTGAAATATTTATAAAATTTATAAAAGTGTTTTATAAATTATATAACTATAAAATGTTTATGGTTGATAAATATTTTTCAACTATAAATGATTGATAAAAAGTTTATAAATGATATTAAAATGAATTTTTGGAATATTTTAATTTTTAATTATTTTAAATCAATTGGTTATAAATTGTTTATAATTAATTATATAAATTTTTATGAAACATTTATTAATAAAATATTCCAAATATTAAATGCTGATATTTAAAATATCTTTTACCAAATTATATAGAATGCCTTATGATTAAGAAATAATTTTTTTATTTAGAAATCATAAGGGGTGATTTATAAAAGGTTATAAAATAAAGCCAAAATATAAAGTGTTTATATTTATAATTATTAATTGTTCATAAATAATTAATTTGAAATTCTTCAAATTAAAAGGGGACTTATTTGAGAAATTATTTAAACCACATAAAAAATGATTTTAATGATTTTTAATATTGGTTTAAATAATATTTAAATATATGATATTTGGATTATGTAAAATATTTACAATATGGTGATTGGGTTATAAAATTGTTGATAATTCATAAAATATCAAATGTGTAAAGGGTAATTCCATGTATTGAAGACTATGAAAAGTTCATAATGAATGTGAAGTGTTTATATTCATAATTATGGGATGTTTATAAAATTTATAAAAGTGGTTTTATAAATTAATTAACTATAAAAGGTTTGTGGTTAATGCATTCAATGTCTTTGAAACATGTTTACAGATATTTATTTAATATTAAAGATTTTATATTATGAATATCATTTTAAAATTATTGTGTTTTATAAAAGGTTTATAAATCATAATTGAAAAGGTATTAAATTATATGGTATCTTTTCAATCTTTGAATAAAGTGTTTATTTAAAATTATAAAAATTATTCATTAAAGAGTTTATAAATCACATAAATAAGGATAAAACAAAAGTGTTTATATTTGAAATTATGAATTGTTCACGATTAATTAATTTGAAATTGTTCAAATTAAATAGGACTTATTTAAAAAATATTATTTAGACCACATCAGAAATGTTTTGATGATTAATTTGATTAATGGTTTACATAATGTAATTCATATGATATATAAATTGTGTAAAGGGGTTTACATAATATAAAATGAATTATAAATTAATTCATAAAATTTCATACATGTTTAAATGTCATATAACAAGTAATATGAAAGAGTTTATATTGAAACTGGACATAAAAGTGTTTATATCTAAAATAATGGAATAACCATAATGTTTATCTTTATTATAAAATTTTTACAATGAACCTTTTATGAAAAGGTTCATAAATTGTTCTCATGTTTAAATAAATTAACTATTCATTTATTTATGTTATTCCTTGCTTTATTCATATTTATAAATTGTTTATATTATGAATGTTTATTCTTTATTTTAACTATTAAACTACTTATAAGAGATAGAACCTTGCATTATATGTTATGTACGACTCTATAAAATTTAGTTTTCATCTACCTTTCCCTAGGTTTGTAATTGAAGTTATTATCTTGAATTTATTTGTTGGGTATAGTTTGTGAAAATTATGTGATAGAGATATCATGAATTAAATTCTCTCTTGAGTAGAGTCTCCCTAGGGAGAGGGACTTGGGGTTAGACCACCTACTTATCAGGAGGCTTATTCCTTGTTATAGAATGTGGATGGGTTTAGTTATATGTCACTATGGGCTTATTCATATGAAGATTATCAATCTCATAAAACTCGATGCTTTTACATGAAAAGTCCATGTAACTTATGCATGTGATGTATTTAGATATGTATGAATATGTTTTGACTTCTATTTTTGGGTGAGTAACACATATTGTGGGTTGTATAAAGAGCTACACATTAATGTGTTGTGAACACATTAATTTGGTGGTGGGAATATGAATTTTAAAAACAAAATTATTAGAAGCATGCATACATAAAAAGGAATAAAATATAAGAAGATAAATATTTCTTAGGATGTAATAATTATGAATTTAGTATGCATATGATGTATGCTAAATGGTTTATATTTTAAAAGAAAAAATAAAACCCCTTGAATACTAAGTATTATATTCCTTATAAAGAAGAAATTGTAAAGACCTCGATCATCTAACTAGGTGGTTTCATAATTAACTAGTTTCCCCTAGATTATCTTGCATAAGAAAAGTAAGTGATAAGTTAATTTGGATTGTCCTGCCAATAATTTTCATGATTAAATAGGTGCCCTTGGATTATTTAGTGTAAAATTGTTTTTTTTTTGTTTTTTTTTAGGTTACACTGGTTGGGAAACCCTAATGGTTAGGATATCAGAGTAATAGAATTGTGTAAATCCATATGATGAATTTTAATAAAGAGTTATCCACTCAACTATCTAATAATTTCAACTGTTATGATTGGTATGATTCCCTACCTAAATAACTAAGTGATGATATGAATGCTATAGTGGACTCATTTCTTAGTGATATGTGATTCTTGGCCCAATAAATGGTTTTAAGGCATAGGGTCATCAATTTTAGTTGGATCACTATAATTAAAAGTTATTAATGAAAAGATAGAAGAAATAATATTCATCTTATTAAAATTTATATTTTAGATAAATTTATCATCACCATCAAACTAAAATTTGAAATTAATCCTTGAAATTAGAGCTTAAATTAAGAAACTCTGAAGAGTGGTGGCTTAAGAAATGTTCTTGATCAAGAGAAATATTTTATTTGTTAAAATAATTTCTTCCTAAGTAATGAAGTATTAAAGTTTTTCAACAAGAAAATAAATATTCTTATCGAAACATGGAATGGTTCATTTAAGGTTTCAAAGGAACTAGATACTAATTGGCCTAAGAAATTCTAGTCTCATATTATCAATATGATCAAGTATGTAAATGATATTCAATGTGATTGGATATGCTTGGAGGGACTAAAGGGTTCCTATAAGGCTTATTCTAGTTAAGGAATTAATCATATTTTCACTGATGGAAAAGTTTTAGAAATATGAATGAGTTTAAGAAAAATTTGATCTATATTTTAAAAATATTGAGAATAAATGAACTAGTAATACAATGTCTAAGTTATTGTACAATACAAATAGTAAAAAGAGGTAAAAGTTCAAAATAGAAGAGGATGAGATGGAAAGTACAATAATATTCCTTCAAGAATCTAGTTAATGTTATTTGAAACATGAGGGTATTATTAGGAAGGAGAAATGATTCTATATTATGGGATTATCTAGAATATATGAAGGGGTTTGGTAACTCCATGGAATATGTAGTTAGGTATAAATGTTATATAAATTGATTCCTTGATTTTAAAGGGTCTGAGATGCAAAATATATACTTTAAAAATGTTGTAAATATAAAAGGGTTCAAAATCATGAGAATAACTGATAGATCTTTTAAATTACATCTAATAAATGAAGCAAGAAGTTGTTACATAAAGTATTTAAATATAACAAAACATGTCAAGATAAAATGAATCTAAGTAAAGGATGTGTATCTTTATCTCATTACACTTATATGATAAGAGATGTTTTCATTAACAAATATTTATTATAAACAAAATGAGATAATTAATTGTATACACATGGTTTATGATTCATTGGTTTCTTTAACATATCTTGAAATAAAGAGATGGATAAATGTGTTTTATCCAAGATAATGAGTTTATCCAGTTTATTAAAATGTGAGGAAGTGTGTTCTTGCCACGCGTCAATAGAATATTTTAATAAATTCTTCTTTTTAAAATGAAAAATGTCCCAAACACATAAAATAACATAAGAGATATAGAAAAAATAGTTTATTTGTTAAATATTTCCACTAATAGAATATAATTTTTATTTCCAAACACAAATAATTTTGTGTTGAATCTTAGAAAAAATATCATGAGAAGGGATTTAATGTCTAAGAGGATAGTGGAAGTATGTTTGAAATTAGAGAAGTTCAAAGTTAACAAATAAAATATTGTGCCATATTATAATGATTATTCACTTAATATCCTAAATAATTTTAGGATATGTGAAGGTAATGAAAAATGTAAATAGTTAAATTTAGTTACCATGAGAAAGTGAATATCACTATTAACTAAAGAATTATATCAGTATAAGATTATAGTGATTCTTAACTTAATATTATAGTGACCCAAGCCTTTTACATATATTATAACATGATTTTTAACATAAATATCCAATAAATACAACCCAAAGATCAAATTTCTTAGTTTATTTGGAAAACTACATTCATAATAAATCTAAAGGAAACTAAAACATGAAATCCTTATTTTATTCTCCATAATGAGATTCTAAATCCATTTGTTATCCTAAAACTACATACGATAACCTGGTGAATACATAAAATAAAGGGGTGTGTTAAAAAGCCCGGTAAGGGGATAAACATGATAAATAAACATAACATGTGAGTCAATGGTATGACATGATTCATGAAAGAGAATGCTTGTGAGTAATTACATGGAAGAATAATATAAATAACATAGTATAATAAGATCATAGAAAAATAAAAAAATATGGTAGAAACATATAAAATAACATAAAAATGAGTCAAGGATAACTTCTTAAACAATATCACATAGTAGACAAAGTCTCATAATGGATTAGTTTTACTCCCTAATCCCCTACATAACGTCTCATGAGAAAAAATATTTACCCAATTCATTGGAGTGCTATATGGGTGAACCCATCATTAAATTTTCATGATTATGTGTTTCATAAAAATAAAATCAATAATAAGGTATAAACATAATAATTAACCATGGAAATAAAATGGGTTGTATAATCTTGCCTCATATCATAATCAAAGGAAATTTCATAATTAATACATTTTATAAATGAACATAAGGCATGTATTACCCCATAAAAAAAATGTGAATAAGCTAGGTATATATTTTATAGACATATATTCATAATTTATAAGCATTCTATAAATTTAAATAGAGATATACAAAGTGAGTTATAGAGATAATGGTCATAACCTGAAGAAAATGGTGTTTTAGAGAGACCTCTTACCTCAAGTCCAATTTTTCACATACACTCTTTATCTTCTTAAATAATAAACTTCTATTAATTATTTACTTTATTAAGAAAATTATAAATTTTATTATTCTTTTTATTTTATTTATTACCATGTCATATTAAATCACTTAATTAATTAATTTTATATTGGATGTCTCGACGATATTCAGCACATATGTCCAAAATGTATGAAATGCCTGGATCGGTTGTGATCACTGAGAGGGGAGGGGTGAATCAGTGATAACTTTTTCTTTTTATGAATTGTTCCCTTTGGATTATCAATTCAACCTCTGCAGCTGGTTAAAGCCTAGATCTACTCTTTTAGTGGTGCAGTAATAATGAGAGCACAGAACACAGAGATTTACAAGGTTCGGTACAAATACCTACTCCTTGCCGTGTTGGTTACACCCCCCAACACGGATTCTTCACTATGCCAAAAGATGATTACACAGTAATTGGTTACCCCCCCCAATTACAAGTTGGTTAAACCCCCCAACTCCACAGCATCATCTTCATCATGGCTTCACTTCACTTCTTCAAAGGTGTTGTTCAAAACTTCAAGTAGCTTCAACAGTCTTCAAAAGATCTCGTTGGTCTTGCTCACAAAAACCCAATCACTTAGAATGATCAGTTCTTTTGTATTCACACACATAAGTGTGTACTCCTCAAGGTTGATCTTCTTCACATGTGCACACATACACTAAGGCCTCGGCTTCTTGTTCACTTGTCTTGCACACACACTTGGTTGCGGCCTTCTCCAATTCTTAAACACACACCATGTGTAGTCTCGGCCTCCAATTGCACACACCCGAACACCAATCAAATGAAGGGATGCAAGGTGCGGCCTCCTCCTCAACACTACCGCGCAAGGCTCAAGCCACAAGGGCCGCTCAAGCCACGGGTGCAATCAGTTCAAGGCGCGCAAGGCCTCGGGTGGCCACTGCTGCGCAAGTGCTTACCGCGCAGGGGGCCGCGGTGCACAGAGGGGGCTTGCAAGTTGGTGCAGCCCAACCTCTTCTTCTTGTCGCGCAAAAGAGCAGCACGCAAGGAACACCTTCGGGCCAAGGATGGCACCGAGGACTTCAGCCGTGCAAACAGATTGCACGGGGCTTCTTCGCACAAGTGATGCGCGGAACAAAACTTGAAGCCTCCTGTCGCGCAAGTGATGCGCAGGATTTAACTTCGCGAGGCAGAGAGCGTCGCGGGTCTTCAAGAATGAACAGAAACCTTCACTCGGCCTCAGACTCCTCTTTATATAGGCAGTGGAGGAGCATGGATGATCCGCGGGGAAAACCGTTTTGAATGCCCGAAATCTGCGGGGTCTTTTGAAAACTTCAAACGCGTTAAATATCTTCCGCGTATCTCGTTCTTCTTCTCTGTTTTAATGCGGTCTTTCCATTTTTCGGTTTCCTTCACGTGCATGCGACTTAGAACGCATGCACGGCCTTCCTTCGATCCAAACCATGCAGAACATCAACACCGAATGGCTCGGCAACTTCGTTTGCCTCAGCCATCATCGAATTCTCCTCTCGTTGCATGAAAGCCCATTTTTAAGCATGGTTCGGTTCGGTGTGGCCAGACGAGCACCATGGAGGTCTCGGTTTGCTCGGAGGTGGCCGGATGCTCGAAAACAGGTGATCGGATGGCCTCTGGTTCAGCGGGTGCTCGTGGGAGGCTTCGGCATGGCTGGAGGAAGGAGATGGACGGGGAGCCGTCGGATCAGGTCTTTGGACGGCCTGGATTAGATCATCGCCGCGGAGATGGATCGTGCGGCGTGGATAAGGCGCGCGATGAGACAGACGGCTCAGATCTGTCCCGGGTGAAAAATGTGCATCCCACATCGAAACGGCCCGAGATTTTCACGCGGTTTATTACCCTGGCGCTCTCCACCATACGCCAGTTGAACTTCTCCCCTCCCGGTGCCGCCCCGCACCGGGTTCTCTCTGCGGGCGCGCTTTGCGCCCACTATGCTCCTCGCGGGCGCGCTTCTAGCGCCCACTATGCTCCCTGCGGGCCGCGCCACTGGCGCCCACTATGCACACTGCGCTCCTCCGGGCGTGCCCCAGGCGCCAATGTGGTGTCCTTGGGTGCGCCCCTGCCGCCCTGGCTCGCCCCACGGGGTTCCCCCGGGCGTGGTGCCCTAGTGCCCATGCCTTGGGGTTGAACCCCCCAAGGTGCCTTGGCTGGCCAATTTTTTGGCAAAGGGACAGAATAGGACTTTGTGAAATACAAAGTTCTTCTCCATATAAAACATGCCAAATGCCAAATGCCTTCTACTTCTTATCCATCCTCCCTTATTCATATCTTCTATTCTTCTTAAGAATTCCTCCAATTCTTCCTCAACATTTAATCTTCACTTAGGAGTGACATTCAAAAGGTTCATCTTCATCAATCGAGCTCCTGAATCACTTAAATTATTCAAAGTGCTTCATTGATCTAATCAGAGATCAATTGGATCAACTTCAAATTCTCATGCACTAAGAGTTAGTACATGGACTTCATTAAACCACTTCATCCACTTAGAAGTAGTGAACGGATCATCTTGCTTCTTCAACTCCTCATGCATTGTCACTACAATGCATGATCTTCTAATCATGTTGTGACATTGTATCCAGTTGATACAAGTTCTTGGAACTTTAAGAGCAGCTCAACAATCGTCAGATATTAATGCTTCTGTAATCATCAATCTTCAAGATGTACTTCATCAGATGGCACACCATGACAAGTTATTGACAACAAATGCAATTACTTCACTTGGGCACAACAATCTCCCCCTTTGTATTTGGTTGTCAATACTCCGAAGCACACTGATAGAGTGTCGTGTGCCTTGTGCCTGATGATTTCTCCCCCTTATTGGACAACAAATGCAAAGGGATGAATGAAAGCCATACTCATAGTATAGAGCTTCTGGAACCTGCACATCTTCAACTACCAATGCTCCCCCTCAGGGGATGCACTCATCTCCTTCAATTCCCTGCATGTAAGTACAAGAATACAAAAAAAATTTAGGGAATAAGGAGGGACCTTCTTCTTCCTCAAGTGAGAGTAGAAGGCTGAACATGAAGTTTCAGCCTCAATTCAACAAATCTTTCCGTAGGCATAGCTTTGGTGAAAATATCTGCCACCTGATCTTGAGTAGGAATGTAGTCTAGCTTGATGTCTCCACTGGCGACCCTTTCTTTGATGAAATGATATTTTATATCAATGTGCTTGGATCTGGAGTGTTGGATAGGATTCTTAGACAACCCAATTGCACTTTGATTATCACATAAGATCCTCAATGGTTTTTCAGCTTTAATCCTCAAATCTGATAGCTGCACCTGCATCCAAATCATTTGAGTACATGCATGTGTAGCGGCCACATACTCTGCTTCAGCTGTGCTCAATGTTACAGAATTTTGTTTCTTGCTGTACCAGCTAACACATCCTTCTCCCAGAAAGAAGGTTCCACCAGATGTGGATCTTCTATCAGTGCAATCACCAGCCCAATCAGCATCTGTGAATCCCAACAACTGTATGTTTGCACTGTGTTTGTATAAGAGTCCATAGTTGAGGGTTCCTTTAACATATCTCAGGATTCTTTTGGCTGCAGTTAAATGAGATTCTTTTGGGTCACTTTGGAATCTGGCACACAAAGTCACTGCATATGCTATATCTGGCCGTGAAGCCGTGAGATAAAGTAGACTGCCAATAATTCTTCTGAACTCTTTCTGATCAACATTGTTGCCTTCTTCATCCTTGCATAGCTTGGTTCCGACAGAAATGGGTGTGGAGACTTCCTTTGAACTTTCCATTCCAAATCTTTTCACTAAGTCCCTTGCGTACTTTTCTTGTGAAAGAAATATGGAGTTTTGTCTTTGTTCCACCTGAAATCCTAGAAAATATGTCATTTGACCAAGCATCGACATTTCAAAAGTTCTTTTCATCTGCTCAGCAAATTCTTCACATAGTCCTTCCTTGTTACCAGCAAAAATGATATCATCCACATAGATAATGACTATGAGGGTACCATTGGCCATTTCTCTGACATAGAGGTTACTGTCAACTGTTCCTTTGACAAATTTCATGTCTTTAAGACAACCATCCAATTTTGAGTACCAGGCTCTAGGGGCCTGCTTCAATCCATACAAGGCTTTTCTCAATCTGCACACCATACTGCCATCTTTGTCTAGCAAAAATCCCTCTGGTTGTTCAATATACACCTCTTCTTCAAGATCTCCATTTAGAAATGCAGATTTCACATCCATCTGATAGACCTTGTACTGCTTGTGTGCTGCAACTGCTAAGAACATTCTGATAGTTTCCAGTCTTGCAACTGGTGCAAAGGTTTCCTCAAAGTCGATTCCTTCCATTTTTGAATATCCTTTGCATACAAGTCTGGCCTTGTTTCTGGAAACTTCTCCCTTTTCATTGAGTTTGTTTCTAAACACCCACTTTGTCCCAATAACATTTTTATTTTTGGGCCTTGGCACAAGATCCCAGGTGGAATTCTTTTCAATTTGATTGAGTTCCTCATGCATAGCTTGTATCCATTCCTCATGTACAACTGCTTCAGCCACTGTGTGAGGTTCAACTTGAGAAACCAGTGCAGTCTGATCTTCCAATCTCAATCTTCTTCTAGTTCTTACTGAGGATTGTAGGTCTCCAAGGACATTTTCTGTATCAACATGCTTCTTCAATTTGTTGTATCTTCTTCTTCCATTTTCATTACCTTCATCTTCATCACTGGTATATTCAGAGTTGATCTCACCAGCAGTTGGTGTTGGCTCAGGTAATTCTGCATTCTTCTGTTCCAAGGCTGTGTCATTCTTTGATTCATCATCATCCACAGTGTATGGTTTGGTGTTGTTTTCAATTATTATGACATCACTGCAGTCAATCATTTTATTCAACCTCTTATTCCAGCATCTGTAGCCTTTTCCATTAGGTAGGTAACCCATAAAGATTCCTTCTTCAGCTTTTTCGTCAAACTTTCCCAGATTGATGTTTTTAATCTTGATGATGCAGGGACTGCCAAAGACTTTGAAATATTTAACAGTTGGTTTTCTGTTAAACCATATTTCATAGGCTGTCGTTTGTGTTTCTGGTCTCAGGAGACATCTGTTCTGTATGTGTATAGCAGTGCATACTGCTTCTCTCCAGAAAAACTTAGAGATATCATGCTCAGCTAACATAGTCCTCCCCATTTCAACTATGCTTCGATTCTTTCGTTCAGCCACTCCATTCTGTTGTGGAGTATATGGTGTACTATATTGATGTTTGATTCCATGCTTGACCAGATAGCTTTCAAAGACATCACCGGTATATTCTTTTCCGTTGTCTGATCTTACTTTCTTGATGCAGAGCTCTAGTTCCTTCTCAGCCTGTCTTCTGAAAGTCTTGAACATCGTGATTGCCTCTGACTTGTGTTTCATGAACATGACATTGGTCATCCGAGTGTAATCATCAATGAAGGTTATAAAATAGAAATCTCCTCTTGTAGACTTCTGTCTCATCGGTCCACATATGTCTGTATGGATGAGTTCAAGAGGCCTAGTAGTCATGATATCAACTCCTTTGTGTGACCTATGGGTCAGTTTTCCCATCTGACATGTGTCGCATACTTCATCTCTTTCTCTCTTTAATTTGGGTAGATCTCGTACAACATTGTACTTCAGAAGTTTACTCATACTCCTTTGGCCAAGATGGTCAAGTCTTCTATGCCAGAGGTTGTTTTCATCTTTAGAGCTAAGAAAACAAGAATTGATGGGATCACCAATTTGAAATAGATTTCCAGTGGTTCTTCTTCCTTGAGTGATGATTTTTCCATCCTTTGAGCTCTTGATGATGCATGAGTCCTTCTGGAACAACACCTCATGTCCATCATCACATAATTGACTTACACTGAGTAGGTTGTGCTTTAATCCTTCAACAAACAACACATCATTGGATTTAAGATTTGTTGTTGCAATCATAGCCTTTCCAACTCCCTTGATTTTCAGAGAACGATCATTTCCAAACACCACGGTTCCTCCCTCATGACTTTCAATGTTGCTTAGAATTTTTGTATCACCAGTCATGTGGGATGAGCATCCACTATCAAGAATCCATGACTTGGTTTTACTGCTGGCTTTTAGAGCCACTTCAGCAAAGCATGTGATTTCATCATTGGTTTCTTGAATGCCTTTCCCTTTCATGTCTTTGACTTTTTGTTTAGGAAGAGTTGTCATACATTTATCAGTTCTATGACCTTGTTGGTCACATCTTCCACAAGCTTCACTCAGGCAGTCAAATGTGTTCTGAGTTGGTGGTTTTGATGCTTTCTGCAAAACACTCTGGGTTTCAGGATGTCTCCCCCTTGACTCATGCCTCATGTTTGGACGAGACATGTTATACCAGCATGCATAGGCCTTATGTCCAAACACACCACAACACCAGCAGTAGCCTCTGAACCTTGACCTTCTTTGTTGATAAGAGTCATGTTGTAATTTTCTGTCCAAGATTTGAGTAGTCCTTCCTGAGGATTTCCTTTCTTCCATTGAAGATGATTTTACACAGGTTGGTTCATGCCATGTTTGTCTCAATTTTATATTTGAACCTGCATTGTTAGGAATAACAGATGTATTTCGAGATTTACTTAGTGGTAAATTGACCTGCCTCTGAGCACCAGCATAAGATGATTCTGCCTTGACCTCAACAGCCTTGTTGAAGTCTTCTCTCATCTTTGTCAAGCTATTATGTGCTTCAATCCACTTGGAATGTGTCACTGATTGCTCTTCTTCTTTGAGGTGAAGTTTTTCCTCAAGATCTTTTGCTATCTTGTCCAGCTCAGCTACCTTCAGTTTATGTCTCTTGAATTCTTCAATGTACATTGTCTCTTTCTTCATACATTCTTCCAACTCCTCAGTCATTCTTTTAGTTTCCTTTTGTAACAATTTCTTCTCTTTCTTGAGTTTAATGTTTTGCTCAAGGCAAGCCTCTAATTCATCTTTCAATATGTATTCAAGCTCTGTTCGTTCACTTTCATCATCTTCACTGCTGCAGGTATCAAACCCTTTTTCCACATGAGCCATAAAATTCGTTTCTTCTTCTGATTGACTGGCTGAAGTAGAGTCTGATTCTTCCTCTTTCCTTACATAGCTTCTTCTTTCACCTGGAACGAACCTTTTCTTTCTTACACCTGATTTGTTTCCTTCTCTTGGGTATCTACTCCATTTCTTCTTTTGTGACTTCTCATCTTCAACTTCTGGAGCACTATATCTCTTCTTGGGGCAGTTTACAGCAAAGTGTCCGATGTTATTGCAATTGAAACATCTTGATGGTGATTTCCCTTTTCCCCTGAATTTAGTTTTTCCAAACCTTTTAGAAAAAAGAGAAATAATCGTGTTGAGATCTTCATCCTTTTCTTCATTGTCAGTATCACTTGATTCTAGGACTTCGTCATCTTTTATCTTGAGTTGTCTCATGGCCTCAAAAGCCATCTCATCCTTGATCTTCTTCTTGAATACTGGGATCTTCCTCATTTCATATGCAATGAGAATGTTGTGTAGTTCATCAAGAGAGAGATCATCTCTGTCTTCTAATGCTGAGACTTTGGGGTCAAACCTGTCAGGAAAATTTATCATTAGCTTTTTAACAATAGTGGAGTCCTCCAACTTTTCTCCAAAGCCCCGAATGTTACTGACAATTTCATTGACTCTTGTGAAATAATCATCAATATTTTCTTCTTCTCCCATCTTGACATCTTCAAACTTGCTTCTCCAAATCTGTAATTTGGCTTCCTTGACTTTCATGTTGCCTTCATAACTACTTTCCAATTTGTCCCAAATTTCTTTAGCATTCTTGAGTCCCATGACTTTTGTGTATACCTTTTCTGAGAGTGACATAAGAATGGCATTTTGAGCTTTACCATCAACTTCCATATTTCTTTTCTCATCGAGTGTCATAGCAGCTTCATTAGCAAGAGGAGGGAATCCAAATAAGGCTGCATTTCTAACTTCAAGGCCGAGAGATAGAAGGTAGGGTAACATCCGATTCTTCCAGCTGTGGTAATTCTTTCCATCGAATGTAGGAACACCCCTGCTATTAACAGAATTCAGATTGTCAATCTTCTCAGAAGTAGATCCTTACAGAGGTAACCTCCCTCTGATACCACTTGAAATGCCTGGATCGGTTGTGATCACTGAGAGGGGAGGGGTGAATCAGTGATAACTTTTTCTTTTTATGAATTGTTCCCTTTGGATTATCAATTCAACCTCTACAGCTGGTTAAAGCCTAGATCTACTCTTTTAGTGGTGCAGTAATAATGAGAGCACAGAACACAGAGATTTACAAGGTTCGGTACAAAGACCTACTCCTTGCCGTGTTGGTTACACCCCCCAACACGGATTCTTCACTATGCCAAAAGATGATTACACAGTAATTGGTTACCCCCCCCCCATTACAAGTTGGTTAAACCCCCCAACTCCACAGCATCATCTTCATCATGGCTTCACTTCACTTCTTCAAAGGTGTTGTTCAAAACTTCAAGTAGCTTCAACAGTCTTCAAAAGATCTCGTTGGTCTTGCTCACAAAAACCCAATCACTTAGAATGATCAGTTCTTTTGTATTCACACACATAAGTGTGTACTCCTCAAGGTTGATCTTCTTCACATGTGCACACATACACTAAGGCCTCGGCTTCTTGTTCACTTGTCTTGCACACACACTTGGTTGCGGCCTTCTCCAATTCTTAAACACACACCATGTGTAGTCTCGGCCTCCAATTGCACACACCCGAACACCAATCAAATGAAGGGATGCAAGGTGCGGCCTCCTCCTCAACACTGTCGCGCAAGGCTCAAGCCACAAGGGCCGCTCAAGCCACGGGTGCAATCAGTTCAAGGCGCGCAAGGCCTCGGGTGGCCACTGCTGCGCAAGTGCTTACCGCGCAGGGGGCCGCGGTGCACAGAGGGGGCTTGCAAGTTGGTGCAGCCCAACCTCTTCTTCTTGTCGCGCAAAAGAGCAGCGCGCAAGGAACACCTTCGGGCCAAGGATGGCACCGAGGACTTCAGCCGTGCAAACAGATTGCACGGGGCTTCTTCGCACAAGTGATGCGCGGAACAAAACTTGAAGCCTCCTGTCGCGCAAGTGATGCGCAGGATTTAACTTCGCGAGGCAGAGAGCGTCGCGGGTCTTCAAGAATGAACAGCAACCTTCACTCGGCCTCAGACTCCTCTTTATATAGGCAGTGGAGGAGCATGGATGATCCGCGGGGAAAACCGTTTTGAATGCCCGAAATCTGCGGGGTCTTTTGAAAACTTCAAACGCGTTAAATATCTTCCGCGTATCTCGTTCTTCTTCTCTGTTTTAATGCGGTCTTTCCATTTTTCGGTTTCCTTCACGTGCATGCGACTTAGAACGCATGCACGGCCTTCCTTCGATCCAAACCATGCAGAACATCAACACCGAATGGCTCGGCAACTTCGTTTGCCTCAGCCTTCATCGAATTCTCCTCTCGTTGCATGAAAGCCCATTTTTAAGCATGGTTCGGTTCGGTGTGGCCAGACGAGCACCATGGAGGTCTCGGTTTGCTCGGAGGTGGCCGGATGCTCGAAAACAGGTGATCGGATGGCCTCTGGTTCAGCGGGTGCTCGTGGGAGGCTTCGGCATGGCTGGAGGAAGGAGATGGACGGGGAGCCGTCGGATCAGGTCTTTGGACGGCCTGGATTAGATCATCGCCGCGGAGATGGATCGTGCGGCGTGGATAAGGCGCGCGATGAGACGGACGGCTCAGATCTGTCCCGGGTGAAAAATGTGCATCCCACATCGAAACGGCCCGAGATTTTCACGCGGTTTATTACCCTGGCGCTCTCCACCATACGCCAGTTGAACTTCTCCCCTCCCGGTGCTGCCCCGCACCGGGTTCTCTCTGCGGGCGCGCTTTGCGCCCACTATGCTCCTCGCGGGCGCGCTTCTAGCGCCCACTATGCTCCCTGCGGGCCGCGCCACTGGCGCCCACTATGCACACTGCGCTCCTCCGGGCGTGCCCCAGGCGCCAATGCGGTGTCCTTGGGTGCGCCCCTGCCGCCCTGGCTCGCCCCACGGGGTTCCCCCGGGCGTGGTGCCCTAGTGCCCATGCCTTGGGGTTGAACCCCCCAAGGTGCCTTGGCTGGCCAATTTTTTGGCAAAGGGACAGAATAGGACTTTGTGAAATACAAAGTTCTTCTCCATATAAAACATGCCAAATGCCAAATTCCTTCTACTTCTTATCCATCCTCCCTTATTCATATCTTCTATTCTTCTTAAGAATTCCTCCAATTCTTCCTCAACATTTAATCTTCACTTAGGAGTGACATTCAAAAGGTTCATCTTCATCAATCGAGCTCCTGAATCACTTAAATTATTCAAAGTGCTTCATTGATCTAATCAGAGATCAATTGGATCAACTTCAAATTCTCATGCACTAAGAGTTAGTACATGGACTTCATTAAACCACTTCATCCACTTAGAAGTAGTGAACGGATCATCTTGCTTCTTCAACTCCTCATGCATTGTCACTACAATGCATGATCTTCTAATCATGTTGTGACATTGTATCCAGTTGATACAAGTTCTTGGAACTTTAAGAGCAGCTCAACAATCGTCAGATATTAATGCTTCTGTAATCATCAATCTTCAAGATGTACTTCATCAGATGGCACACCATGACAAGTTATTGACAACAAATGCAATTACTTCACTTGGGCACAACAATGTATTTAGTAGGTTGACTATAGTCAATGAGGTCATTATTTAATCATATAAAAAATAATAATCATGACCTAATTACCATATTTATACACAAATTATACTTTTGAAACCAACTATGAATATGGTTATGAAAAATGAACTAAACTAAAATCATGGATGTGGTAAGTCGTACGTACGCATGAGTAATTTTTTCATTTTTCAACAATCATTATTGAAAAAACGTAAGTATTATATTATATTTAAAAGCGATAATTATATCATGGATATCATATTATTCCTTTAAATAAATTTTATATATAATTCATATGATATGGTAATGAAAGAAAAATCACATTGCTTTGTTCATAAATATTCATGATAGGTGATGATGGAAAATCAATTACATCAGTTCGTGAGGCAGTAGTCCACTATATACACGAATGATGATGTCGTTTCCCAATTGATAGAAAAGGAGATGGATGTAGGTTATTCCATTAAAATAATAATATCTTAGTATATTATAGATATTAATGTTATTATATCATCATGGTTGAATAATATTTGAAGGGTGTGGAAAAAGAAATAAAACAAAATGCTCGGTTAAGAACGATACCTCTTCTTCAGATAACCTCTTTAGGTTTGCACCAAAATCCTTTCAAGAATATTTTTCTAATCAAACCAAGGAATATAAGATGTGGTAAGTGGGTAATTAAGTTATCTATCTAGGTATTTACTAAACTATAATTATTTTTAATTGTGAAGAAAATATGATAGGATGTGCCCTTTTATAAGTGAGAAGGAGTGACATTTTTGTAAATACCCAAAACTATTCAATAACGGGAAGTCTCTCTCAAACCAAGTGCCTCAAAAATTAGTAAATAATTTATTGTAGGGAATATAAGGTAAATAAAAACCTCTAAAACTAAAAAATAAACATTTTTTAACATTTTATTCCCTTTACCTCTAAAGTTTCTCACCTTTACCATTTTAGTTTTCACCATGATGACTTGTTTTTTACCAAGATAATTTATCCTTTAAGCCTAAAAATAAAATAAGACTTATTAGATGATTTATAACCAATACTTTTAAATATTAAATTAAATTTATAAAATAAAAATCCTATGTATGTGGAAAATTAATTTTAACACAAACGCATGTAACGTGCAAAACCCCTTTTTAAGCTTAACTGCGGTAATTAACTTTTACACTTTTTAGTATTCATTATGGAAAAAAATTAAGCTAGACTTATTAAATAATATTAATTATTATTATTAAAAATAGGGAATATATTTTATAAAATTAAATTTGTATAATTTGTATAATTTAATTTAAAATTATTCCCTCAACACGTGACAGAAAGTAGGTTTTCAACAAAGGCATTTTCCAAGAAATAGAAGACCTTATATTAACTCTATGACTATAAATAATCACTATGTGAATTTAAATTCACATAAATAAATATATAAGATATAAATTTAATTTAAATATTTTCTTATTAGGGGTTATTTTAATTAATTAAAATGGATAAACTTTATGTACTTGAAAAAAGTTTGCAGGAAATCGCATTTTTAAGCATAAAAATAAACTTATACCAAAATCATGAAAATTTCTAATTCAAATGAAATTAAATATATTATTATAAATAAAATTTTATATATGTCACTTTAATACCAAATCCAAAATATAATGTGAATTTAAATTACTTGATTTAATAAAAATAAATGTCAGTATTTGAAAAATTGGTAATTTTCACTATTCATTGAAAAATCAATCATTTCATAAAAATACAAAATTTTACCCTAATTTATTTTTTATATTTTGATTTAAAAAATGATACTCATTTTATAAAATAAAAGTTCAAAAATTTCCAAAAATTAATTATAATATTTTCTCATAAAAAGAAATAAAAACATTTTTGAAGAAAACTTATTGTTTGAAGAATAAAATGTCTTTATTAAAAATTGAGTGCTTATTTCTGAATAATTTATTAATAAATTTATATTAAGTAGGAAATTTATATATATATATCATAAATTGATGAATCTTATTCATACCCCCCAATGTAATATCTAGGTTATAATAATCATATTTAAATAATCATGGTTCATTTGGGTTTGGTATTGTGTGTCGCATACGCTATCAAACATGGTTTTATTTTTAAAAACTTAGGGTATTAAATTCTTACTTCTTAAGGAATTTCACCCTTGAAATTTCATATTACATACTAAGTTTAAAATAGTTGATGATACTTCTAATTCATGGATTCCTCTGGTTCCTAGGTTGTCTCTTCTTATTTATGGTTTCATTATAGTACTTTGACCAGGTGAGTTCTATTTTATGTAGAAATTTATCTCTATAGTCCAAGATCTTAATCGGATGCTCCTCATAAGAGAGATCATTTTCCAGTTGTACCACCTCTGATTTTAGTACATGTGAGGAATCAATTATTTGCTTCCTCAAGAGGGATACGTGGAATACATCATATATTTAAGAAAGGGTCAGTGGGAGTGCTAGTCAATAATCCACAACTCTAACGCGACCAAGAATCTCAAAGGTATTGATGTACTTAGGTATTAACTTTCTCTTATTACCAAATATCCTGACTCTATTCTATATAGATATGTGTAGAAACACTTTATCCTCAACCTCAAACTCTAGTTCTCATTGATGATTATCATCATAGCTCTTCTGTCGAATCTGAGCAGTCTTGATATACTATTGAATGGTCTTGAAATTTTCTACCATTTCCTTAACTATTTAAGGTCCCAATAGCTTATTCTCACCAACTTCATCCCAAAACATAGGTGTTCTATATATCTTCTCATAAAGGGATTTATAATGATACATTTGGATGTTTGAGTGAAATCTATTATTGTATGAGAAATCGACCAATGGAAAATGTTGATACCATCCTCTTTTAAAGTCTATTGAGAATGATCTTAACATGTATTCTAGTGTTTAAATAGTCCACTCATATTGGACATTAGTTTGGTGTTATAATCCATACTTAAGTTCAACTCAGTATTTAGAGCATGTTGGAGGCTCTTCCTGAACTTGGAGGTAAATCTAGGATCGTAGTCAGATATAATTGATAGTGGTGTTCCATATAACCTCAACGCCTCTTTGATGTATATCCTTGAAAGTTGATTAAGTGATAAGTCCTATATAAGTTCAATGAAGTGAGAAGTATTTGTAAGATGATCCACCACAACCCATATGGCATTATTTCCTCTTTATGTATTTAGAAGGTGAATGAAAAATTTCATGGTGATGTTTTCACATTTCCATATAGGTATGGGTAATAGTTGAATCTTCCCCTTAGAATCCTTCCTTTAAACCTTCACTTTCTGACATTCCAATCAATTTGATGTATATTTTGTGATCTCCTTATTCGTATTGCCCCACCAATAGTTCTCTTGGATATCTTGATACATCTTCATGCTCCCTAGGTGGATGGAGAAGGTTGAGCTATGTACATAATTCAATATATCTTTCTTTATCTCAAGATTTTATGATACACATAATCATAACCCAAGTCTTACAACTCTTTAATCAATTTTAAACTTTGAGGATTTCCTTTTTCTTATATATTCCACCTTCTTCTGAATTTATACATCATATTTTTTAGCATCCTTTATCTTCTCTATAAGGGATGGTTGAGAAATCATTTTATAAAGGAATGATAATTTTACTTACTTCATGATTCCTATGTCCATCCTTTTCAAGTATAAGAAGATTATATCCTTCTCAATTATCATCAGTGATAAGGTTTCTAGATCTTTTTTAATTAGAGAATCTACCACTTTGTTTTATTTCCCATGATAGTAATGGATTTTGCAGTCATAGTCCTTGATTAGCTCTAACTATATTTGATGACACATATTAATCTCCTTATATGTGAACATATATTTGAGGCTCTTATGATCTGTATATATTTTACACTTCTCACTATAGAGATAATGCCACCAAATTTTTATAATAAATATCACTACAACCAACTCCATATCATGTATTGGATAGTTTTGTTCATGAACGTTCAACTACCTTGATGCATAGGCTATCACTTTACCATTTTTCATTAGTAAAAAACCCAAGACCCTATTTTAAGCATCACTATATACCATGAAAAGTTCCCTATTTAAGGGTAGTGTGAGTAATAATGTTATGATAAGCCTCTTTTTCGACTCCTTAAAGCTCTCTTCATATTCACTGGTCTAGAAAAACTTTATCCCCTTTTGAGTTAACTTGGTTAACGCATTTGAAAATCATGAGAAGTTTCTCACAAATCATCGGTATTATCTAGATAGTCCAAAGAAACTATGGATCTTTGTTACATATGTTGGTCCAGACCACTCCTCAATTGCCTTTATCTTAGAAGGGTCCATAGATATCTATTTGATAGTGATAATATGCCCCCAAGAATGATAATTCCTTCAATAATAACTCACATTTACTATACTTTTCATATATCTTCTCCTTTCACAAATTCTTAAGCATGGTATTCAAATGTTTCTCATTATCCTCCTTGATTTTTAAAGTATATTAGAATATCATATATAAATAATACCACAAATTTTTCAAGGTAATAACTAAATACTTTATTCATTAAGTCTATAAAGATCATTGGATAATTAATGAGTCTAAAAGTCGTCATTATGAACTTATAGTTTTCATACCTTGTTCAAAAGGAAGTTTTGGGAATATCTTCCTTATTCACCTTTAATTAGTGATATCCCGATTGAAGGTCCTACTTAGAGAAATGTTGGGCCCCACATAATTGATCAAACAAGTCTTCTATCCATGGAAGTGGATACTTTTTTTTATCATGATTTTTTTGAGTTCAAAATAACCAATGCAGAGGTACATTGATTCATCCTTCTTCTTGATAAAGAGGACCGACACACCCCATAGTGAAGCACTCATATGTATAGAACCATTTTCCAGATTCTCTTATAACTTCTTTTTCATCTCTTCCAACTCAATATTTTTCATTCTATAAGGATTATTTGATATGTGAATAGATACATGTATAAGTTCAATTGATAACTTAACATCTCAAGTAGGAGGAAAAGTAGAAAACTCATTAAGGTATACATCATTATAACCCCTCACAATGGGCATGTCTTTAAGAATGATCATCTCCATCATATCAATAATTTTTTATAGATATTATTGCTCATAAGGCAATAATATCCATGCTTGAATAGAGGATTCCAAGGGAGATTCATCCACATCTTTACACTTGTACAAAATCAGAGGATGACTTGGGATGCGAAGAGTGATCTTTCTCACTCAACAGTTGATGTTGGATTTATATAAGTAAAACCAATCCTTTCCCAATATAGCATCAAACTCCATTAAAGTAAGTAATATGAGATTTTATAGAAGATTAAATCTACAAACATTGATTGGGGAGGAGTTGTATACTTGGGATGAAATAATTTCTCTATTTGTTGTTCTCATAGATAAATCATCCATCATGTTTTGAGTTATTTTCTATTTTATTTTTTGTATTATCTTGGTCCTTTGGATTTATCAAGTGTTTTTGGAGAAAATGGAAATTTTTGGACCCAATAGTAAGTGGTGCGCAGTTGGTGCCCGGTTAGTGGAAACTATGTGCCAGCCCAGAGAAGACTATACACCCAGGTCTATGGACCTGTCTAAAGTGCATAGTCAACCGCACGGGCATGTTCCATTCCCTAAGAAATTGTGAAACCTCTTTTCCCTTTGTACATAGGTGTCTCATGACTTCTGTATGGTTTGGAAAACTGTGTGGCCAAACTATGTGGTCTGTCCAAAAATTTAAAAATGTTGAATTTTCGATTTTACCTCTTTGATTTTTAACCCTAAATCACCCCAAACCTCCTCATTAGACCTCCCACACCCTATAAACCTATCATTATCCTCTTCATTAGCCTTAGGTTCCAAATATTTGGTGTTTTTTGTGTTGAATCTTCAATAAACATCAAGTAAGTCTATCCTATCTTGTTTTATTCCATATTTTTGGTCTTCTCTCCCTTATTTCTTGGGTTATTCTTTTTCCAGCAGATTGTTTGCCCTAAAGTGGGTTGAAACTTTCTTCCTTAGGTTGGATCTTGATGGTTATGGTTTTCCTTTTCCTTTTTAGGTTCTCCTTATGGTACAGTTGTGGTTTTCCATCGGTTTCCAGAAGTTTCCAAGCTAAAAGTAGGTGATTCCATGATTTAACATTGTTAGATGATTTTGGTATGCTTTTTATGCTTTCTAATTGAGTTATATGGATTTTATGGGTGTTTTGAACTATGTTTTAAAATTATTTTAGTGTGCATGTGGGTTTGAAAATGGATTTTTCCTATGGAAAATGGTTGTTTTCATGTGTATTTCCATTATTGGGTGTGTGTGCATGCAAGTGGTGTTTTATGTGTCATGGGAAAAAATGAATTGATCATAAGGGAATCCATGGTAACTAGGTAGGTGGACTAGGTATAGTACGCTAGAGGGTCCAGTAGGGACGAAGCCTAGTTCCCCTAGTAGGATTTACACTACAACACTAACTAAACATATGATAATGTTGGATACCACTATACCTTGGAATGTGATCCCCCTCCAATGGCTCATTCACAAGAACATTGTAGATTTTGGTTACTCTTGACATTGAGGTATGAGGATACTAGGACCCCCCTAACAGTAGTGCCTTAGGTATTACCTGTGTTTCTCATTTCATGTGATGATATGTGTACTATTTGGCTTGTGGTTGTGCATACTTTCCTATTTTAAATTTCAAAGCATATTTAATTTAAAATGTTTTCTTCCTTTTTTCTAAAAAAAAACCAGCATGTTAGTTTGTTTAATAATGTTTTGGCATGGAATCTCTCTTGGGTGATATCCTACTAGGCATTGGATCACACCTTATATACACTCTTGGGTGTCTGTAGATCTTGTTATATTTGACCCAGGTAAAGGCAAGTTGTTCTATGTGGTGATGGTGGATCTAGTTACTAGTGTTCCTTTTTAAGAGAATGTTGGTGGTGGTGGAATGGGATGTTGAATAACATTCCACATGGAGGTTCTAGTTTTTTAGTTGGTTCCCCTCCCTATTATGGTATTTTTTATTTTGGTTAAAAACATAATCTTTTTAACTTTTGATAGTTGTATTTATTTTTGTTATGGTTATTGATTATAATGGGATGAGTTATTCATGTGTCTTTTGGGGGTTTTTTATTTTGGGTGAAATAATTCCCAAAATGTGATGCTTGATGCCCAAACACTAGTTTCTATCCTGTGGGGATTGGGAACTCCCTTTGGGCCTTTCCATGGGCCAGGTTGGGTGTCATGTTTGATGGCATCCTAGACCAGTTTGTGAAAAAATGGTATCAGAGTGGGTTCACCCTTTCTTTGGGTCATGTTATTTGGGAAAGTATGGATATACCAGAGCTAGGAATATCAAGTCTTGAGGTTCTGGTTTCAAGTGGGGTGTCTATCCAACACACCTCATGATAGGACTTGAGTCACCATGGGATGTTTGGGATTTGGCATTATTACTTCTCCAGGTGAGATGTATAGTTTGTAGATTGTGCATGGAAAACCGAGTGAGTGTGAGGTGGTTTGAATTATTATTGTATTTTTTTGGTTCATTATTATATCATGCAAGTCCTTGGATTTGGTTGTTGAAAATTTTCAAAATGATTTATTGATTATTATTTTTTGATTATAGGTTTCTATAGCATCATGCCTCCCTAGAGACTTCCTATGAAACTAAAGGATGAGGTTAAAGAGATTTCTCCCTCACCAGTTGATCAGATAATGGTAGAAGTGGTGGTTTAGGATATCTAAGATATGGATCAGTGAGTTAAGGTTTCTAGGCCATGTGATCTCGGAACGTGGGGATTCAGTGGACCCTAAGAAGATCGAAGTGGTGATTTCATGGGAGAAACTGATAAACTTATTCGAGATCAGAAGCTTTTTGGACTTAGTAGGGTATTATAGAGAGTTTTTTAGTGATTTATCTCAGCTTTACTCACCCATGACTACCCTTACCTAGAAAGGGGTAATGTTTTAATAGAGCCCAAAATGTCATGCACCCTTTGATAAGATTAAGCGGCAATTGTCCATAACCCCTATTTTGGTTTTTCCAGAATTTGTAAAGGGATATGTAGTCTTTTGTGATGCCTTAGGTATAGGTATTGGGTGTGTGTTGATCTAGGATGAGAATGTGATGTTATATGGTTATCTCTAACTCTGACTACATGAAAAGAATTACCCAACTCATGACCTAGAATTGGTGGTGGTGATGCATGCCTTGAAGACATGGAATCACTACCTCTTTGGGTAGAAGTTTGTAGTCTATTTTAATCATAAGAGATTGGATTAAATTTTCTCTCAAGAGGATTTGAATATGTGACAACATAAATGGGTTGAGTACCTACAAGGGCTCGATTTTTATATCATTTATACCCGAGGAAAAGCTAATGTGGTAGCAGATGATTTGAGTAGGAAAGTGTATGTGCGGGATTTGAAAGACTCTAGTGATGAGTGGATTTTGATGGGACTTTTTTCCCAGATGAATTTGGAGGCCAAGGAGTATAGAAGAGGTGTGTTCTTGGCCAGTGTTCAATTGACTCCCTCTCTTTTGAAGTTGATTCAGGAAGAAAAACCTAGTGATGAGTTATTCCAGTATTATATCCATCTTCTTAATAGTGGGGAGGTTCCCAATGAGTGGTATTTATATTTAGATGGAGTTCTTTGTTTCAATGGTTGTTTTGTGGCATCGTCATAATTGAGAAAAGGGGTTATATAGGATAGCCACCAATCTTGATGGGTCATTCATCCTAATACCATCAAGATGTTTTATAAATAATGTCTTCGGTTCTAATGGCTACGTATGAGGTGAGATATAGATCACTTCATGTCTAGATGTTATACCTATCAACAGGTTAAATTTGAGAACCAGAGGCCCTGGGGTTTTCTTTATCTATTGATTATTCCTACCTATAAGTGGGATGATCTCTCCATGGATTTAATTATTGTCTTGCCTCGTACACCCTGGAGAAGGAACATGATTTGGGTAGCGATTGACCTCATGACTGAATCAAGCCATTTTATTCTGATTATGGACTTAGATAAGGTGGATGAGTCAGGATGGTTATATGTGTAGGAGGTATTTAGGATTCATGGTGTATTGTCGACAATAATTTCGGATAGGAACCCCGACTTTACCTCTTAGTTTTGGGAAGGCCTTCAAAATTAAATAGGATTCCAAGTCAAGTTGAGTATGACATACCATCCTCAAATGAATGGTCAGATAGAGTGGGTGAATATGATCTTAAAAGACATGATCCGAACATTTTTGTTAGATTTTGGAAGCTCATGGGATAACCATTTGGTATTGGTGGAGTTTTCATATAATAATAGTTACCAATCCTCAATAATAATGGATCCCTTTGAGGAGCTTTATGGTTAGCCATGTCGGTCACCTCTGTTCTGGACAGAAGTGGGAAAGACTTATCTGTTGGGGTCGAGTCTTATGCAGGAGAGGTATGATAAAGTTTGGTTGATCAAGCAGAGCTTTTTATAATCGTAGAGTTACCACAAGTATTCTTACAATCAGTAGTTCCAAGCCTTGGATTTTTCAGTTGGTGATCGGGTGTTTCTTAAGGTGGCTCCTCGTTTGGGTCGTTGTCATCATGGTAAGCCAGGGAAGATGATGCTGAGGTATATTATACCTTTTGAGGTTACCAAGAGAGTTGGTAAAGTGTCATATCATCTAGATTTTCTATCTCAGTTGACATCAATCCATTATGTGTTCCTTGTCTCGCAATGAAATAATTATATTCCAGACCTGTCTTATGGGTTGAATTGGGAAGATTTGAAGCTAGAATCCAATTTTTCCATGTTTAAGTGATCGATACGAATTGTGGATTATCAATAGAAAGTGATTTGAGGGAATTCTATATCATTGGTTCAATCTATTTAGAAGTAGAAGAATGATGAACACAAGACATGGGAGTGAAGGTATTGGGTAGAGGAGCAGTGCCTGCTTTTATTCTCTGATCAGACTTCAGAATGACTTTCCAAGGGTGGAAAGTTTTCATGGTGGGGAGAATTGTCACATCTGTGATTTTATTTTGAGGTATTTTATATTTTATTTTCCATATTATCTAGTTCCTTTGGATTTCCCTGGTGTTTTGGAGAAAATAATAATTTTTGTACCTAATAGCAGGTGGATTATGGTTGGCACATAGTTAATAGAAACCATGTGCCAGCCCAGAGGAGACTATGTTCCCAGGTCAGTAGACCTGTTTGAGGTACACAGTCAACTTCACGAGTATTCACCCTTCCCCAGGAGTCTATGCATCCTTTTTTCCCTTTTGACATAGGTGTCACATATCTTACACACGGTTTGGAAAATTATTTTTCCTACTCATGACTTTAAAAATGTTGAATTTTCAGTTTTACCCTATTCAATTTTTAACCTCAAATCACCCCAAACCTCCTCATTCAACCTTCCATGACCTAGTTTCCTCTCCCTATCCTCTTACTCACCCTTGGGATCCAAATCTTGGGTGGTTTTGGTGTATAATCTTCAAGAAACTTCAAGTAAGTCTTTCCTCTCTTTTTTCTTCCATATTCTTGGTCTTCTCTCCCTTCTTTCTTGGGTTATTATTTATCTATAATATTGGTTACCCTAAAGTGGGTTGAACCTTGATTCCTTGGGTTAGATCTTAATTTTTATGGTTTTAATTTGCCTTTATAGGGTTTCCTTGTGGTTCAATTGTGGTTTTCCTCCAATTTCCGGAAGTTTCTGAGCTAAAGGTGGGTGATTCCATGCTTTAACATTGTTGGATGATTTTGTTATGCTTGATATGCTTTCTAATTGAGTTATATGGATTGTGTGGGTGGTAAGAAATATGTTTTCATAGTATTTTGGTGTGTGTGTGGGTTTGAAAGGTGTTTTTACTATAAAAAATGATGGTTTTTATGTGTGTTTCCATTATTAGGTGTGTGTGCATGAAAGTGGTGGTTTATGTGGCATGGGAAAAAGGAATTGAGAATAATGGAATCCATGGTAACTAGGTGGGAAGACTAGGTCTAGTATGATAAAGAGTTTTGTAGGTCCAAGTCCTAGTTCCCCTGGAAGGATTGGTGCTACAACACTAATTAAACATATGATTATGTTGGATAACACTATACCTTGGGATGTGATTCCCCTCTAGCGAATCATGCATGAGAATGTTGTGGGTTTTGGTTACTCTTTAAATCAAGATATGAGGATCCTAGGTTCCCACTAACCCTAGTGCATTAGTTATTACCTATGGTTCTCATTTCATGTGATGTTATGCTTACTGTTTAGCTTGCATTTGTACATAATTTCTTGTTTTAAATTTTAAAAAATGTTTTATTTAAAATGTTTTATTAATTTTTATGAAAAAACTAGCATGTTGATTTGTCTTATAATGTTTTGGTATGGAATATATCTTTAGTGATATCCTACTGGGCATTGGTTCACACCCTACATACAACCTTGGGTGTATATAGATCTTATTATGTTTGACTTAGGTAAAGACAAGCTATTCTATGGTGGTGATGGTGGATCCAGTTGCTAGTGTTCCTTCTTGGGTGGATATTGGTGGTGGTGGCATGGGGTGTTTACCCACATTCCACATGTAGGTTCTGGTAGTTTAGTTAGTTCCTCTCCCCATTTTAGCATTTTTTTTGGTTAAAAATATAAAATGTGTGACTTGTGATAATTGTATTTTTTTTTTGATATAGTTATTGATTATAATGGGATGTATTATTCATGTGGCTTGTTTGTGGTTGTTTATTATAGGTGAGATCATTCACAAAATGTGATGTTTGATTTCCAGACACTAGTTTCCAGCCCGTGGGGATTAAGAAAACCCTTATGGCCTTACCATGGGCCAAGTCGAGTGTTGGGTTGGATGGAATACCAGACCGGTTCATGACAATACCTATCACCACATAATTGTCAAGATACACCTCACCAGTCATGATAGCATATACCCCTAGGGTGTAGCTTAGCTGGTAGTGGCCCTGTAGGGTCTCGATGAGGTCTCAGGTTTGAGTCTCACTGAGTTATTCTTTGTCAGCAGTGTAGGGATTTTCTTGTATTTCTCCCCCTTCCCCAACCGTTGTAATATGCCCTTACTTTCTCTTTAGGCCTTAGAGGTTGTTGTCATTTATTTTCACTGAAAACCCTTGGCTTAGGGAATTTTATTGCATTATAACCATGTCTCTTATATTATAAACACTACATTGTAGGATGAGTGTTGATTTGAACCTTCTTTTCTTCTTCCACATTAGCAGATTTCATCATTTCCCTTCAGAACTAATGAGCTTGATGACCCTCTTTTCCACATTTGAAACATCTTTTGGTTCCATTGAGATAGTTTCCAAGGTACTTCTTGACACACCTTTAGTATGTGGGATGTTGTGTTTTCTTTTCTCCATGATATTTATATATTGATACTCCTGAAGAAAACTCCATTTTTATTTTTTTTGTCACCATTACCATGAGACCATTGAGAGTCATCAATATCCATCTCAATTTTGAGGGCACAATGGACAATATCTTCAGAGATACCAAAGTACTGAATCACTAATACTTTTAGTAGACTCGACTTTAACCCACTAAAGAAATGGTCCACCTTAATTTTGATGTTAGTGACAAAGCCAGAGGCGTAATTTCCATGCCTTATGAAGTTTTCCTCATATGCCCTGATATACTCTTCTTCCTTTTTCTTCAGTTTGAGGAACTCCATATCTATTTTAAAATTGATAGTTCAAAGAAAATATTTATTGAAAAATATTTTCTTGAAGTCTTCCCATTTCATGGAATCAATATCCTCTTAGGACTTTGTGTTCTTGATCAGTGTCCACCACTGATCAACTTCTCCCTAAACATGATAAATGGTTATTAAAATTTTATCTTACTCCGAGCATTGGAAGACAAAGAATATATTCTAAATGGAACTAATACATTATTCCATGATGAGGGGATAAAAATATCCACTAAAGATAGGAGGCCTTTTTTGTATAAAAGACTCGACTGTAATTGGTTATTTCTTAGGAGGTGGAGAGAATTCCACATGATTCAAGTTATTATTCATAACTTAATCTAGTTGAGCTAGTACTACCATGAAGTTTTCATCTCCCACTCACATAAGGTTAGACATATCATTAGGGAAACCATCACATTTTCTATCTTGTTGGTTGTTGGCATAGTTTCTCCTATTTCTCTCCATTAACTAAAATATTTAAAAAAATATGATAATACATTAATATAAAAAAGGGAAACATATAAACTTAAAAGTAATAACTTATAAATGATAAGTATATCCTGACTTATGAGTCTCTAGTTTTCAATCTAGGATATTCATGGTAATGTTTCTTATTAGTTTTTCTAACCTGAAAATTTGTTCAATTCCTTCATAATGGTTTGTAAAGAGTTTGTGAATTTCAAAAAACACATCCTCTGAGAGTGTCAAACCAGGTATGTAGGAAGGCCTATTTTTCATGCACTAGGAGATGATTGAGTTAAAACCCAATGAACCTTTTTCAGAATTATTACCCCAAGGTATAACTATGCCAGAGCCATATGCACTTTTAGTAACTAGACATAGATGTAATTTATTTGAAACCACTCTCTCTATTCTTCACTAAAATTCCAATATATTTTTCTATACTTTGTCTTATCCCTAGGGTTATCACTAATGTATTCTAGTCCAAATACCCAAAAATAACTAGTCCTTTTTATAATATCAACTATAGTGACCCAATCCTTTTACACATATTATTATGTTCTTTTTAACATAATATCTAATAAGTTCAACCCAAATATTGTGAGGCTTATTGTCTTTAAAATAATTGGTTTATAATACATTGAAAGGAAACTAAAACATGAATTTATTATTTTAATCTCTATAATAATATCCCAAATGCATTTGAACTCCTGAAAATACATAGGATAACCTAGGGAATATATAAAATAAAGGGGAAAACTAAAAAAAATAGTAAATGGATAAACATGATAAAGAAAAAATGTGCGATTTAAATGTATAACATGATATCATAAAATATAAGTCTCATGAGTAATCACATAGAAGAATAACATAAAGAGTATGGTATAATAAGATCATAACAACATAATAAATTTTCTAGAAACATATAATATGACATAAACATGATTCAAGACTAACAGTCTATACAATATCACATGGTGGACAAAGACTCATAATAGATTAGGTTTACTCCATAATCCCATACATAACATCTTATGAGACAAAAGCTTTACCCAATGAATTGGAGTTCTATTTTGGTGCACCCATCATAACATGTTTATGATTATGTGTTCCACAAAAAGGAAACCAATAATAAGGCATACACATAAGAATTTCCCATGGAAAGAAAATGGTTTGTATAATCTTTCCTCATATCATAATCAAAGGAAATTTCATAATGAATGCATTTGAGAAATGAACATAAGGCATGTATTACCCCATAAAAAGAAGGTATAATAAGCTAGATATATATGTGAGAGACATATATACATAATTTATAAGCATTAAATAAATTTAAATAGAGATATAAATTGTTTTATAGAGATAATGGTCACAACTTGAAAAAATGGTGGTTTATAGAGATCACTTACCTTGAGTCCAATTCATCACGTACACTCTTTATCTTCCTGAATGATAAACTTATATTAATCATTTAATTGATTAAAAATATTTTTCAAGTTTTTTATTTTTTTTATTTTTTTTATTACCATGTCATATTCAGTCACTTAATTAATTAATTTTACATCGGACATTTTGATGATATTCGGCTCATATATCCAAAATGGCTTCAGTAGGTTGACTATGGTCAGAAAAATAATTATTTCATCATATAAAGAATAATAATAATTAAATAATTATAATATTTATACATAAATTATACTTTTAAAATCATCCATGAAATATGGTTATGAAAAATGAACTACATTACAATCATGGAGGCGATAAGTCATACATACGCATGAGTAACATTTTCATTTTTCAACGATTATTATAGAAAGAAGGTAAGTATTATATTATATATATATAATTATAATTATATTATAAATATAATATTATTACTTTAAATACACTTTATATACCATCCATGTGATTTGGTAATGAAAAATGAATCACATCGCTTTATGGATGTGGTAATCTACACGTACGCACAAATGGCGTTATCATTTTTCAATGAATGGAATGGTAAGAAAATATATGTATATAACTTTTAAAAAATGATAAATATGTCATTAATATAATATATATACATTAAATCCATCATCATAAACATCCATGAGAATCGATGATGGAAAATGAATTACATCGGTTTGCGAGGTGGTAGTCCGTCGTACACACAAACGATGGTTTCGTTTCCCATTTGATATAAGAGGAGATAGATATAGGTTATTACATTAAGATAATAACATCTTAGTATATTATACATACTAATTTTATTATATCAACATGGTTGGATAATATTTTAAGATGGTGGGAGAATAAATAAAACAAAATGATTGGTTAAAAACAATACCTCTTCTTCAGACAACCTCTTTAGGTTTGCACCAAAAGCCTTCCAATGAGGGTTTTATAATAAAACCAAGGACTCTAGGATGTGGTAAGGGTATTAATGAATGTATTTTTGTAGGTATTGGATAAAAAAAAGTTTTTTTAAGTGTGAATAAAATATGATAGGTGGTTTCTTTCTATAAGTGAGAAGGAGTGACATTTTTATAAATACCCAAAACTATTCAATAATGGAAATTTACTCTCAAAAAAAGTGCCTCAAAAATTGATAAATAATTCATTTTAGGGAATATAAGGTCAATAAACACATACATAACTAAAAAATAAACAATTTTTAAATATTTTATTCCCTTTACCTCTAAGGTTACTCACTTTTACTATTTTAGTTTTCACCACGCGAACTAGTTTTTTTACCTAGGTAATTTATCCTTTAAGCCTAAAAATAAAATTAAACTTATTTGATAATTTATAATAAATGATTATAAATAATAAATACATTTTATCAACTAAAAATCTATTTTTTTTAAAAAAATTATTTTAACACAAGCGCATGTAACATGCAAAACCTCGTTTTAACCTTAACCGCGGTAATTAACTTTTATTTTTTTTACTATTCATTATGGAAAAAAATAAATTTGAAATTATTAAATAATATTAATTATTATTATTCCAAATATGGAATCCATTCTATAAAAATTAATTCATATAAGTGGTAGAAATATAATTTAAAATTGAACCCGTAACATGTGACGAAAACCGAGTTTTGAGAAAATGCATTTTTCAAGTAATAGAAGATCTTATATTAACTCCATGACTAGAAATAATCATTATATGAAAAAAGATATATAATTTATAAATTTTATTTAAATATTTCCTTATTATGGGTTATTTTAATTAATTAAAATGAATAAACTTTATGTACTTAAAAACAGTTTGTAGAAAACCGTGTTTTTAAGCATAAGAATAAACTTATCTCAAAATCATGAAAATTTCTGATTAAAATGAAATTAATTATATTATTATAAATAAAATGGTTCATTTTTAACTTTAATTTCAAATCCAAAATATAATTATGCTTTTTATTTAATGAAAATAAATGACAGTATTTGAAAAATCGGTAATTTTCTTTATTCATTGAAAAATCAATAATTTCATAAAAAACCCAAAATGTCACCCTAAGTTAATTTTTATATGATGATTTAAAAAATTATTTTAATTTTATAAAATAAAATTTCTAAAACTTCCAAATATTAATTATAATATTTTTTCACAAAAAGCAGTAGAAATCATTTTTGAAGAAAACATATTGTTTAAAAAATAAAATGTTATTATTAAAAATTGAGTGCTTGGTTTCTAAGAATTTAATACTACATTTATATTGATTAAGACCTTTATATATATTTCATATACTATTTAATATTATTCACACCCATAAATTTAATGGATAGGTTATAACGATCATGTTTAAATAATCGTGGTTTCCTTGGGCTCGATGTTGCATGTCACATACTCTATCGAACATAATTTTATTTTTAAAAATTAGGTTGTTAAAAATATCCTGAATAAATTCAAGATATGCGATGTAAACAAAAAAAATAAATGGTTACATTTATTTACCGTTAGAAAGTGAATATCACTATTTCTTAAAGGATTATTCTAGTCAATTTACAAAGTGAAATTCACTTTATATCATAAAAGAGTTTAGGGTACAATAGTGATGAAAAAGTAAATGGTTACATATGTTTTACATAATAAAGAAAATTTTTATTTATCCTAAAAGAGTTTAGGATATGTTGGATAATAAAATTGTAAATAGTTACATTTATTTTAAAGAAAAAGTTTGATGGAATAGGTTTAAAAGGATGATGATTGTGAACTTAGAAATGGTTCTAGGGAGACAAAAAAAGTTGACATCATAACATTTGATATTGAAAATTAAAAGAGTTTGGATATATGTTCAAATATTTAAACATTAGGAATGTGATTATTAAGTCTTACTATTATTCAAGAAAAATTACTTCATAAATGTTACTCACTAAGAGGTTAGTGGGTGTATTTTATTAGATGGTCACATAGAGATATGATAGGAATTACATATAGATATAATGTTCAAAACCCATTACTCCAACAACAACTTGAGAGTCATGTATAATCCCTGTATATTAACCACTTAACAGATTGGTTGTAATGGTTATAAACATAACATGTGATTATAATAAAGGAAATATTTATATATCATTAATTCATGCATGTTGAAATTTACTTTAAATGAAAAATTGAATGGAAATATCCCCTCAAAGTCTAAAACTTTGAGTTATCATTAATCAATGATCATCGTGGAGTATTATGAGTTGTGATGATATGTTAATATTAGCTTGAATAGATTCATGTACTCATTACAAAGGGTTTTATAAGAGATATGAATAATATATTCATGATGTAATAAGTATATATTTATTACTTGGACCGACCCACCAAAGTATATCTCATGGAATGTCACTTAATCATCGATATACTTAGGGGTGTGTGCTTATTATCAATTATTCTTACCTAAGGTTGGAAAGACACCTATAATGAGAACTTCCATACTTTGATACCCTAATTACACAAGTCAAAATATGAACTTAGATAATCGGGGGGTGGTTGGGTATTTTGTTGATCATGTTGTTGGTTAGATTGAAACCAAGATAGGATTTGTCCACTTGTATAAAAATAAAATACATTTTGCCTTTGACTGAGTGAGATTGAGGAAATGCATGGGTATACTTAGTTCTATCACATATGATGTGTTCAACTACTTCAATGAGATTCATGTGATGCACTCATTTTTTATATGAATGACATTATATGTAATTGTGATGTCCTAGACCCAGATGCCACTTAGTAGGTGCCCTGAGCTTAGTGGTCCACATGGCCTCAAGCGCATCTCCCTAAATGCCAGAGGCTTCCGACTAGTAGTGAGAGCCTGGGGTGTCTATGTGGAGAGACTATTCCCTCATTACTAGATTTTATCACAATGGATAAATATAAATAGAGGTAAATAGTGGAATCAATATAAGTAAACAGAAGGCACAACAGAAATAGGGACAATAGTAATAATAACTGAAACAACTGGAATAACATACAATAATTGATGATGATATGTCATGTATCTAGAAAATTGGAAAAATGGGTACAAGAGAGTAGGAATAACATGTTTCAAAAAAGTATAAAGGAAATAAAAAGACTATCTCAAGCATCCTGAGCTCTATCTCAGTTATATGCTATCAATATCCATCCTAAATAGTAAGCAATCAAGTGTTCAAAGCCATATGTTTCCCTTTATTAACACCTGCATTCATGTAATCTGCCCCCGATACCAAACTACACCCAGAGAGGCTGTGAGATAAATCTCAGTGGGCCACCACCAATGGTGTCTATAACATTTGGTCCGTGTAATGGAAATGCAACAATGTGCAAGCATGTATATATAAAGTAAAGTAGTACAATATAACTAAATACACAAATACAAGCTTCATCCCTTGGATGGTGTCTAAACATGTAACCATTTCATTAATTTATTGTTACTAGTTTATAAATAAGTCACATGTTAACAATGGTTAAGTATCCAAGATGTAACAAGACAACCTGTAATGATATTTAATAATGAAGTTACAAGGTAACAACCAAGGCAACGCAGAACTCAAGGGTCACCAAATCAGTAATGAATGTATCCTGACTAAGGGGTAAGAGTGTAATCTAAAGAGAATAGTCCAAGGAATTCCACAATAAGATTCCTACCAAGTCCAAGGGGTTCATCCAAGGTAAAATAGGTCTAAGAAATGACTGGGCCTGATGGGCTTTAACCATGTCACATACTTGTTAATGTTGGATCCAAGGAGTGCATACAAGGAATCCTGTAATAATATATTATGGATCCTATGGTGTTATACTGAGCATCAAAAGTTAGACATGGATCGGATTATAGGTGGGTGTCAACCTAAGAAAGTTGTATCCTTGAATCAGAATAGGGTTCCCGAGTGCTCAAGGCATTCCTTATAGAATCCAAGGCGAGCTCGATTTAGGACAGTCCTATTTAATAATTATGTCATGTAATATTTCATATGGTTCAATTCATTACCTTTCGTAAGTGTGACAAGTCTAATTGAGCATGCAACCTTTTAATCAAGTATTAATTAATCAATAATTTCATTTGGTTCAAGTCATGCCTTTC
Source organism: Viscum album (assembly GCA_963277665.1). Classification (NCBI taxonomy): domain Eukaryota; kingdom Viridiplantae; phylum Streptophyta; class Magnoliopsida; order Santalales; family Viscaceae; genus Viscum; species Viscum album. Next base: position 1,135,838,356 of record OY728153.1, on the reverse strand, counting down.
ATTAGTCTGACAAGGTTAAGTAGAATTCAACCATTCATTTAATCCATTTAAGGCATTTTAAATAATCAAAGTTCACTTTAATGCCTTCTATCAACATGTAAGGGGTACTACGGACATGCAACCAAACATTAATTTATATTTACTAAGTCAAAGTCATATACTTAGTATACTTTCCAATTTCTATTTCACGTTTAATTATCAAATTGAAACACTTAACTTAGGTGGGTCAAGTGGTGAGAATACATGGCACTTTCCATTATGAAATTCACAATTTAAATCAATCCATTTAATATAGAAAATCTTACCCTTAGAAAGTTTAATCCAAGGCACACCCGAATAGAGGCTCAAACATGTCAAAACACTAAAATGACAATTATGAAAAAACATCCTGCATGAGATGAATGGAGTTGTGGGAATAACCACTAATAAATAATCACATATTTGGAAATAGAATAACCATATAGTTCTAATGATTATAATCATAACATATAAATTCAATAAAAGACACCTGATGAAATTGGTGGTCCCCACACGACAAATTCCAAAATCAACGAACTTGAGGGATGAGTTATAAACCACCCACCTTAGGCTTTTAAGACTCTCCACCTCTAGTATTAGCCTCTTATTTGGCTTGTATAAAAGTAGATCTGAGAAAAAGGGAAAAATGCTCACACCTCGATAACCAGGTTGAGAGCGAGAGAGAAGAAGAAACGCTCAAACAGACTCGAGTACTTACCATTGCACATCCAATATGATGTACAAAAGCTCAAACATATCTTGGATGAAGTATATATCTTAATTACTAGATTAGTCCTTCAAAAATCTCCAAAATGAGAGGAATGGAGGTTAATCCTACTATAAATAGAATTAGGGAATAAGGTTAGATTAAATATATCATTAAGGGTAAAATGGTAAAATTACAAAAAAAATAGATTGTGCACGGTTTTTCCACATGGTTTGACAAACCATGTACAAACCATACATGAGCACCTATTGAAGAGGGGGAATTTTATGGTTAGTTCATACGGTTAGGGAAACCATGTACCAACTGTGCAAGATGGCTCTGCTCGAAAATGCAACCATCTGCACGATTAGATTTAATCATATGACCTACCATCACAGTTTACTCTAACCATGTGATATGCCTAATTTTCCTCAAAAGATGGGTTCTGGGCTTTGAAAAAGCCCCAGACACCCTTGAGACCTTTTCTAACTCACTAGGCATCCATATTAGCTCCAAAATAAATAATTAGACCAAAAATTAAAGGATCCATACCTGAGTGAAAACCCAGGTTCTTACAATCTTCCCCCTTAAAAGGACTCGTCCCCAAAGTTCACCTTCCAAGGGTAGAGAAATATTGTCTGATAATAACTCTGGCCACTGGGAATGTATGTTAGCCTCCTACTCCCAAGTCTCATCCCGTATGCGGCCATGCTACCATAATACTCATACTAGAGGGAAAAAATGGCCTTGGAGAACCTTCGTGATCCAGTCAACAATTTTTATTGGATACTCCAAAAAGTAAGCATCGGCATATAACTCAACTTTCTCAAGATCAAAGGTATGATATGGGTCAGCATGATACTGGAGAATCTATGAACCACAGAAGACGTCATGCATGGTACGATGCCTCTAATGTAATAGCAACTGATAGGCTACTGACCCGACTCGCTCTAGAATTTCAAATGACCCTACATAACGAGGTGAGAACTTACCTTGATTCTATAAGCGTCTATTCCTTAGACTAGGTGATACCCATAGGAAAACATTATCCCTGACCTCGAACTCTAGAGTTCTTAGATGGTGATCGACATAAGATTTTTGTCTAGATTGAGTAGTAGTCGTACGCTTTTTTATCAGATAAACCTGGTTTGAAGTCTCCTGAACAAGACGAGGACCTGGTAGGGCTACCTCACCTACCTCTAGACAAAACAGGGGTGAACGACATAAACTAACATATATGGTCTCAAAAGGATCCATCTGAATTTTCTCCTAAAATTTGTTATTATAGGTTAACTCAATAAGAGTGATTTGATTCTCCCATGAACCGCTGAAATCAAATACATGTGCTCAGATCATATCCTCTAGAACCTATATTTTCCATTTTGATTATCCATCAGTCTGAGGGTGAAAAGTTATTCTTAGAAGCATGTGTGTTCCCATAACCTTATGCAATCCCTGCCATAATCGTGATGTGAAACAAGCATCCCTATCTAAAACGATGGTATGAGGGACCCCATGTAGTCATATGATTTCACAGATATACAGTCTTCCTAGCTCATAAACTAAGAAAGTCTCCTAAATAGGAATGAAATGGGATAATTTTGTTAGTCAATCAATAACTACCCATATAGCATCACTACCTCTCATAGACCTAGGTAAGCTGACTACAAAATCTATAGCAACATCTTCCCATTTCTATTTCGGGACATGAAGCGGTTGTAACAAGCCTGCGGGTCTTTGGTGCTCCTCCTTCACCTGTTGAAAGGTGGAGCACCTAGTGATAAAGTTACTATATATTGTTTCATCCCAAGACACCAATACTAGTGTCGCATATCTCAATACATCTTGGAGATACCTAGATGAATTTCTCACTAAGAATCATGGGACTCTTGCATTAACTCCTCTCTGATATCTGTAGGAACCCAGACACATCCATGTATGCATAGTATGTCATCTCTATCCACATACCAATCTGGAGGTAGTTCATCTCTTGATATACTCTCATGGAGAACCAAGCCCTCGGGATCTGAAAATTTTATATCCTTTACCTTCTCAAGGAGAGAAGAGTTAACTACCAAAGATGATGGGTAAGACTGCTTGTGACTGTCATGAAACTCCAGATGTAGCTCAGAAAAAAGTTTCATTAACTTCCATTCATCATTTGATTCTCATACGTCCTGTGTTTGAGTTTTCCAACTCAATGCATCTGCAACCACATTTCCCTTCCCAAGCATATATGCAAGATCAAAATCAAAGGATTATAGATATTTGACCCATATTTTCTATCTGAGGTTCAAGTCACATTGAGTAAATATATATTTGAGGCTCTTGTGGTATATGTACACCACAAAGCGCTCACCTAATAGATAGTGTCTCCAGCAATGTAAATCATGGAAAAATACTTCTAGATCAAGGTCATATATTGGGTAATTTCTCTCATGAGGCCTCAACTACTGAGACCCATACGTAATGACTTTTTCCTCCTACATCATCATTGCTCCTAGGATGATTCTTGAAGCATTACATAAGATGGTATAACCTCTTCCAGGCTCTAGTAAGATCAGAATAGGTGTTGAGACAAGCCTCCCTTTTAGCTCCTGAAAGGATTTATCACATGTTTCTGACCACATGAACTTAACAACCTTCTTGGTAAGGCCAATAATAGTTGAATAAAGACATTATAAGTCTTGTATGAAATTATTGTAATATCCTACCATCCCCAAGAAACTTCATTTATCAAACACATTCTTGGAATGATCTTAGGAAACTACATCACTAACCTTTTCTTGGTCAATAGAGACTCCCAATTTTGATATGATATGACCCAAGAAGTGAACTTTGTCAATCCATAAGTGGCACTTAGCAAGCTTGGCATAAAGTTGATACTCTCTCAGTGTACTCAGAATGATCTCAATGTGTTTAGCATGGTTGTTATGAGTATGAGAATACACCAAGATGTTTTCCACAAAGACCACAACAAAAGAGTCGAGATAGGGATGGAAACCCCTATTCAACAGAGCCATGAAAATAGAGGGCACATTCGTAAGACCGAATGGCATAACATGGTACTCATACAGACCATACCTACTAAAAAAAATTGTATGAGGTATGTTTAATGGCCTGACTCACACATGATGATAACCTTATCTCAGTTCAATCTTAGAGAAGACCCTAGCTCCTCGAAGCTGGTTAAAGATATCATCTATTCAAGGTAGTGGATATCAGTTCTTGACTATAAGCTGGATCAACCATATGTAATCCATGCATAGATGTAAGGTTCCATATGCCTTCTTATAAAAAAACACGAGCGAATCCTAAGAGAATGTATTGGATCATATAAAGCATTCGGCCTCTAAATCATCTAACTAACTCTTGATCTCCTGGAGATCAGTAGTTGTCATCCTATAAGGAGGAATGGGAAATGGAGCTACTCTTGGAACAAGCGCGATTATGATGTCCCTGAAATGATCCACTACTGGAGGGAAATCAACTTATCATAAACTCTGATCCTCCGTAAAGAGATTTTCAATGTAGGTAGTCACTCCACCTAGCCCATGATGCTTTGGTCCCGCTCTACTATCTTGGACATCCCACTCACCCTTATGTAGATAATTGTTGCCCTCTGGTGATGTAAACGATACCCTGAAATGATAGAAATATATAAAAGCATGATATTGAACTAACCAATACATCCCAATGTTAAAAGTGGGTGCCCTACACCCAACTTTTATTGTACTTTTATTACCACTACATGTATGTAGTTTGTTATAATACATGTGTTTATCTTGCCATAATAGTGTAGATACTTCTATGTCCACTTTGTTTATGGCAATGTCCTTAGATTACATGTCGTATCAAGGGGGCATAGCAGATCCCAGGCTATAATTAGAACCCCGAGATACCATGACAGTAATCTTAAATTAATGTCTTATGGTCTAGTTTCATCATTCTGAAAGGACACAGATGATGTGTGACCATCAGGTACTGGGGGCTCATAAGCATTGAGACTTCATCTCATAAAGCACATGAGCCTCAACCTAGTTGGCGAGGACTCCTTAAGTACATCTAGGTGACCCGAGATCAAATATATACAGAGGATAATTTCCAGGGTACTATAGCAGACTGTAGCTGGTGTTGTAGTAGGAATTGTGCAGTACTGTAGTAGGTGATGTAGTAGGAACTATGCAGTATTGTAGTAGGTACTTTAGAGGAATGATAGCAGACACTATTTGGCACTATAGAAGCCAAAAATATTCCCCTGTTTGGGCCTTCGGGCCACTGATTTGGTCCCCGAGTCCTCTAAGGCCTTCGGACCACCCAGGCCTTCGGGTCGGTAAGGCCTTCGGGCCAACTTAAGTGCAGATGAAAACTAGACAACTTTAAAAGGAACAAGCTTCAGGATGAGGATGAGAAAGGAGCTTTCACCATAACATATGCTAAACTGATTGCAAGAATAAGAGGGTATGACACCTATCATCAGGAAAATCCTGTGCATGCACGGGAAATCCTAGTCGAACAACCATGCAAATGTGGAGAGTTGATTTCATGATAAAGATGCTGGGGAGGAGCAGTTCCAAGTAGATATTCTGGGTTGTATGTAATGTTTGAAGCCTACGGGCAATGAATTTGTCTAAGGCCTATGAGCCATGTAATATTTATTCCTACGTGACTTGTAAGGGTTCCACCTCACCCCTTTAAAGGTGGATTATCAAAAATAAATAAAAAATGAAGGCCTTCAGACCATTGGAGGAGGAGGACTTCATCTCATAAAGTTATCACTTGATGATCTCTGGTAGTTGAGATCATGAGGACAGACCCGCATAATAGTAACACCACATATTTCAAGTGTTATTGGTCGTTATTATCTACGGACATGTGTAATGGTCTCCAGACTTGAGATCATTATCAATGAATGTCATTTAATTACGTACATTTTATGTAAGGTGAAAACCATGACGATAAAGTCATGGTGAGGTAGTTTGTATCAGGTATGTCATTAATGGCATGACATTGATTGAATGATCGAGAAAGTATTTGTCACTTCTGAGTTCAGGAAGAGATATCTTGGGCATGGTTGATTAGGATGGTTGCACCTTCATTAAATCCATGGCCATGGTAGTGGAAGGTAAGACTGTCCGGAAAAATCAAAAAATAAAATAAAGAAAGATAAATAATGATGACATTATTGTACATTATGCTTTATTGAGATATCGATGAACAAGAGATTATATTACACAGACCGTGTTAGTAGGAAGGTAGTCATTGCTTTGACTTTACCTTATCTCTATAGGGTCCTCGATGGGTTGTTAGACCCCACTCTTGGTCGGTGGATATTATTCACTACTATTGAAGTAAGGGCCTAAAGGGTCACACATAATAACACTTTGAGAATCTTCCCTATTCTGTGAATAAGAATATAGAACTTGGTGGGGGCCACCAAAGTTTCTGAGTACTATATAAGTTATATGGATCACCAATTAATAATTAAATTTTTTAATTATTCAAGCTTGGAATAATATGTTGAATTTATTTATAACATGTATTTACAAGTGATCGGTAAATATAAAAATAAAATATTATTCGAATGGATGTAAACATCCAGGGTTTGTTTAATATTTTCTGGAGAAGTGAGTCGAGTTATAAGACTCAAGTTTATCACGCAATATAAATTAATATATATTTCAGTTAGTGATAAAATTATAAATATTATCTATGGAATAATTTTATTTGACATAAATAAATATTTATAGTACTTATATAGAGGATATTTATTACACGGGGGTCGCGAACCCATACCGGGTATTTTAGATATCCCCTATATAAGTAAGAGAGAGGCTCTCCCCTTGTAAATATTCATGTATCATTTTTTATATCCTCTCTATCCTCCTAGATTCTAGAGAGATATCCTCTCAAGCAAAGAAGAACTTCAAGAACTTCCTTCATGGATCAAAGTTCCTTGCCTTGCGGTGATCACCGCTGCGTCGAGGAGATCATTGGTGTGTCGTGTTAGCACCTAGATTCCAACGAACGATGCGCGTGCAGATTCGAAAGGCGTGTGTGGATGATATAGAGGACTATGACGTCAGAGTCTTCAAGCAACGGTCGTCGGCAACCAGTGACACACTTGTGCACGTCATATCCGAGCAAGGTACTTGTTCATTTTTATTTTTGTGCTCTATCAAATCCACGCGTGGTCCTCAGACCGTACTGGGATATCTCACCAGAGTCAATGTCGTAACGTCACTCCGGTGATGTGAAAAATTTTAATTTCTCGGCCCATCGGCTTCTTCTGCCCATCCCAGTACCTTATAGTGGTATCAAAGGGACGCGTAATTTTTCAGAGTCAAAGGAAAAAATTAAATTGCATAAAATTTAAGTACGGGAGATTAAATCGGTTCCAACGCAACCAACCACACGTCGGTCTGTTTTTTAATGGCCAAGTTATGGCCATTTGAAAAAAAAATTAATTACATCAACTCATCGGTTTAATTTTTCTTCGGATTAAATTTTTGATAAGAACGCGTTTTAATTTCATTAATGTGTTCTTCAAAAATTACCGAAATCCGACCATGCTTTGGCCAGAATCCAATAGCTGGAACTAATCCGGTAAGTTTAATTTTAGGAGATAAATAAAATAATATTATAATATAATATATTTTATTTTTCTCAAATAAAATATTATTTAAAGACTTGAGGTCAAGTCAAGTATTTCTTTTATTTTAAATATATAAAAAAAAGGGAGACCAAGACCCCATTTTGGGGTCTTCTTCCCTTTTAATTTTTTTTTAAAAAAAATTAAAAGGGAAGAAGTCTTTTTGTCTAAGGATGAATTAAAAAAATGGAAGACCCAAATGGGTCTTCTTCATGCTGCGACTTCCCTGGAGGAAAACCATAAGCGGCCTCCTCTGTCACTGGACCGACGCCCCACACCGCTCCTAGTCAGCCACCCCTCTGCTAGGTCGCGCCGCCCAGGACCGCGCCACCCCTCTCGCATCGCCCTTCTCCCTGCGCCAGGCCGCGCTGCCCAATACCTGACACCCCAGCCACCCCTCTGTCTCGTGCAGGCCGAACCCCAGCCGGACCGGCCTTCCTTCCTCCCGTCGGACTACGCCGCCCCGCCTTCGATTCGCTTCACCGAACTGCCTTGGGCTCGCTTCGTCGGACCGCTTTGGGCTCGCCGCGCTAGACCAGCCCTAACCCAGACCAGGCCATGTCAGACCCTTCCGACTCACCTGTTGTCGGATCGAGGTACCAGACCTCCTCCCTACTACCGGACCGTGTCGCCCCGCTCACCCCGTGCCACACGCCCCTACCCGACCGTGCCCCTATCGGAGCAGCGGGCCGCCGCCCATGCGGCTGGTCGGAGCAACGGGCAGCCGCCCTTGCGGCTATCTGAAGTAGTGTCGCGCCACTTTCGTCCCCTGCCGGATGAGTTCACAGCTGGTCGGAAGGTGCTTTCACCGTGAGTGCTACTGTACTGGGTGGATATTCCATGGTCACACCATGGTGACACCATGATTTGGCACTACTTCAGTAAGATACTCGTGGCAGTTCGCAATCCTGTCAGACTCCTCCCCGGCTAGAGGTAACCCCATTTTAAATTAATTTTAATTAATTTAGTTTTTTAAATTAAATTAATTAGAATTAGTTTGGGTTTTAAATTTAATTTAATTAGAATTAAAATTAAATTAATAGTTTGATTTAATTTTATAATAAAAATTAAATTAATAGTTTAATTTAATTTTATAGTTAAATTAAATTGATGGTTTAATTTAATTTTGGAATTGAAATTAAATTAAATAGTTTGAATTGATAAAAATAAATTAATTTAATTTATTTAAATTCATTTAATTTATAAGGACCCCTAGTACTATTTAAATTTCATTGGAGTTTAATTTTAATCGTTCTTTATACTTACCGACTGGTCTTGAGAAAGCGACCAAACTGTGCATGTCTGGTTTTTATTATTTATTTAATTATTTATTCAATGTTTGTGATGATTTTAATAATTAATTAGATAAATGATGGTCTGTGAATCATCCTTTTAATTCAAATATGTATAAGGGCATGTGTGTCCAATGCACGAGCTGTATTTTGTACCCCCTAAACCCCCTTGCATGTGTGCGAGTAAATTTATAATTAAATGGTGATGATCTAAGACGTAGACCCCACCAAGTCGAGGCGGTAAAGCAGAAGAGAGTCGAGCGCATTGCACTGGGGATGACTGCGACGTGATTCAGGTGCCGACTCAGGTATGAATGCCCCTAGGTCAAGATTGATCCATTATGGATCGATCTTTATAGAATACTCAAGACCAGTCAGATTGCATGATTTACTTTATGCATAATTTATTATTTTATGTGAGTGCATGATTATTGTTTGATCACATAGAATAGTAAACAAGATAAAAATGCATAAATAATTGACAAATATATATTTCTATTGCATGTTCTATTATGAGTGTGACAATATAGATTGAACATATAGATAGAAAAGGATTATTCGTCAATAAATATTAAAATCCCTCAAAGAGATATTAAGTCCAAACACCTTCCATTTCTCACATCTAAACAAAACTAGCTGTTTGGGGTGCTCGTCAGCCATAGTTGAGAGTGCCTCTTACTACTAGGGAATTTTTATGAGAGAACTGGGTCGACTTAACTAAAGTGAGTATTCAAGGTTTAGCCATAGCTAACTTGCTATCACTTTAGAGGCAAGTGGTTGAGGGAATCAAGTTCAGATTCCAAAATCTAGGACTTTACTCAATAACATAAGGAACCACAAGACAAGTGGTTGGCCAGCTAGTGCCTACCTTGAAACCCTCCAAGTAGTGGCGTAGCCATAGCTTGTAGACTACAAGGGAGGTTTCGAGGATCCTTGCCGCTAGAATACTCAAGAGACAGAGTATTCTGAATATAATAGTGAGGGTTGTTAAGGTTCACTAAAATAGTGGGAGACATTAAAATGATATAATAATTTATTAATCATAAATGTTAAAAGGTAATCAATAAAAAGTACTAACTTCTAAATGTTTATCTGATGTAGATTTAAGATGTAAATCACTAACACCACAAGTACTTTATCACTACGATCGAATTTGGATAAAGAAAATATCATGACCAACAATAACTTCCAGGAGTGGTACAGGTTCTTGTGCATAGTACTACACCAATAAAGGAAGTTATATGTGCTGGAATCCCCAATTCCTGCTGAGCCTCCTTAGGAAGCAAGCAAGGAGGAAAAAGATAAATGGAGAAATCATGTAGACGATGCGCTTGATGTACAATGCAGCATGTTGTCATCCATGTCTAGCCAATTGAAAAAAATGCATGAGGATGAGGACGCCTACAAGATACTTTCACATCTCCAAGAATTGTATCATTATAGGGCCAGGCAAGAAAGATATGATATTTCAAGTGCTCTTTATAAGTGCAAGCTAGTAGAAGGGAACCAAGCTGGTCCTCACGTACTCAAGATGATTGGGTATATTGAGATTCTTGAAGCCCTTGGGTTAAAATTGAACCAAGAACTAGCAGTAGATCTCATTCTTGCCTCTTTACCATCAAGCTTCTCAACTTTTATTTTCAATTATAAAATGAATGATATGATAAAGTCACTCCCAGACCTTTTGGATTTAGTTCGCCAAGCTGATAAGGATATGAAAAATACCAATTCATCTGTCCTCATGGTGAACAAGAAAAAACAAGGGCAAGGTAAAGGGGTCTAAGGCCAAGTCAAGGCCAAAGACACCAATGCATCATCCTACAATGAATCCAAAGATTCATAGGAAAAGTAATGAGCAATAAGTTGTCTACTTTGGATGTGGAAAGAAAGGCCACTAGAAGATGAATTACAGAGCTGGGAAGAAGAAGCAAATTGATGCTTCTACTTTAGGTATTTTTGTCATTGAATTTAATCTATCTTTATCTACAAGTTGGGTATTGGATACGGCATGTGGCTCACACATTTGTATTTATATACAGGAACCAAGTAGGTTCAAGAAGATTGAAAATGGTCAAGTGGACCTCCAAGTTGAAAATGGTGCAATTTTGACAATCTTGGTAGTGAGAGACTATCACTTAACCTTGCCAACTGGTTTGGTTTTAGTTTTAAACAATTTCTATTATGTACCTTCTATTACCGTAAACATTATCTCTATGTCGAGTTTAGACACTATGAGTTTTTATTTCAAGTTTGGAAATAAATGTTGTCTCTTTTATAGGGATAACATATGTTATGGTATGGAACATCTTAACAATGGTTTATATATGCTAGAACTTGAGAACCTCATAATGGAAATCAATGAAAAAAATAGCAAACATGACTCATATATCACCCGCCTATGGCACTTCAGGCTTGGTCATGTGAATGAGAAGCAATTACAAAGATTACATCAATAAGGTTATTTAGACTCGATACAGTTAGAACCCTTGGATGTATGTCAATATTTTTTACAAGGAAATATGAACAAAGCACCTTTCTCAGGAAAGGGAGAAAGAGCCAATGCAATACTGGAATTAATACATAATGATGTATGTGGTCCATTTCTAGTAGAGGCAAGGGGTGGTTTTTTTATACTTCATTACTTTTACCGATGACTATAGTAGGTATGGTTATATATACTTAATGCGGTATAATTCAGATTCCTTTTGGATTTTTAAGGAATACCAAAATTAAGTAAAAAACCAACTTGGTAAGAAGATAAAAGCACCCTGCTCAGACCGAGGTGGAGAATATCTTAACCAAGCTTTCATTGATCACTTGAAGGAGTGTGGGATAGTATCCCAACTCACTCCTCCTTATATACCACAATGGAATGGTGTTAGTGAAAGGAGGAATAGGACCTTTCTTGACATAGTCAGATCAATGATGAGTCATTCAACACTTCCATTATCCTTTTGGGGATACGCCTTGCAGACAGCAGCATATACCCTTAATTGAGTACCAACTAAAGCTGTAGATGGGATTCTATATCAGTTATGGTATGGAAAGAAACCCAGTGTGACACACATATGTGTATGGGGGTGCGAGGCATTTTTTAAGACTTTACCAAGTGAAAAACTATCATCCAGAAGCACCAAGTGCATCTTTATAGGTTATCCTGAGTAAACTAGAGGATATTACCTATATAACCCTTTAGATAGAAAATTCATCGTGGAAAGATATGTCATATTTCTAAAAATGGAACGCATTTATATTGGAAATAGTGGGAGAAATATTTACTTCCATGAAGTTAATGCTCCAGATGCACAAGAGTTGGTAGAGGAATAATCTTCACAAGAACAAGTGGAAGAAGAAGTTATTCCTGAGACACAAATATTACGTAGGTCTACGCGAGAGGTTAGAGAACCAGGGCATTATGGTTTTCTTGTCACAAAGTCAGGTGACACATTAGTCCTTGAGGATGATGAACCTCTAACCTACAAGGAAGCATTAGAAGGTAAAGAAGCTGCTAAATGGAAAGAAGCCATGAATTCTGAGATGGAGTCCATGTACCAAAATCAAGTTTGGATTTTGGTAGACCCTCAAGCTGATATAAATCCCATTAGATGAAAATGGGTATTCAAGAAGAAATTATACATGGATGGTGAGGTTAATACCTTTAAAGCAAGACTGGTTGCAAAGAATTTCAAGCAACGTCAAGGCATTGACTATGATGAAACCTTCTCACCAGTAGCAATGCTTAAATCCATTAGAATATTGCTTGCAATAGCAGCCTTTCATGATTATGAAATTTAGAAAATGGATGTCAAAACTTCTTTTCTAAATGGGAAGTTAGTTGAAGAATTCTATATGACTCAACCCAAAGGGTTTGTTAAGTCAAATAATGCCAATAAAGTATGCAAGATGCAGAGATCCATTTATGGATTGAAGCAGGAATCAAGATCATGGAATGTTCATTTTGATGAGGCCATAAGAGATTTTGGTTTTGTCAAAAATGAAAGTGAGCCTTGTGTATATAAAAAGGTTGAAGGGAATACCATCATCTTACTAGTGTTATATATTGATGACATATTAATTATGGGAAATGAGGTGCAAGTCTTATAGTTAGTTAAGACTTGGTTAAATGAATGTCTCTCCATGAAAGACTTAGGTGAAGCAGCCTACATTCTAGGGATCAAGATTTATCGAGATAGATCTCAAAGGATTATTGAGTTAAGTCAAAGTACATATATTGACAAGGTACTTAAAAAGGTATAATATGGAACAATCCAAGAGAGGATTGTTACCTATGTCACATGGTATAAATCTCTCTAAGAAAATGTGTCCTCAAACACAAGAGGAAATTGAACGAATGATTAGAGTCCCTTGTTCCTCAATAGTGGGTTCTATCATGTATGTCATTCTATGTACTAGGTTTGATGTCGCCTTTACTTTAATCATGGTGGGTAGATATTAAGACAATCCAGGAGAGCTACATTAGACAGATGTTAAAACTATCTTGAAGTACTTGAGGCGTACTAAGGATATGTTCCTGGTGTATAGAGGAGATGAGGAACTGGTTGTGAGGGGATACACTGATGCTAGTTTTTAGATAGATCATGATGATATGAAATCATAGTCAGGTTACATATTTTGCTTGTATGGTGGTGCATTGAGCTCGAGAAGCTCGAAGCAAGCTATGATTGTCGATTCTACAGTAGAGTCTGAATATATTGCAGCTTCCAATGTAGCAAAGGAAACATTCTAGATACACAGTTTTATCTCATACATTGGTGTTGTTCCTAGCAGTGCAGACCATATTCCAGTATATTGTGATAATACTGTTGTAGTGGTGCTTTCTAAGGAGCCTAGGTCTCACCAGAGGACAAATCACATTCTTTAGAAGTTTCATCTCTTGATGGATTTTACTCAAATAAGTGAATTCGTAGTTGGTAGAGTAGCCATAGAGGATAACATGGAAGACCCCCTAACTAAAGCCATTTCTTAGCAGAATCATGATTCTCATGTGAGAGCTAGCGGATTGAAACTTGTTAACAGTTGGCTCTAGTGTAAGTGGGAGTGTTGAAAGTGGTTTCCATAGACCCAACTTGTATTTTACTTTGATTATAACTAAATGTATGCAGTTTGTTATAATACACGTGTTTATATTTCCATAATAGTGTAGATACTTTGGCTTCCACTTTGTTTATGGAAATTTCCTTAGATTACATGTCGTATCAAGGAGGTATAGCAGATCCCAGGCTATAATGAGAACCCCGAGATACCATGACAGTAATCTTAAAGTAATGTCCTATGGTCTAGTTACATCATTCTGAAAGGACACAGATGATGTGTGACCATCAGGTGTTGGGGGCTCATAAGCATTGAGACTTCATCTCATGAAGTTCGCACTTGATGATATCTAGTAGTTGAGATCATGAGTTACAGACCCGAATAATAGGAACACCACGTGTTTCATGTGTCATTGGTCGTTCCTATCTACGGACATGTGTAATGGTCTCCAGACTTGAGATCAGTATCAATGAATGTCATTTAATTACGTACATTTTATGCAAGGCAAAAAACCATGGCAATAAATTCATGGTGAGGTAGTTTGTATTGGGTACGTCATTAATGACATGGCATTGATTGAATGATCAAGAAAAGATTTGTCACTTCTGATTTCAGGAAGAGATATCTTGGGCCTGGTTGATTAGGATGGTTGCACCTTCATTAAATCCATGTCCATGGTAGTGGAAGGTAAGATCGTCCGAATAAATCAAAAAATAAAATAAATCAAGATAAAGAATGATGACACTAGTGTGAATTCTACTTTATTGAGATATCAATGATGAAGAGATGATATTACATAGACCGTGTTCGTGGGAAGGTAGTTGTTGCTTTGAATTTACCTTATCTCTATCGGGGCCTCAATGGGTTGCTAGACCCCGATCTTGGTCGGTGTATATTATTCAATACTATTGAGGTAAGGGCCTAGAAGGTCACACACAATAGCGCTTTGAGAATCTACCCTATTCTGTGAATAGGAATATAGAACTTGGTGGGCCCCACCAAAGGTTCTGAGTACTATCCAAGTTCTGTGGATCACCAAGTAATAAATAAATTCTTTAATTATTCAAACTTAGAATAATATGTTGAATTTATTTATAACATGTATTTACAAGTGATCGGTAAATACAAAAATAAAATATTATTAGAATGGATTTAAACATCCAGGGTTCGTTTAATATTTTCAGGAGAAGTGATTCGAGTTATAAGACTCAAGTTTATCATGAAATATAAATTAATATATATTGCAGTTAGTGAAAAAATTATAAATATTATCTATGGAATAATTTTTTTTGACATAAATAAATATTTATAGTACTTATACAGAGGATATTTATTATACGGGGGTTGAGAACTCATACCGGGTATTTTAGATATCCCCTATATAAGTAAGATAGAGGCTCTCCCCTTGTAAATATTCATGTATCATTTTTGAGAGCCTCTCTCTCCTCCTGGATTCTAGAGAGAGATCCTCTCAATAAAGGAAGAACTTCAAGAACTTCCTTCGTGGATCAAAGTTCCTTGCCTTGCGGTGATCACCGCTACATCGAGGAGATCGTTGGTGTGTCGCGCTAGCACCCGAATTCTAACGAACGATGCACGTGCAAATTCGAAAGGCATGTTTGGACGATCTAGAGGACTTCGATGTTGGATTCTTCGATCGATGGTCACCGGTAACTAGCGACGCACTTACGCACGATAGATCCAAACAATGTACTTGTTCATTTTAATTTTTGTGCTCTATCAAATCCATGCGTGGTCCTCAAACCGTACTAGGATAGCTTACTGGAGTCGACATTGTAACATCGCTCCGGTGATGTGAAAAATTTTAATTTCCCGGCCCACCGGCTTCCGCTGCTCGTCCCGATACCTTACACCCAAGAATGACATCGAAGTCTATCATCTCAATAATTAAGAGGTTTCATAAGAAAGGGTAACTGCCTACCTTAAGGGGACAGTCCCTACATTGGTGTATTCTCTATGACCGCACTTCTAACGGTGTATATATGGTCATTACACCATAGTTTTATTGTATCTCTAGTCTGATACTTTCCATGATAGATATAGAGACAAAAGATTTTGAAGCACCTGTATCAAATAAAGCAAATACTATAGTAGATACCACAAGAATAGTATATCATACTGTATATGGTCCTGCAACTTGATCCTTAGGTATCGGTTGTAGTGCATACAATTGGCCTGATCCATGACCCTATGCAATAGCTAGACTACCACGATCATAACTGCTCTACTGGCACTGTTGATGATTAGGGGTCTGGATACCGCAACCACTACCTCCTCCTCATCCAGTCCTATAGGTTCTATTCTAACTCCCTGCCTGATGTGGTGCAAAATAACCCACTCCTGAAGGTGGAGCAGGCACAGATCCTTTTCCACTCGAAGTTGGTGGAAAGTTCCTTTAGAATCTCTAAATATTCCCCATACAACTACAAGCCTGACACTCTGGTGGGTCTCTATCACACTGAGTCTTCATATTCCCCCATCGTGCACACTGATGACACATCATAGAGTTATCAAAATGGGTACTCTGGTTGTCACTACCCTGACAAGAAACCTCAAGGTAACGTTTCCTACCACCGGGAGAACTATTGGCCTACCGCGGCACTGATCCTCTATGCCCAATACTATTTTTATCCCTTGGGTTGTGTTCATTGATAAGAGAATGATTTACTATTTCATAGAAAGTATGAAGGAAAAATACATTCACCTGTGTAAAAATGGCATACACAATCCCATCCTCAAAACATCTAGTACATGAAAGATCATCACTGGATAGAAGCGGTGCAAAGCGCTGTAACTTAGTGAAATGCTCTGAATATTCTATAACTGACATAGAACCTTACTAGAGATGCATGAACTCTCTAGCTCTATAATATCTTAGTGTATGAGGAAAGAACTGATCATAGAAGGTAGTCTGGATATCAACACATAACATTCCCTAATAACGACCAACCTAGGTAATCACATCCCACCAGTGCTTGGTCGAATCATGCAACATGTAAGTAAAAAAGTTTTACCCGTCGCTCTGGAGGTGTCCTCAAATTCTCAAAGATAGATAGGGCGTCCTCTAGCCAATACTCAGCAGCCTATGGACCGCCATCCCCTGAGAAGGTGGGAGGATGCTATTGTTGGAACTCACGAGTCAGATCAGCCATTGTAGGTGCAACTTGTTGAGCACCATGAATATACTACATCATACGTAGGAAACTATCACAAACTTGGGCATTATTACCCAGATCAGGTATAGTAAGTGGTGCCTCAAGTGTCACTCATGGAGGTAAGACTTGTGACTCAGGGCCCACCACGTCAGCAACATGATCATTGCCACCTTCCTGGCGTCTGATATGAGGACGCTAAGCACACGCCTCAGAACAAGCTTAAGTAGAAAGATAACATCACTAGTAGAAGTTAAATGTAATAAAACTTACTACCCAAGTAATACTACCCCAACTACCCGCTTAGAAGAACAAGTATTGGTAAGTGCTTTAGTATAAGTTTCATTTCATTTTAAATTTAATTACCAGGTTCACTCTTTTACCTTTCATAAACATGACAAGGTGGGATAATGATGTGCAACCAATTCATTTTAGATGTCATGATTCACTTTATAATGGATAGTCATTCCCATTGAATCAGTTCCCCTACACCTCATCAATGAAAATGACACCCATTTATTTATAGCATAATGGATCGACTTAGTAAATTACTCATCCCAACCCATGAGGGCCCATACACCTCATGAATTGAGACATATAGTCACTCAATCGCAACCAAAAGTAATACATGTATAAGATAACAATCACATCATCACTCAAAAATCACATGCATATCAAGAAATTAAAATTAGTTAAATGCACCTATATGGCATGGAAATATGCATGACATGCGAATCTTAGGTGCCTATAATGATGCATGTAACAATGCACCTTTCCCTCATGTCATCAGGCTAAGGATGAAAAAAATACTCAAACAGAGTAATAATCAACAACACCGCATAGCATGTACGTCACCCAGTGGTGAAATAATGTCAATTATAATAGGAAAAACAAAACAACAATTTTATTTTAGGAAACTCGGCTTTTATCCCAAACATGGATTCGTGACGCCAAAGTATGGCTTATTACCAATTTACAAGCATTCCTAATCTCTAATCTATTGTCTCAAAATAGTAAAGAAAGAAAGGAAACTCCTCTAATACCACTATGTGGTGTCTCAAACCCAAATTCTATAACACCCCAAGCTTCCACGGTATGCTTCTCTTTGAATAATACAGTAGCGTCTGTTGTACGCAACTTCGAGTTCTAACACACACCACAACCAATCAAACTAGCCGTTATGAATAGTAATACCCACTTTTTGAAATTTTATAAATTTAATCTCTCAAATTTGACTTCATTTTTGGATTCGGAATACCAAAATTACCCTAGGGTAAAATTTTGGAACTTTTCGGATAATATTTATATTTTGATGAATAGTGAAAATTGCTAAATTTTAATTAAAAACAACTTTTTTAATCGAAATAATTTATAGTGATAAATTACTAATTTGAGTGTTTTTAAAGTATATTTATAATATATTTTTACCATTTAATACAATTTTGGTTATTGTACATAATTTCACAATTAAACCGGACATAAACAAGTGTCAATCTTTTGATAGTTATTATCTCTTAAAAACACGTTTTTTGTTTTAACAATGGGAATTAATTTTAAATTAATTTATGCCACTTATGTATTTTGAATTTGGAAAAACGGGTTCCATATTTGGAATCAGTATGTTCAAATTGTAAAAATAGGTAACTTTTATTTTTAGACATTTTGAATAATTACTTCGGTAAATATTTTAATTACCATAGTTAAAGAGTAAATCCAGTAAATAAGGGTAAAAAAATAATATTATAATAATAATAAATTACCCTAAAATGTGTCCTAACCTTATTGGTTGATACATGTCCGACCATGGGCATTTTTGGGTCAATTTTGGGACCTCATGGATCCACTTGTAAGTGATAATGGAACTTTATATTAATTAGGTTAAAATAAATACAAAAATGACATAAGCATATATCTTTTAGAAAAACAATTTTTATATAGGGTTATTTATGTTGAATTTTAGACTATAAATATTCATTAGAAATATAAAAAGATTTCATACATAATGGTATTTTATTTATAATTTTTATAAATTTAATAATTAATATTATTTATGACACAATAATGATGCAGTATTTCCCTTATTAATGAAAGAATCAAATAATTGGTATTATAAATGTTAAAATTAATATAATTTGAAAGTTTTGATGACATAAATGAATTTTATTGCTTAATATTACATTATAGTATTGCTTAAATTAATTTTTTTCGAATTAATAAAGTTGTTAAGACTTTAACAAAAATCAATTATTGAATAGTGTCAAAATTGACATAAAAGAGTTTTTAAAACAAATATTATATTATTAATTTATATTCAATTCCTAAAAATCTAAGGTTCATCCAAGAGACTTATATTATTATAGGTGTATCATTAATGGACCACTTGGGGGTATCTTGGATGTATATAGTAAGTTAATTAACTATATAATATAAAAATACAAAGTGACATGGTAATTGTTAAACTAATTAACTAAGAGTTAAAACTAAAATATGAGGTTAATATAGTGACCCAAACCTGTTTAAAACCTATTTGTTGAGTTTTTTTCAACCCATACCCACCTTAACATTTAAATAATCCACTTTTTAGCAATTATAAACTGAATATGAATTTATTATAAAATAATATTTCTAGCTTTTCCAAAGGTGCCCCTCACCCCTCTTATAAAAGGGAACTCCCCCTTCTCATTAATTCACACCTTAAAAGATTTTTTGTTCGGCCAACCCATGCCCAAATACTCTATAAACTTCCCTCACTTCATCCTAGAGGCCATACTTTAGTCAAAAATCCAACCTAATGAGTCCTTTTGATCAAATCAAAAGGAATAACCTGAAGATGAGGTAATGTTTTCACCACCCTCTTTCAAGTTCCTTTCTTCTTCCACTTCTTCTTTCTTTGTTATTACCATTATAAAATAATAACTCCAGTATATTATATATACTTTGATGTTATTATAAACATGGTATGACCATATTTCATTATTCTATCCATCCTTTAAATGACATGTCACCATACGTGTGTACGTACGGCTTACTGTCTCCACGTCGTGGTGTAATTGTTATTCAAAACATTATTATTTGGATGGGTATAATAATGATGTGTAATTCATGTAAATAATAAATATAACATGATAATTATTCTGTATATATGATATACCATTCAATTAAATATTATTTTAATATCAAAATAATGATATTGTCGCTCGTGCGTACGTACGGACTACTATCTCCACGAACGCGGTGAGATTTATTCCCCATCGTATCCATTCAAGTCTAATTCTCATTTTATGATTAATAATAATATTTAAGGACTTAATAACATTATGGATATGAATAATATACAGCCTATCCATAAAAAACATGGCTTACGTAACAAAACATATAAAAGAAAATGAGTAAGTTAACACCTGAAACGACAATAATATTAAGATATTATTAACAAAGCAATGTTAAAAGATCATATATGATATCATATTAATGTATATGATTATTTTATAATTTAATAACAATTATTTCACCATTATAAAGTAGTTTAACCTACCCTCAACCAAGTAAAAGTACAAGGTAAGGGGTTTTCATCTCACTCCTTATTACCGTGAGATTCATGCCATATTGCCACTATTACCTTTTGTGTGGTGTATGTACTGCCCATAATTGTATTATTTGTGTAATACACTTTAATTTATGTGTATTTACATATTCATTATATGATACATCTTTCATGGGTTGTATGTTTTGTAAGTTACCAAATTGGTAAGGGTTTATTTCACAATCTCTTCATTATCCGAGGTTGTTTATACGTAATTATCTATTGGGACCTCTTTATCATCCACATCCATGTTTCTTAAAAATGTATTTCAAAACATTCTTACTATTTTACAGAATATGGTTTAAAGTCATTTATACCCTTATTTGACTTTTTATAAGAAGTTTATAAAGGAATCTTTCTGTCGTTTTCCAAACAAGGTCCCTTTTAACCTTTTTGACAAAATTAAGGTAAGAATGTATTTTTTTTAACTTATACGGCAGGTGCAGTTTTTCTCCACTGTTATTACACCTTTGAAGCTTCCCTTACATTCTTATAAGGATATTTTCAAAATAAAGGTTTTCTTTTATAATTATGTGATTTTTAAATGATTTCAAAAAAGAGATATTTCTCTCAATTATATGAAAATCCAGTGTAAATGTATACGTATCTAACGCAAACTTAAAAATGTTTTCAGAAAACCTGACTCTCGAGTGTGGTAGATAGGAAGGGATTGGGCATGGACCCATCATGGCCTGTAATTAGTTGAGTAGTCTCAGAATTGGTGATTTTGTTTTCAGAAGCTTGCATAATGTTTTAAGAAAAACACTGGAGTATATTTGAGCAATTTTAAACGTAAGTATCTTCTAAAAAAATTACATCGGTAGGTCTCATGAGACAAAATAGTGTCTTGGTACAAGGCCTTGACAAAATCTTATTTGTAGTCTTGGCACGAGGCCTTGACTATGTGGTTATGATAGTCTGGCATTATGCATTCCATCATTATGAAAGTGGTTATTGATATTGCATGTGATTATTCGATTAGTAGGATATCCATGTGAATAAGTAAATGGAATTATTTCATTTTATTTCTTCCATATTATGTTTAAGTTAAAGTTTAAAAGGCTTTTGTTTTAGTTATACATCACCTTAAATGTTTATTCTTATTTATGAAATTTTCCGCTATATTGTTATCCTTACTGGGAATTTGATCTCACCCCTTTCAATGTTTTATTTTTCCCAGGATGTGAAGAAGTAATTTATGAATGACCTTCTGGGATAGTATATGGGCATATGAGTGTGGCCTATGGAGACTATGTTGTTTTAGTTTTCATTTTATGATGTAATGTAAACTTTATTAATGTATCTAGTTATTCCAAGGGTACTAAACTAATCGGTCTTTCGAGACTTGATATTTCTTGTGATTTTGCCAATGTTATGTAATAATGCACCGACTCTGGGTAACTGGGGTCGGGGCGTTACAGTTGGTATCAGAGGAAGTTTAGTACAAACCTTGGAAGCTAGATTTAGATAAACTCTGATTAGATCACATAGACCTAAGATGGACTTTGAGGATTAATATAGAAGAACTTCCTAGAAATTTGGTATTGTAGAGATTTTGTGAGTTTTCCAAGCAATACATCCCTATCTGGATACGAGCAGGTAGAGGTGGCTCTGGCACAGATGTACCTAGGGGTAAAACTCGAAAACACCGCTTTGAGCTAGACTCAAACGGGAACTGGTGCACGACAACGGGCCTTGCTGTACTCTTGGTTACGACACTCCCATGGGATATGCTTAGGATAATTCTCAATTTCTTTACAAACCATTATGAAGGGTTTATGAGTATATACTTCCTCAAAGAAAACATTTTCATGATTATGGATTATATCTATAAATAGTTCAATTTATGTTAAGTGTTTTACAAGAATGGAATTATGTATTTTTATTCATAAACTGATCTAGTTTATGGCATTGTTTAGAAATGGTGCCCAATATAAGGAATGAGAACTCCAACAATACGCATGATCCAAAGAGTAAGGAGGATCATATCTTTCATGGTCTTAATCCAGAATTTAGAAGGGAAATAGTCTCCCATGTATTATCATCATATGAAGAAATAGTATCATGTGTTGATAAGATAAGTAAAGAATTCTCAGAGTCCTATGGCTTTAAAGGGAAGCCAGAGAAGGAAAGAATGGTAGAGAGAATGACAGATAAAAAGAAGAAGGTAAAGAAGGATTTTCTCATATGTGATAACTGTGGAAAGAATCACCTTGGAAAATGCTTGAAGGGAATGGGAGTATGTTATAAGTGTGGAGAAAAAGGACACCAAGTACGTGACTGCAAGGGTAAGAAAAAGGTTTCAAATGTACAATGCTTCATCTGCAAAGAGTTTGGACACTATGCGAACCAATGTTCCAGTCATCAGACTATGCCGCAAATGATGCTATTGGATAATAATCAAGTTATGATACTACCACATATGAATAGAAATGACTAGTGTTCTTATGTTGTTATTTTGGAATTATTTCATTGAAGTGTTGTATCAATGATGTACTGGAAATAAATAAGGATTATACTGCAGTATTATTTCATTGAGGATTTGAGATTTTATGGTACTAAGAAAATTGAATCTACAGCAAGTTAAACTTTTTGAAAACTACATGAAAGATAAACCTTAATATGGTCTTAATATTGAGGTACTGATTTTGGAATAAGATATGGTTGATTTGATAAATTATATTGGATATTCTTGACTGCCTTGAAACTGATTAAAGATTTGTATATTCCATCATTGTTGGAGTTTACAACATTTTTGGATGGATAAAGTATATCCAGTATTCTATAAGGAATGATGGAGCATGAATGTAATCAATAAGGTTTTGTGGTAATTTAGGATGTTTCGGTGTTTTAAAAGAATACAATATGAAGGTATTCACATGCTATTATGGGGTAAAAGGATCTTTATTGTGTTTACCTTCCTTATAAATTTTGGACAGTGAGTTTGGACAGAAGTATTTTGGATAATTATAGTTTGAGATTATTTTTGGATTTCCATAAAAGGACAAACTGGAGGTCGGGCGGCAACCCATCGCGTCCGGCAAGGTCGCGAGACTTGAACCCGCAACCGAAGGGCGACAAGGATGTATCACCTACCACTGGCTCATGTGATGTCCTGGATTGAATAATGTAGTCTTTTTTTAAAAAAATATGGTAGATGAATTATAAATTCATTTTTTTACCCTATATGAATAGGATAAATATAATATTATTTTTAAATTCTATTATCTTTTATAGTGAAATATGAGTTTGTGCTAGAAATTAGTTAGAGGATGGGACTCTACTTGTCAAGTATATATATTTTTCTTCTTCTCTTATTCAATGAATAAATTAATTCTTATACTTTAGTGAAGGGATCTTAAAATAAAAAAATGTGTTATCCTAATACCATATGTTTTGTTAAACCGATGGTATTTTAAATCATCATAGATTGATGAATTTAAGGCCCTCAATTTTACACTTGTTTGTGATTGATGACCTCAATCACTACCTATAAATATTTACATTTTTCCTCCAATTATATGTCTCTAATTTCCAAAAATGTTCTCCTAATCGAGATCATGATTTGGTGGTGACCCTTTAATTTCCCTTTCCTCTCATTATGACTAAATTTTATTAACCCAATTTCCGATGTGGGTTTTCCCACAAAGATATTTTCGATTTTCAACCTTTTATTTTAGAAAAATAATTTAAAATTGCGAGGATGCAATTAATTGAATGAGGGTAGAATGTAACACCCCAATCTTCCATGCTATGCTTCTCTTTGAATAATACA
Source organism: Viscum album (assembly GCA_963277665.1). Taxonomy (NCBI): domain Eukaryota; kingdom Viridiplantae; phylum Streptophyta; class Magnoliopsida; order Santalales; family Viscaceae; genus Viscum; species Viscum album. The sequence goes on along the minus strand of OY728153.1, from coordinate 1,135,814,105 downwards.
GTAGCGTGTGTTGTACGCAACTTCGAGTTCTAACACACACCACAACCAATCAAACTAGCCGTTATGAATAGTAATACCCACTTTTTGAAATTTTATAAATTTAAACTCTCAAAATTGAATTCATTTTTGGATTCATAATATCAAAATTATCCTAGGGTAAAATTTTGGAACTTTTCGGATAACATTTATATTTTGATGAATAGTGAAAATTACTAAATTTTAATTAAAAACAACTTTTTTAATCAAAATAATTTATAGTGATAAATTATGAATTTGAGTGTTTTTAAAGTATATTTATAATATATTTTTACCATTTAATACAATTTTGGTCATTTTACATAATTTCACAATTAAACCGGACATAAACAAGTGTCAATCTTTTGATAGTTATTATCTCTTAAAAACACGCTTTTTGTTTTAACAACGGGAATTAATTTTAAATTAATTTCTGACACTTATATATTTTGTATTTGGAAAAATGTATTCCATATTTGGAATCAGGATGTTCAAATTGTTTAAATAGGTAACTTTTATTTTCAGACATTTTGAATAATTACTTCGGTAAATATTTTATTTACCATGGTTAAAGGGTAAATCCGGTAAATAAGGGTAAAAAAATAATATTATAATAATAATAAATTACCCTAAAACGTGTCATAACCTTATTTTTTGATACATTTCCAACCATGGGCATCTTTGGGTCGATTTTGGGACCTCATGGATCCACTTGTAAGTGATAATGACACTTTATATTAATTAAGTTAAAATAAATACAAAAATGACATAAGCATATATCTTTTAGAAAAACAATTTTTATATAGGGTTATATATGTTGGATTTTAGACTATAAATATTAATTAGAAATATAAAAAAAATTCCTACATAATAGTATTTTATTTATAATTTTTAGAAATTTAATAATTAATATTATTTATGATACAATAATGATGCAGTATTTCCCTTATTAATGAAAGAATCAAATAATTGGTATTATAAATGTTAAAATTAATATAATTTGAAAGTTTTGATGACATAAATGAATTTTATTGCTTGATATGAAATTATAGTATTTCTTAAATGAATTTTTTTTAATTAATAAAGTTGTTAAGACTTTAACAAAAATCAATTATTGAATAGTGTCAAAATTGACATAAAAGAGTTTTTAAAACAAATATTATATTATTAATTTATATTCAATTCCTAAAAATCTAATATTCGGCCAAGAGACTTATATCATGATATTTGTATCATTAATGGACCACTTGGGGGTCTCTTGGATATATATAGTAAGTTTATTAACTATATAATATAAAAATACAAAGTGACATGGTAATTGTTAAACTAATTAACTAAGAGTTAAAACTAAAAGATAAGGTTAATATAGTGACTCAAACCTGTCTAAAACCTATTGGTTGAGTGGTTTTCAACCCATACCCACCTTAACATTTAAATAATCCACTTTGGAGCCATTATAAACCGAATATTAATTTATTATAAAATAATATTTCTAGCTTTTCCAAAGGTGCCCCTCACCCCTCTTATAAAAGGGCACTCCCCCTTCTCAATAATTAACACCTTCAAAGCCTTTTGGTTCGGCCAAACCCTGCCCAAATACTCTCTCAACTTCCCTAAATTTATCCTAGATGCCATCCTTTAGTCATAAATCCAACCTAAGGATTCCTTTGGATCAAATCAAAAGGAAGAACCCGAAGAAGAGGTAATGTTTTCACCACCCTCTTTCAAGTTCCTTTCTTCTTCCACTTCTTCTTTATTTGATATTACCATTATAAAATAATAACTCAAGTATATTATATATACTTTGATGTTATTATAAACATGGTATGTCCATATTTCAGTATTCTATCCATCCTTTGAATGACATGTCACCATACGTGTGTACGTACGGCTTACCGTCTCCACGTCGTGGTGTAATTGTTATTCAAAACATTATTATTTGGATGGGTATAATAATGATGTGTAATTAATTTAAATAATAAATATAACATGATAATTATTCTCTATATATTATATACTATCCACTTAAATATTATTTTAATATCAAAAGAATGATAGTGTCGCTTGTGTGTACGTACGGACTACCGTGTCCACGAACGCGATGAGATTCATTCCCCATCGTATCCATTCACGTATAATTCTCATTTGATGATTAATAATAATTTTTAAGGACTTAATATCATTCTAGATATGAATAATATACAACCTATCCATAAAAAACATGGATTACGTAACAAAATATATAAAATAAAATGAGTAAGTTAACACCCGAAACGACAATAATATTAAGATATTATTAACAAAGCAATGTTAAAAGATCATATATGATATCATATTAATTTATATGATTATTTTATAATTTAATAACAATTATTTCACCATTATACATGAGGTTAACCTACCCCCAACCAAGAAAAAGTACAAGGTAAGGGGTTTTCATCTCACTCCTTATTCTCGTGAGATTCATGCCATATTGCCACTATTACCTTTTGTGTGGTGTATGTACTACCCATAATTGTATTATTTGTGTAATACACTTTAATTTATGTGTATTTAGATATTCACTGTATGATACCTCTTTCATGGGTTGTATGTTTCGTAAGTTACCAAATTGGTAAGTGTTTATTTCACAATCTCTTCATTATCCGAGGTTGTTTATACGTAATTATCTATCGGGACCTCTTTATCATCCACATCCATGTTTCTTAAAAATTTATTTCAAAACATTCTTAATATTTTATAGAATATGGGTTAAATTCATTTATACCCTTGTTTGACTTTTTATAAGAAGTTTATAAAGGAATCTTTCCATCGTTTTCCAAACAAGGTCCTTTTTAACCTTTTCGACAAAATTAAGGTAAGAATGTCTTTTTTTAACTTATACGGCAGGTGCAGTTATTCTCTGTCGTTATTACACCTTTGAAGATTCTCTTACACTCTTATAAGGATATTTTCAAAATAAATGTTTTCTTTTATAATTATGTGATTTTTAAATGATTTCAAAAAAGAGATATTTCTCTCAATTATATGAAAATCCAGTGTAAATGTATATGTATCTAACGCAAGCTTAAAAATGTTTTGATAAAACCCAACTCTTGAGTATGGTAGATAGGAAGGGATTGGGCATAGACCCATCATGGCCTGTAATTAGTCGAGCAGTCTCAAAATTAGTTATTTTGTTTTCAGAAGCTTGCATAATGTTTTCAGAAAAACACTAGAGTATATTTGTGCAATTTTAAACATAAGTATCTTCTAAAAAAATTACATCGGTAGGTCTCATGAGAAAAACTGGTGTCTTGGCACAAGGCCTTGACAAAATCTTATTTTTAGTCTTGGCATGAGGCCTTGACTATGTGGTTATGATAGTATGGAATTATGCATTCCATCATTATGAAAGTGGTTATTGATATTGCATGTGATTATTCGATTAGTATAATATCCATGTGAATAATTAAATGGAATTATTTCATTTTATTTATGCCATATTATGTTGAAGTTCAAGTTTAAAAGTCTTTTTTTTAGTTATACATTTCCTTAAATGTTTATTCTTATTTATGAAAGTTCCCGCTATATTGTTATCCTTACTGGGAATTTGAGCTCACCCCTTTCAATGTTTTATTTTTTCCAGGATGGGAAGAAGTAATTTATGAATGACCTACTGGGATAGTATGTGGGGATATGAGTGTGGACTATGGAGACTATGTTGTTTTAGTTTTCATTTTATGATGTAATGTAAACTTTATTAATGTATCTAGTTATTCCAAGGCTACTAAACTAATCGGTCTTTCGAGACTTGATCTTTCTTGTGATCATGCCAATGTTATGTAATAATGCACCGACTCTGGGTAACTGGGGTCGGGGCGTTAAAAATTACACTTAATATGTTCCCTGATCCTGATGGGCCATGATGAAGCGTTGTTGTGCACACTCTAAAAAATATTTATAAGTAAGTGCAGCACAGTGGATGACCTAGGTCGATCCCTTGAGGAGATTTTGCAGTCAATCACTCACTAATTCCAATTCACTATATATATGTGTGTGTGTGTGAAATAAAATGACTAGAAATGTAGATTTGATAAATTAGAATGAAATAATAAAATTAAATATGCAGATGCAATTCAAACAGAATGAATGCAAATAGAATGATGTTAGGCAGAAATGAGATCCTCCCAGGAGATTATCCAGAGTGAACCTTCATCGTCGCTTTTTTAGTTTCAAATTTACTTAATGAAAATGCTCCATAACATGCATGAACATCCTCCTATACATATGGTTGTGAATATATGGTACTCTCAATGATCTTCGAGAGACCACACATCCACCTCCTCGATCGAGGGAAAATTTTATAGAAGCGAAAGTTAAACCTCGGGTGGCAAGTGGAGACACAAAGGCGCCTTTCCCACTAAGATCCCCCTAAGCCTAACTATAAGTAAATAAAAACATTAAGAATTAATTTCCAAAGACTTGGGTTCATCACTGGATTACTCCCCTAGGAACTTTGTCAGGTTAGCTACTCATGATCACGAGCATAAGAGTTCACAGTGGAAAGAAAACGGGGGAAGAAAACAAAAGAGAGAATGAAATGGAGAGAAATGAGAACACTTAAATTAAAACATGCAATGAAATTACAGAATGAAAGTAAAATAAAATACAAGACTAAACTATAGAAAATAGATAACAAAGGATACCCCTAAGTTTCCAACCCTTTGGAAAGAAGAGAGAGTACATTTTTATAGGCAATGGGAGTGAAAATTGGATCCAAAAATATTCCTTTGAATGTATGAGCGTATATGGACTAATAAATGACAGAATTTTGGGATGTTTTATTCTTTAAAGTTTTTCAAATATTTATCCTATGTTGAATCACTAAATTTCATCTTCATTGTCCAAGTAATGAAAGAGTTATGGTTTATTTACTCCAAAAATTTAATTCTACCAAACAGACTCTTCATATTCCAATGTAGCGAGTTCCAATGCATTAATGGCCTTGATAATGAAATAATCTGGTTCATCCATATTAATGAAACTTGTTCCTACGGATGTATTATTGATCCATGTAAAATATCATCTCATTTAGTTTTTCCATTTATGGGATATGGTCCCAACAATAAAATTCTTCAGTTTTGTGCACAGTTTTCGAGGCCTAAATTGTGGGCTAGATTTGAGCTTCTAAATGATGGATTGAGATTTGGGTCCAGAAGGATAAAATGAATCCCATATAACATAGAAACCTATAAAAGAATAATTTTTAAATTTAGATTAGTTAAGAAATATTTATGGACAAAACATTGAAATAATTTAAAACAGTTAAATTCCAAAATATGCCATTTTTGTGATTAAGCTCAAAAAATGTTCCTAAAACATAAAACGTGACAATTTCCCTTAACATAACACATTGGTGGGATTAAAAATAAATAAATTAAGAATAAATTATTGAAAATATTTGTTCTATCAATTCCCCCACACTTAAACATTTCACTCTTGGGAAATCATCTAATACCATGGTCAAAACAAACTTCTCAAAGCATAAATGACAACATAGCTCAGCTATCATATCAAAGAAAATATCATGCCTCATACATGGATCAAAATTTCATAACTCCTAAAAAATCATATTAATCCATTAAATCTCATTTTAATCCTCATATGCATGTCGTACCTACCTCCCTGGAAAAAAAATTCTCTCTTCACTCAAGGATATTTTATGTAGAGTTTTTCTCATTCTCAAAACATGTGTGATCTCCATAGGCTTGATATCATCCTAGTATCTCCACTTCATAGATTCAAAAATGTGTCAATCATGAGGCCTTTTTCTTGGTTTTTTCTGAGGCTGAGGGTTGGTAGGTTTAAAATGTAAAATCATATGAGGCGGAATGAGGAGGGTTAAGATCTAAAGTGAAGTAAATGCATGAAAATAGTTTTTCTCAAGAATGGTGTGCTACTCAATTAGCTCAAAAATTAATCACCTAAAAAAACCTTTTCCTTTGGGAAGTTCACACTTGGAATTTCATAATATATGAATTTATTCACTCTTTTCCCCAATTTCATCATTGTTTCAGCTTGAATTCAGATCTAGATTTCTCTTCAGAATCATGTTTTGGAAGAAAAGAGAGGCAGCTTTTGATCTTCAAATATTGGTGAACACCTAACCCATATTTGTAATGATATTTCGGTCCACCCATACATCTTTCCATCATGAAATTTCTTCAACCCAAGCAGTAATAAATATGGAAACACATTCAATTCAACTCAAACAGGTTCTTCAAGAAAGCAAAATACAACCCATCTTTTCCCTCCCCCACACTTGAGTTCAACAATAATCATGCATTTAAATTCTATAATAGGTTTTAAAGGGATAAATGGATTGTAATATGGCTTCATAACAAGGTATTTCATGGATACTATGGGATTAATAAAGGTTAGATGTAAAGGTAGTCCAAAATAAGAGTTCAATGCAAAAGGGATTTCAAAGTGGTTCTTCAATCATACTTAATACATTCCATGAACTCTAACAACTTTGAAAAGGAGAAAAACAGAAATTTATGGATCACACAAAATTTATCAAGACTCTCAAGAAAAATATAAATGTAAGAATATTTCAAACAGGTTTAGAAACCTCTCGGGTTGGGCAAGATTTTCAATTTGGACAGCACTAGTGCACATGAGTTTCACAATCAATCAAACTTCATCAAATGAAAAGATAATAAATCAAGAAACAAAATCCATTCATAAATAATTTAAATCCTAAAATATTCAAATTAATAAATGTGACAAAAATACCAAGATGGTTTAAATTTTCCAAATTATTTGATTCATCTCAAGAATCCTAAAAACACAACAAAAAAATAAAAAAGGAAAACAAGACAATTTCAAAAACAACATGAAAAATAAAATAAAATCACACAAAAAATTCCTAAAAACAAGTTGAAATCCCTCCCCCACACTTATTCCACTTACTACCCCCTTTTATCTCAAATCAGATCAAGAGAATTTTTCACACTGAATTTATATTGGGTAGAAAATAAAATAAAGAAAAGAAAAGACACAACCTGGTTTATTTTTCAGTGGAAGCCTTGAGTTAAGCTCCTAGCTGCTACCACTTTAAAAATATAATAAAGAAATGACAATAAATAAGAAAAATAAATAAAAAGAAATAGAAATTTAATAGAAAATGGATAATTCTTGGTTTGATCACCCAAGCGGGTGCTAGGTTTTTACTTCCCCTAGTTAGGTAGTTACAGCATATTATCCCCAATCAGAAGGTGGATGTGGTTTCTTTAAGATAAACCACCACATGTGACTTTTCCCGGTGTCCATGAGTAGACACTAGGAATGGATAACCACAAATAAGATAAGAAAATTCCCAACCCCCAAGAAATAATATAGATATAATTTGAGTTCATGAGTGTGAGGGAAAAGAAAATAAGGGTGCTCCCTATAAACTTTTGTGGTGTCCTCCTCCAAATGGTATGAAAGTTGTTGTAGAGGAGGCAGTCACACCACATGATTCACTTGATCTTATTCTTCGATCACCACCACTTGGGTGATCTCTTCTTTAACATCCAAGGCCTTATCCATTTGTGATATATCAAAAATTTCAAGAAAGGGAAAGTCAGAAAATAATTCAACTTGAATAAGATTAAAACATGATGAATCAATAAAGAAATCTTCTCTTTCAAGTATGTCAGCTTGAAAATTGATCTCTACAGGAAAGACCATTGGCAACTCCATCTCATCAGGTGAATCTTCATTTTCATCTTCCAAAGTAATAGAGAGGTCAAAATGTACTAATTTTTCAATATCAATGATGGTAAGATCAAATGTTAGGTTATCTGGAACAAATTTATTTCAGGATTCTTCCAAAAATTATTGATCTCCCATAAGTGAATTAGTTGGCATGTGTACTTCAGGGACCTCCTCAAGTAATGGTTGAGTACAGGATGATATGATTAACTTATTTAGAAGCTCCTTATCACACCAATTAGGTTCTTTAACATAAAAAATGATTGATGAAATCTCTTTCACCACTTGTTCAGGTTCAGTTTCGGGTTTTGGTTCGGGTTCGGGTTGCTGCACCAGTGAACGAATATATTCTTTAACCATTTCAACTTTGCTCTTCAATTTTTTTATGTCTTATTTAAGTTCTTTTAGCTGAGATTTGTTAGTCCATGCATAAAAATTTGAATTGAAATTCATCATGAACAAAGAGATTTTTTTTTAGTTTTTTTGAAATTTATGACTTTTTGTGTTTTTTAAGTGAAACTAAACATTATTTACAAAATGTGAATAAAAATAGTGAGTGAAGACCACTTGGATCCCTGGTAACAGTGCAAATTTGATGACATGTGTCTATCGTGGGGTGTGACAAAAACAGATATTACCTATGTTAAAATTTAGTAAAGTGGTTAACCTAGGTTGTTTCCAGAGATCAGTGCACAAAAATTATGTTTGTCACTTAAATTAAAGAAAGAAGAATAGGTTGTTTTTTGAAATTTTTTGAGTTGAAAAAAAAATAAAGAAATTAAAAAAAAAGTTTGAACACTAATGGATGAAGAGAGTGATGGGGTTAGGGTAGTATCACATTTGCAATGTCATCATAGTTATAAATATCATCTTCCCTCTCTTTCTTTTGAATGAAAAATGAAAGACTCCTCGATCGAGTTATCAATCACCCTTGGTTAAAGAAATAAATAGAACTCACTCCTATGTGCAAGGAAGTTCATAAACAATTCCTAAACAATTAAGGCAAGTCCCGATCGATAATTGTTTCTCCTTAAAACTATAGAAAAAGTTCACTAGTTCCACACACGTGCCAACGATCGTTGGACACTCACCACCTAACACAATCTTCTCAATTGAGACAAATTGCACTAAGAGGATGGAGATTAAAAGTCTTCAACCAAAGCTATTAACGAAGAATACACCAAACTCAAAACATGGTCGCATTAAGAGAATTTGGAAACATTGAGAATAGAAATCATTCAAAATAAAAAGATGGTTTTACATTTAATCACAAAACTCCAACATTATAAAAGTGAAACTCCCCCTTATCTGATCACTCAAAGGTTTTACCCCTCCATATGAAGGGTAATAGAGTTGAAAGGGGAAGAAGAGAGCATGATGAAAAAAATAAAAGAGAAAATAGAAAATAAAAAGAACTTCAAGAACTCAATCCTACATCACATCCCCTCTTGAACATTCTTTAACCCCTTTGAATGGAAGTGAATACTCTTATTTATAGGCTTGTGGAATAGAAAATTTCCCTCCAAAAGTACTCCACAAAAATTTTGAGTCCATTTAGAAAAATAAATGGATGAATATCGAGAAGGTGTCTTCATAAATGTTGTTCCTATATATATTTTTCATTCTACCTCAAAATATAAGTGAATTTGGACAATTGTAACAAAATTTATCCTCAAATTACTAATGAAAACTTTTTCTACCTGAGGTGACTCTTCAACTTCCTCTTTTTGGTCGCATGAAATGGATGCCTTAATGACCGAATTGCTTCATTAAATTTAATGTGAAAGTGATTCATGGAGTCCTATTTATATTCCATCTAGAATAACATCATTTGGACATATGTAGGCCGAGATATACTTCATTAATTAAGGTGGGGTCTATTCTATCTTCCAACAAACTTTTTCCACTTGATGAATTTTTCTGGGCCATTGTGTGTCGAATTGGACCTTGGTACAGAAGACAAAGTTGAATCCCATGAGCAAGGAAAGCCTACAAAAAAGAATAACACAATTTGGATCGAAAATTTAAAAGATATTCCCAAAATATAGAAGCTTTAGAAAATTGATAAATATCCAGAATTAACCAATTTCCATAATTAAGCTCATAATTCACCAAAACACTAAAATGATACAAATCAGCTTAAATTGATTAATTGGAAGGGGTTAAATAATTGAAACACACATGAAAAATAATGAAAATATTATCTCTATTAGGACACATGGTCTCAAGAGCATCTCCCAAAACATCAGAGGTTGCTGACTAGGAGTGAGGGCCTAGGGTGTGTCTGTGGGGAGACTATGCCCTCATTATCATAGTGTAGAATAAAGGATAAATATAAAAAGAGGTAAAGAGTGTAAGAAATATAAGTAAACAAAAGGCACAACAGAAATAGGGACAACAGAAAAAATAATTGAAACAACTGGAATAACATACAACAACTAATGATGATATGTCATGTATATAGAAAACTAGAAAAAATGGGTACAATACAGTAGGCATAACATGTTTCACAAAAGTATAAAGGAAATCAAAAGACTATCCCAAGATCATGAGATCTGTCTCAGTCATATGCTATCAAGATCCATCCTAAATAGAAAATAATCAAGTGTTTGAAGTTGTATTTTTCCCTTTATCAACACCTACATTCATGTAATCAACCCCAGGTACCAAACAGTTCTTAGAGAGGGTGTGAGATAAATCTCAATGGTCCACCACCAATTGTGACTATAACATCTGGCCCGTGTAATGGAAATGTAACAATGTAAAAGCATGTATATATAAAGTAAATCAGTGCAATATAACTAAATATCCAAGCACCTTCTTTAGCCCTTGTCTAGTGTCTGAACATATAGCAAGTTCATTAATTGATTGTTACCAGTTTATAAATAAGTCACATGTTAATAATGGTGAAGGTTCAAAGATGTAAAAAGGAATCCTATAATGATATTTAATAATGAAGTTCCAAGGTAAAATGTCATGACCCCCTCCCCACAAAGTGTACCCCTCCTGGTCCGGCAATGTGAAAAGGGAGATAATGACCCCCGAGTCCTGCCTCCAGTAGGCCCCAGGTTGGCGACTAGCACCGAGGGTATAATAAACACACAAATGGGAGGCATTACCCTCTAAGAGAACACATGCAGAAGAGAGAGATAAGATAAACACCAACCAACTCCAACTCATAACTGAAATATAAAAGAAACCCAAGTGCATATATGAAATGCCATGAAAAAGTACTATAACTGAACGGGAAAACTGCAAATACCCAAAAGAAAGTAAAATGGCAGGACCATGAGCCCAAACAGCTCCTCCAACCACAAGCTAGTAGTAACCATCTTGATCTCCAACCTGCTCCAAGTGACCTGAAAAACAATTTATATATACATAGGGTGGGTATAACAGTATACTCAGTAGGATCCTCCCCGAAACCTCTCGTGAAAAGGTAAAGAAAGCATGCTAAAGCACAGTGAACAACAAGTGAAACTAACTCGTCACCTAAACAGGTATGCTAAGTTCCCAACCTCACCATGGCTACTCTCACCAAGTAACGCATACAAGAATATATCATATAATAAAGGATATCAAGGGTACCCCGCTACTACTTCCCCACTGGTTTGTCGCTTTGCCCCAATGACATATGTCCTGTGCATCTCTCTCCAAAGGCTTGATCGTATACACCTAGGCTAAGCTCCACAATCTACACCACGTGAACCAAAAAGGCTTGCCCACAGACACCTGGCCTAAGCACCACACCATCCTCACAACCAAAAGTAACCAGGTAGTTTTCGGGAGCCACCACAGCTCGCATAATGTGTATCATACATCGGGTATTATACCTCAAGCCATTACAACCCATACACCGAGTAAGGATCCTCGAGCCATCACAGCCTATACACGTTACACCTATAGTAGTACATAGGATACTATATCCAGAATATATGTGTGTGAATAACCACAATCCATTACAGCCCTCTACACACATATATGGGGAAAACTAACTGTTGTGCCTCATGGCACTAGTATCTACCAAGAGAAGAGAGTGGGGTCAAAGGGGGTAGTCAGCCATTCATCCTCCCACCAGAATGTTGAGGAAAACACCCCCCCCCCCAGGGCTCAGAATCCCCAGGGTGTCAGTTTCCCTTACTAACAGGGTGGAGTAGCATATAGAAACACAAAAAGTACAGAATATATTATAACTCACAACCACACTATGGGCATAACCTAGTCTTAGACGCAACTGCAGCTAACGTCTCTCGAACTCCGGGATTCCACTTCTAAGACTAGGTATCCTATAAGAACACAACCATTTGAGGGATTTATTAGATTACTTTATTCCCTTTTTATCAATTCCATTGTATGTTAATTAATTCTTCAAACATTAATTAACCAAGAACAATTTCCACATTAAGTTCCATTAACATCACATCCAAAAATCATTGTCCCTTAAAAAGTTCTCAACCTCATCATTAAGTTTCATCAAACTCTAACCCCATGGGTTAACATCATTTATTCAAAAATTAATTATAGAATTACTTTCCCATATTCCCAGGCATTTTAGAAAAGCAACCTATGCTACTAAACACAATGGGGATCAACACGGTGAGTAGACGTACTAATCGTCGAGTCTTTGCTGCCTATAGAAAGAGCGTAGACCCATTCTCCCTTGAGAGGCTAAACACGGAAAGCACGTGGCATACCCCGTGTGTCTTCGCCTCCTTCGGAAGAAGGGTAAGCAAGATTGGATGCCTTGAGCAGTGGGGAAAATTAAAGCAGATAAACAACCAAGAATCAACAAGCATCCAACAATAATATCCATCTCATTCCATCATCCCCGGTGTCCTCCCTGACACCCACATGCATAAACCGATGCATCTCACCACTCTAGGCGTTATCTGCTGCCACAACCACAAGGCCTCTATGCCCCCACATATCACAACACCCTCCTAGGGTCACATCACCACACAAGCTGCAGGAAAACAAACATTACATCAATTTGGGTTATTGGCCCTTTAACAAGGAATCTGGCCTTTAAACAACAAGCATCAATAGATTTTAGGTTTACCAACCAACTGAATTAAACACATATATCGGCATCAATTTGATTAACATCAATTTTGATCAACAACCACAAAAATAACAACTGGATTCATTTACATTCCTATTTATCTTTAGACAATTAATTATCAATTAATTCCAGCTTTACGTTCTTTATCAATTTCATCAAGAACCTCATGATAACAAGCAAGTCATAGATATCACACTATCTAGAAAATCAAGAGGAAAACCGTTATCATAGTACAAAGCAACAACATGCGATCAAACCAATTCTTTTAATCCAGTTCAAGTATTTAATTAGGTCAATTCCATTGTGATATAAAGGGATAAATCATGCTAACTCTATGATTTCACATAAACAATTAGAGAAGCCACAAATCCCCTACCTCAAAGGTTTTCAAGGAAAACCACAACGATCGATGAACGCCCAAGAAACCGGGTCGATTCTCCATGAATCCTTCTTAGGTCTCCTCTCCTAACACAACCAAGACCAAATCTCATCTTATTTGACATCCACATGCTTAGATATACCCATAACAGGCGTAGATCCAAGAAACTGAGAGAAGAGGAGGAGTAGATCTAAGTAGATCTAAGAAATCAAGCAAGAATGACCGCATACCTCAAGAAACCAGCTTTGATTCGCGAAGAGAAGCATCTGGATCGCCTCCAAAATGCTTGGGAGAGGTTCTCTAACCTTCAAGGGAGAGTAATCCCGAGTTATGGCCACTTAGAGGCTTAAACGAGGTGATTAAAGGCAAAAAGAGTTAGATCCACAATTTTAGGATCTAACTTTAAGTGCCCGCACGGTTTAACAAACTGTGTACTAACTGTGCGTTAGCCGTAGTAATGCAAAATGGGCAGGCCGGGGCGGGGCGGGCCAAGCCCGCACGGGTTTGATCCCACGTGGGTTTGTCCGTAAAAGCCCACATATAATGCGAACAAAAAATTTCAAGCCCACCCCGCCCCGCATAAGAGTTTTAAAGAATGTGATGGAACATTTTTTTGTGGGTTAATGGTGGCATGCAGTAACACTGATGTGGTGGCGAACTGTTGCGATGGAAAGTAGGTGAGTGATCGATGATGGGCGATGAATGATAATGTTTCTTGTGTGGTGATTTGAACAACTAAACCTGTGAATGAATGAAGTCTCTCCAGGTAACGATCAATTTCAAAAGAAGCTATTAGTGTTTTCACGAGGTTCTATCCAATTATCTTAATAACAAAATAAAATTAAATAATAACAAAATTAAATCAACCTAAAAAATATTATGATTATAATAACTCTTATAAAATTGAAACCATGAGAATGGGCGATGAGTTCCATTTTTCGAGAGATGGGTTAACACACCATGTGAATATGGTTAATAATTACTATATAAATAATATAATATCATATTAAAAAAATAAATATAGGCATATTTAAAATTCACATGTGAATAAATGGTGAATTAATATGACCATTACAGGGAGAAATCATATGTCACCATTTAACCATGATTTTTTTATTTAAAAAACTAAAATGTTAAAGAAACATATATTGTAAAAATAATATATTTTTTAAAATCAGGCCCGTGGGCAAGCCCGCACCTGCGCGGGCTCAACCCGCATTGGCCCGCACTCTAAACGGTCAAAAAATTTAGGCCTGCCCCACCCCATATCCACCCCATACCCGCAAAGCCCGCAGGCCGCAAGCCCGCTTTGCATCTCTAGTTAGACACTGCCTCCAAGACCAGCCTTGCACGGTTTGGCCACACGGTTTAGACTAACCGTTCGCCAACCATGTGAAAGCTATTACCCTTTAGATTTCCTTAAAAGTCCACCCAAACGCACCCCAAGACACCTTGACCTTCCAGAACACCTCTAACACCACATTTTCACTAAGGAATAGATCGGAGAGGTTCGGGCCATTACATCAGATACCTCTCAAAACATTCTCGTCCTCAAGAATCCAAAACCCACCTAAAGAGAAAATGAAACAGGGTCTGAACAACCACCCACCGAGATACCTCTCAAAAGAGAGCAAGCCACCAAAGCAACAAAGGTAGCCATCTCATAAACATGAAGGTTTCAAAACCACATTAGCTACAACGATACATGAAAAGAGTTAAACATCAAACAACTCTGGTTACTGAGCATGTATCTGTGATTAACGTTCCCAGGTACTCTCCTCCATGCCACCGTATCGCCACAAGACATGAACTAAGGGGATGGAACGCCCATGCAACACCTTCTCCTTGCAGTCTTGGATCTCCACAGGTTTCTCCTCAAAGGTGTCATTATCATCAACATCGATCTCTCCCCAATCGATGATGTGAGAGTCATCATGAAGATAACAACGTAGCTGTGATACATGGAAAACATCATGTATCTGACTCATCTGAGGGGGAAGCTCTACTCAATACGCCACGGCTCCAACACGATCTAACACCTAGAAAGGCCCAACAAAATGGGGAGAAAGCTTACTCTCACGACCAAACATTCGCTACCCACGATGGGGAGTCACCTTCAGAAACAAACGATCCCTAACATTAAACTCTAGGGGCCTCCTTCTTTGATCGGCATATGATTTCTGATGATCTTGCGCTGTCTTCATCCTCTCACAAATCACCTGAACCATCTTTTCCGTATTCTGCACTAGTTCCGGTCCGAGAATTGCTAACTCTCCGACCCTAGTCCATCACAACGGAGAACAACAAGGCCGACCATACAAGGCTTCAAACGGCGCCATACCGATGGTGGAGTGAAAACTATTATTATAAGCGAACTACACCAAGGGTAAGTGCCTCATCCATGAACCTCCAAAATCAAGAACACAAGAGTGCAACATGTCTTCAAGAGTCTGGATAGTTCGCTCTGTCTGACCATCTGTTTGAGGATGAAAAGCAGTGTTAAGGCATAGTTGAGAACCAAAAGCATGTTGGAGACCTCTCCACACCCTGGAGGTAAAACGAGGATCTTGATCAGAAATGATCATCCTTGGGATTCCATGAAGTCTCACCACCTCCTCTAGATATTTCCTCGACAAAACCTCCACTGAGCTCGACTCCTTGATCGCTATGAAGTGGGATGATTATGTTAAGCGATCCACTACCACCCAAATAGCATCATGTCCTCCCGGAGCTTGAGGTAAACCTGTAACAAAGTCCATTGAGATGTCCTCCCACTTCCAATGAGGAATCTCTAATGGATGGAGAAGACCACCAGGAACATGGTGTTCAGCCTTCACCTTCTGGCAGACTAAACATCGAGACACAAAATCCACAACCGCACAATTCAGCCCAGGCCACCAAAATTGACTCCTCAAGGATCAGTACATCTTTGTCACACTAGGATGCACCGATAAAGGAGAACCATGGAACTCTCTGAGGACTGTCTCGCACATCGCCAAGGGAACAAAAAGCCTTCCATGATACAACACTCTGTGTTGTTCATCCTCAGACCAACCATCAGGGGTCTCACCACAAACAACTCGATATCTCCAGACCTCCACCTCAAGATCCCCCAACTAGGACTCTTACACCTTATGCACTAGGGATGACTGCAGCGTCATCTGAAAAAGATAGCCTCTACCCCCAACTTCTCCCATATCAAGATGTAATGCTGACAGTTCTTCCATTACTCTCCAGGAATCATTGGATTCACGCACAGCATCACTATGTGACTTTCGGCTCAGCGCATCAGCCACAACATTCCCTTTTCCAGGTGTATACGATATTTCGAAGTCATATTCCTATAAGAACTCCATCCACCGACACTGTCATAAGTTCAAGTCACACTAGGAGAAAACATACCTCAAACTCTTATGATCGGTGAAAACCAAAAAGCGCTCACCAATGAGGTAATGTCTCTACAACTTCAGAGCAAACACCACGGCTGCCAACTCAAGACCATGGGTGGCATAGTTGCGTTCATGGGGACTCAACTGTTGAGACCCATAAGAAACGACTGACCTCTGTTGCATAAGAACACAGCCTAACCCCAGATGTGAAGCATCGTAGAAGACATCAAACTGAACTCCTTCATCTGGAAGACAAAGGACTGGAGCACTTAATAACTTCACCTTTAGATACTCGAAAGCTGCCTAACACTGATCAGTCCATATGAAAGCCTGATCTTTTCTGGTAAAAGATTTCAGAGGAGTCGCAACCCGTGAGAAATTGGTTATGAACCTCCTGTAGTAGCCTACGAGACCAAGGAAACTTCGCACCTCTGACATTGTCTTGGGAGCTTCCCAAGACACAACTGCTTCAATCTTTGAGGGATCCACATCTACTCCTTGTTGGGTCACAACATGCCCCAAGAAACGGACTTCTCGATCCCAAAACTCACACTTAGACAACTTCCCGAACATCTGATGTTGACGAAGAACTCCCAAAATGGCTCGTAGATGCTCTGCATGATCCTCTTCAGATATGGAGTATACAAGGATTTCATCGATGAAAACTACCACGAACTTGTCCAGGAACTCACAGAACATAGCATTCATCAATCCCATGAATACAGTTGGAGAATTCGTTATTCCAAACATCATTACAATGAACTCATAATGCCCATGACGACAACGGAAAGCAGTCTTCGAGATATCATCATCCTTCACACGCATCTGATGATATCCTGACCGCAAGTCGATCTTTGAGAACCAACTTGCACCCTTTAGTTGATCGAATAAGGCATCAATCCATGGATGAGGATAGAAATTCTTTATTTTCACTTTGTTCAAGAGACGATAATCGACACACAACCTCAAACTTTCGTCGGCCTTCTTCACGAACAAAACTGCTGCACCCTATGGTGACACACTTGGCTAAAAAAAACTGTACTGCAACAGACCATCAAGCTGTATACGCAGCTCTCGTAACTCAGAAGGGGCCATCTTATATGGAGACATAGAAATAGGAGACGCTCCTGGCTATAGCTTGATCCTGAATTCGATCTCTCACCGAGGGGGTAAGGCTACAACCTCTTCTGGAAAGACATCAGGGTACTCCTCTACGACCTGAGGAAACGCCAACTGCTGAACCTCTGAAGAACTCAGCATCATCTCAGTCACCATGGATGATAAGGATGAATTGCGCCTATGACCCATCTGAGGGTCTCGCTCACCAACAAACACCACTTGCTCTCCATCCGCATCAAAGAAAACAACCTTCTTCCTGAAGAAATCCATGATATCCTACATCGAATACAACCAATCCATGCCAAGGATGAAATCATATGGTTGTATTTGTAAATATAGGAAATCTCCCCAAGAGCGGTGTTGCCCCAACACTAGCTCACAGTCTCTACATACTTCAAACAAGCTAGATTGACCTCCAACTGGCATAGTCAACGCCAATGGCACTGGAAGCCTCTCCACCTCAAGTTCCAAAGCATGGACAAGGGTAGGTGATATGAAGGAGTGTGTCGCTCCTGAATCAAATAAGGCATACACCAAGGTAGAAAACAAGCAAAGGGTACCTCGAACGACATATGGCTCGTTTGGCGCTGGAAACGCTAGAGCATGAAGCTGACCACGACCTCCTTCATGGCCTCTCTGACCCTGATGATGACCACCACCATGACCACGCTCTACTCTCTGAGGACGGGGATCATCATAGGGCTGTCCTCTGCCTGCCCCATCTACCCTCTTCTGATCTAAAGCTGGTGCAACTGGCTGCTGTTGCCTCGGCTGGAACTGCCTCAATGGAGGAACCTGGAGCATAGTGCCCAGTGCACGATGACCACTCTGAAAGTTCGGGCACTCCCACTACTAATGACCATGACCACCGTAATAAAAACAAGCACCTGATCCCTTGGCATAGGCCTGAGAGTTTCCGCCTCCAGAGAAACGATATGTGAAGGGTTGGGACCTACCCCCAGCTGAACGAAAACTCTTCTTCCCTGAAAACCGGGAACCCCAGACCACAGCTCTGCTTTGTGAGGAATCCTATTGATTCCCTTCTCATGATGATTTGGTCCTGGCCAAAGTCCTCTCAACAACCTCTGCCCTCGTTAGCACCTCAAGGTATGTCTTTAACATAAATGGGGTGACATGGCGCTGGATCTCTGGATGCAAAGCCTCCTCGAAATGCCTCACCTTGGCCTCCTCATCTGGTAACTGGTCCAAAGAATATCTTAAAAGGTTCTCGAAATGGATCCCAAACTCCCGAACACTGGAGCTCCCCTGTCGAAGGGTAAGAAGCTCCTGGTGACTGGACGCCTTTGCAGTTGAGGAAAGGAACTTAACTATGAACTTGTTTCGGAACTCCTCCCATGAGATCATTGACTCCTCACGATCCCCGAGGAACAAGAACCACCACTGCCTTACTGCTCCATGCAGCATCGTCACAGCTAAGGACACCCAGTGATCCTTCTGAGCACGGATCGAATAGAATCCTATCTCAACCTCCTCCAACCAGTCTTCTGTGACTGCATCTGAAACGGAGCCCTTGTACTTCTACAAACTCTGGCGCTGAAACTCTCAGAGTGTCTTTCTCCAAGTGTCGTCGTCGTCAACCTCTACCCTGCGGCGACCTGCTGGAACAGCCTGCTGGACATCTTCTATGCAAACCTGACGAGGACGTCGACCTGGGGCCATACCTGCAAAATAACAAACACTTAGAGCTCCTAAGCCTGGAATATGGAAGACTCAACATTTATTAATTAATTTTTTTTTGTTTTAGGTTAACATATACCAAGGTATACCCATTAAAACACAAGCACAAAGAAGAATGATGCATGATACTTTCATAGGTCTCTACCCTGCAACTAGTATCACTCTGTTTAGTAGCCATTGTAAACTTAAAGGTCCGTACATCAGATCATAGGGGGCCCTAAATGCCTATGCCTCAGCCGGTCTCCAATGTTTACCTCACTTGATAAACATGAATGACACTGTTTCCCTACCAACCAATGCAACCTCACCTGTGCCTAACTCTAAACTCCATCCTATCTCTCAACCAGAGCCTCTGATACCACTCTGTCACAACCCCCTCCCCACAAAGTGTACCCCTCCTGGGCCAGCAATGTGAAAAGGGAGATAATGACCCCTGAGTCCTGCCTCCAGTAGGCCCCGGGATGGCGACTAGCACTGAGGGTATAATAAACACACAAATGGGAGGCATTACCCTCTAAGAGAACACATGCGAAAGAGAGAGATAAGATAGACACCAACCAACTCCAACTTAGAACTGAAATATAAAAGAAACCCAAGTACATATATGAAATGTCATGCAAAAGTACTACAACTGAATGGGAAAACTAAAAATACCCAAAAGAAAGTAAAACAGCAGTGACCACAAGCCCGAGCAGATCCTCCAACCACAAGATAGTAGTAACCATCTTGATCTCCAACCTGCTCCAAGTGACCTGAAAAATAGTTTATATATATATAGGGTGAGTATAACAGTATACTCAGTAGGATCCTCCCCGAAACCTCTCATGCAATGGTAAAGAAAGCATACTAAAGCACAGTGAACAACAAGTGAAACTAACTCATCACCTAAATAGGTATACTAAGTTCTCAACCTCACCATGGCTACTCTCACCAAGTAACACATAGAAGAATATATCATATAATAAAGGATATCAAGGGTACCCCGCTACTAATTCCCCACTGGTTTGCCGCTTTGCCCCAACGACATATGTCCTGTGCATATCTATCTAAAGGCTTGCCCATATACACTTGGGATAAGCTCCACAATCTACACCATGTGCATCACAAAGGATTGCCCGCAGACACCTAGGCTAAGCACCACACCATCCTCACAACCAAAAGTAACCAGGTAGTTTCCGGGAGCCACCACAGCTCGCATAACGTGTATCATATGTCGGGTATTATACCTCAAGTCAGTACAGCCCATACACCGAGTAAGGATCCTCAATCCATCACAGCCTATACACATTACACCTATAGTAGTCCATAGGATACTATATCCAGAATATATGTGTGTGAATAACCACAAGCCATTACATCCCTCTACACACATATATGGGGAAAACTAACTATTGTGCCTCATGTCACTAGTATCTACCAAGAGAAGAGAGCGGGGTCAAAGGGGGTAGTCAGCCATTCATCCTCCCACCAGAATGTTGGGGAAAACACCCCCCCAGGGCTCAGAATCCCCAGGGTGTCGGTTTCCCTTACTGACAGGGTGGAGTAGCGTATAGAAACACAAAAAGTACCAAATATATTTTAACTCACAACCACACTATGGGCATAACCTAGTCTTAGACACAACTGTAGCTAACGTCTCTAGAACTCTGGGCTGTCACTTATAAGACTAGGTATCCTATAAGCACACAACCATTTAAGGGCTTTATTAGATTACTTTATTCCCTTTTTATCAATTCCATTGTACGTTAATTAATTCTTTAAACATTAATTAACCAAGAAAAATTTCCACATTAAGTTCCATTAACATCACATCCAAAAACCATTGTCCCTTCAAACGTTCCCAACCTCATTATTAAGTTTCATCAAACTCCAACCCATGGGTTAACATCATTTATTCAAACATTCATTACAGAATTACTTTCCTATATTCTCAGGCATTTTAGAAAAGCAACCTATGATACTAAACACAAGGGGGCTCAACACGGTGAGTAGACGTACTACCCGTCGAGTCTTTGCCGCCTATAGCAAGAGCGTAGACCCATTCTACCTTTAGAGGTAAACATGGAAAGCACGTGGCATACCCCGCATGTATTCACCTCCTTCGAAAGAAGGGTAAACAAGACCAGCTGCCTTGAACAGTGGGGAAAAGTAAAGCAGATAAACAACCAAGAATCAACAAGCATCCAACAATCACATCCATCCCATTCTATCATCCTCGATGTCCTCCCTGACACCCACATGCATAAACTGATGTATCTCGCCACTCTAGGCGTCATCCGCTGCCACAACCACAAGGCCTCTATGCCCCCACATATCACAACACCCTCTCAAGTTCACATCACCGCACAAGCAGCAAGAAAACAAACATCACATCAATTTGGACTCTTGGCCCTTTAACAAGTCACCCAACCTTCAAACAACAAGCATCAACAGATTTTAGGTTTACCAACCAACTGAATTAAAAACATACATCGACATCAATTTGATTAACATCAATTTGGATCAACAACCACAACAAAAAACAACCGGATTCGTTTACATGTCTCTTTATCTTTAGCCAATTAATTATCAATTAATTACGACTTTACGTTATTTATCAATTTTATCAAGAACCTCATGCTAACAAGAATGGAATAGATATCACACTATCTAAAAAATCAAGAGGCAAACCATTATCACGGTACAAAGCAACAACATGCAATCAAAACAATTCTTTTAATCAGGTTCAAGTATTTAATTAGGTCAATTCCATTGTGATCCAAAGGTCTAAATCATGATAACTCTACGATTGCACATAAACAATTAGAGAAGCCATGAATCCCCTACCTCAAAGGTTTTAGAGGAAAACCACAACGGTCGATGAACGCCCAAGAAACCGGGTCGATTCTCCACAAATCCTCCTCAGGTCTCCTCTCCTAATACAACCAAGACCAAAGCTCATCATATTTGACATCCACATGCTTAGATCTACCCATAACGGGTGTAGATCCAAGAAACCAAGAGAAGAGGAGGAGTAGATCTAAGTAGATCTAAGAAATCAAGCAAGAACGACCACATACCTCAAGAAACCAGATTTGATTCGTGAAGAGAAGCCTCCAGATCGCCTCCAAAACACTTGGGAGAGGTTCTCTAACCTTCAAGGGAGAGTAATCCCGAGTTATGGCCTCTTAGGGTCTTAAACGAGGTGATTAAAGGTAAAACGAGTTAGATCCACAATTTTAGGATCTAACTTTAAGTGCCTGTACAGTTAGTCCGCATGATTTAACAAAATGTGCGCTAATCGTGTGTTAGCTTCTACCTTGACAAACACTCCTCACACGGTTAGTCCGCATGGTTAGACAAACCGTGCGCTAACCATGCGTTAACCACTGCCTCCAAGACCAGCCTTGCATGGTTTGGCTGCACGGTTTAGGCAAACTTTGCGCCAACCGTGCGAAATCTATTACCCTTTAGATTTCCTTAAAAGTCCACCCAAATGCACCCCAAGCCACCTTGACCTTCTAGAACACCTCTAACACCACATTTTTACAAAGGAATGAACCAGAGAGGTCCGGGCCATTACATAACAACCAAGGAAACATAGACCTCAGGGGTCACCAACTCAGTAATTACTATATCCTGACTAAGGAATAAGAGTGTAATCCAAGGATAATAGTCCAAGGTATTCCATAATAAGATGCCTACTGAGTTCAAGGGGTTCATCCAAGGTAAAACGGGGTTAAGCAATGATTGGGCCCAATGGGATTTAACCACGGAACCTACTTGTCAATGTTGGATCTAAGGATTGTATCCAAGGCATCCTATAATAATACATGAGGGATCCTACAGTGTCATACCGGACATCCAAATTTAGACAAGGATCAGATTCTAGGTGGGTGTCAACCTAAGAAAGTTGTATCCTTGAATTGAAATGGGGTTCCCGAGTGCTCAAGGCATTCCCTATGGAATCCAAGGTGAGATTGAGTCAAGCCACTTCTATTTAATAATGATGTCATATAATATTTTATACAGTTCAAGTCATTACCTTTCATTAGTGTGACAAGTCTAATTGAGCTTGAAAACTTTTAATCAAGTCTTAATTAATCAATAATTCCATTTGGTTCAAGCCTTGCCTTTTATTAGTGTGACAAGGCCAAGTAGAATGAAACCATTCATTTAATCCATTTAAGTCATTTTAAATAATCAAGGTTCACTTTTCTACCTTCCATCAACATGGAAGGGGTGCTACGGACATGCAACCAAACATTCATTTATATCTACTAAGGAAAAGTCATATACTTAGTATACTTGCCAATTTTCATTTCAAATATAATTATCAAATTGAAACACTTTACTTAGGCGGTTCAAGTGGTGATCATACATGATACTTTCTATTATACAATTCACAATTTAAATCAAGCCATTTAATATAGAAAATATTACCCTTATAAAGGTCAAACCAAGGTACACCCAAACGAAGGCTCAAACGTATCAAAACACTAAAATGACAACTATGGAAAAACATCCTACATGGGATAAACAAATTTGTCAGCATAAACACTAATAAATAATCACATGTTTGGAAATAGTACAACCATATGGCTCTAATGATTATAAGAATGATATATAAATTCAATAAATAGCACCTGATGAAATCAGTGAGCCCCACACGAAAAATTCCAAAATCAAAGAACTTGAGGGATAAGTTATAGACCAACCACCTTAGGCTTGTACGACTCTCCTCCTCCAGTATTATCCTCTGATTTGGCTTGGAATGGATTATATTTGAGAAAAAGGGAAAACACTCACACCTTGATAACCAGGCCGAGAGCAGGAGAGAATAAGAATGACTCAAACAGACTTAAGTACTTACCATTGTGCATCCAACGTGATGAACAAAAGCTCAAACGGATCCCGAATGAATTAGATCTATTGATCCCTAGACCGGGACTTCAAAAAGCTCCAAAATGAGAGGAATGGATGCTAATCCCATTGGAAATCAGATTAGGGAATAAGGTTAATTTAAATAGATCATTATGGATAAAATGGTAAAATTACCCAAAATTTAGTTTGTGCACAGTTTGACAAACCGTGCACAAACCATGAACGAGAACCTGTAGAAGAGGGGGTGTTGCACGGTTAGGTCGCACAGTTAGGAAAATCTTGCACCAATCGTGCAAGATGGCTCTGCCCGAAAATGCAACGATCTGCGCGGTTAGATTTAACTGTGCGGCCTACTAGCACGGTTTACTCTAACCGTGTGACTGGCCCAATTTTCCCCAAAAGATGGGTTTTGGAATCCGAACAAGCCTAAAAAACCTTTGGGACCTTCATTAACTCACTATAAATATATATTAGGTCCAAAATAAAGAATTATACTGAAATGTAAAGGATCCATACCTGAGTGAAAAATCGGGTTCTTACAGTATTCATCAACTTGGTCGGTTTTTTCAAAGAATTGAGAAAAGATGATATGGATATATTAGATTGACATGTTCCATGTCTTGTAGTTACTCAATGTCATTGAAAAAGGGATTATATAGGTATACATATAATGTATGTGATACATGTAGTGGTGGAAATGTTCGTATAGAGATATGAGTATGTTTGATGGAGATCACATCAGACCCCTTAGTATCTTGAGCAGCACTGATGCTTTGCTAGTGTCCACTCTTTGGTTACATCTATGAAATATGGATTTCATATTTGTTATCAATACTACTAAGGCCCAAAAGGTCACACAGTTGGGCCTCTAGATAAGGATTTAGTTTTAGATTAAGTGTTTGTTCCAGAATAAAGAGGGTATGATGAAACTGTATCCAAAAAGAGTTTTGGATGGATTCACGAAGGGTTGTGATGTTTTTCACAAAGTCCTTGTGGATTTTATTACAAGTGAGAGATTGTTGAATATACACTAAATTTTTTAATGTAATATTTAAATTTAAGTACATTTATTTTCCACACAGTTTCATTGATAATAATTCATTATGAATGGATTAAATGGCTTGAATATTTATTGAATGGGTTAAAATAAATAATGAAAATGAGAATTAATGTATGTCGATACGTTGAATATGGCTGACACATTTCATTAAATAAAACACGTCAAGGATGTATATATAAAGGGATGAGATCAATCATGTTGTGAACAACCAATTGTATGCAAACCTCTCTATGCTCTCTTACTTCCCATAGCTTGTTCATCGCCCTAAGTGAAGATGGTTGCACATCTTCAAGTGTAGGGAGTCCTCTAATTGAGATCGAGATCTGCAGGCCAGTGTACCACCTTCATAGGTAAGAGGCTTTTGTTTACTACTCATGTGATCATCATCAAGCGTACTCCATTGAAGTTTGAAGATGGATCTTATTGTAACCCAATTATACATTTAATGTTCCTTATTTAAATTACACATTGATTCTGTTGAGGATAGATCGTCTATTTGGGTTTTTTATTCGCTGCCATGTCCATATAATGGGCACCGAAAACTCATCACCAATGACTCCCAAAGCATGTGGTGTTCCCATTAACATTCGGTCCTCATGATCTCATATACTCAAGATCACTAAGTACAAACTTTATGAGAATGTGTCTCAATGCTTATGAACCTCAAACATCTGATAGTCAAACATCATCGGTGTCCCTTTAGAATGATGTATCTAGACCATATGATACATATATTTAAGATTATTATCATAGTATCTCGAGATTCTCATTATAGTTGGGAGTTGTTATAACCATTTGATACGACTTATAATCGAATGATATTACCATATATATAGTACATAAAAAAATATTACTCCAACGGTAAGTGAAACACATGTATATATTAGGTTTTATACATGTAATGACAATTAAAGTACAAATTCAAGTTGGGTTTTAAACACCCACTCTCACAACAAGTCCCGCGTTGAAAATTAGGATAAATGTCCCAAGGCCTATATCCTACAAACTAGCCCTAAAAAGAGCTAAATTCATGAAAATATATTTTTGAAATAATACATTTTTAGAAGTATTTAAATATATATATGTGTGTGTATATATTTCAAATTCATATAAAACAAAAATAAAACAATATCTTCAAACTGATATATATATATATATATATTATTTTCGAACTGATATTTGATGCAACATTTCAGTGAAACAAATAATTGTTTCTATGAATCAACATGATTCAATTGAATTACGGTCTCGTAAATATGGATTTTATTGGAACATTTTTTGAAACTTTGAAATAACTCATTGTTCTTTTTAGTAAAACAATCAATCCTATATATTTTTGAAGGAGTTCTTCAAGTTCGTTGTCTCTTATTCTATAATCCTATGAAGTATCCTTGAGAGATACTTTCACTGAGACCATACAACAACCTAGTAGGATAGATTAAACCATTTTGAATAGTGATTTATATCACACTTCAACAAGTTTAAATTTCCAAACTATTTTGAGTCTTGTGTCTTCTGTTAATATAAACTTTCAAAATCATAATTGAATGTGGCATCAATTAATAGTTTCATTTGGGACTAATATTTTAGATTACTTCACAAGAATCATCTGTGATGGCAGCTAGAGTTTGGTTTGATGGTAAGCACCCTGTAATCTTGCATGAAAGACCCAAATTCAAATTTGGGTGGGGAAAATATTTTTGTAGCCACTGCAAAAACATTGTAGTCGGTACTATGGAAGTGAAACTATTTACCCAATTTGGGAATTCAAACCTTGTTTTGGGCCTTCAAACCATTGGGCCTACGGGCCAAAAATGTCAAGTAGTTATGCAGTACAATGAGACCATGCAGAATGATGTGACATGACTAGGCAGGCGGTAGGACATGACAACACATAGGCATCGCAAGGTGGGGCAGCTCGAAAGAACGATGAGCGTGTTGACACTTATCATCCAACCCATTTGGATTTCCGATGTGGGGCAGAGGAGTGTCTTACCATGGTGAGAAGGTGGGAAACACAGTGCAATGATTGCTAATAGGGGGCGACTTGGTGTGCTAACTAGTGACACTATTGCCCAGTTGACCAGGCGGACGACACGACACTACTGACAGACGACGCAATGTGAAGACATGCAGGTGTCGTCGGATGAGCACCTTGAAGGAGCGATGAGTGTGTTGACACCCATCAACTGACCCTTTACCCACACAAATTTTTAGTGTTGGATGGATGGGTGACTTGCCATGAAAACATTAGAGCAACACGACGTGATGGTGCTGAAAAGAGGGGCGACGCAACGTAAAAAGATTGGTGACTTAGAGGGACACTTGACTGCTCATCTGGCATTGGGCCATCTCCCTCATCGGTTTTTGGGTCACATTCAGTTAGGCCTTTATGTCATCAAAAACTTGAGTCTTCCGACTATTAATATGTAATAAAATAGATCCATTGAATATTTGTCACTCATTGTGGTGAGAGATAAGAATTGACCTGGAGTGATTGAACATGTGTCGTTTGTAGTTTGTAACCCCCTCCACCTATAATGAATCTGTGATGATATCATGTTGGTTGAGCTTGTGTTTTTTATAACATAACTTTGAAGTTAGACTATTCAAGCGAGGTTCAAATTATCAATGGAGAAAAAATTGATGAAAAAAATGACAAATTTAAATGGCATTGGCCCGTGCAATATTGTTGCCCAGGACTAACCACAAAAATGTTGTCTTTCAGTATACACTGAATTATGCGGTGTTTTTCAATGAATGGGTAATAAACTAAAGCAGTTTGAGGTAAAAAATAATCATATTATTGTGACAATTGGGCCCCGCCCACCAGTTGCCTCGCAGACACGTAGTCCCCACCCTGGGGCCCACCCACGTGCTCGAATGAGGTCATCTAACTAATGATAGTCCCCACAGGCCAACATATGTCCTTTCCAGTGTGCTTTGTCCTCACTCACACACACCTTGGGAAACTTCCTAGAAGGTCACTCATCCTGATCACTACTCTAAGCCAAGCACGCTTAACTGTGGAGTTCTAACCAGATAGACTCCTGAAAAAGAAGGTGCACCTTGTTGACATGAGTCGTATCATTTAGTCATTTAACCCTTTGTTATTATGAGGAGTTACAATCACCCCCTCTTTAGAGCACACCGTCCTCATTGTGGGCCCTAAATCTCAACCTAGGCAGCGCACCGCACTTAAGGCTGGGTTTCTCCTCTGATACCAAATGTGACAACTGGGCCCCGCCCACCAGTTGCCCCACATACACATAGTCCCCACCCTAGGGCCCACACATGTGCCCGAACGGGTCATCTGACTAATGATAGTCCCCACAGGCCAACACATGTCATTTTCAGTGTGTTTTGTCCTCACTCACACACACCCTAGGAAACTTCCTAGAAGGTCACCCATCCTGATCACTACTTCAGGCCAAGCACGCTTAACTGTGGATTTCTAACCGGGTAGGCTCCTGAAAAGGAAGGCACACCTTGTTAACATGAGTCATATCATTTAGTCATTTAACCCTTTATCATTCTGGGGAGTTACAATCAGCCCCTCTTTAGAGCACATCATCCTCACTGTGGGCCCTAAATCTCAACTCAGGCAGTGCACCGCACTTAAGGTTGGGTTCCTTTGATACCAAATGCGACAACTGGGTCTCGCCCACCAGTTGCCCCGCAGACACGTGGTCCCCACCCTGGGGCTCACCCACGTGCCCGAACGGGTCATCTGACTAATGATAGTCCCCACATGCCAACACATGTCCTTTCTAGTGTGCTTTATCCTCACTCACACACACCCTGGGAAACTTCCTAAAATGTCACACATCTTGATCACTACTCCAGGCCAAGCACGCTTAACTGTGGAGTTCTAACCGGGTAGCCTCCCGAAAAGGAAGGCGCACCTTGTTAACATGAGTCATATTATTTAGTCATTTAACCCTTTATCATTCTGGAGTATTACAATTACACGTTGAACTCAAATGCATAGAAAATTCAAAATAAGATAAAGGTTCATTCAAAATTTACTCAATGAATAAAAAAGAATAACAACAATATTAAAAAAAATAGTGAGAACTGAACAAATTGGATACTAGTAAAATTTGGAGAGACCAGACTTTCCCTACGTGTTCAACACCATCACTCGGACCATCCCCTTTTGCGAAGATAAAATCAAATCAGTCAATTTTCTGAAAGAACGTGCATCACAATAGTGCTAGATGAAGGGAAAAGAAAATTGATATTCAATAAAAGATGCTCAATCAGATTTTGTCGTCTTACAATTCTAAGGATATCTAGTGGTATTTGATGTTTGTCGCACCTTTGATGCGGAGCGTCCGCAGCAGTCAAAAATGGTCAGGTCTCATGTCCAGACCTCATTTCATGGCACCCATTCCATGGGTAGATCTAACGCCTGAAATATGATGAAATGAAAATTTTTAACAAAACGTAACTATGTTTGAGAATTGGAAAGGAGAGATGTCGGTCTTCCGTTCAACAAGAGCGAACCAGGTGAGGTGGGGAGGCTGCGTCGACAGCATTAAAGAATGAAGAGTCGGGGGAAAGAACGCAATTGAGAGATGATTTCCATGGGGAGGCGATGTCGGCGGGAGAAGTGACCAATGGCTACCTCATCGATTTGAGGGAAAGAGAGGTGGGGAGGAGACAACATGAGGGAGGGAAGAACGGTCAAATGATTACTAGGGTTGTGAGAGGAGCATGATCCGCTCTGGTTGCCCCCATGTCCATTCGTTGCCTAAATATAAATACACTCAACTGACTTTTGAGCCACTTTAGACCAATGTCATACATTACATAATTTGACCCCTCCTCCAAGATGCACCACTTTAGACAAATGTAAATGGATGAAAAAACGATCAATCTGGCCAGTTTGTAAAAGTGGACATGATTGACATTTTTTATTTTATTTTGTCTTAAATCCTCTCAGGTTGGGTACCTTAACCTGACCCTCAGGTTGGGGTTTTGGACGAAAATACCCCCGTTATGCATTTTTGGGGGGTTTTTTACACTGCCGCTGCTGGAAATTCCCGTCAAAATTTACACTGGAAATTCCTGGGTAAATTTCCACTGGAAATTCCTGGGTAAATTTCCACTGGAAATTCCTGGGTAAATTTCCACTGGAAATTCCTGGGTAAATTTCCACTGGAAATGTTCGATGTAAATTTCCACTATAAATTTCATATGCAAATTTCCACATGAAATTTATACTTCAGATTTGCACTTAAAATTACAATGAAAATATATTAATACATAAGTAAAAAAATGCAATTTTTTAATAAATATTTGTATTCCAAATTTGCATTAAAAACTTCTCGTGTAAAATTTAGGGATTTATAAGAGTCTATAAACACTTCATAAATAATGAATAGAAACTTTGAAGTAGGCATTTCCTAGGGAAATATTTAGTGCAAACATTCCTTGAAAATTTCCAGTGCAAACTTCCACTAGAAATTTATACATTAAATTACAATGAAGTTATATTGATACGTAACTAAAAAATATAAATTTTCATTGGAAAATTGCATTGCAAATTTCCATTGGAAACCTTTAGTGCAAATTCCCACTAGAAACTTCTATTGCCAATTTCCAATCAAATTTTTAGTGAAAATTTTCAATGTATATTTTCCACTATACAACATATTTTAAAATCCATAGAGCAAATTTGCACTGAAATTTTCCAATATAATTTCAAAATATAATGGAAATTTTCAATGAAAACTAAATAAACACGAAGACAAACATACAAATACAAATAAACATGGTAATATTAAATTATAAACATCAAGTGAAAATTTACTGTGGAAATTCTCATTACGTATATACAAACATCAATGTAAACTTGCATTGAAATTTGGTGTTTTACATTTACAATGAAAATTCTCACTAATATAAATCTATACTAAGAATTTTTAGTGCAAATTTACAGTACAAAATTTGAATCCATATATATACATACATATATGTGTATATATACGAATATAAATATACAATATAATTTTAAGTGCAATTTTACCCTGGAAAGTCACACAATCCCATTGAAAATTTCCAATGAAAACCTGTAGTGAAAGTTTAAAGCTATCCGTGAAATTAGCATTTGTTGCGACAACTGGATTCCTGATATGATCTCTTTTCGGTGCGAGTTATTCGTTGCATGTTGATTCTATTGATGATAGTTTTTACATGTATTTGAGTCTGATTTCATTACCTAGGATCATAAGATGAAAATTTTCATCACAATTTTTTAATTCGAATTTCCACTTAAATTACAAGTGAAAATAGATTAATACATAAATAAACAATTCAAATATGCACTTAAAATTTACAGTGGAAATTTAAAAAGAAAATTATCACCTTAAATTTCCAATTTGGATTTCCACTTAAAAATTTATTGAGAGTATATTAAGGCACAAATAAACTATGCAAAATTCCAATGGAAATTTCCACTAATTATTTCCTTTGGAAATTTCCTATGAAAACTTTTATTGGAAATTTCCATAGATTATTTAATATACATAATATATTTCCTATTCTAAATATATGGGAATATTTAATACAAAATTTTAGTATATGCATACATAATATATTAATATATAAAAAACAATGTAAAATTTCAACGAAAATTTCCACCAATAAATCTAGAGTGAATAAATATAAAAAGTGTATATAGTTAAAAAAAATTATTAATAGTTATTATACATTTATAAACATATAACAAATTATTAATTATTGTCATACTTTTAGTTTTTTTACTATTGTTAAATATTTATTATTGTTTTATATTTCCAATTATATTTATTATTAATAAATTCTTATTATATATTTTGTTTTGATTTAATGTTTATGAGTTTCTGTTTTTTTGTAATTGCATCGAAGGGTATTTAAGTCCAACTCATTCAAATAAATCAGTTTGTTTTTTAAAAATCAATATCATTTAAAATTTACATCTTTGACCGACCATTTTTACCATTCAAGATATGTAAAAATCAGTTTGTTTTTTAAAAATCAATATCATTTAAAATTTACATCTTTGACCGACCAGTTTTACCATTCAAGATATGTAACGGTCAAATCCTGAAAATCACGCGCAGGGGTCGACGTAAAAATGAGTTGTTTACAATTTGCATCGCGGTAAAAAAGGGCAGAGGGGAAGGAAAGCACGTGGAAGTGGGGACCGGATGGACCGCCGAAAATATGAAGAATTTGCGATAGGAGGATCCAATTTGGGGAAGAAGATCGGAAACCCATGAATGAGCAATCCCTTAAAGATCTGCACATGCTTTTCCGACCCCCGAGTGGAGAGGAAGATTGAAACCTGGAGCGCCGGAGAGACAAAGATCCGATCCACGGAGGAATTTTGAAAAGTCCCAGCCATGAAGAATGAATCATCGTCAGATTCAGCATCTTCGACGGCGAAATCGGCAGCAGGACCACCGCCGGCGTCGTCGTCGGCGAAGTGCGGTCTCTGTGTCCTTCCTTACCAAACCCCGAGGCTGCGAGATTACTTCCTGCTGGGCAAGAAGCTCGGCCAAGGCCAGTTCGGCACCACCTACCTCTGCACCGAGAAATCCACCAGTACTCGCTTCGCCTGCAAATCCATCCCCAAGCGCAAACTTCTGTGCAAGGAGGACTACGAGGATGTGTGGCGAGAGATACAGATAATGCATCATCTCTCCGAGCACCCTAACGTCGTCCGCATCAAGTCCACCTACGAGGACGCTGTTTTTGTCCACATCGTCATGGAGCTCTGTGGTGGCGGCGAGCTCTTTGATCGGATTGTGCAGAAGGGTCACTACACCGAGCGCAAAGCGGCACATTTGATCAAGATCATAGTTGGGGTCGTCGAGGCCTGCCACTCGCTTGGGGTCACTCACAGGGATCTCAAGCCCGAAAACTTCTTGTTTGACACTCCTGACGAGGATGCCACGCTCAAGGCTACCGATTTTGGGCTGTCCATGTTCTACAAACCTGGTCAGTTCCCTGGATCATCTTCCTCCAATTTGTCATGCTTCTGTTCTTCCCTATTCGTCCTTTCTTCTCCATGCTATTTATTTATTTTGACATGTCGGCTCTCTGAATTTTCTATTGTTGTTTTTTCAACATGTTATTCTTGATTTTCAGTTCTGTCGTTTGTTTAATTGGGTTGGTAATGAGCATGGTGGTGTGTATTATTTAAATTTGGTGGTTTTCATTTCAGTTTTTCTGGCTGGTGGTTGTTTTTGCTGCAATTATTTATGCAACATGCACGTGACAATCTCATTAATGACTTCAAAGAAATGACACCATGCGAATTCAAAATATTTAACAATAAGGCTTTGCATATCATTATTGGATGCATGCTTTTATTTCATTGCTCAGCCATATATGAAATGGGTATGGAAATTAATGGTTTAACTGTGGAATTATCGTGTTTTTTTTTTACAAAAAGTGAAGGGTGAAGTGTTTTCAAAAGAATATGGATCGATCTGGACAACACACACACGGGTGATGAAATTGCTAATATGTAAAATGAAATGGACACACTGAAGATAAATGAAAAAAAGGCAAATATGTGTAAGAGTTTACTTTTGCAACAAATTCACATTTCTGCTGGCATAGTTATTAATGGCGCGTGCCATGACGCGCCATCGTGTCTGGCGCGGCTGCGCCATGGCGCGTTTGGGAAGGCGTGCTGCGCACCGAGGTGCCATCCTTTTTTTTTTTTTGCATCGGCGGTACACCTCCTTTCTCCTTGACGCTACATAGGCAGTGACCCTAAATGTCTTCCCGTGATTGCAGCGACACAATCAAACTGCTTCGATCTCAACATCCCAACCCAACCTCATTGAGTGCCGCGACCAAGCCAAGCCGGCTCATCCTGGGTAGGCGGCGCCTAATTTGCTGCGAGTGACCCAACCACCCACCTCGACCTCCACCTTCTTCTTGTGACCAAGAGCAACAAACCAGTCCAAAACCAGCCAGCTGGGGGTTTGCTTTACTATGTGTCATTTTCCCTTATTTTTTGTTCTTATTCTGATTTTTTTATGTTTGATTATTCTCTCTACTATTTTTTTCTTCTGTTTTCTTATTTGATTTTGTTCAGTATTAGTATTCCCTGCTTGTTGATTCCTTTTTCTTTTGTTTTTTGATTTTGATCTGTTTTTTTATTTGATTCTGTATTTTGTTTTTCGTTCTTTACTCTTATTTTAGTACTTTATGAGTGAAAGTGTTGATTTTGTTTTCTTTTTGATGCATGGAGTATTAATTATCAACACAATCTTTAATATTTATGCAGATGTTATTTAATTTATTGTTTTTTATTGTTGCTATGTGCTTATATGTCTTCTCTCTGTGCCGTAAGTCGATATTGTCGCGCGCCGTGTGCTGCGCAGTGCTTTTGCGCCAGGGGACCTCGTTTCTATTGTGCGCCATGCGTTGTAAATAACTATGTAATAAAACTTCAAACTTACCTTTTAGGCACTGACCCCATGCGAAAGAGAAGGAAAAATAATTAAGTACTTCATTGTTTTTTTTTGGTTTTGGTTTGAGACATCTATCTGTTTGTATTTGATTTAATGGCATGGAAAGGGAATATTTTTAGAATATTATCTAAGATATTTCGAAGTGAATTTCAATTCAAATCTATAATATCAAATCCTATAATGCCATATCTTCAATCAAATCCAAACATGAGTGAAAATGAAAACTAAACTGGAGTATGGGGATGCTACAAACAAAAAAGCTGAAAATGAGTCTGTATCAGTTGTGCTTACTGTTGTTAGCGCGCGCGGGCACACACACATGTTTTGGATTAGGATCTTAGTTGCGTTGTGTGCTTCTACATTATTTAATTTTCTTTTATCTAGCATTCTTCTTGATTACTAGAATCTTGCTGTTTATTGTTGATGAGTCCAGTATATCTTAAACTATGAGCTGCTGTTAGCTGAATTCTAGTGTGAGACCCCTACACTTTCCATGCAATTTCAAGGTTTTTTCTATAATTATATTTTTTGTTCTTTATCATGGAACTGTTTCTCTGTGTGATTCACATACAGGTGTTCATCCAAAATTTGGTCTCTTTCACAACATTTTGTTTTTGTCATTGCTATGTTAACTATTTTGATTGTGACATGTGAAGTGCCCATGGAATTGTTGAAGGATTGTTGTATTTGTTGTTAATAACCTTTTGAGGACCATAAATGATAAATGAGAATGTTTTTGTCATTGCTATGTTCATCCAAAATTTGGTCTCTTTCACAACATTTTGTTTTTGTCATTGCTATGTTAACTATTTTGATTGTGACATGTGAAGTGCCCATGGAATTGTTGAAGGATTGTTGTATTTGTTGTTAACAACCTTTTGAGGACCATAAATGATAAATGAGAATGTTTTTGAGTTGAATTGAGGTGGTTGAAGTTGTTTGGAGATTATTTGAGAGGGTCGGAGGAGTTTGGGAGTTTAAGTTCATACGTATGAATAATCCAGAGCATACGTATGATCTTGCAGAAGTAGAAATTGGCTAAGTGCTGGCATACGGAAGAATAACCTGGGTATACGTAAGATTAACTTTGAAGTTTCACAGCTTACATAAGATTGATTTTGAGGATATGTAAGAGTAACCTGAGTTTTCATAGGATACGTAAGATCCTTCAAGCAACCACGTAAGATTAAATAGTTGTTTTCTCAGGTGAAACGTAAGATTAAATCAGACGATGTTATGTTCTTCATTGAAGAAATATCATGATGCTATGTGAGGAGTCATGATTCAAGCTGTTAATAATGGTGAGATTAGAAAGCGAAGATTGCATTGTGATTTGGAGCTTTGTATGAGAGCATGCAAGCGTGGAAAAGAAGCCGTGGAATTTGTGGAAGCTCAGATGGGGGATGAAGACGAGATTTGTGGAGATCTGTGAGGATCTTTGAACAAAAATTCTGAAGATTCAACAACGAATATTTGGACTCCATTTATGAAGATCGAAGTTGAGATATTTTGCCACAAAGAATTTTTGACCAGTTTCAAATACTAGGATCACGATATCACGCTTTTCAATGAAGTTTTCAAATTTTGTATATTGGAAAATATTCTCTTGACCATTCTAAGATTTATAAAGAGAAAACGAGCCGAAGAAAGAGATTGATGAGAAGATATTGATTGAGATAGACTAGCGATTTGTTGTTGCTTGGTGAATCATTCGGATGTTGAAGTTCTTGAGGGTAGAAGGGAGCTTGAATTGATTTTTGTTAGACCCTTAAAGAGGATTACACACCTTGGGGGGGGGGGGGTGAATTGGGGCATGGGAGATGAAAACAATTTCTCCTTTTTTATGAGGACCTTGTTCTGTCACCGTGAGGAACACTTCAATTTCTCTCTATCTTTCCCCTCAACGAGTGATGAAAGAAGTAAATAACACGAGAGATTTTACTTGGTTCACCCGTACTGAGCTAGTCCAAGAGGCATGCATGACAATGCGACTGTGCACCAAATTCACTAAAGCTCACTGCTTTTATGTGTACAATTCTGGAGCGGTCTCACTAACCCTCCTAGTTCACTACCATGAACAAATAGAGAACTCACTACTTGCTCTCAACTCACTTCTTCGTCTGTTGAATCTTTCCCTCTTCACATGAAGATAATGTAGGCATACACCAAGGATGACGTTTCTCTTAGCACAAATAGTATTGACTTCCATAGAGAATTGGTCTTTTGGAATAACACATGTTTTGATCTTCAACCTTCCAAATGTGATCTGGAAAAACCTTTTAAAATGCTTTTTGTAACATCCTGTTACCCACTTTCAGGTATTTCTCATCTTTCTTTTTGTTTCCCTTTTTGTTTGGGTGCCTTTGGGGGCTTCTGAGGATGGAGAACAATTGCTGGGGAGAATGACCTAAAGTTCGGGGATGTATGTCTGTTTGAATTAATGGAGTCCGGGTATAAATGTGTTGCATGGTTCTCCTCGAGTTTAGAGAACGTCGGGAGTTGGTTTGGGGTTTTCTAAAGAAACGAGACTTTTCGCTGTTTGCAGGAGGAATACACGACGTGTATTTGTCACTGGGCAGATGTCATGAGTACGGTTAAAAGCGTGAGAATCTTACACGTCGTGAAAAAGGTTTACACTCCGTGTAATGGGATTACACGTCGTGTAATGAGTGTCTGATATATGTCGTGAATCGAGTTTTTAATAAAAGGCGATGAGATTTTCAGTGTACTTGAGTTTCGTGGATTACACGACGTGAAAAGGGGTTTCACGCCGTGTAAATCTCACGAGTCGGGCTTTCAGGGCGCTGCACGGTTGATATGTTTTTCATTCGTCCGTAGCTCTCTTCCCTTTCAACTTAGGAGCTCCCCCGGATGATTTTGGAGACGTCTGATCCTTCTGAATTGTTTCATTCAGCGATTGATCTTCGTTGCGATTGTGGTGCGTTTCTCTGGGTGAGTAATCCTTTCTGCTTCTTCGTTGCCTTCGATCGCGGTAGCGCTGTTGCGTTGCGGTTATGAATCCGTTGATTTGTGATGATAATCCTTTTGTTTCTTTTTAGATCTGTTGTGTGATCTTCCTCCAGAGGCTACTCCTTGCGTTGGTTGTGGTGCGACAGGCGTGTTTCTAGAGGTAAGTGTTGTTTCTGACCGTTCTTCCTGTGAAATTGATTCTGTGATGTGTGGATTGATCTAGGGTCTCCGTCGTCGTCGTTGTGTTCTTTCTTGTTGGTGGATCTCGTTGTGGGCGTTTGCGACTCTAGTTTGAGGTAGGTGGTTTCATCTCTAGCCTAGTTGGATGAACTGTATTGCTTTGGTTTTTATAAATTGTTTTATAAATGAAATGACATGATTGATTGATTGATTTGTGTGTGTGGAAATAGGTTTTTGTGAAAAGATGGTTTTCCTTTGTTTTGGTAAAAAGGAAAAGGTATTTTCAAAGCATTGTGAAATGAATTTCTTAAATAGTTTTCAAAGCATGGTTTTGATGAAATGCTTTGGAAAATAGAGCACATGAGAAGCCTTGGGTATTTTGGTGAAAGGTGTAGTAATAGACCTCGTCCGTTGATACTGTTGGGGGGTCACTCATGGGGTGTTTCTCTGCTCCCTAGGTCTGTTGTTTTAGGGACTTGATAAACACTGTTGCGAGGTTCACTTTCTGGGGTGTTCCTCTGCTCTCTAGATTCGATGCACATATCTAGATGTTTGATGCGCGTTATTGTCTACGTCTTAGGTACGAGTGTCCTAGCTAGCCCGATCTGTAGTGATCCTTGGCTTGACGTGACTTGTGCTTTGGCTTGAACTATTTTAGCTTGTACTGCCATGAATTTGATATGATATGTGATACATATTTTGGTTTGATTTTACCGCTTTGATGTACATGAAATGCTTTGAAATTGTTTTACCTAGCTTATTTTGGAAATGCTGAAAAAAGGGAATTTAAATGTTTTTCCATGTTTTTGATATAAAAACCGTTAAACCGTTTATAATGTCTTGTTTTCCTTCGAGCATATTCAGATTATTGTACATAAAGACTTGTTATGGAACACCCTGAGTGAGATCCTATTGAGCCTGTTAGCTTACACCCCCGCTCACCCCTTCGGTGGTGTGTAAACCTTTTCATGTCTTTCGATGCAGGGAAAGACAATGCGCCGCAGTGAGACGACATAGTTTTTTGTCGTCAGCTGTGTCTTGGTAGCTGGTGGTGAGATTGTGAGAGTTTGTCCACGCTATCACATGGAGTTGTCAGTTTCTGTTTTAGCTGGCCTTTGAGTTGTATCGTTTTTGCTGTCTTCTTTCAGTTATGACATACATTTATCTCTAATGCTATTTCTCTCTATTGTATGTATGTATGTATGTATGTGTATATATATATATGCCATGTTGTTGCTTCAGGTTGGGCGGGATCGTTCCCTCTGGTTGTTGTTTGGTATCAGAGGTGGTTTGCCCTCAAGAGTCCTTGTCTTGTGACGTTTGTTAGACTAGAGATAGGATTGTCGGGACTTGAGAGGTAGGTTGTGGGGAGTGTCTGACCAGCTCTTGCCGTGACGAGACTCAAGTTACCATGAGCTGTTGGGATGTGTGCCTCTGGTTTGGATCGAGATTATTCTGTTGTCTGATTGTTTCTTCTGTTTGGGTGTGCAACAGTATGCCTCTGAGATGTGTTCCACAGGTTCCTTAGGAGGGTGCAGCGAATGCTCCTCAAGGGAATCCGCATGTAGATCGGAATCTTATTGAGGCTATCGCGTCGACAGTTCGTGTTGTTGATCAGAACGTATCGCAAGTCCACAACACAGTTGTTGAGGTACAACTAGGAGTTGGAGGAGAAATGGATCAATCACAAGAGTTCTTGCACGAGAAGCCACTGTCCTTTAAAGGTACGAATGAACCTCAAGAGGCGAAGGACTGACCAAATAAGATATCAGATCTTCGACTTCCTGGATACACCTGAGAGTATCAAGGTGAAGTGCGCGGTGTTCAGACTTGAGTGTCCCAACAAGCGATGATGAGATTCCATGGTTCAGACAGATTGACATGTGGACTTGGAATGGAAGGGTTTCAAGACTCTTCTTCCAGTAGTTTTGTCCAAAGTCGTTGATGATGAAGAAGTCTCTGGAGTTCCTCTCTTTGCAGCAGATAGAGTGTTTGGTGTCGGCATACACCAATCGGTTTGCTGAGCTAGTTCGTTTTGCTTCAGAGGTAGTAAAGAATGACCAGTTGAAAGCCCAGAAGTACCTGCAGGGTTTGCGACCGAATATCGGATCGCAAATATTTATTATGAAGCTTTCAACCTACGTAGAGACGGTAGACAAGGCGATGATGGCAGAGATGAATATGACATGCAATGTTGGATATTCTGCCCCTTCTCTTCCACCCAGTGGCAAGATTGGGCACACCCAGCGTTCTTGAGGTCAGCCCCTGTCCTGCTATCAGTGTGGCAAGATTGGGCACACCCAACGTTCTTGTCCTGCACCTGCGAAGATGTGTAACGGTTAGTGGGCGTTATGGTCATCTACAATGTTTCAGTCAGGCTATATTTACGCCTCGATATGGTCAGGGATTGTCGATTCCAAAGGCTAATGCGGCGCAGTCAGATGCTTCAAAGACTACAGGGCTCTAGCCACAGCCTCAGGAGTGAAGCACCTTCATGCGATATATGAGTTTTCGGTGGAGGTATAAACAGTTCCATCGACAGTGAGAGATACCATCTTTATTGCATCTTCAGTTGCGATTGCTTTATTTTATACTGGTGCTTCCCACTCGTTTATATATGGCCGTTTTGTTGATATGCTTAAACTTCGAACGGAGCTCATGTCCTTTGTTATGGAGTTAGTGATACCTTTTGAGAAGTGGAAAGAGTTGGGGTTTCGGTGTACTTGTTTGCTATCGATAGCTGATGCAAAGTTAGTATGAGATTTTCTCGTTCTTGATCTGGATTTGTTTGACATCATCATC
This sequence comes from Viscum album, assembly GCA_963277665.1. Taxonomy (NCBI): domain Eukaryota; kingdom Viridiplantae; phylum Streptophyta; class Magnoliopsida; order Santalales; family Viscaceae; genus Viscum; species Viscum album. The sequence continues at coordinate 1,135,773,346 of OY728153.1, read as the reverse complement.
GGGATGGATTGACTTGTCAGTTGATCCTGAAAAGGTGAAGGCTGTCTGGTCATGGGAAGAACCACGTAACGTCTTTGAGATTCAGAGCTTCCTTGGTCTTGCTGGATACCATCGACGGTTCGTCAATGATTTCTCTAATTTGGCGTCACCTTTGACTGCTCTTATCAGGAAATGGGTGAACTTTATATGGGATGCAAAGTGTTAGTCTTCTTTCGATGAGCTGAAACGACTTCTGACATAGGCTCTTATTCTGATCTTACGTGAGCTCGGTAAGGTGTATGCGGTTTTCTGTAATGCTTCTGGCTCTGGTTTGGGTTGCGTGCTTATGCGGGATGATCATGCGTCGGTTTACGACTCTCGTCAGCTTCGACCACATGAGAAGAATTACCCCACGCACGATTTAAAGCTTGTTGTGATTATGTATGCACTTAAATGTTGACGACACTATCTTTTTGGGGAGAGGTTCACGGTCTTTTTTGACCACAGGAGTCCGAGCTATATCTTTTCTCAGATAGAGGCAGTGAGTGAGATACCTTCGGACGTTTGACTTCGACATCGCCACACCCCGGGGAAGGAGAATGTTGTTGCAGACGCTCTCAACAGGAAAGTGCTATCGCAGGCTGTTTTGGAATCGAATGAGTGGAACCTTATGGGACTTTTTGCTCAATTGCACCTGGATGCTCAGGAGGATGTTTCAGGTATGGTTCTGTCCAGTGTTCAGTTATCATCATCTTATCTTGAGTCTATTTTGCAGAGTCAACAACGGGATGTTGAGTTCAGAGGAATTTGTGAAACCCTATATGGTGGGGAGACTGTTTCTGGTCGGTCTCTATCTTCAGATGGTATTCTCTGTTTTGGGATTCGGTTTGTTGTCCCAACATCTGTGATGAGTTGAGTTTTGTTTGACAATCATAGTTCTCTGTGGACCGTTCATCCGAGCACTACAAAGATATATTATGACATGAGACGACGATTCTGGTGGTCGGGTATAAAGTGTGACATTGTAAATTATGTGTCCCGCTGTTACACCTGCCAACAGATAAAAGTAGAACATCTGAAACCTTCTGGTCTGCTCCAGCCTCTTCTGGTGCCTGTTTGCAAATGGGATGAGGTATCCATGGACTTTGTTGTTGGATTACCATGAATTCCCTGAGGGAGGAATGCTATCTGGATGGTTATTGATCGGTTGGCAAAGTTGGCTCATTTCATTCCGATTAGGGACACCACTAAAGTTGAAGATTCGGGTAAGTTGTATGTGTAGGAGATCGTGAGGTTACATGGGGTTCTTTCTGCCATTGTTTGAGACAGGGATCCTAGGTTCGAGGTTCTGGAGGAGTCTCCAAGATGCGATGAGGACTCAGGTCGGGTTGGGTACAACTTATCATCCACAGCCAGACGGCCAGACGAAGAGTCTTATTCATATCCTGGAGGATATGCTCTGCGCCTTTGTCTTGGATTTTGGTGGATCGTGGGATAACCATCTGAGACTGGTTGAGTTTGGTTATAATAACAGTTATCAGTCATCGATCAGAATGATTCCTTTCGAGCCTTTGTATGGTCACCCGTGCAGATCATCTCTTTGTTGTGCAAAGGTGGTCGAAATCTTTTTTGTGGGATCGAGTCTCGTTCAGGAGACGTCATTAAGGATTCAGGATATGCGTCGGTGTCTGTTTATAGCTCAGAGTCGACATAAATCATATGCGGATCAACGACATTGTCCTTTGGAGTTTTCCGTCGGTGATTAGGTTTTCTTGAAAGTTTCTCCTCGGTTGGGTCATTGTCGGCTTGGAAAACAGGGAAAGTTGATTCCGAGATATGTTGGATCGTTTGAGGTCACTGATTGGCTTGGGCAGGTTGCTTATCGGTTGACATTTCCGGTTCAATTGACGGGTGTTCATGATGTTTTCCACATATTGCAGCTCAGGAAATATCATCCCGATCCCTCTCACGTTTTGAGTTGAGAAGAGATTGAGTTTGGAGCCAAACGTTTTTGTTGTTGAGCAGCAGTGAAGATCGTTGACTCTCAAGTGAAAGTCTTGCGTAGGAAGTCGATTTCGTTGGTCAGAGTGTTACGGCGACACGAATCAGACCTGAGAGCGCGAGTCGTTGACGAAGGAGTTTGTAACATCCTGTTACCCACTGCCAGGTATTTCTCATCTCTTTTCATTTCTCTCTTTGTTTGGGTGCGTTTGGGGGCTTCCGTGGATGGAGAACAATTGATGGGGAAAATGACCTAAAATTCAGGGATGTATGTGTGTTTGAATTAATGGAGTTCGGGTATAAATGTGTTAAAGGCTTTATAGGGTTCTCCCCAAGTTCGGAGAATACCAGAGTTGGTTTAGGTTTTTCTAGAGAAACGAGGCTTTTCCCTGTCTGTAGGAGGAATACACGCCGTGTAAAGTGTTTTCATGTCGTGTATTTGTCACCGGGCGGATGTTGTGAGTTCAGTTTAGAGCGTGAGAATCTTACACGCCGTGAAAAAGGATTACATGCCGTGTAATGGGATTACATGCCGTGTAATGGGATTACATGCCGTGTAATGGGATTACATGCCGTGTAATGGGTGTCGGGCAGATGCCGTGAACTGGTACAAGGCGTGAAGATTTCACACCGTGAATGAACATTACACGTCGTGTAATAGTTAAAAATCGAGTTTTTAATAAAAGACAACATGTTTTTTTGGCATACTTGAGTTTCGTGGATTACACAATGTGAAAAGGGGTTTCATACTGTGCAAATCTCGCGAGTCGGCTTTTAGGGCGCTGCACGACTTCCGAATTGTTTCGTTCAACGATTGATCGTTGTTGTGGTTGCGGTGTGTTTCTTCGGGTGAGTAATCCTTTCTGCTGCTTCGTTGCCTTCGATCGCGGTAGCGTCATTGTGTTGTGGTTATGGATTCGTTGATTTGTGATGATAATCCTTTTGTTTCTTTCTAGATCCGTTGCGTGATCTTCCTCCGACGGCTAATCCTTGCGTTGGTTGTGGTGCGGCGGGCGAGTTTCTAGAGGTAAGTGTTGTTTCTTCTCCGCCGACCATTCTTCTTGTGGAATTGATTCTGAGATGTGTTGATTGATTCTAGGGCCTCCGTTGTCGTCATTGCGTTCTTTCTTTTTGGTGGATCCTGTTGCGGGCTTGTGTGGCCCTAGTTTGAGGTAGCTGGCTCCGTCTCTAGCCTATGTTGGATGAACTGTATTGCTTTGTTTTTTATAAATTGTTTTATAAATAAAGTGTCATGATTGATTGATTGATTTGTGTGTGAAAATGAGTTTTTGTGAAAAGATGTTTTCCCTTGTTTTGGTAAAAGGAAAAGGTATTTTCAAAGACTGTGAAATGAATTTCTGAAATGGTTTTCAAAGCATGGTTTTGATGAAATGGTTTGAAAAGTAGAGCACATAGGAATCCTTGGGTACTTAGGTGGAAGATGTAGTAATAGGCGTCGCTCGTTGATAATGTCGGGGCATAGGAATCCTTGGGTACTTGGGTGGAAGGTGTGGTAATAGGCGTCGTCCGTTGATAATGTCAGGGGGTTCACTCATGGGGCGTTCCTCTGCTCCTAGGCCTGTTGTTCTAGGGACTTGGTAGACATTGTTGGGAGGTTCACTTTCTGGGGTGTTCCTCTACTCTTTAGATTCGATGCATATATCTAGAGGCTTGATGCGCACTATTGTCTATGTCTTAGGTATGAGTATCCTAGCTAGCCTGACCTGTAGTGATCCTTGGCGTGACGTGACCATTGCTGGCGCTGTGGAACCTATGACCATAATGCTTATGTCTGCTGGTACAACATGTCTTTTCCTTGGAGTCAAAGGTAAGCTGTGAGCATAAATTCATGAAATGCACTCCAAACATATTTGACTGTTTGGAAGAAATTTGTGAAAGATGTGACCAACAAGGCCATTGTGCTGAAAAATATATGACTTCCTGGAAAAACAACTCAAGCTGTTTGAGCTGAGAAATTTCAGAGAAAAGGGAAGACAAAGATGTCACTTCTCATTGAGGTAACACTTAAGACCAGCAATCCATGGATACTTGATAGCAAGTGTCCATACCACATGATAGGAGATACCAAGATCTTGAAAAACACAAAAGGGGTCTTGATAGTGGTTTATTTACTTTTGGCAATGGCAACTTCTTGAAAATCAGAGGAGTTGGTATAATTGAGTTTGAACCTCATAAGTTGAAGTCTAAGGATGTTTTATTTGTTGAGGGGCTCAAATACAGTCTTTTAAGTGTTAGCCAACTGTGTGATGATGGAGGTTTAGTTATTTGTTGACGGGCCCAAACACAATCTTTAAGTGTTGGCCAACTGTGTGATGATGAGAATGAAGTTATTTTCAGGAGAAACAATTGTATCATCAAGAATTAAAGGTTGGAACAATTATCATGGAGGGAAAAAGAATCAGTGATAATCTATTTCAGATTGACAACACAAGTGATTCATGCTATTTTAGTGCAGACGATGAGCATAAATTATGATATGGAAGACTTGGTCATTTTGGTCAAAGGCGTAAGAGCAAGATATTTAAAGAAGAATCTGTGAGATTTCTGACAAAACTGAAAAGAGAAAGGTACATAGTTTGTGAGGCTTGCCAGAAGGGTAAAATGGTGCAAGGAATTCACAAGAAAGTGGAGATACAATCCGCTAGGCCACTTGAATTGATTCATCTTGATTCATCTTGGTCAATGAGACATCAGTCAACCAAATGTGATCTTTATTTCATTGCATCCATTAATGATTTCACCAGAATGAAAAATGTGATGTTTTTATGGAGCATAAATACGTGGCTTTGGAGAAGTTTAAAATTTTCAGAAGTGATGTTGAGAAGGAGCTGGGAGTGTACTTTAAAAGATTCACCAGCAATGCGTTTGAATCGACTTCTCTAAACATGAAATCAAACATGAGCATAGTACTCCTTATGCACCACAACACAATGGAGTTTACTGAGAGAAAGAATATAAGCCTTTTTGAAATGGAAAGAACAATGTTGGCTGAATTCAAACTCTCAATGTTCTTTTGGAGAGAAGCTGTTCCAACAACTATACATATCTAGAACAGATGTTTGAGGCCTGGGTCTTTATGAGACGCGGTTCAAGAAGTAGCCATCAGTGAAGTACTTTAAAGTATTTGGCAGTCCATACTTGATAAAGATAAAAAATTTAGATTTGGGAAAGTTTGCTGAAAGAGCTGAAGAAGAGATTTTTATGGGTTATTTATCCAATGACAGAGACTTCAAATGCTGGAACAAGAGATTACACAAGCTGGTAGACTTCTATTATGTGAAGATTATTGAAAATAAACCCAATTTGAGCGAGGGTGCATGGTGAAGATTTTGAATATACTAATGAAGACAACATGGAGAATTCGGAAAAGGTGAGTGAACAGATGTTTGAGGCCTGGGTCTTTATGAGACGCGGTTCAAGAAGTAGCCATCAGTGAAGTACTTTAAAGTGTTTGGCAGTCCATACTTGATAAAGATAAAAAATTTAGATTTGGGAAAGTTTGCTGAAAGTGCTGAAAGAGCTGAAGAAGAGATTTTTATGGGTTATTTATCCAATGACAGAGACTTCAAATGCTGGAACAAGAGATTACACAAGCTGGTAGACTTCTATTATGTGAAGATTATTGAAAATAAACCCAATTTGAGCGAGGGTGCATGGTGAAGATTTTGAATATACTAATGAAGACAACATGGAGAATTCGGAAAAGGTGAGTGAAGAGGAAGGTGGAAATGAATCAAACCATGTCGATATTGATTCAGATCATACTAGTGATGAAGTGACTGCTGCTGGAAATGAAAAACAGAAGTATTAGAGGCCGCAAAAGCATGTTGAATTTGAAAATATCATTGGAAATCATGAAGCACCATTGCAGACTAGGAGAAGACTGAGATGTAACAACCAAATAGCTCTAGTATCACAAGTTGAGCCACAATTAGTTGTTGAAGTTGTTTGGAGATGATTTAAGAAGGCTAGAGATGGAGTCTGGGAGTTAAGTTCATATGTAAGAATAACATAGCGCATCCGTAAGATCTTGCAGAAGCGGAAATTAGCAAAGTGTTGGGATATATAAGAATAACTCGGAGATTGAACTTGTAGTCGGTGAATTCTCCTTCCTTCAAGCCGAGGTGGAGACATTCTTTTATAGATGGATAAAAAGGATTGCAAGGTGGAGTAATCCGATGTGGGACTTAGAAATACCCTTTACCTGAAAATACAATTAACTGGGTTCAACATCCCCCCTCAAGCTAGTACATGATAGCTTGGACCAAGAGTCCAACAAAAAAGAAAGAAGACACTACACAAGACTATACACACTCTCCCTCAAGCTGGGTCGCTAATGCTGTGGATGTCGAACTTGGTACTGGGAGTCCAGTCGAGCTCTTGGGAGGCCTTTGGTGAAGATGTTGGCAAACTGATCCGCCGTCGGAATGTGGGTGAAACTGACATGGTGCTTCTCGAGGTGATGACGAAGAAAGTGGCAGTCCACCTCGATATGGTTCGTACGTTCATGAAAAACGAGATTAGAACCAATCTTCGTGGTTGCCTAATTATCACACCAAATATGAGCAGACGTTTGCTGCGGGAAACCAATCTCATGGAGAAGTTGACGAAGCCAAAGGATCTCATTAGTAACCGTGACCATCACACGGTATTCAGACTTAGTACTGGATCGGGAGACGGCAGTCTGTTTCTTGCTTCGGCATGAGATGAGGTTACCTGCCAAAAAAACGAAAAACCCAAAAGTAGACTTTTGGGTAGCAAGGCAACCAACATAGTCAGCATCACAGAAGACCTCAATATTCAGATGATCGTGATGTGAATACCAAAAACCACGGGGGATAACATCCCATTGAGATTTTGTCGGATGCTCTATAAATTGGCTAACTTTGCCAACGGCGCAGACAATGTCTGGACGAGTCATGGTGAGATAATTGAGTTTTCCTGCAAGATGACGATACCTCTCTAGGTGAGAATATGGTTTCGTATTGTCATAGAGAGACCGTTCCCCATGCTCAAGAGTGTCAACGACAATTGCCTGAATCAATCCAACATAATGCAAGATATCCAAATCATATTTCCGTTGACAAAAAAAGATGGTGTCCGGAGAACGAGACCTAAATGTCGAGGAAGTATGTCAGAGGACCGAGATCTTTGGTTTGAAAGTGGTGTTGAAGATGCTCCTTTAGTTGGGCGATTCCAGTTGAGTCGCTCCCAGTGATGATGATATCATCAACATACACAACCAGTACGATGCAACCGAAGGACGTCGTACGGTAGAAGACAGTGTGATCCTTCATACTCTGAGATAACCCAAATGTAGTGACGACGGTGCTGAATCGGTCAAATCAAGCACGAGGAGACTGCTTGAGGCCATATAGAGAGCGACGAAGTCGACAGACATGAGAGTCAGCTCCTGAGGCACGAAAACCAGAAGGTTGTTGCAGATATACCTCTTCTTTAAGAAAGCCATGGAGAAAGACATTTTTGACATCAAATTGATGATGAGTGACAAGAGAGATGGATAATCGAGCAAATGTCATCTTTGCAACCGGAGAGAAAGTATCAAAATAGTCGACACCATATGTCTGAGCAAATCCCTTTGCCACAAGTCTGGCTTTAAGACGACGAAGAGTGTCATCTGCATTGAGACGGACCGTATAAATCCATTTGTTGCCGACTACCCGTTTATCTGTCAGAAGGGGGACCAGATCTCAAGTATAATTGTCGTCCAGAGCCTGCAATGCATCCCGCATTGCTTGAAGCCACCCAGGGTGAGATTTGACGTTGTCAACTGTGCGGGGAATAGATATCGTCTCCAGAGCGGAAAGACCTATGTATGAGGATGTATAAAGAGTATTCTGGCAAGAACAAGTACCTTTTCGTAGTGCAATGGGTGATTCGTCTGTTGCCGGAGTAGGGGCATTGGACGAAGCTGGGACGATGATGTCCTTGACCTGGACTGGGGACACATTCGATGGACGATGTGAGTAGACAGTGCCAAATCGATGATCAGCGGAGTGGAACACCAGAGGTGGGTGGATGATGAGAGGAAGACAGTCATCGATGGTGGTGTCTGGATGGGGAGAGGGAAGAGAGAAAGGAGAGCTCTCAACAAAAGATACATCAACAGAGATGATATACCACTGTAAGTCTGGAGAGAAGCATCAGTATCCGCGCTGAGTGCGGGAATATCCGAGGAATATGCAACGGAGAGATTTGGGAGAAAGCTTGGAGAGGTTGGGCCGAGTGTCATAGACATAACACAGACACCCAAACACACGAAGTGGAAGTGAGTGAGGAGGGAGAGAGGAGAACAGAGTCCGAAAATGTCTCCCCCTGAATAGAAGAAGGAAGACGATTTAGGAGGTATGTAGCAACATGGATGACATCTCTTCAAAAAAGAAGAGGCACTTGCATGTGGAATAGCAGGGCACGAGCAGTCTCCAGAATATGGCGATGCTTATGCTCGACCACTCCATTCTGCTGAGGTGTATCGGGACATGATGTCTGATGAATGATGCCTTTAGACTTGAGAAACTGCTGAAAAGAAGTGGACAAATATTCCCGTCCATTGTTCGAGTGAAGACATTTAACAAAGTTGGAGAATTGAGATGAATTTCACGATAAAAGGTCTGAAAAGTAGTAAACACCTCAGACCGATCACGAAGAAGGAACAATCATGTCATACGCGAGAAATCATCAATGAAGGATACATAATATCGATATCCTAAGTGACTCGAGACGACATAGGGACCCCATATATTTGAATGAACTAAATCAAAAGGTTTGGAGGCCCGTGTAACTACTCGAGGAATATATGATGTGCGATGATTCGCAAATTTACATCACTCGCAATGAAAAGAAATGTGCGGACTAAATATTCCCGTCCATTGTTCGAGCGGAGACATTTAACAAAGTTGGAGAATTGAGATGAATTTCACGATAAAAGGTCTGAAAAGTAGTAAACACCTCAGACCGATCACGAAGAAGGTACAACCATGTCATACGTGAGAAATCATCAATGAAGGATACATAATATCGATATCCAAAGTGACTCGATAAAAGGTCTGAAAAGTAGTAAACACCTCAGACCGATCACGAAGAAGGTACAACCATGTCATATGCGAGAAATCACCAATGAAGGATACATAATATCGATATCCCAAGTGACTCGAGACGACACAGGGATCCCATACATCTGAATGAACCAAATCAAAAGGTTTGGAGGCCCGTGTAACTACTCGAGGAATATATGATGTGCGATGATTCGCAAATTTACATCACTCGCAATGAAAAGAAATGTGCGGACTAATATTAGGAAAAAGCTGTTGTAGTGTGGAGGCAAGTGATGTCCCAACCGAGAATGAAGGTCCAATGCACGAGCAGAGAGCGTCGTGCAGACTATTGACGTCAGACCATCGAACATGTACAGTCTGTCCCGAAGCTGACCTTTATCAAGTTCCTGGTTCGTCGTTCGCTCCTGAAACACCACAACAGAAGATGTAAAAATTGCAATACGGTTGAAGTCCTTTGTAAGCTTATTGATAGAGAAGATTAAAAGGACTTCGAGGCACATGTGCTACAGACGAAAGACGAATATATGAGTTCAAGGAGCATGCGCCAAATCCCGCAATCGGGATAGTGGATCCATCAACAACAACGATGGCTGAAGGGCCAGTATACGTACGGTAAGTAGATAACATACCTGCATCACCTGTGAGATGATCGGATGCACCTGAGTCAAGCATCCAGGCAGGTGGGCGATGTGTGACACAAGCAGTTGATCCACCAGTATGTGCAATAGATGCTGAAGAACCAGGTAGATCAGCTGAAGCTCAGCCATGAAGAGGTCCAGAGTGGGTGGAAGATCAGAGGTTGATGAGTAAGCACCATGCACCGCAGTCTCACCTTGCCGAGGTGGTTGAGATGGGCAGCCATGAAGAACCCAACATCGATCGATGAGGTGACCTAACTTGCCACAGTGCTGACATAGAGGACGAGGACGACCCTCACCACGACCACGTTCACGAGTGCACCCGAAGAGCGTCCACTGCCACGACCCAGAAGGGTAGTAGGATCGACGTTGTGAGTTGGTGAGGGAAGAGCCCGATGAGCCTTTCCAAGGCGATGATAAACCTGTAGAATCTCAAGCGAGGAGGGGCTGACGAGCATTTTCGTGGCCGTTGTCGCATTTTCGGGATCAAGGCCATGGAGAAGGCTGAAGATGCATAATTGGTTCCGCTAGGCCAAGGGTGCCTCAAGTGTTTGAGAAATGGACCACAACTCAAGTAATTCATTCTGGAGGGCTTTCCACTCGATGAAGTACGTTGTAAAAGGATGGTTTGTTGGTGGATAATAGACAAGCGCTGAAGAACGTCTGACACTCGAGCCAAATTGTTTGTTTCAGAATACATAAGGTTTAAGGAGTCCCAGAGTTCCTTAACCATATTTGATGTCCAAGTTACATCATTGACCGAGCGGTCCATGGAATTGACAAGTAAAACAAAGATTTTGCTGTCAGCTAGCTTCCATGACATGTATTTTGGATGTGATGGTGGTGGCGGAAGAGTCTCGAGGTGTGAGTCGAGGTCCATGCCAGTGAGAGACATCGCTACTGTCTTCCGCCAGACAAAAAAATTTGTTGAGTCAAGCCACTCATCAACAAGGCGAGTGGAGACAGTGATCAGTGGAGGAAGGACAGAAGAGACCACCGTTGGATAGTCTAAAATCTGCACATTAGGGGCTGGTCAACAGTGCGCCGGGAAGAGGGGTTCCCGCCCGGAGTCAGCGTGCACAGGGTGGGAGGTCCGGCTTGGAGATGGGGCTTCCGGAGGGAGCGCGGTCTGGCTAGGGTGTAATCGCAGGAGGTGAGGCCGGAGTTGCCGAGAGAGGCGGGGTTGGGAGTTGCCGAGGGAGGTGAGGCCGGGAAACTGCGAGGGAGGCGGGGGCCGGGAGACCGTGTCGGAGGCGGGGCCAAGAAACACCGAGGAGGGCGGGGGTCGGGAGACTGCGTCGGAGGTGGGGTCGGGAAACGCCGAGGAGGGCGGGCCGAGAAACCGTGAGGGAGGCGGGGCCCGGGAGATCGCGTTGGAGGCGGGGTCGGGAAACCCTGAGAGGGCGGGGGTCGGGAGACCATGTCGGAGGCGGGGCCGGGAAGCCGTGAGGGTGGCGGGCCGGGAGACGCCGACGGAAGGCGGGCCGGGAGACGCCGAGGGAGGCGGGGCTGAGAAGCACCGAGGGAGGCGGGATGGGATATCGCATAGAAGGGAGGGAGAAAATTTTATTGGAAATTTCCCTTTGATACCATGTAGTCGGTGAATTCCCCTTCCCTTAAGGTGAGGCGGAGATATTCTTTTATAGATGAATAAAAAAGATTATAAGGTGGAGTAATTGAATAATACGTAAGATCAACTTGAATAATACGTAAGATCAACTCGAATAATACGTAAGAGTAACTCGGAGCATATGTAAGAATAACCTGGTGATATGTAAGATCAACTCTGAAGTTTCATAGCTTATGTAAGATTAATTTTGAGGATACATAAGTATAGCTTGAGATTTTAGAGGGATACGTAAGATCCTTCAAGCGGTCACTTTAGATTAAACAGGTGTTTTCTTAGGTGAAACGTAAGATTAAATTAGATGATGCTATGCTGTTCTTCATTGGAGAAATATCACGATGCTATCTATTGAGCCGTGATTCAGGCTGTTAATTTTGATGAGATTAGAAGGGGAAGATTGCACCTTGAGTTGGAGTTTGCACTGCAGTTACTTTTTAATGTGAGCATGAAGACGTGGAAAAAATGCTGCGGAATTTATGGAAGTTCAAATGAAGGAAGAAGCCTAGATTTGTGGAGATTTGTGAGGATCTTTGTACGAGAATTCTTGAGATTCAAAAGCGAATATTTGGACTCCATTTATGAAGATTGAAGCTTGAGATATTTTGCCACAAAGAATATTTGACCAATTTCAAATATTAGGATCACGATGTCATGCTTTTCATGGAAGTTTCCAAATTTGAATATTGGAAAATATTCTCCTGATTATGCTAAGATTTATTAAGGGAAGATGAGTCGAAGGAAGAGATTGAAGCTTGAGATATTTTGCCACACAGAATATTTGACCAATTTCAAATATTAGGATCACGATGTCGTGCTTTTCATGGAAGTTTCCAAATTTGAATATTGGAAAATATTCTCATATCATGCTAAGATTTATAAAGAGAAGATGAGTAGAAGGAAGAGATTGATGAGAAGATATCGAGTGAGACAAGACCGATGATCTGCTATTGCTTGCTGAATCATCTAGATGTCAAAGTTCTTGAGGTAGAAGGGAGCTTGAATTCATTTTGGATATTTTGGAGGTCCCAGAGATGATCTTTCTGTTGATGCTAAAGCATTCTGGAGCTTACTGAAGGTCTTTTCGTTTTTGGTTTGAACACCATTGTAATCACTTTATGATATTAGTGATACATCTGTGTCGCAGACTCGATCCAAACATAGCAAGGACAGTCACCCACATTAGGGGTGAACTTTGTAAAAATCTTGTGTGTCTTGTGTTCATATTTATCTTCTGCAAGGACAGTCACCCACATTAGGGGCGAACTTTGTAAAAAACTTGTGTCTTGTGTTCATATTTATCTTCTGCATTCGGGTGAGAGAGAGTTTTAAATATTTAGAGAATCTCGATTTTAACCGGTCACATAGATTTATTTCAAAAGGAAATTGTAAAAAATAGGTAATACCGATTCAATTCCCCCTTCTCAATATTACAGATCAGATCACCTGGGCACTTCAACATGCTTTGCCTTTGCATTTTTAATAAGATGGCTTTATCTAGCATCTATTCTTATGTTTGCTTTTGTCTTTTGTTTTCTATTTTTAATGCTTTGAATGACATAGCCACAGAGAACTTGTAAATTGTTGAACTGTTGCTTATCCATTTATGTTTCAGGAGATTATTTCTGTGATGTAGTTGGGAGTCCATACTATGTTGCACCAGAGGTGCTACGCAAGTGCTATGGACGTGAAGCGGACGTTTGGAGTGCTGGTGTTATCTTGTACATCCTTTTAAGTGGAGTTCCACCTTTTTGGGCCGGTTTGTGTTAATGATTCAAATTTCCTACTAATTTATACTGTTCTTAATTGCATGGTTAGCCACACAGTGCTGATTTGATCTTTGTATCGTGTAGAAACTGAACCAGGGATCTTCAGACAGATTTTGCAAGGAAAACTAGATTTTGAATCTGAACCCTGGCCCACCATTTCCGAGAGTGCCAAAGATCTTATTAATAGAATGCTTGAAAGGGATCCGAGAAGAAGATTCACAGCTCATGAAGTTCTTTGTGAGTCTTGTTCTTTCCTGAAGAAAGGGCTTTCCACAATTTTATAAAATTTCATACTGTGTCCAACTCTTGATTGGTTTTCAGGTCACCCATGGATTGTGGATGACAGAGTTGCACCAGACAGACCTCTTGATTCTGCAGTTTTATCACGTCTCAAGCAGTTTTCTGCGATGAACAAACTGAAGAAGATGGCTTTACGTGTATGTTTCCTTCCATATATCTTTTTTTTTGGGTGTTGATAATATGATAATCTTGATAATATTCATGCTTGCATCTCCTGTTTTATCTCAGCCCCCTAGATTAATCCATGACTCCTTCAGTCTTACCCTCAAGTGGGCAAAGAAGAAAAACTGGAATGACAAACCTCAAATTGTACTCCTCTAAAGGAATGTTACAATACTTCTTGGGTTCTCTCACTCGTTTCTACAAATGAATCACTACCCACTATTTAGCCTCAATGGATGGTGGAGCTTTGATCCTACGCTGGACGGGGGTTCTGTAGAATCTTCCTCCAAAGATATTTACAATGAAACTAAGTCATATCCTCAAGTGGGCAAAGAAGAAAGACTTTGGAATGACAAACCTCAAATAGTATTCCTCTAAAGGAATGTTTCAATAACCCTCCATCTTTCCTCGTGATGCAGTTTATTGCAGAGAGGCTTTCAGAAGAAGAAATTGGTGGTTTGAGAGAACTGTTCAAAATGATCGACGCTGACAATAGCGGGAGCATCACATTCGAGGAACTGAAAGAGGGTCTGAAGAAGGTTGGGTCTGAACTAACAGAGCCTGATATTAAAGCTCTCATGGATGCGGTGAGTATATCTGTAGTAAAAGCTTTGCATGAAAGCCCATGTGTCCTCATTCTGGGTTATAAATTGCAGGCTGATATCGACAACAACGGGACGATAGACTACGGAGAGTTCATTGCGGCAACCTTGCACATGAACAAGATGGAGAGAGAGGACAATCTGATTGCGGCCTTTTCATATTTCGACAAGGATGGGAGTGGGTACATAACGATCGATGAACTGCAGCTAGCCTGTAGTGACTTTGGTCTTAATGATGTACACCTGGATGAGATAGTCAATGAAATCGATCAAGACAATGTAAGTCTGTCTTTCATTCTTCTTCTCTTACTTTTTTGTTCACGTATTGCATTAAAATGGTGGCATGTGGGCAGGATGGTCGGATTGATTATGGGGAGTTCGCAGCAATGATGAGGAAGGGCGACGCTGGGGTTGGGGGAAGAACCATGCGAGGCAATTTGAACTTCAGCTTGGCCGAAGCGCTCGGTGTAGACGAGGCGAGCTGAAGCGTGAAAGGTGCAATTTTTACTGCGTTTTGTTGTTTTTTTAAAAGGGGATAGTGAGATTTGTTTACTCTGTTTTTATGACCTAGAGCATGCAACCCCCATGCCACCCCAATGTCTAATGCTGTCATAATTTATATCTATTTGATTGTTGTTGCATTACCTGTGTCCATTTCTGTGGAACAGTTTTCTTTCCCTCTGAAGGGACATTGATGAATTGAATGATTGTTCTTTTGAAGAGGATGTATGCAAGTTTGAAGTTAAAGATGTTAGTTGGTATGAACTCATTGTTGGAGATCTGTCATAATGTTATATCATATTGTATGATATACAGGTGATAACACTGTACGATATGCGACAACTGTACTATGCAACAGTTGGTCAGTGTTACAAATGTTGCAATGTACTACCATAACTCAATAAGGTTTTGAAAACTTCCATTTGTGTAGAACTCTGTCAATGTTCTACAATTTTTCTTTTTTACCTTGTGAAGTGCTAGCACATTGAGGGTTCAGAGATTCTATGAATTTGATCTGTGATTTGTTAGCTGATGGATTGATTTGCCTGACCTACTTGATCGATACATGATATTCATATGAAAAATATGAATCGCATGTATGTCTAAATGGACCAAGCATTTTGAGGCCCAATCAATGCAGGCTTAACCCGCTTCGTCTCGATCCAACCTGTTAAATACCCCGATCATAATCTCTTTTGAAACACAGAGGATGAAGATATTAAGTTAACCATGTTATATCACTGTGTTGTTGTTTGTTAAGATCTACATATTTTGTTGGATTTTAGATTTTTGGGTCAAAATTTTCTTGATTTTTTAGTGAGAGATCCTAGCTCTAAGAAACTCTTTATTTGAGTGGATAAAGTCCATTGTTTTCCTCCCTTTTCTCTTTTATAATTTGTGTTTCTATTCATTTGTGGTTGATTTTAGACGGGCCATGAATGCCCAGTCCTCTAAAAGGGAAGGGAATTAGGAGTAGAATGATGTGTATTTAATTTCTTAATCAAAATTTACTTTCGAATGAAATTGGATTAATGGTATTATGTTGAAAATCATCGTTTTATCTCATTTCACTAGTGTAGAATAGGGATTTTAACGTCTGTTAATTTTCATTTTTAACATCGGTTATTAATCAATGTCAATTCTAATGACGTTAAAACTATATTTTTATTGTCGGTTATTTAGAACCGATGTTAAAAATAATTTATCGCGATAATTACTTATAAACTAATATAAAAAACAATAAGAAATGTCATAATTTGTATGTTAAATATAGTTTCCACGCTGGTTATGAAACAACCAACATGAAAAATGTTTTACTACGTCGAATATTTTAATAACTAACTTAAAAAATTGTTTTTCACATTTGTTATTTAAATAATCGACGTAAAAAATAATGTTTTAAAAAATCAAATATTTAGCAGAAAACCTATACAAAACAATCAAAACATCAAAGAAAATCAAAATCCAATTTGAAGCATTATGAGTGCATATTGAGTTGACAATATACTTATAAATATAATGAAATAAAAAGCAAGGGATAAATGAACACAATCTTTCGTTGCATGGAACTGAAATCTTGATTTCTGCATTAATTGGCTTATACTGATTAATGACAGACATGACATTCAAAATTTCATTAGAAAATAGAAAACACTTTTCTAGATCACGACCAATAAAAGACCTCAATGCCAACTAGTTTTAGGTATTCATGATCTTCAATCAATGATAGACATGTCATTCAAAGTTTCACTAGAAAATAGAAAAAACTTTTCTAGATCATAACCAACGAATGACCTCAATGTCACCTAGTTTTAGGCATTCAATGGTGCAAATCATGAAAACCAGTTAATAACTAAAAAACTACATACATCTGTGTAAAACATGACAACAATATGAAAAAACTTGGTTCTATATGAAATGAATAACACATGACATAAAGTTTCATTTGCATAGTGAAAAACTAGACAAATGTTTAAAATAAAAGGAAGCATATAAAATTATTTCTCCTCATCACACAAGCAGTCCTCAAACAAGTCTAAATTTTTACCAAACACAAATGAGAAGCTTATAATTAAGATTTGCAAATCATTCAACTGAATCAATTAAACATAATACACAATACATAAAAATATATCATATTAGAATGCATAACATTATGCGAATAATATAATTATAGGACTATCAAGTTCTTCATTATAAAAATATTAATCATATCATATTTTCAATAATTGATCCCGACATATTTCTAATGACAAAACATCTAAAATTAAAAGTTTAGTTTATACTCCTTCGGCCTATAAGGGGAGTAGGGAGACAACTATGTGAAGGTGAAGAGAGAAACACGGGGTGATAATGACCTTGAGCGAAGGCACTGGAGTAGGCGCACAAGGATAAAGACTAGACCTCAAACTTCCCTCGATCGACGTCTAAAGGGTTTGGTGATTGAAGGAAGACGTGGAGAAAAGAGATT
Source organism: Viscum album (assembly GCA_963277665.1). Lineage (NCBI taxonomy): Eukaryota > Viridiplantae > Streptophyta > Magnoliopsida > Santalales > Viscaceae > Viscum > Viscum album. Next base: position 1,135,756,203 of record OY728153.1, on the reverse strand, counting down.
AAAGAGGAAAGCTCAGGGGGAGAGAGGGATAAGAGTGGTGTTGGGAAATAATGAAAAGATCAGGTAAGGGTTATGAATTTATTCACATCGATCATTATAGCAAATGACATGAAAAACTGACCATAGATAGTTTTCATGTCGATTATAGACATAACCAATGTTAAAGATATATTTCCAACATTGGTTATTAATTAACCAACATGAAAAGTATATATGATGTAGTATTCCACACCAATTGTTAAATAATCAACATTGAAATTATATTTCAAGCCTGTTATTTAATAACCGATGTTAAAATTGCAATGTGGAATATAATAATTTTACTAGAGTTTCTTAGTAGATACTCCACCAAAAGAATTTAACAAGGAAACCCAACATGGTAGAGTGGTTGAATTTAATCTTTCAATGTGGGATATAATAATTTTACTAGTGATTTTCATTCAACTTCTGCCAGTAATATTTGAATTTAATGTATTTTAAATTATTTTAATTCTCTTGACCATAAGAGTTAAAATGTTTGAGGTAGTATTAATTAGAACTAATTATGTGTATCTAATTATCATTATAATATTAAAACTACCACTTTTAATGAACTTCTTAAGTGAATGAGATTCAAATATTTTGAAAAAACTATCATTTGAAGCTATCTCTCTTATACTTGTTTTATAATAAAGTTTCATAATTTGTTTTAGTGTTTTTGTTAGGGTTTTAATCACAATATTGAAAAAATTGTGAAAGATCTAACATTTAATGTTACATAATATCATGGACTCACTTCATCTTTGCAGGTTTGACATTGTACTATTATTTTATATATATTAGTAGTTTGTGCAGGGAGATTAAAATATAAATTCTAAATTAACTATGATCGTGTGATTTAATGATGATGGCCCTTTCAAAATTTTGGCGTTGTTATCAAGGATGATTAAACATGAAAACTATTGAACACTGAGTGATTAAATCACTCTCTTCTCATTCTTTTTATGTTTTATTCTTTTTTATGTATGTGATATATGGTTTTTTGCCATTATAGGTTTGCTGATGGATGAACCAAACCCTCATTACTCAATCAAAGCAAGCATAACTCAACTCACTGTTGTATTTTAATCATGAGATCAATAACTTCTTGTTTAATCATAGGCGAGCAACAATGGAAGAACACAATTTGCCCGATGGACATCCAACTTTGATGAGGGAAATACCCTATTCAGAATCATCCTAATCTACCTCAACCAAAGCATAGACCAAAGACAATCATGGATTATGGTTTACCATCCATTGCTGGAACAACTTCAAGTATTATGAGATCGCCAATACAAACTAACAATTTTTGAGATCAAGCTAAACATCTTACAAATAATTCAAAACATTGGAAAATTTATTGTAATGTAAAATAAAGATCCAAATTTCTAACTATCAAATCTTTTAGAAATACATGATACTTTAAAGTAAAACATCACCTCCAATGATGTGGTTTAACCAAGGGAGTTAAAATTTTCTCTCTAAGGATAAAGCAAAGGATTTAATTAAATTTTTGCCACTAAGATCAATTGACAGATGAGATGCCTTGCTAAATAATGTTTTTGATAAATACTCACCTAAGACAACTCGAACATTACATAAATATATTTTACACCATTTCCATGATTAAACATTACATCTCAACATAAAAACACTTAATCCTAAAAACTAAAGATTTACATAATTGTCTTATTACACATTATTGTTTCAAAATCTCCCACAAAATTCTCCACACATGAATTCCCTCTAGATATATTCCTATATATAATTTCCTAGGGAAATGGAAAATATAAGGAGTGACATCAAATGCCGAGTAAGGGAAAAACATATCAACGAGTCATAAAGGATTAAATCATAAAAATGTGACAAAACATGAACATGAGAGAAATACCTGATTAATAAAAACATGAAACCATAATAGTTGATCATAAGGCATGATTTCATAATCATTGATCAAGACATAAGAAGATAGAATCATAAAAGAATCATTGTGTAAGTATAACATAAAATATGAATCATGGTAACATAACTTTCGAATATGGAATAGGAATAAGCACAGAAAATCACAACACATGTAAAGGTTAACTTACAAGACATTCATATCATATTGAACAAGGATAACAACCTATGTCCTATAACATAATGGACTCGGGCTAACCACCAGTGTCCCAGAACATAGTGTAATTGGGTTAACCACCCATGTCCTATAGCAATCTCACGAGATATAAAGTTTTACCCAATGAAATTGGAGGGATATATAATTTTGGACCCAACTTTCACATAACGATAAACCATACATATACGTGTCATAAGAAATGAATCATACATCAAAAATTGATTAACTCATGGAAGGGAAATGAGTTCATAACATTTTCATGAGGTATCATATAATAATAAATTAGAAATTAGATCAGATGAAACAACAATTTAAATCACCCAAAAGAGACATAGAGAATGAGAACATGGAGGGTGATTCATGAATAATAATTCCATTGACGAATGATCATTTAGAGATAAGAATGAAAATGGAAGATAATTCATGGAAAAAGAGTTTTCATAAACTTCTGGTAACATTATCATAAAAACAAAGTTATACGCCACTTTCAAAAATATTTTCCAAAATATGACAAGTGGACTTTTAAAATATAATTTGAAAAGAAGTAAAAATAATGGAACATTGAATAAAAAAAAATATTAAGTAGGAAAAATTTGAAGTGAAAGATACAAATTGGTGTGGAAGTGGAAAGATTCATTTAAGCATTTTTAATGGTTTTAAAAAATACACATCGATAAAAGAGATAAAATTTCCTTTTCAATATAATTAAAGAAAAATAAGAGTGGTATAGAAGTTATTACATATTTAAATTTCAAAATTATAAAGTAATTTTTTTGATAAGAAAGAATAAGGATACATGAGAGAAATATCTAATATAGATGATGAGATCTATTCTTAACAATGTCATATTTTTATGAAGTAAGAAACCAATCAGAGAAAAACATTTTGATTTGAAAATGTAACGTCCCGACCTGGCTTACCATCAAACTGGTAGCCAGACTGGTGGGTCACATGGCCTCAAGTGCATCTCTCCGTATGCTAGTGGCTGCCGACTAGTAGTGAGGGTCTGAAGAGGTGATAGTGGGGAGACTATACCCTCATATTGAAGTTGCATAGTGGTATAATCAAATAGTAAACAAAAATAGACAGCGAAGTAGTAAGGAAATGAATGACAGCAGTAAAAGAAAATAATAATAATCAATTGAATAAAAATATCCAACGCCAGTTTATACCAAGTATGCTTGTACAGATGATGATACACTAGTTAAAATAGTAAACACACAACATGATTTACAATACATTACAAAAAATAAAGAAACGACAGCAAAGCCTCATAGGCGATCTCCATGAGCATCCTGATCTCTAGCTCGGTCCTTTACTTCTAACTCAAGGTAAAAGCACACAACAACAAGCAATCAACCAAGATCCGTAGTCCTGCGAACAAGAGAGTCTACTCAGGTACCCCAATGTAATGAAGGTCTGAGCAGGGTGTGAGATATAAATCTCAGTAGGCTATAAACCATGGTGTCTATCCCAATCCAGATAGTGCAATATATATATATATATATATATATTTAACGGTGTGTAGTTATAGAGAAATTATAAAGAAAACTGAATAAATAAACAACCACCCATCCAGGTTCCTAAGGGACACCTAACAGCTATACCTGCTTCAGATCCTAGTCGGAAAATCTGTATGATCATGTCACTATATATATATATATGTATATATATATAGTATATTTATGCATACATTTATATATGTTGGGATGGATTGGGATGTAACCCACATACATCCAATACTAGGGAAAGCTCTCACGGTCTAAACCCTAAACCAACTCCAAGAGCTCTCACAGTCTCTTGGGATACAAGTGCTGGAAGGACTGAGATGTAATCCATGGACATCCATCACTAGGGGAAGCGCACACGGTCTAACCCCTAACCCAACTCCAAGAGATCTGACGTTCTCTTGGAAATCAACAAGAAATCTCTCACAATCTTTCTTACCCAAAGGCTCACATGGTCCTTTTAGAACTCCACATGGAAGCACACACACAATCTCCCTACCTAAGGGCTCTCATGGTCCCTTGGCTCCACAACATTTACCGGGCATAACATTTACAATACATAAGGCATGAGGCATACACCTCTCATTCCCTCATCAATTCATGTCCATATAAGAGGCACATTCATTTATCATATATGTACTTAAGGCATAACATATTAAGCATTTATAATGACGTGGTTACATATTCATTTTCAAGCACGAGGCAAAGCCTCTCATGAAATCCATTATCCATTTACAATTACCCTTTAAAACATTTCAAATGTGGAGTGCAAGTCACCATGAACAAGCTACTATTTAATTGATGTCATTTAATTAAAATTTAGAAAGAGGCATAACCATTTACATAATTCACTACATGAGGCATTACCTCTCATGTTCCAAGTTAACCACAAAAAGGATTAATAATTTAAAGTAGCATGTTTAAATTCATAACTCAATACAATAAGCATAACCTCTTATGCTTTTCTATTATATGTCAATAAAGGCACGATCTAACCATCCTACTCATACGCATTCCATTTTAACCATTTAACTTTCACAATCCATGCTTATTAGATAACCAAAGGCGTGGTCAAACCACCCTAATCCATTCCATTTCAACCTACACTTTTAATACAATTCAAGGATGGTTTTCATCATGCTCATGTTATTCCATTTAAAGTATTTAACTTACAACCATCAAGTATGGTAACTCAATTCATAAAATTCAAAGGGGGCACTTAGAAGGTACCACTAACCATTGGGAATTTACCTACTTGGTAAATACTATTCATTAAGAAAGCTATTAAATTATCATAACTGACCAATAAAATGATCAATAAAAAATGACTAGGCAAAAAGTGCTACCAAGCAGAAATGGCCAAACAAGCTAAATACACATAAACAATCACTGTGAGTTTTCGCAGACAGCGCACCTCCATTGGAGGGGTTTTATTATAAAACCATGAATTGTTTATAAAAAAAACTATCATTACTAAACTTATTAATCAATAAAATGAAATTCAATTTAACAAAGAAAATTTAAACAGGCATCTAATGCAATTTAAGGTATTATTGAATTTAAAAGGTAAGGAAAGGGACCCTACCTTAGAAGGTAGACCCAACTGAACACTCGACACCTAATGACTTTAACAACAACAACAAACGCTTAACCCTTGCACACACATAAAAACCTATATATATATATATATATATATATATATATATACCCTTTAAACCCATGTACACATTCCCCTCTCTATGAGGGAACATGCACAAGGGGGGTACATATACATATACATATATATATATATATACATACATACATAAATACAAACAAACAAACATACATATATATATATATATGTACACATACTTGTGTATGTGTGCGCAAGACCTAGAGGAGCCACTAAACAGTCTACAGATAAAACCAGGAACCTTAAAACCACATAAGGACCCTAAATTAAATAGGAGAAACCAAAAAGAGGATTTAAAACTTACATCGGAAGGCAGAGACAACCCAAAACCACACAACACAACCCAACACACTACCGATTAATTAATAAGAAGTCACCGACACTCAAAGACCCTAATAAAAGAGGTGCGAAATAACACAGTAGAAGAAAAATTCACCTTAAATTGTTGGAGGTGAACCAAAATGAACCCATCCACCTCGCCTTTGGCGGAAGATTCTAGAATATTCACTAACGAGTTCTGAGAGACCTTTTGCACCACCTAACATCAGAAGAAACAACCAAAATCAGATTAACCTTAGCTTAGGGTTTTGGCTTAGCTACATCGGGCAACGAGGATACCAAAACATGACCGGAAATGAAGAGAAGGAGTAAAGAGACTTAACTTGGAGACTTGAAGAAGAAATCAGAAGAAATTGGTGGAAAAAATGATCGAACATAGGGTGTTGGATGGAGGTGCATCGTGCGGCCAGGGAGAACCCTAAAGGGGTGTCACGTGCAGGTCTAAGAAAAGAAAGGGGTAGATTAGGTTATATGTTTTTAATTTCGTTTTATTTTAATTTCATTTAATTTTTAAAACAAGACCCCACACATGATTTAAGTTGCACGGTTTATAAAACCGTGTGCCCCTTCACTGGGTACCTAGGGGGCCCCGCACGGGCTGGCTGCACGGTTTGGAAACCATGCACCAATCATACGGTAAATAGTGTTGAGGTACTGCATCTACTACTAACCATGTGGACTAGGCATATGGTTTGGTAAATCATGTACAACTCATGAAACAACCTATTTCCACCTGAAACGAGCCGCATAATTTCCTGCTATGGGCCACATGGTTTCAGACAAATAGTGCGCCCATTACAGGTCCTTCAAAACTTTGATGTTTCAGGTCCGACACTCCCAATTTCACCAAAACTTCTGGGAAACTCCTCAAGCCTTCAACCAAGTCAAAAAAAATCCCATTAAAAAATTCCAACTCCCAGAATTCCGTTTTGAGGCTCGGTTTTAAATTCGGCCCATTTGGTAAATGAAAAAGTTTAAATTTCCTCTGGATTTTAGTCCAGTTCAAAACAAGGATCGTTACAGAAAATGGAATTTCACCTGAGAGAAAAGAGAAAAATAAAATATAATATAGATAAGGGGAATAATACATTTAACTTATAAGATAATAGTTAAATAAGAAATGGTATGACTCAATGACAAAAGAGACCGAGTCAAAAAATATCCCAACATTAGATTCCTGCTTGATCGTACATGCTCTAACTTTCTATATAATCAATGTATATTTATTATTTATCTATATAATAACCTTATTAAAATTTATTTTACTTAATACCATTCATTTATAATTCCTTATTATTTGTTTATTAGTTATTTAGTGTTAAAATTAATCATCGAGTGTTAATTGTTCCATTCATTCTATGTCTGTTTTGATATGGTGGTTTTGGTCCTTGCTCCTTGAACATGTGTTCATCAACTATAAAATGTTCATGGTGATGATATATATTTTTGATATAGTTCAATAGTCCCATGATTATTTCATGGAAGTTATGGAAACAGTTAGTAAAGAACAGTTAAAAATATCATTTTTGTGAATTTTTATTTAATTAGAATAATTAATTTTTATTAATGAATATATTTATATATATTACCATTAAATAATTATGAAAACATATTAGATTCATCATTATTATAATACATAATCACTTTTTTATTTTTCTTAATCATTCATGATGCTAATGTTATACAATCGTTCATGTAAGTGGTAAAACCGACCCAAATAAGAACACATTATAATGCTTGAATTTGTAAGAACATATTATTGTATAGTTATAATACCAATTTTATGAAACATTAATGATTTTAATTTTTTTATTAAATTGATAAACTAGATTGAAGAAGATGAGGATGAATAAAATAAAGAAAAATGATTGGGGGAGAGGATAACACTTACGTTGAAGGCTCAAATCTTCTCTTAAAGAGCCTCTTGAAAATGAAGGATTTGGGACTCTTTGACCAAAAGTTCCAAAACGTGAGATAAGATTATTAAGAAGATAATTTGGGTATATATTCAAGAGAAAACTAGAGGATATATGTGAAATGAAGTGGCTATAGGAGGTTTCCTTTTAAAGGCAAGCTTGAGTGGGTAGAGGAGGGGTCCTTTTATAGGAAAGCTTGAGTGGCATTTTCATAAATACACATTTCTTAATGTATAAAGAATGCAATTTATCATTGAAAATGGACCCAAAGTGTAAAAATAATTTATATTAGTTATGAATACTCTCATACACTAAATTTATAGATAAGGTTAGAGATATTTTATGACTTTACACCTTAAATTAACCTTTTAATCTCATTTTACCCTTTACCGTGGTAACTCATTTTTACCTTAGCAACTTATTTAAAAAAAACGAAATTAGCTTTATTTACCTAATTTTGAAATTATAATTCGAAATATAAAATCCATTTTATTAGATTAATTTTATTAAAGTAATTAAAATCTATTTTAAAATAAAAATATAAAACATATAAAAATATTTTTTTAGAAAACTATATTTTTAAGCATAAAGGTGAATTTATTCTTATTCCTTACCAAAAAATAATCATTAGATTAATGTTAATTTTTTTCTATATATAAACAATATATTTCATTAAAATAATTTTTTAATACAATTTAATTTAATTTATTAAGAAAAAACACAACACATAAATAAAACAATTCTTTAAAAAATATACCTTTTTAATATTAAACAATTTTATTCCATACAACACTATTTTTTTTATTAAAAGTAGGCTAGGGAACAAGTAATAAAAAATTCAAGGCGGTCTGAAATAGTGAAGATTGAGAACATCTAATCTAATAAGACAACCACACATGTGTGGAAGCAATCCCAAATTAGAAAATAATAAACACTGTTCACCATGGGTTTCCCAAGAAGCATGGAAATCCACAACCTTATTCCCCTCCCACCAAGTATGACTAAGGGACACCCATGAATCCAAGAGTCTTTTTCATTTTCATATAAGGTATGTGATGGATCATGGAATTTGAAACTTCTCTTACAACTATCCATGGATAATAATCAAGTTGGTTTCCATTGATTCTAGATTGATGTTGTGAGAATGGCACAACTCAATAACTTTTAACATTGAATAATCCTACACCATAAGAGAATTACAATCTTCATAGCCCTCATTGAATACAAGAACCGCCGATCCTTGATGGTCACAGATGACACCACCCCCCGCATGAAGCCGATAATACAAGATCCATCCACATTAAGCTTATATCCACTATTTTGGGGAGTCCATCTCACCCATCTTCCCTACCTGATAGGATCTTGGGAAGGAGAGGTAGTGAATTTTACATCCATGATTCTTATCAATGATATTGAACACTCCCACAATTTAACAAGACTAGATCATCAACCATACTTTTAGTTTTGACCGCCATGCCTAACCGTGGACTAGGCGTGCCATCATGATGTCTTTAGTTCCTTGCACTCTAGATGCTCAAACAACCCACCAACATTACTAGAGACCTTTCCTTACATTCCTATGTATTATTATCAGTCTCTATAAACCATGTTTGAAGAAAATTATCCCAATTGAAGGTTTGGTCCCCAAGATCGATGAATTTTATCAGACCACGCTAGAAAACATTAGACCATTCACTATCAAAGAATAGTTGATCAGATGTTTCTTCCTTGGGGTCCCTATAGTGTGAACATTTAGAAGTGAGACTAATCACTTTCTTCTCACCTACTAATCCATAGGAATGGCGCGATTAAGAAGGCACCACACTAGACCATGCTAGACAACATTATCCCATTCATTGAATTTTATCAATAATTTTTTAGTAAAATAATTATTTTATTTATATAAATAAATTTAATTAAAATTATTATTTAAAATTAATACATTAAATAAAATAAAAAATTTATATGAACACATATAATAAAAATATCATTTATGATATTAATAATTACATGATGATATCATCCCAAATTCTACTTAAAAAGCTCCTCAAGACCTCTGTATAATACTTAAGGGTAAGATAACCAGTAATGACTATCACATGTGGAGATTCAACTAGCATGGATATCATAGTTATTTCGACAAGTTTGAACTTATATCACATATAATTCCACCTAAGCCGTACTTGTTGAATTCTAACTTGGGATTGGTCATGGGAAAACTCTAGTTATGTTATCTCCTTCTAAAGTTGAGATAAATGAGTCTCATACAAGATAATTCTAATACTTGATTCCATAAATTCTTTTTACATAAATTCCACAATGTGATCACTATTTATACCCACCATATCAATTATTTTATATTAAATATCACTTATCATGATTACTTTAATGAGGTATCTAATATTATAAAATTATAAAACAATTAATAAATTTTACAATGGTTATTCATATGCCCAAATAATATTATATTTCCAACGACCATATATGGAAAATGGTAATATATGTATAACAACCATACATGTGAAACAACCATATAAAAGAAACATCCCATTCCTATATATATCCTTATACACTTCTCTAAAATAGTTCATCTTATTCCCTCATTTATTTTCTCAATTTCTTTTTTAAATTTTCAACATGTTTTATTCTTTCGAAATTTATCATCTATGGCAACATATTTATAGAAGATCATTATGATGAGAATTTTAACCTTGAGGTACTTTTATTTACCTATGGTTTTATTCCTTTTATAATTTTCCAAATTATGTTTCATTTAGTTATATTATAATTTATTTCATTTTATATTTCAATATTCTACCTTAATGAATATTTTCGATGCGTGATTTATATATGGTTGAAAAGTATTTTGAGTCAATGTAGACCTGATTTCCAAAGGGAAGCAGTAATTGAGACTTTATCAGTGACACTTTGGAATGCACATTGTTCAAGAGGATGAGAGATTGGGGTCATCACACCCTTTTTTGGGGGAGTTATTGCTTACTATGAGACTCTATTATAGATTTAATATATGCTCACAAATCCTTCTCAAATCCAAATGTGGTATTGGTGACCACCATTCATGTTATCGATCAAAGCCACGTGTCGATGTAAACATTTTTATATATCATAGGTTCCCTATATTTCTCTGGTTAGTTGGTTATGTTATTATTTAAAGACGCATAGCTAGGAACTCTAAAATTTATTGACACCTAGGGAGGTGGTAGGTGTTTTGGATTTGGGATCAGGATCAAGATAGGGGCTTCCTATGTTTCCCTATGAAGGGAATCACAAACCATGTAGTTTGGTTCCAATTAATAGGACACATTGTATTTTTTTAAGGTCACGTGACAAGGACTAATGTGGTGAATTTTACGGTCATTCATCCATGACCAGATGAAGTTTTTTTTAAGGCCATTATTCAAATAACTATGGGGTGTTGAGATTGAACATTAGAGAGGTTTACTATATATTTTGTTTTATAGGAATCAAATCCCATGAAGTTTGAGTTGCATAGTTTATGATACACTCTATACCCACACTCCCAGATCCGGTGTTAAAAACATATTCTTTACAACTGGATTTGATACTAAGTGAGATGTCCCAAGATAAACTTACATATATTTCAATAATTTAAACATTACATATCAAAATATTAACATAATCCAAAAAACCCAAAGGTTTAGTGTCTTTGAGTATTAGCTATATAAACAACTTATTTTACAATACTTGTGAACATTTCTCCATAATTGGACCACACTAGACCCCCTTCTAGACTTATAATAAGTTATACTCATCTTCAAAACCTAGGGAATGGAAACATAAGAAAGGGGTGAGCAAAAAATATAACACCCCAATATTTTATGACATATTTCTCTATAAATAAATTTTATTTCTTTAATAGATTGATTTATACACAACACCGAGTTTAAACAAACCATGATATACTATTGAATTATTATTATTTCATGTGAAAGTTATCACCTAGAATTTGGATTTAAGAGTGTGAATAAGAATAACTAAATTATGAAAAATTATTTTTTACATATTTATAAAATAAATTCGTTGGTTATTAATTGGTTATAAAATAAAATAAAATCATTTTAAAGTAAAAGGAGTTTTTCTTCTTCTGAAAAACTGTTTTTATGCACAAAATTTATTTTTTAATAAATTAAATTAATCACTATTGATGAATGATTTTAATGAAATTTATAGACTATATATTCAATATAATATTTTAACATTAATTTTATAGTTTTTACAAGGTACATAATGAATGTAAATTCAGTTTTATTCTTAAAAATGCATTTTTCTAAAAATAGATTTGTTTCATTTTGTGCAATTATTTTAAAATTAATTTCTATCACTTAAATTGAATATTTTAAAATAGATCCAATATTTTGAATCATCATAATTAATATTATTTAATAACATTACTTAATTTTTGGTCATTATAAATAGTAACTTTGGTAAAAAAGTCAGTTACCATGGTAAGAGTTAAAAAGGGTTAAAAATAAAATGATAAGGGATAAAATGAAAAATTTGTTTTACATAAATACTATTTTATAGTAATATTTGGACATAATATAATCTCATATTATAATACGATTCATTTTGGATCCATTTGGTTTGAATAAGACATCAATATATTTTAATCTTTTGAAAAATTCCAAGTGTGTCCTCTCCCCCACTTATAAAAGGACACCCCCTCTCTTATCTTCTACACAATTAAAGAGAATCTTAGATCATCCAATACCTACAAAAATACTCCACTAAAATCCCTACTCACGTTCTAGAGGTAATTTTTTGATCAAATATCCATCATAAGAAGGCTTTAGGTATAAACCTAAGGAGGTTGTTTGAAGAAGGGTATGGTTCTTAACCAAGTGTTTTCTTTTTTATTTCTTCTTATACCACCTTCAATTATATGATAAAAATGATGATATAATAATAATAGTATATAAAATATAATTATAATTTATTAATTTCATGGTTTTAAATTTATTCATATCCTTTTTCATAAAATGGGAAATGAAAGTATCGCTCGTGCGTACATATGGACTACCGCCTCCACGTAACGATATGAATCATTTTCCATCACCATATTTCATGGTTGGTTATTATGTAAATTTAATTTTAATATATTATATTTATTACATAATTATACTTATATAATTATAATATCTTATCTAATTTCTTACCTTCCCATCTTTTGTGAAATGATAACGTCGCTCATGCATATGTGTGAACTACAACCTCCACGAAGCGATGTGATTTGTTTTTAATTCCCATTTTTAACGGATGGTAATAAGGATATATTTAATGAATATATATGATATTTATGATATAATAATTATTCTAGAAAGTTTAATTATTATTTACTTTTATTTCATTCCATCCATTGAAAATTGGAAACATCACTCGTGTGTACGTATAGATTACCGTCTTCGCAAAGTGATGTAATTAATTTTTCATCACCACTTTATGTGATAGTTATAAAAGTGTATATAATGATTAAATATGATAAATATTAAATGATTAAAACTATAGATATTATTTAACCATGATCAAAGTTCAAATACTGGAATTGCTAAATCAAAACATGCATGAAAAACAAAACAATTATCACACGAAAGAATGATTTTAATAAATAATTGCTAATAAATGGGTGATAAGATGTTATAAAAAAATAATATATGGTATTATATGTATAAAAATGGTTCTATAATATATTTATAATAAATATATATTTATTATTTAGGAGGTTTGAATGCATACGAAGCAAGATGAGACTTGTGGTAAGGGTTTATGTTATAATCTCATTTCTTTTTAGGATTGTCTATGCTAAATTTACATCGAAGGAAATTATATAGATATTATATTATAAAAAATATATATTTATTATAAACTGGTTATTCATGAATATTTCAAGTAATAGTACCATTTTTTTCTCTTTGGTACTTAAAATGACTGAAAAAATGTTTTTAAGAAAAATCGATTTTATTTCCTCTTTGGTCGGGAATATTTTTCTCCCACGTCCATATTTTATTTAAAATGTTTCCAAGAATGTTTTTACTATTATAAAATTATGTATTAAATTCATTCTTATCTATATTAAAATTTCTATAAAATGTTTAAAAATAATTTCATTGTCGTTTTTTGAATGAAGTACTTTTTACCAAAAGTGTGAATGAAATATTTGTTTTAACATATACCACATGAACAAATTTTTCCATCATCATGACTAATATTTTATTTGAATATTCATCTACATGTTTACATGGTTAATTTCAAAGAAATTTTTTTTCATAATATTCTGTAAATTTTTAGATTTTAAATAAGTGATCTTAAAATGAAAAGGGTATTTTCCTCAAGAAATATTCCAGTGATCTTTTAAAGATATTTTCATCTATGATAACATCCTTTGATGTTACTTATGATTCACTGGGGATATGATCCATGATACCATCCACTTAATTTATTTCGATGGTTTATGATGATGAAGTTTTTGTGGATGATTCTATGAACCCCATTACTTTCCTATAGGTTAACTATGTTAAGATGAAATCTTTCTGAAAACTATTTCTTTTCTATCGGCTATACTTTGATGAAATAATGAATGTTTTTATGATCTTGTGACACATTTATGGTTAAAGGTTATGTGATGGGTGGGTCTATTATACCTATACAATACATTGGGTAAATATGGATAACTCATGAGATAACTATGTTATGTATGAACCTAATCCCATGCTCACAACATTATGAATGGACCTAGTTTCATGTCCATAAGTTTATGCGTGGACCTGGTTTCATGTCCACAAGTTTATGTCATGACCAAATTTCATGTCCTCACCTTAATGAGTGAACCTATTACTATTTATACATATTCAAAATGCTATAAGATTACGTTTTTTCCACATTCTTATGTTTATGATATTCTCTCATGGATCATGATTGATTATTGATGATTACACACTCTTATGATTTTTGTATTTTGTTATGATAAATCATTATACCATAACTCATGATTAATGATATTTAATTGATGAGGTATAACTTTCTTATGTTATGATCATGTTATCATACCCTTATTCTTACTTAGGATCATTGGTTGATATCTCCTAAGTTTACCCTTACTGAGTATCTGATCTCACACTTTTTTATGTTTCCATTTTTACCATATCTTGAAGAAATTTTTAAAGTAGAGTATGTACAAGGAAAGTACTATAATAAAATGAATTTCTAGGATATGTGAATATAATTTATGAAATAAGTCGTTATGTATATAGTTTCCAAATACACTAAACCTTTACTGTCCTCAGACATGTATTATTGAGAAATGTATTTAATATTCATCTAGAATGATGTAATATTTATGTATGTTATTCTTGGGTTTCCTTAGTTAGTATCAAAGCAGGGTTTAGTTAATTTTAGAGATTATTATTAGAAAAAGTTTATGAAAATCCCAAGGATAAGTATAAGTATAGGATAACTATAAAACCCTTAATTTTTATGCATAGATATTACATATTAGTAGATGAATATTCATTACATAATATAATGATCCATGCCAGAATCATATAGGTCTAGTATCTTTGTAAACTTGGACACATAAACAACTGGTTCATAAGTGAACTATATCATCTCCCACTAAGTTCTTCATAACTAGCACCCTTTTTTGACATATCATACAAAATAACTTTCTTCATAACCTAGAGAAAGTAAAAATAAGAAATGATGAGCTTAGATTCCCAGTAAGGGTAAATAAGGGAGATATCAACATAACATGAGCATAAGGGTATAAGAACATGAGAATAACATTTGAAAACCATACCTTTCATATAATAGATTATAAACTTTATTTATTTCATAAATTTTGGAAGTTCATAAGACATGAATCATAATGGAATCAAAAAACATGATCCATGAGAATATAACATTGGCATAAGACATATATTTGTGGCATACACATAACATAGAAAATCTTATGTCAAGACTACCCACAAAGACATTCATAACATGTTAGGCTTGGTCTAACCATACATGTACCTACTTTGGGCTTGGGATAACCTCTCATGTACCCTCTTTTGGGATTGGTATAACCTATCGTGTATTCTCTTTTGGGATTGGTATAAACTCACATGTACCCTTTGATCTCAAAGAACATTAATCATTACCTAATGCATTGGAGGGAGATATAGGTCCTACCCATCACATAATGAAAATCATACACGTGTTCCAAAGGATCATAAAAAATTAATATTATAATAACCCATGGAAATAAATGGGTTTGATAAAAATTTAATAAACTCATCATATCATAACTTTTGTAAAATAAATGGGTTTCATAAAAATTTCATCATTTCATCATATTATAACCTGTAGAAAAGGGACGACTTCGTTTCCCATTTGATGGAGGAGGAGATGTATAAAGGTTATGAAATTAAAATAATAATATCTTAGTATATGGGAGATAATTTTGGTATTACATAATTATATTTGAAGAAGATTTGAAGGATGTGTAAGAATAAATAAAATAAAAATGATTGGTTAAGAATGACACCTCTTCTTTGGACAACCTCCTTAGGTTAGAACCAAAACCCTTCTTAGGAGGTTTTACTAATCAAAATAAGGAATATAGGATATGGGGAGGGAATTAAGGAATATATTTGGGTAGGTATTGTACAAACCAAAAGGATATGAGAGTGTGGATAGGAGAAGATATATGGTTCCCTTTTAAAAGTGGAGGAGAGGATATACTTGGATTTTTTGAAAAGAAAAAGTTATACCCACATTTTACACATGTCACAAGGCTAAAAAAGGGATCATTATAGAACCTTATATGAGATAAGGTTAAAAAATTGATATAAAATATTATTTAGGCATGTTTTTAGGCCTTTTTAATCCTTATTTTTTTAGTTTAACCCCCTAGTAAACCCGTTTTAACCTTAATTGTGGTAATTAATTTTTACTGTTTTTACTATTCATTATGACAAAAAATTCAATTGAAATTATTATATAATATTAATTATGATGATTAAAAATATGGAATCCATTTTACAAAATTCAATTCATATAAGTGAAATAATTTAATTTAAAATTTAACCTGTAGTCGCGATGAAAAAATGGTTTTCTGAAAAAAAGTTTTCATAAGTATAAAAAGTTTTTATATAAAAAATCAACAAAAATTTGATTCCAATGATCTAAATTATATTAATAATAATATAATTTAACTAATTTCAATTTTAAAACATTTTAAAACATTTTTTAACTTTGTAAATACTTTAAACAAAAAAGGCAGTTTTCAATAAAAATCAGTATTTTCCATTATTCATCAAAAATTAATCTTTTTAGAAAATTATTAAAAATTAACTCTAATATAATTTTTAAATTTTTATTTAAAAAATGAATTTATTTTTTTCATATAAATTTTATAAAAGTGGAAAAAATTACTTTTATTATTTTTTCACAAAAAATAATAAAAAACCTTTTTTTGAGAAAAAAGTATTTTCAAAGCATATAAAGACTTTACTAAAAATTAATTACCCTTTTAAAAATATATTTAATTTATGTAAAAAATTTATAATTAATTTTAAAAATGTGGTTATTCATTTTCATACTTCCAAGTTTAATGAATATGTTATAACGGTCATGTTTAAATGATAATATTAATAGTATATTGCAGTTTGTTAAGATTCGATGTTGTGTGTAGCACAAACTGTCAAAGAAATTAAATTTATTTTAAAAGAAAAAAACATAAAATATCAGGGTGTTACATTCTACCCCACTTAAAATTCACTTCAAACTATAAATTCCATTACTCTGATACAAACAACTGATGTTACTTTTGCCTCATCATATCCTCAGGTTCCCATGTAGCATTCTCAAATTGGTGGTTTCGCCAAAAAAATTTGACCAGGTGTGTGGTCTTGTTTCATAGAACTTTCTATTTATGTTATAGAATCTCCAAAAGTTTTTCCTCATAATAAAGATCTTTCTCTAGTGGTACGACTTCTGAGTTCATCACATTTGAATGGCCAGGTATGTACTTCCTCAGGAGAGATACATGGAACATATCATGAACTTGAGAGAGGTTTGGTGGAATCACCAAGCGATAAGAAACCAACCCTACTTGATCAAGAATCTAAAAAGAGAGAATATACCCAAGGATCATATTTCCTTTCTTTCCAAATCTCATAACCTTCTTCTATGGATAAATATATAGAAATACCTTCTCACTAACTGCAAATTATAGATCATGACAATGATTATCAGCATAAAGTTTTTTTTCAAATTTGATCTACCTTGATGTGTTATTGAATATATCTAACTTTCTATTTCATTTACTTATCTAGTTCAGGTATCAATAACTTTCTTTATCTAACTTTATCCCAACATATTGGAGTTCTACATTTCTTTCTATAGAGGGCTTCATAAAAATCCATCTGAATGCTTAAATGAAATCTATTATTGTATGAAAACTTGACTAAAGGAAGGTGTTGATCCCAACCACCTTTAAAATCTATAGAACAATATATTATCATATAATTTAGGGTTTGAATTTTTCTATCATAATGACTATCTATCCTAGAATGATATGCAGTAATGAAACTTAACTCTATATCTTTTCCAGAACTTCAAGGTAAACCTAGAATCCTGATCAGATAAAATAGAATGCGGTACTCCATAAAACCTTACCACTTTCTTAATGTATATCCCAAAAATCTAATCTAGATAGAAATATTCCCTGATAGAAATGAAGTGTGCTGACTTCATAAGGTGATCGACTACAACCCCTATAATATTGTACCCTTTAGATGTTTTGGGGAGTCTAATGACAAAATCCCTGGTGATGTTTTCCCATTTTCATTCTGGTATGGTAAATGGTTTTAAAATCACCTTAGATTGTTTTCTCTCAACCTTAACTTGTTGTAATACCAAGAATAGAGATACAAAATCTACAATATCTCTCTTCATTCCATCCCACTATAAATACCCTTTCAAATCTCTATACATCTTTTTTACTTCTAAGATGAATAGAGAAGAAGAACTATGAACTTCCTCTAAAAGCTCCTTCTTCAAATTAGGTATGTATGGAACACATACACAATTCCTAAACCTTATCATTCCATAATAATCAATATCAAAATCATGAACATTTTAGAACTTATTCTACAGCTCTACATCTTCCTTATATGCCTCTTTAATCTTTACTTGGATAGATGGTTGAACACTCATTTGAGAAAGATAAGATTTATCCCCTTTCTTTAATATTTCTAGATCCATCCTTTAAAAATACATAAATATTGGATCTTTTTTAATCCTCATCATGGATAATCTAGCATTATCCTTTCAATTCAAAACAGCAACCACCTTGTTTGGTTTCCTCGGTTGGTAATGTATCAAGAAATCATAACATTTAATTAGTTCTAATCATATTCTATGGTGCATATTTAACCCCTTATATGTGAATATATACTTTAAAATTTTATGATTAGTATATATATCACACATTTCTCCATAAAGATAATTCCTCCACATCTTTAATGCAAAAATTACTACAACTAACTCTAAAACATGAGTTGGTTAATTTTACTCATGAACCTTCAATTTTCGTGAGGAATAATATATAACTATATAATTCTACATGAGAATACATACCAATACCTTCCTCTATGAATCACTATAGATTACAAACACCTCTCCACTATAGGGTAATGTAAACATAGGTGCACTGACTAACCTTATCTTTAATTCCTTGAAATTTTCCTCACATTCATTTATCCTTAGGAATGTGGCCCCCTTATGATTTAACTTGGTGAGTGGATTAGATAGTCATGATAAATTATCCATAAACCATAAATAATATCCATTCAAGCCAAGAAAAATTCAGATCCTAGTCACAGTGGTTGGTTTGGACCAACGTTCAATAGTCTCTATCTTTGATGGATCTACTGATATACCCCCTCTTTATATTATATGACAAAAAATTAAACATTTTATAGCCAAAATTCACACTTGGTAAAATTTCATACAACTTCTCCTTACTTTGGGTCTTCATTACAATCCTCAAGTGATCTCCATGCTCTTCCTTATTATTTGAATATATAAGAATACCATCAATAAAGACAACTACAAACTGATCAAGGTAATCTCTAAAGACTATATTCATTAAATATATAAGAATATTATCCAAGATATTTCCAAGTTCATTTTAATTAAAATATATAATATCAAATCCTATAATTCCATATCTTCAATTAAATCCAAATATGAGTGAAAATAAAAACTAAACTAGAGTATGGGGATGCTATGAACAAAAAATCTAAAAATGAGTAAGTACCAGTTGGGATTACTATTGTTAGAAACACACACATATATATGTTTTGGATTAGGATCTTAGTTTCATTGTCTGATTATACATTATTTAATTTTCTTTTATCCAAAATTCTTCTTGATTACTAGAATATTATTTTTTTTATTTTTTATGAGTCCAGTATATCTCAAACTATGAGCTGATGTTAGCTCAAATCTAGTGTGAGACCCCTACAATTTCCATCAAATATCAATGTTTTTCTATAGTCATATTTTTTTGTTCTTTATCATCGATCCATTTCTTAGCGTGATTTGCATACACTTGTTCATCCAAAATTTGGTCTCTTTAACAACATTTGGTTTTTGGTATTACATTGTTAACTATTTTGATTGTGACATGTGAAGTACCCATGGAATTGATGAAGAATTATTGTATTTGTTGTTAACAACATTTTTAGGACCATAAAAGATGATTGATAATGTTTTTGAGTTTAATTGAGGTGGTTCAAGTTGTTTGGATATGATTTGAGAGGAATGGAGACAGAGTTTGGGAGATGAAGTTCATACGTATGAATAAACTAGAGCATACGTAAGATCTTGCAGAAGTAGAAATTAGAAAAGTTATGGGATACATAATAATAACTAGGAGATTGTACTGTGAAAATAATATTAAATCTAATAATACATATAAATAACTCAAAGAATATGTAAGAATAACCTATAGATATGTAAGATTAACTCTGAAGTTTCACATATTACGTAAGATTTATTTTGGGGATATATAAGAGTAACCTTAATTTTCATAGGGTACATAAGATCCTTTAAGAAACCATTTAATATTAAACATGTGTTTTCTCAGGCGAAACATAATATTAAATTAGAAAATTCTATTTTCTTCTTCATTGAAGAAATATCATGTTGCTATGTATGGAGTCATGATTCAAACTGTTAATAGCAGTGAGATTAGAAAGGGAATATTTCATCATGATTTGGAGCTTTGAAAGAGATAATAGAAACATGGAAAATAATTTTTGGAATTTGTGTAATCTCATAAAATGACTGACTGACTGAAAATTCATTTTTTTTATTTTCAAAAACACTTTTTGGTTAAGTGAGAACCAAGAAAGCAAAACAAACTGAGACAACATGTACAAGGGGATCCACCATTTCAAACACAAGCTAGACTAACCCAAACAAAACAAGAAAATTCAGTGTGTCTAAGGGAATCCACCATTGCAGACACAAGTCAGACCGACCCAAAGAAACACAAGTAACACAAATCACACAGCAAGCTAGAAGTAAGTATGCACAAGAGCCTTCGAAGGAGGATGATCAATGGTGAGGGATTCATCGACAGAGCTCCATAATGAGGAACCAAGAGATCGTCTAGACTCTATGGAAAAATAAACCAACCAAAATGCATCTAAATGGTTCTATATTCACCAAAGTCACCAACACCATCCAAAACATTACAGAATCTATCAAACACATCAAAATTTGAGTCATGCACAAAGGATCATGATGAAATGGTATAGGAAATAAAGAAAATGTGGAAAAATCCATATGAATAAACCTTAACAACTGTCATCATCACTAACCTCAGGTCGAACCTCCATCGGCTGTGTATGCGCCTGCGAGTGTTTTACATCGCGTGTAACATCCCTGGTAAATAAAGAATATGACATTTTCATATTTATTAATATTTGTGAATTAAATATTAATTTTACTTTCAAGGGGATTCTATGTACTATAGTGTACTCAACACGCAACAATGGGATTCTTTGAAATATTACGTTGCATACAACTTTGAGTTATACCGAAAAATAATATAATAATATTATTATTTAAGTGGGAGTTAACACCTAGCCATTGTATTGGCAGAAATGAACATAAATAACTAAAATATGATTACACATGTTTGTTAAATGTTTTTACTTTTATCCGATAAATTTTAGAGGATTAAAATAATAATTAATTTGATTTTAAGCATGAAATACTCTAATATTCTTTAAAAGGTCGATTTATCACCTTTTGATAGAGAACCCTTTTTAAATCTAGTTTTTGTAACTTTTATATGTTCCATTTGACAAAATAAACTTCTTCTTTAGAATTGGGAAATCAAAATTTACTTTGGGTAAAATTTTGGTATTTTTTTGATAAAGTTCATTTTTTGATGAATAGTAAAAAATACTACATTTTAATTAAAAACTGCCTTTTAATATAATATATTTATATGGTTATATTATCTTTTTAATTGGTTTTAAATTGTAATTAGATTATGTTTTTACCATTTTATCCAATTTTTTTCATTTTAAGTAATTTCAATTTTTAATTAGACATAAACACATGTCAATCTTTTGATAGTTATTATTTCTTAAAAACACGCCTTTTGGTTTTGACAACGAGAATCAATTTTAAATTAATTTCTAAAACTTCTGTGTCTTTAACTTGGAAAAATTAATTCCATATTTGGAATCATGATTTAAAAATTATTTAAACATGTTACTTTTATTTTTAGACATTATGAATAGTAACTTTAGTAAATATTTTATTTACCATGATTAAAGGATAAATATGGTAAATAAGGGTAAAAAATAATATTATAATAATATTAAATTACCCTAACACATTTCTTAACCCTATTGGATGATACATGTCTGACCATGGGTATCCTTGGGTCGATTTTGGGACCCCATGGAGAAACTTGTAATTGAAAATGACACTTTATAAAAATTAATTTAAAGTTAAGGAAAATGTAACACAAACATATATCTTTTAGTAAAACAATTTTTATATAGGGTTATATAAGTGATATTTTAGACTATAAATATTTATTAGAAATATGAAAATATTTCCTACATCATGGTATTTTATTTATAATTTTTAGACTTCATATAAATAAATTTATTTATGACACAATGATGATGTAGTGATTACCTTATTAATGAAAGATTTAAATAAATGAGATTATAAATATAAAAATAAATTTATTTTGAAACTTTTTATGCCATAAAAGAATTTTAGAGATAATTATGACGTGTTATATTTGAATTAATGAAGGTTTTTAGAAAGAATAAAGTTTTTTTTTGGATTTTTTTAAAAAGTCATGATATGAGTAGTATATAAATTGACATAAATGAGTTTAAAAAAAAATATTATTTTATTAATTGATATAATAATCATAAAAATCTAATATTCAGCCAAATGAACTAGATAAGGTTTATAATGTCATTAATGAACCATTTTTGGTTTGGTTGACATTTTATGGTAACTATATTAACCATATAGTATGAATATACAAGAGGACATGGTAAAAGTTAAATTAGTTAACTAAAGGTTAAAGCTAAAAGATAAGGTTAATTTTATGCCCTAAACTTGTATAAAACCCATTGGATGAGAGTATTTAGAAAAATAATCACCTTATATTCGAATTAAATTAGTTTGGGACCTTTTGAAATCAAAACTTAGTTTATAATAAAATAATATTTTCAAACATTCCTAAAGAGCCCCTCCTCCCACTTATAAAAGGCCATCACCTCTAACCCATTATACACACCTCTCAAGCCTCTTGTATCATAAAAAATCTAATCTAAGAAGCTTATAAAATCCCCCTATTCCTCCTATAATATTTACCCTAGGAAGAAGGGAATTCAAGAAAGCCTTTTGGATAAAATCAAAGAGAGTTACACATTTTAAGAGGTAGTGTCTTCTCTAAAATTCCTTTCCATTATTATACTTTTTCACTCTATATTCTATTATTTTTATTTGATTAAATAAAAAATATAGTATCATAAATATACTAGTATGTTTTTATGAGAAGTATTATAACTACACTTCTGCACACCTCCATCTAATGGATACAAACAAACTGTTTCTGTGGATGGCGAACTACTGCCTCACGAAACGATGATTGTTCAATTATCTCCTACCGCCTATCATGGTGGCCATTATGATGAAAATTTAATTATATATGATATATATTATATTTATTTTATCTCCATTCTACTTTAATTATCATTTATTAAACACTTTATTCTTTTCATGTTGTATAAATATGATAATTTCATTTGAGGAAATGTAGACTACCGCCCCCTTAAAGTGATATGACTCGTTCACGCTATACATGGAATGTATAAAGGATGGAATTAAAAAACTTATGTAACATATATAAAATAGATATTATAATTTAATTATAATATAAATATGTATCATTTAGTTTTCATTCTTTTAAAAATGAAAAAAAAAGAAATGAAAGTAGTGTTCATGCGTACGTACGACTTACCGTCTCCATGAACGGTGCATTTCATTTTATTATATCCAAATTCTATGGAATATTATAAATACATATATACTATATATATATGATATATATGATATCTAAATCATGAATATAATTTTGGAGATAATGTACTTTTTACCACATGAACAATTTATAATTATAACAAGTTCATTTTTGAATCAAGTTCTGAACATCAACAAAATGTATGATATGAAATCAAATAATTAACTAATTGTTATAGAAAGTTAATAAGTGATATAAAAGGAATAATAAAATTTAAAAAGTTTCTGAATAAAGTATAAATTAACTTAAGTTTATTATTCAGGAAATTAAAGAACAAACGAGTCAAGTCAGACACGCGGTAAGAGAACTTCTTAACCTAATTTCCATTCTATGGGTTAATCTTCTACTTTTAATTATGTAGTTATATGATTATGTGAGAAATAAATTTTTATATAATAAATTTTATTTATACTTTATTAATGTTTACTTATAGTGAATACACACAATTGATCTATTTTATTTACAAAATGATCTTTGTAAGGGAACCTTTCACCCTCATCTTTTAGTCAAATACTTCTTCTTTGTTATGTATCCTAATTTACATTTTATTATGTTGGGATATGTTATTATATATCCTTATTTCTTTACATTTTATGTAAAAGTTATGAGAGACCCTTTTCTCTCCCATCTACTCATTTTCTGAATTTTAATGTGATGCCGTTAGGCTGCCGAATTTTCTTAAGGGAATACATCTCAATCTACTTTTATTGAGGCATATCTTGATATTGTGCACCTTTATTATCCTATAAGGTGTATATAAAACCCTTTTTAAATTTTATATCATGAATTTCTATATTATCATGATATTTTTAGTTTTCTTTGATGTTATTATTTAATTATTTTTATTCAAGAGTTTCTCAAGTGGTAAAGGATTCTTTAACCAAAACATCATTTTAAATGTTTTAAAAATTTAATCTTATAAATACTTCTCTTTCATGTCCATGTTTTAGAAATTATTTTAAGTATTTATTTATATGGACATTAATTTTTTAAAGTGTAAATTCTTTTCAAAAGTTTCAGAGTGGTATGAGACACTTTGATTTAAAACTATTCTTTTTGAATTTTTTAAATGAATTGATTATGTCAATATCTTAAAATGATATATTGTGAATGTGATGTGGAAATGTTATATTTAATTTATGATTGTTTTATGTGTTATGAATATGTTATGATTCTTGGGAATTGTTTACCTATATGGGTGGTTCCGTGATAAACCTAGGGCAGGTGAGCCCGAGATAGCTCTCTAATGCATTGGGTAACGTGATAGAGGTAAATGTTAATTTTTATCCTAATAGATTTAAAGAATATACTATGATCGGTATTCCAACATAACTCCCTATGTAGATGTGAAAGATACAATTTAAGTATGATATGCATTCCATAAGTTACCTTTACGATTTACGATTTCTATGTGTTATTCATAAATCTTATGATTTCATGAGGTATGTTAAAGAGATTATGTTTTGTATGTATTGATGTACTAATGATTTATTTATTTATTTTATAACCCTTAATAAGATTTTTATTCTCATCCCAAGTTTTTGAAATGTTTTTCACAGGGTATAAGGTAGGGTAAGAGAAAGGAAGAATTCAAGAAGATTTATATCCAGAAAATAATTATTTTTTTTATTTTAAGAGTTTTTATTTTATGAAAAAAATGGATTCCGAGTATAAGTGTCTACTTTGTAATATTTGAGATGTAATGTAATAGTTATGGCCTAATTATCTAAAACTCTAAGCCTGAAAAGATCCTCAATGTGAATTCTTGACTTAACTCAAGATTATGTAATGTTTAAGGCTGGGCCCTTATAGTTGGTATCAAAGGGAGGTTTAGATAACTTTAGAGGTTAGGATGTTATTTAAGTATAAGTTACATAACCATAATGGTTAGCATATTATAAAGAATCATAGTTATTTTAGATAAATTTAATGGGTTTAATATAACATGAATAATTATATCTTAGTTTTTACCCTCCTCATAAGATATTATATGATGATTTTACTAATATAATCACACTGACCTTTTTGGTTTTAGTAAATGGCTGGATCTAGTAGGCACCAAAGTAAGAATGGATCTGAAGAAAACTATGATGGTATTCTGAATAAGAAATCGAATAAAATGGGAGCTGTAATGAGAAATCTTGTGGTTATTCTCAACTAACTATCTGGAGTCATGATTGATCACCTGAACCTTGGTTATTTTTATAAGGCATCGTATATGAAAGAAACAAATCCCTACGGAAGTTCAGGTAAAAATCATAAAGGTAAGTATATTCAAAAATCTATGTTTCAAGGATGTGGAAAGAAACACATAGGAAAATACTTCAAAGGGATAGGAAGATTCTATAAATGTGGTAATGAAGGTCATAAAGCAATAACCTACCATGGAAAAAAGAATCATCCAGTTGAATCCATGATAGGGAAAGAAGTTCTTTTAGAGGGATCAATTTAATGTTTTAAATGTGGTGTGCATGGTCATTATAAAAATATATATCCTACGAATAAGGTTCGGGAATGGGATAAATAGGACCGTAAAAATATATGTTTACCAATACCTAATTCCATTCCAATTGAGGATGAGGAAACTGACAATGACCAATGAAAGGTATGGATTATTTCTTAGCTGATGTTTTGACATTATTGAATCTTAGGATATGATCCATGATTTTGTTTGTAGGAAAGACGTATTACAGAATAAGTTGGGAAAGAATGGTTAATGGATCATGAATAACTTTGAATGAGTAATAAGTCTACATATAAGGGATTCAAGAGTTATGCTAGATTTTAGGATGATGAAATGCTTAAAAGTATTAAGGCTCTTTTGATGATGAGATTACTTTGGAAGACTTTTTCTAGTATGTGTAAACCTGAAGTTTGATATGTGAAAATGTTATTCAAGGAATAATTATCTTTTCTTTTGTGTATATAGTTATAAAGAACCATTTGAGTTTATATGATCCTTTAATTTGAGGTAATTATAGGTTATTAATTTTTGAGATGAAAATGTGAGGTATGAGATAAAATTTGTGGTTAAAATATGTTATGGTTATTTTTGAGGAATTTATCACATTTTTGGGAATGTTATAAAATTATATAGTTTTTGAAAAAGGACAAGACACAGACCGTGTGACAACCTGTTGTGTCAGAAAAAGCTGTGGGAATCAAACCCACAACCAAAGTGTGATTGAGATTTATCGCCTACCACTAGACTACGTGAAGTCTCTGGTTATTATGAATAATTATTTTTAGTTAGATGATTTTATGGATGAATAATAAGATGATTTTTTGAACTTATGTTTTATCAAATTGATATCCTTAGTATAAGAAAATTATTTGGTGATTAAGTGATAAAGGTTATTTTGGAATACGTCCTCTCTTTTGGGAACACTATATGCTTAAGGAAAATAGAATACTATGTGATCTCATTTGTGGAGTAATGGTTGAAAATTTATTTTGGTAGAATCTATGTTTTTATTGTGGACATATAGCAATTTGGGTTATTTATGGAAATGATTAACCTTTCATAGAGAATATGTGATTTGGTTAATTACTCTTCAGTATGATACTTTAAGAGTAGTGGATGTTATTTGGAGATAAATGTTAAGATTTATTGTGGAAGACTATGTTATTAAATACTTCTAAGTTTTGGGTTTCAATCTTAGTTCAGGTTACTTTGAAGAATTTTAAGGAAACTTGTTTATTGAATGGCATTTGATGAACTTTGGGTATTATTTGTCAAATTTTGGGGATTAAGAGCAGTATTTCGTTTTATAAAGTATTATCATTTTTTGGAGATTATCTAATCTTGTACTAACCATTTTGGTTTTGGTTAATGTCTAAAGCCAAGGGAAATATATAGTTCATCTTTTTTAGATTATGTGATTCTATAGAAGTTGATTCTAGTGATTTAGGTGTGAACAAGTCATCTTGAATACTCATCATTTAGAGAAAAGATGAGTTTTTGGTAGAAACTTATTAAAGGATGAAACTCTACTTGAAAAGTAAGTATATTTCCTTATGTACTTAGCCAATATCATAAATAAATTCTCCAACTTTATTAAATGAATATTAAAACAAAAACATTGTACATTTACTTTTCCTAATGGGAAACCAAATACCATTTAACCTATCACAATTTTGTGTTTTTTTAGTGGTTAACTTTCTCCTGATCATGTTTTCTATCACTCTCAATTAGAACTTGACACTTAGTTTCTCCTCCATATCGATGTTTTCATGGAATCCTAGTATGGGATATCTCGGGTGACCATTTTACTTCTATTTATTTCTTTTAAAGTGATAGTTTTATTGACCATTTTTCAAATGTGGGAGTTTCAATTAAGTTTCTGTGCCCAATTTTAAAATTGCGAGGACGCAATTCCCAAAAGGGGGGAATGATGTAACATCCCAGGTAAATAAAGAATATGACATTTTCATATTTATTAATATTTGTGAATTAAATATTAATTTTAATTTCAAGGGGATTCTATGTCCGATAGCGTACTCAATACGCAACAATGAGTTTCTTTGAAATCTTACATTGCACAAAACTTCGAGTTATACTGAAAAATAATATAATAATAATATTATTTAAATGGTAGTTTATGCCTAGCCATTGTATTGGAAGGAATGAATAGAACTAACTACAATATGATTAAACATGTTTGTTAAATATTTTTACTTTTATCTGATAAATTTTAGAGGATTAAAATAAGAATGAATCCGATTTTAAGCATGAAATACTCTAATATGCTTTAAAAGGTTGATTTACCGCCTTTTGATGGAGAACCATTTTTAAATCTAGTTTTTGTAACTTTTATATGTTCCATATGACAAAATAAACTTCTTATTTAGAAGCGGGACATCAAAATTTACTTTGGGTAAAATTTTGGTATTTTTCTGATAAAGTTCATTTTTTGATGAATAGTGAAAAATACTGCATTTTAATTCAAAACTGCCTTTTAATCTAATTTATTTATATGGTTAGATTATATTTTTAATTGGTTTTAAAGTGTAATTATATTATTTTTTTACCATTTAATCTATTTTTTTCATTGTAATTAATTTCAATTTTTAATTAGATATAAACACATGTCAATCTTTTGATAGTTATTATTTCTTAAAAGCACGTTTTTTGGTTTTGACAATGGGAATTAATTTTAAATTAATTTCAGAAAATTTTGTGTTTTGAATTTGGAAAAATGGATTCCATATTTGGAATCAAGAGGTCCAAATTGTGTAAATATGTTACTTTTAATTTTAGACATTATGAACAATAACTTCAATAAATATTTTATTTACCATGGTTAAAGAGTAAATCTGGTAAATAAGGGTAAAAAATAATATTATAATAATATTAAATTACCCTAACACATGTAATAACCCTATTAGATGATACATTTCCGACCATTGGAATCCTTGGGTCGATTTTGGGACCCCATAGAGCCACTTGTAAGTGAAAATGACACTTTATAAAAATTAATTTAAAGTTAAGGAAAATGTAACATAAACATATATCTTTTAGTAAAACAATTTTTATATAGGGTTATATAAGTTATCTTTTCGAATATAAATATTCATTAGAAATATGAAAATATTTCCTAAATCATGGTATTTTATTTATAATTTTTATATATCATATAAATAAATTTATTTATGACACAATAATGATGTAGTGATTACTGTATTAATGAAATATTTAAATAAACGAGGTTATAAATATAAGAAAAAATTTATTTTGAAACTTTTTATGCCATACAAAAATTTTAGAGATAATTATTACTTGTTATGTTTTAATTAATGAAGGTTTTTCGAAATAATCAAGTTGTTTTGGATTTTTTTAAAAGTAATGATATGAGTAGTATATAAATTGACATAAATGAGTTTTTAAAACAAATATTATTTTATTAATTGATATAATAATCTTAAAAATATAATATTTGAAAAAATAAACTAGATAAGGTTGAAAATTTCATTAATGAACTATTTTTGGTTCGGTTGTAATTTTATGGTAACTATATTAACCATATTATATGAATATACAAGAGGACAAGGTAAAAGTTAAATTAGTTAACTAAAGGTTAAAGCTAAAAGATAAGGTTAATTTTATGCCCTAAACTTGTCTAAAAACCATTATATGAGAGTATTTTGAACAATTATCACCTTATATTAGAATTAAATGAGTTGGGGACCCTTTTAAATCGAAATCCATTTTATAATAAAATAATATTTTCAAAAATTCCTAAAGAGCCCCTCCTCCCACTTATAAAAGGCTACCACCTCTAACCCATTACACACACCTATCAAGCCCCTTGGATCATCCAAAATCTGCTCCAAGAAGCTCCGAACACCCCCATTTTCCTCCTAGAATCTTTCCACTATGAATAAAACAATTCAATAATGCCTTTTGGATCAAATCAAAGAGAGTTGCACGTTTTAAGAGGCAGTGTCTTCTCTAAAATTTATTTCCATTATTATACCCTTTCAATACCTATTATATTATTTTTCTTTGATTACATAATAACTAAAGTATCCTCAATATACTAGGATGTTTTTATGATAAGTATTAGAACTAAACTTCCACACACCTTTATCTAATGGATATGAACATACTGTTTCTGTGGACGGTGAATTACTGCCTCACAAAACGATGATTATTCAATTATCTCCTACCGCCTCTCATGATGGCCATTATGATAGAACTGTAATTATATATTATATATATGATATTTATTTTATCTCTATTCTGCTATAATTATCATTTAGAAAATACCTTTATTCTTTTCATGTTGTATAAATACGATAATTTCATTTGAGGAAGTGCGGACTACCGCCCCGTCCAAGTGATATGACTCATTCACGCTATACATGGAATGTATAAAGGAAAGAATTTATGAACTTATGTAACATATATAACATATATATTATAATATAATTATAATATTCCTATGTATCATTCATTTTTCATTCCTTTAAAAAGAAAAAAAATAAATGAAATTAGCATTCATGCGTACGTACGACTTACCGTCTCCATGAACAGTGCATTTCATTTTCTTATATCCAAATGCTATGGAATATTATAAATACATATATAATGGATATATATGATATATATTATATCTAAATCATGAATATAATTCTGGAGATAGTTTACTTTTTACCACATGAATAATTTATAATTATAACAAGTTCATTTTTGACTCAAGTTCCGAACATCAACAAAATGTCCGATATGAACTCAAATAATTAACTAATTATTATAGAAAGGTAATAAGTGATATAAAATGAATAATAAACATGAAAAAGGTTCTGAAACAATTATAAATTAACTTAAGTTTATTATTCAGGAAATTAAAGAATGAACGAGTCAAGTCAGACACGAGGTAAGAGAACTTCTTAACCCAATTTCCATTCTTTTGGTTAATATTCTACTTTTAATTATGTTGTTATATGATTATGTGAGAAATAAATTTTGATATAGTATATTTAATTTATAATTTCTTAATGTGTACTTACAGTGAATACAGATAATTGATCTATTTTATTTACAAAATGATCTTTGTAAGAGAACCTTTCAGCCTCCTCTTTTAGTCAAAGACTTCTTCTTTTTTATGTCTTAGAATTTCCATTTTATTATGTTGGGATATGTTCTTATATATCCTTATTTCTATAAATTTTATGTCAAAGTTATGAGAGACCCTTTTCTATCCCATAAACTCTTTTTCTGAATTTTAATGTGATGCTGTTAGGCTGTTGGATTTTCATAAGGGAATACATCTCAATATCCTTTCATTGAGGCATATCTTGATATTGTTCACCTTTATTATCCTATAAGGTGTATATAAAACCCTTTTAAAATTTTATATCATGAATTTATATATTCTCATAATATTTTTAGTTTTATTTGATGTTATTCTTTAATTTTTTTTATTCAAGAGTTTCTCAAGTGGTAAAGGATTCTTTAACTAAAACATATTTTTAAATGTTTTAAAGATTTAATCTTATAAATCCTTCACTTTAATGTCCATGTTTTAGAAATTTTTTTAAGGATTTATTTATATAGACATGGTGTTTTAAAGTGTAAATTCCTTTCAAAAGTTCCAGAGTGGTATGGGACACTTTGATTTAAAACTCTTCTTTTTTAATGTTTTAAATGAATTGATTATGTCAATATATTGAACTGATATCTTGTTAATAAAATGTGGAGATGTTATCTTTCCTTTATGTTTGTTTTATGTGTTATGAATATGTTATGGTTCTTGGGAATTATTTACGTATATGGGTAGTTCCGTGATGAACCTAGGGCGGGTGAGCCCAATATAGCTCTCCAATGCATTAAGTAACGTGACAGAGGTAAACGTTAATGTTTCTCATAAGAGATTTAGGGAATATACTGTGATGGGTATTCCCACATAAATCCCTATGTAGATGTGAAAGCTATAATGTAAGTATGATATGGATGCCAAAAGTTAACTTTACGATTTATTATTTATATGTGTTATTCATAAATTTTATGATTTCATGAGGGATGTTAAAGAGCTTATGTTTTGTATGTATTGATGGAATAATGATTTATTTCTTTATTTTATAAACCTTACTGAGATTTTTATGCTCATACCATGTTTTTTAAATGTTTTTCACGGGGTATAAGAAAAGGTAAGAGAAAGGAAGAATTCAAGAAGATTTATATCAAGAAAATAATTCTTGTTTTCTTTTAAGAGTTTTTATTTTATGAAAAAAATAAATACTGAGTAGAAGTGTCTAATTTGTAATATTTGAGATGTAATGTAATAGTTATGGACTAATTCTCTAAAACTCTAAACCTGAAAGATCCTAAATGTGAATTCTTGCCTTAACTCAAGATTATGTAATGTTTAAAGCTGGGGCCTTATACCAAGGCTACCCAAAAACATGCTAGGACGATCCTATGAATCAGAGGACACCGACTCCACATAGAAATGCTATGGGAAGAAAGAAAAAAACAATAAATGAAGCAAATATTTGATGATATTTGTGAGTATATTTGAACAAAAATTTCAGAGATTCAAAATTGAATATTTGGACTCAATTTATGAAGATTTAAGATGAGATACTTTTCTATAAAGAATATTTAAATAGTTTCAAATACTATGATCACAATATCATTATTTTCAATGTGGTTTTACAATTTTTATATTGGAAAATATTCTCATGAAAATTATTATATTTATAAAGAGAAGATGAGTTTAAGGAAGATATTCTTGAAAATATATTGAGTGAGAAAGACTAATGATTTGTTCTTACTTTCCAAATCATATGGATTCTGAAGTTCTTGAGGGTATAATGAATATTAAATTAATTTTTTAAAACCTTAAATATAATTACATCCTGATGGGGGGGGATGAATTGGGGCATAATAGATAATTTTTTTTCTTTTTTTATGAGGAACTTTTCTTACACCTTGAGTAACACTTCAATTTCTCTATATCTTTCCCCTTAATGAGTAACAAAAGTAGTAAATAAAATGGGGTATTTTACTTAGTTCACCCATACTGGTCTATTCCAAGGAGCATGCATGACAATGAACCTATACAAAAAATTAACTAAACCTCACTGCTTTTATGTGTACTATTTTGGAGTGGTCTCACTGACCCTCCTAGTTCACTATCATGAACAAATAGATAACTCACTAATCGCTATCCTTAAACAAGAAACTCACTGATCTGTCTGTTGAATCTTCCCCTATTCACATGAATATAATGCATACATACACCAAGTATGAAGTTTATATTTATCACAAACAGCGTCGACTTCTAGAGAGAATTGGTCTCCTGGAATAAAACCTGTTTCGATCTTCAACCTTCCAAATGAGTTCTAGAAAACCCTTATAGAATGATTTTTTCCATTTATCTATCTTTATTTCTTCCGTTGAGTATTTACACATGTTTTTTAGATCTTCTCATCTTATACTTTCATTATCACATCTAATAAAAATTCCATTTTAATAGACATAAAAGACTCTTAAATCCCTCCATGTATCTCGAGTTGAAACTGCATGGATATTTTTGAAAAAAATAACTCCTTGAGAATATCTCCATCCTCGAGTTGGAACTTCCATAAAATATAGAAAACCATAACTACACAACACCATGATTTTGGTGGTCAATGGTTTAAATTATTTTATGACCCATGATCATAAAAAACACCATTTAATGCGGTTGAACCTTTATTTACAGATAACCACACAAATTCATGCATCTTATGGTATTTAGGGATCTTGAAATCTCCTCCTACAATAATGCATGGTCTATATAGAAAAATTCAAATAACCATGTTGCAAAATAGTTGAATCCATGGAGTCGAAACCAACGTTTGTGATTGTTGATGTAGCCAATTGTGGAGGATGGTCACATATCCTTTTTTCTCATATAGCCGATTCAGATAACCATTCTAGTCACATACTTGTTTTACATAGACATTTTGGCCACATAGACAATTTGCCTAGCCATTCTACCCATGTACCTAATTTGTACATGTAGCTAATTAGATCACGTGGATGAACTCCATCATAAACCATTTACGCAATTCCATAATTCCTCTAAATAAAACTCATATTGGCAACAAATCCACTTGGAAATAAATCCATTCCAAACTTCATTTGAGGTTCAACAATATCCCCATTTGATTTAGTTTACAATATCCAATATACTTGACAATATCACACCTTGAAACCTCCATGTTCACTTCTCCCCCTAATTTTTAATAAAACACAAGGGGTGATCCAGTCATAAAAATCACTACTTATCACTTGAAATGTTAACTAATTCTCTAATATCACCTATCCTAGAATCGGTGTAGGAAACAAGAACCATATCTAGAACTGACAAGGATATCCATGTAACTCACATCTCCCCCTGATTTTCCATTGACATACTCTCCCCATTTCCAATGCTTCTCCCCATGCTAAGGTGAGGTGATAAAACTTACCTTGATCATGAAAGAAACTATGGGGAGTGGGGTACCTTCTCTAAAATAATTAAATGGATGGAAATGGTTGGACTACAAGATCCAACCGATGCTTCTTAAACACCACTTTGGGTAGTTCATTTTTCAAGACAACTGAAAACTTGATCTTGAGTTGGCACATACTCCAAAACCACAATTAGTTATTCCACCTTCTATTTTATGACGTGATATTTGATCTCAATGTGTTTGGTCTATGGATGTTGGATTGGAATTTTATAGGATTTATCACACTTGAGTTATCACACATAATTTGAATAGGAGACTTCACCTCAACACATAAATCATCAAGTTTATATTTCAGAAATTTAAATTGAGTGAATTATTGAGTGGAAACAATGTATTCGGCCTCCGTAGTTCTCAAAGATATTCAATATTTCTTCTTGATTTTTCATGATATACATAAACTACCAAGATAAAAAGAACAACCTAAAGTTGATTTTATATCGTCTACCATACCATCACTATAGAAACTTATACTTTTCACACAAAGATATTACAGATTAATAGTTTAATATTAATTACATAGCATAATGATCCATTCCAAAATCATTTAGTTCTAGTTCCTTTGTAAACTTGGATATATAAACAACTATTTTATAGGCGAACTACAAATTCCCCCATTGTGTTCTTAATATCTAGAACCCTACTTAGACTTATCATACATAAAACCTTTATTCATAACATGGGGAGGAAAATATAATAAAGGTTGAGGTCAGATGATCAATAAGGGTAAAAAAAGAGATATAAATAATCACGTGAAAATAACATGAGCATAATAGTATGAGATTAACATTTAAAAACTATAACCTACATATCATAGGTAAAAAACTTGAGTCATGGAATAAATATTGGTAGTTCATAATACATGATCCATAAAGAAATCAAATAACATAATCCATGAGATCATAATATTGTCATAATAAATAGATTTTGGCATACACATAAGCATAGAAAACATTATTTCAAGGCTACCCACCAAGACATTCATAACATGTTAGGCTTGGGCTAACCACCCATGTACCTGGTTTGAGTTTGGGATAACCTCTTGTGCACCTTATTTGGGGATTGGGATAACTTCCTGTGTACCCTTTTATCTCATATAAAATTAATAATTACCAAATTTATTGGAGGTATATATAGTCCCACCGACCACATAATGAAAATCATACATATGTATTCCATAAGATCATAAAACATTCATTATATCCGAACCCATGAAAAGAAATGGTTTTCATAAACACCATGTCATCATAAATATAAACCATCTAGATAAAAAATAGGGATGATATTATTGGATCATATCCTCAGTAAATTATAATAAAAATCAAATGTTGTTGTCTTTGATGAATGGAAATATCCTAAAATATGATTAAAAACATTCATGAGGAAAATACCCTTTCCATTTTTAAAAATACTTATTTAAAAAAAATGTGCACGTATAAAGGCAACAATTTTATTTGAAAAAAACATTGTAAATTTATAAAGGAATATTCAAATAAAATATTGGTCATGATGGTGGGAAAATCTGTTCATGTCGTATAAGTTACAAAAAACATTCCTTTCATATTTTTTTCGGTAAAGTCACAAAGTATATCATTTGGAAAATGACAAAAAGATTCCCTTCAAACTATTTTGTAAAAAGTGAAACATGGGTAAAAATGACTTTAAAAAATTGTAGGATAATATTATAATCCCTTTTGAAAACATTTTATGAAAACATTTATATGAAATAGAAATATTCTTCAATAGATACTTAAATATAAAAAATTCCAAATAATGTTGATATTGTGAAATACACCCTTATCACTTTAGCATTATTTGAACCATAATCCCAATGAAAGAAAAAAACTTATATAGATATGTAAATCCCATAATTTTTACGATAATAATAATAAAATAAATTCATGGACAATATATATAGCACATAAAAAAATTAGTGGTATATAAGACATGTGCCCCATAGAAATAAAAGTGAGACAAAAACTCTTTACCTCGAGTTCGCATTTCTTTAAAATAAATTTAACCTCCTGAATAATAAATTTAAATTTATTATATTTCTATAATATAGTAATTTTCATACATATAATATCATATATGATCCCTTTATAACATTTTTACACCCACTTTTATCAGTAATTCCTTATTAAAATTTTCATTTCTGAGTGTTAACTGTTTCATTTATCATGAGTATTTTAGTTCAGTAGTTCCGATCATTGTAAATTTATATTGGTCCAATAACCTCCAAAATATTAATAATGATATAAATATAATATATATTAATTATATACATATTAGGGTCATCCATAAAATTTAGAGATATAAAAATGAATTACACTATTCATGGAGATGGTAGACCATACGTACACATGGGCGGTGTTTTCATTTTTTGATGGATGGAATGAATTAAAGGTAAATATTAATTAAAATTTATAGGATAATTATTATATTATATATATTATTTTATATTCATAAAATTCTTTATCATTACCATCCAATTAAAATAGAAATGAAAAACGAATCACATCGCTTCGTAGAGGTGGTAGTCCACACATATGAATGAACAACATTATCGTTTCCCAAAGGATTGGATAGTAAGCAGGTAGATGTGATATTATAATTCAAAAATTATAATTATATTATAAATATCCTATATAAAAATTAAACCCATCATAATACTTATTCATAAAATATGGTGATGAAAAATTAATTGTTTCACTACGTAGAGACGGTAAGTCATACATACGCACGAGCGATAAATTCACTTCCCATTTGATGGGAAATATGGTATATTATGGTAATTTCATAGTAATTATAAAATTTAAGTATATTAAGATACAATTTTATGATAAATAACATAGATTTAGAATAATTATAAGAATAAATAAATTGAAAGAGGTAAGGTAAGATGATTACCTCTTCATCGGGAGACCTCCTTTTGATTCTTCCTTATAGAACCTAAGGTTGATATTTTGAGAATTAAACACATTTAGAACATGGATACAAATATTTAGAATAGAAATGTGAAGGTTTTGGTTTATATAGATTGATAAAATTGGTGTGAATAAGTGAGATAGGAGGTTCCCATTTTATAATTGAGGTGAGGGATACTTTTGGAATTTCTCAAAAGATTAATTTATAATAAAATTTTCTAAATCCAAATGTTTCTAAATGGATAGGGATTATAAGATAATAACCATAGAACAATAAAATTTAGACATGATTTGGTGTCATTTTAAACCTTATTATTTTGATTAACCCTGAGTTAACCAATTTTAATTTTAACTACAATAACAACTTTTTTAATATTAAAGGTTGTAATTTTTACTTATAAGGTGAAAATTGGACCATAAATGGAAAATTTATGACATTTTAGACTATATAATAACTAAATTATATTTTTTTAATATTATTATGAATTTTAAATATTTTAATAAAATATTATTTTGATAAATACCATTTTTTTCAATTTTTAGAATTGTTCATTACTTTGACTTTAATAACATCAAGACCATAGGTAAAATTAGAACCAAATATTTTATTATATCCATAACATGTCATGTTAATTTTTAAATCTTTTTAATAATATTAATTATCTCAAATTATATTAATTTTATTATTTTTAATATCATTTATTTTATTTTTTCATTAATTGAATAATTACTACATCAATATTGTGTAAGCGTTTAAAGTAATTATATTTCCACTAAAAATTTAAATTAAATTAATATTATGAGGATAAATATTTAATATTTTAAAAAAATATTTATGGTTGAATATATCTTCTGGATAAACCCATATTAAAAAAAATTATAGTTATTAAAAATAAGAGTGTGGCATGTTTAACTTTTCTTGAAATAAAATACTATAAACGTCATAATCTCATCCAAATGGAAAAAATTCCTTATAACTTAAGCTTGGATGATTATGGATGAAATTAAATCATAAAATAAAATTAAGGCAAGTTTTTGGGTTATTTTATAATCTTTATCATTTTATTTTTAACTTTAATTACCCGATATACCCTTTACCGTGGTAACAAAAATTACTAAAGTTAATATCCATATTGACAAAAAATAAAATAAAAATATTTAATAAATTTAGATCCAATTATTAAAAATATGGAATCCATTTTTTAAAATTCAAAATATATAAATGGAAAAATTTAATTTAACATTAATCCCGCAAAACACAATGAAAAATAGTTTTATTGAAAAAAGTGTTTTAAGCCAAAAAATGTACTTATATAAAAGTAAGATATAATAATGATTAAAATAAAATTAATTATATTATATAAAAATAAATATTAATTAATTTAATTTTAGATTAAATTCAAATCTTTAAGGGAATTTTTAATATAAAAAAATAATAGTTTTGTAAAAATTAGAATTTTTCACTATTCACTGAAAAATTAATATTTTTAGGAAATTCTCAAAAAATAATACTATAATAAGTTTTACATGATGAATTTAAAAATGAAATTAATTTTTTAAAATATATTTTCTAAAATTTCCATTAATTAATTATAATATTCACTCAGAAAAAAACCATTTTTAGAAAAAAAGTATTTTTGAAGAATAAAATAACTAAAAAGTGAGTGATTATTTACTAATAATTTATCAATAAATTTATATTGAGTAGGAATTATATATATATATTATGATTTAATTATATTCATACCCACCAAATTAATGGAAAGGTTATAACTGACTCATTAAATAACAATATTTTAATAGTGTATCGCAGTTTGTTTAAACTCAGTGTTGTGTGTAATGAAAGACATCGAAGAAATAAAATTATTTAAAGAGAAGTATTTTATAAAATCTCAGAGTGTTTTATTCTCCCCCTTTTAATAAACTATGTCCCCAACATTTTAACTTGTGCTCAGTAATCAAAGGTTTGAAATTTAAAAATTCATTTATAGAAA
Source organism: Viscum album (assembly GCA_963277665.1). Taxonomy (NCBI): domain Eukaryota; kingdom Viridiplantae; phylum Streptophyta; class Magnoliopsida; order Santalales; family Viscaceae; genus Viscum; species Viscum album. The sequence continues at coordinate 1,135,716,046 of OY728153.1, read as the reverse complement.
CCCACATTATAAAAAGGGTTAATAAAATTTCCTATTGAAAAGAGATAAAGAGAATTAATAAGGTAATCTAGGATAACATACATCTGGTTTACAAATAAGAGAAGATTAGTGGGTAGTGAAGATATGAACATTAAAGAAAATCAATGCACATATATCATTGATCACAAGAAAGTGAATGATCTTGATAAAGTTAACAATCACAAAACCTTAAACCATAGATGTGGAAAAAGCCATAAATTCATTGCAATTGAAGGTTATATGGAAAATTTTTTGTCTTAAGATACTTTTCCTAGAGTTTAGGTATTATTTTACCATCTAGACAAGGAACATAAGGAAATATACTTACTTGAAAAGTATAATTTCATTATTTAATCAATTTTAACCACAATCTCATCAATTTTCTTCAAATGTTGAGTATTAAAGATGAATTTTCCATGCCTGAAGCACCAATATCAACTTCTAATGGATAAAAAAATACAAAAAACAATAATAAACCACTCCTCCTATCTTAAGATATTAACCAAAACCAAAATGGTTAGCCTAAGTTATCCAATATACATTAGTGTATAAAACTTAAACAATAATGACCAAAGTTTTATTAGAGTTGGTGGACTAGAACCAACTACTTTGTACTTTATTCATTAATAAATACCTTATCACATCTTGATTGTTCTTCTGCGTGACAATGCATGTGATAATGTCTTAAGGATAACTATTGCACTAAAAGGTCACAACGGATCCCTGCTATGATGAGAACCAGAAGTACCATAACACTGCTCTTGAATATATGTTCTATGGAAGAATGATGTTATTTGAGGGACATAAATAATACAAGACATTAGGGGTAAGGATTCATAAAACTTTGAGTCACCTTCTCATGGTGTGATCCCTTGGTAATATCCAGGAGGATATTATGAGAACGAGACCCACCAGTAGAAAATACACATTTCATAGTGTCATTGGATGTTTTTATATGTGGACATGTGTATTGGTCCTTAGACTTTAAGCTTATTATTAATGGGTATTACAACTCATGCACTTAAATGTATCGATGAAAACTATGACGACACACTGTTCGTAGTGAGGTAGGATATGTTGAGTGCGTCATAAGTAATATTGCATTAATAGATAATGCGAGAAAAGATTTGTCCCTTCTGTTCCATAATAGAAGTAGATATCTCAGGCCCTTTGATGGAATTGATATAGCCTAAATAAATCCCTGTCCATGATAAGGAATGGGAAAGTTCAATTCTGGGAAGTCAAAGAAAGAATAATCGAGCACATGGGTCGATAGCACTAGCATGCAACCCGCTTGATTTGAGATATCGAGACAAAGGGATTACATTACACGGTAAGCGTTTGTAGGAGGTGACACATCATTGCTGTATTAACTTCTTCCTCTATGGGTGTCTTGGCATGTTTCTAGATGCTAACCTTGGACTTTAGGTAAGCTCTGCCTAATACCACTGAGAAAGAGGCCTAGAGGGTCACACACTAAGTGTGTCTAAGTATCTCAGTTAAATATTATTTTAACAATTTGAATAGATATTATTCTCGATTATGGTTTAATAATCATTCAAGGATGCCTGATCACATTTATTTCGACACTAGTTATTAGAGAGAATATATTTTGGGCGAAATAAAATATTTATTAGCTATTAATGCAGTGATATTTATTTGAGAAATAAATATCCATTATTCAAGGTATAATAAATGTGGTGGAGGAAATAATGAAAAATGGAAAAACAAAAGTACACGCCATGTATATTAATATACACACCGTGTAGTTTTTATGGGGATTTATGAGAAATAATATTATTTATTTAATTAAATAATATTAGGTGTAATTCATTGGGCGTATGTCAAGTAATAATAATAGTCAACTATTATTACTAGACATGGGGTCTTACTAAGAATTAATTGAAATGAATAAATGCTTTCAGGTAATAAATTCAATTTATTATTCTAATTAATTTAAATCCCAATTATATAATTCTCAGTAGACTATCCATTTCTGGGGTAGTGCACAATGGATCTAGAGAAATCTCTTAAGCCAAGAGAGAATTTTTTTCTTCCAAGAATGCTCTTAAGCTACGAGAGAGATCCTCCTCCACCAGATCAAGGAGAGCGCTTTGCAAGTGGCTCTCAAGGCGATCTAAGGCGGACATTGCAAGTGAAGTCTCTTCCACATTAGCACCCAGATATACCTTCGGTGATGTCCAGATATACGTGGAGCATGTGTGGATCACTGCTAGAGGAATCCTACACTAGGATTCTACGACATAACGACGAATCACATCAGATCATGACCGAAAACATCAACTGAGAGATAATTCCATCAGGTTAATTCTTTTTTTAATTAAATTAATTATAACCAACATATGATGATCCTCTATATGGTTCTGGGACTCCCTTATTTTCTTTGGTTCTTCATTCTATTCTGAAGATACGATATTTTTTTATCATGACGGATCTCAGATTGATTGTTGTTAACAGAAAAATTAAAGTTGGGTACATCCACCAACGCACTTCTGCTGCGCTCGAAACCAACAATCGGTATCAAAATGATCATATCATTGATTATAATTATTTAGTTTTTATTTGGTTATTTACAAATTTAATAATTTAGTTGTTTTAATTCAAGTTAATCATTCTATAAATCTGAATCTTGAGATCTATTCCTCCTCTTTCGTTTCTCCTTAACCTTACAAAAATGATTTTTTTTCTTTTAATTTTTATTAAAATAAAATAGAGGATCTCATTTGGAGGTTCCAAATCTTCTTGTACATAAAACACCAGAACACACGATGTGTATTCGGCAGTACATGCCATGTATTATAGGTTCCATGCACCGGGACAGTCCACCAAACCAGGCCGTGTCAATGGATCCTATCTAAGTCTTTAAGACTCTGTGTGTTGACCAAAAACAGGTGGCATATAGTTTCCAGATTACACGCCATGTGTCCCATTGAACATGACGCGTAGTCCCTTCGGGTTTGGGTAGGACCGTGTACCCCGTACACGGCTTGCCCGGCTGGAAACCATGTAATGCGGATACTACATGGCATGTGTCCCACTGAAAAAGCTGTGTACTCCGAAGATTTCCGAAGTATATCTACATGCCATGTCCCCAGGTGTGTACTTCGGATGGATGATGAACAAAAGTACATGCTGTGTAGTCGGAACTACAAGCTGTGTACTCATCCAAATTGCGCAGATTTATTAAAATTTATTATTATATTATACAAACCCTTGAGACATGTACCATAGTGTAGGCATAAATCCGAGGCACAACATGTGATAGGTGTTATATATATATGTTTAATTTAACATCTGCATAGTGTTCATTTCTACTCATTGGGTAGTTATGAACGAAAATTCACTGGGTTGCCTCCAAGGTAAAAGTGACGTAAAAAGATAATTTTAAATGAATTTATTTGTTTAAAATTATGATGTATGGGAATCTCAAGGAAATTCAAAAAAAGGTTTAAGATAAAAGGATTGATTAATTAAAGATAATTAATTGATTCAAGCATGATTTATCTTAAACAAGAACAATTAAATAATTGAATGCTAGTTTTATTTATGCGTAAATATCATTTCATGCATGGATGATCATGAGCTAGACCAAGACCTTTGTATGTAAATGGTTTATTTTAATTAATTTATTTAAATTAAATTTGTTGTCCTGCGAGCCTTCTCTTTATTAATATGTAGGGCCTGCGTTCCAAAGGTTTCTTTTATGTAAAGCCCTGTTTTACCCCTCACCTGTGAGTGAGATAAAATCATATGTAATGTATGTAGCTCCCAAGCTAGTGGAGGTGGCTCAAGTTATAATCTAAGGTGAATTTAATCCAAGGAGATACAAAGGTGGATAGGTGGAAAGCTATAAACATAAACCCAAAAGGTTCAAGGTGTTTCTACCCTAGGTCTTGCGTTAGTTTATCAACTTCTAGATAAAATAACCAACAAAACAAGCTCATGATCATATTATTTATTTTATTTCTATCAGTTTCATGGTTTATTTATTGTGGGTGTGTTATCATGATCACACAATTAATGAATTAAATAATCATGCAATATGTAACTAAAATAAGACCAACTTATGCATAAATATTATCTTAGACATGGTTAATTACTTAAGTATATCCCACTTAATATTAACAAGAATTTAATCAAAGATAATAAAATGAAAATTTATGTATAAGGATAAAATTTCTCAAAGAAAATATTAAGTCAGTATAACCTTCCATAATCTTGGTTAGAATCGAACCATAGTTCAAAGTTCTTGACCAACCCTAGTTGGGGTGATTTCAATTATTGGAGAATTCTAATTCAAGGTTTTGGGTTGAATTGACTTGGTTTACATCAAGGGTTGACTTCCACAATAGGACTTGGTGTGATCAAGAGGAAAAGGTTGAGGAAATCCAAAATAAAAGGATTTTAGGATTGGGAAGTCCACTCAGCGGATCAAGGAGCTGCGAGTTAATGCAGTTGGAATTTGGAATGCCTACCTAAAACCCTTCAAGTTTCTTGAACAACCCTAGTTAGGGTAATGTTAAGGAAAACATGGATCCTTGCCACTAGAATATTCATACAACAAGATATTCCAAAGTCAATGGTGAGGGATATTGAATTTCGATAAAATAGTGGGAGACTAATAAGTATTAATTTATTTATTTGTCTCAGTTTTATCATGATAAAGTACAAAACCTTTTCTCATTTTAATTTGTAGAAACAAAAATAAAAAAGACTTAAAACATATCATTGTGAACTATACTTGATAAGTAAAACCTTCTCACCGGCACCAATTTCTAGGAATGACAGAGGTGTTTACGCGCCATTCTTCGCCATGAGAGGAAATTGTATGTGCTGGAAGAACCTGTTCCAGTTGCATCTGGAAAAGAGGCCAGTGATGAGGAACTATATCTCTATATGAAAAATATGGTTTATTCCACAGATGTCCAATGTTTCATGCTATTGTCCATGTCTAATGAGCTCTTAAAGAAACATAAAAACATGGATGCGTATAGCATAATGTCTCACCTTAAGAATATCTATCAAGAGAAGGCGAGACAAAGAGATATGGGATCTCCAATGCTTTATTCAAAACTAATATTGGAGAGTATACACTAGCTGGGACTCATGTAGTCAAGATTATTGGATACATTGAACACCTAAACATCTTAGGGATTAAGTTCTCAAATGAGTTTTGTACAGATCTCATCCTATCATCACTTCCCAAGACCTTCTCTAGATTTATTGTCAAATACAACATGAGAAACAATGAGAAGAGTCTATCGGAACTCATGACCTTAATTTTTCAGGTATATAAGGACATGGGGCGTGACAAACCTACAATATTTACAGTGAATAAGAAAAGGAAGGACAAGGCAAAGGGGCCAAGAATTAATAAATGGTCTGAAGCCCCTGAGCACCGTCCCTCCAAGAAGGGGAAGATATAGAGGTAGGGAAAGTAACGAGAGGCAGTATGTTTTTCATGTGTGAATGCATTTTTGTGACACGTCAAATTGATTATGATTTTAAGATTGATTTATAGTCTAGGGAAGACCCTAGGTCATCTCTCAAAGAGCATTGATAGGTTTTGAGGGGGTGGTTTTGAAAATAGTTTTAAAAATAAAATGACTTAATTAAAGAGTTTAATAGTTGATAAATAAAAGCTGTGTTTTAGAATTATCATATAAGGATATCATTTCAAGTTCAATACAAATCTTTTTGAGTTCATCATTCTGAAAAATACACATGGTTTAATGGAATCCTTTGGTTGAGGGTTGTCAAGATCTCAACTTCCCTCTTGCCTCTTAAAACGATACTCAAAGAACCACCCCTTGACACAAAAATCATGTTGTCAAGGTTTGGGTATCAAACATAGAAATTAAAGGCTACCAAAGAATACTAAAATCTTATGTATGTGTGAGATAAATAATAATCTTGTCTTGTCCAATCAGAACAATACAAGATTCCCACTTGACATCTCAACCCAATCGGTGTTGAGATAAAAAGTGTTCCACTTAATTATAAAAAAAGAAATGTATTCAGAGGAGAAGAAAATAAAATTTAAACATAATTTAAATATTTATCACAAAAATTAAAGAAAACTAGTAGAAGTTCAAGTGCCATAATTTCCTCCCAAGTTTTTTTAGCTCCCTCAAAATGACCGTCCACCGTTTAGCTCTCCATCAAGAGGAGGAGGAGGCTCAGGTGGAACTCCTTCATCATTGACCCCCATATGAGGATAGGGGCCTCCATAACTTCTAGGATGATTAGAATACTCCTATAGGACTCTAAAATGGTAGATATTGTCTCTTGGTTAGAACCCCACAAATGAGGTACCCATGGTGCTCTTTTATAGCAAAAATGGGAAGTGGTTTTGGGCACATAGATTGTGTAAAACCACTTGTCCAATTGTTTTCAGCCTCCATAAAGTCTTAAATCTCTTTTTACAAAACTATAAAGTTTTTCCACCATGTCTTGGATATATCCACAAAAATTTTGGATTCATTTGGAAACCTTATGGACATCACACAACACACAACTTTTGACTCCGTGCAGATTTTGTGGTCTGGATAGATCACTTCGTTTGGGTCATTTAATGGATGAATGGGGATTGGTTTTATTTTTAAGAGTTGTATAAAATTGAATTTTAGACCCTAAAAAAAAATATCAGCCCATTTTTAAGTACTAATATTTCATACTATACCAAAGAGTGGATAGGTGTTCATGGAACCCATGCAGTTTTGGCCCATTTTCCTTCTGGATCATCTCTGAGGCCTCTAAATCACCTCCTCCTACAATGGAATCATCAAAACAAGTAATATTTACCTTTTTAACAATGATAAAAAATAAATTATTCAAACATGTAGTGAAATTTGTTATTTTTTTATAAATTTTAATATAAAACAAGTTTAACACAGTGGTGTAAGGGTGAAAATGAAACAGTGAATCGTGGTGCGATCACACCCCCATACCTAAAAATTTTCACTTCGGGGAAAAATTTCATTTTAATAAATTATTCATGTAGATATTACCAACATCATGAAGATTTAACATTTGAGGAAAATTTAATTCATTAAATTAGTGTGATCAATGTACAAACAACACCAAGGAGTTCTTCCTTGTGAAAATGGAAAAAGATATTTCATAAATCATATCACAGGGAAATTCAAAGAGATTCATGATACCAAATTGAGCAAGGAATTCAGAAGTAAATAATTCCACTAACTCTCCATGTGTGTGTGTGAAAACCATCCCATTCTATTCTTTCCACTTTCTATCTAATAAATATAGGTTATTTTAACATTTTTCAGCTTAAATGATTTTGTACACCGAACCTGCCCTACATCCTTTATAGTCATATTTCAAGACCCACTCACTTAAGCATTCCCAGAAGTCAAACCATAATCTCTTGACCTAGATATCTCTATATGTTTCACATTACATCACTCCCCTCATTTTTTTTTTCAGAAGTTCAATTTGGAACAAATATCACACTCATCTCTCAACCCTTGTTTGATCTCCCCACGACACTAATTGTAATAGTTATAACAGGATAAAAGGTTGAGAAGGAGTGGTTTTTGACCTTCCCAAGACACAACCCATTTTTTTTTGATTTTTTTGAGGGAGTACAATAGTTGGATATTAGGTACACACTCATAGGTCAATCTGGTACAGTAATGAAACAGATCGGATAAGGAAATAATGTATGGAAATATTATTTTAAGCTGAAAAATATTAACCTAACATATATTTACCTTATATTAAGTAATAAATATTCACACTTTTTAGTTTGGTGAAAAAATGTGTGGAGATATTAGTGACATAGTTTTCCCAAAAACTACCCACACAAGGGGAATCAATCATCTCAAAGGTTTCACAGAGATATAACTATTTATATCATTGAAAGAAAACCAATTCACTAAAAATCACCCCTTATATTAAATTCATACAAACATTCATTCCATAACAGCGTCAGGTTTTCATCAAATGTTAAATCAACATGGAATCAAAAATTTCAACATGCATTTTCAATATTTTTCATGATTTGGTGACCATAAGGGGGGGGAGTAAAAATACCATAAAGAAGAAAAAAAGTGAATAGAAAAGAAATATGATGAAAATCCTAATTAAATGAACAAGATGGGGAAAAGTGAAAATACCATAAAGAAGGTGAAAAAGAGAAGAAATAAAAAATATGATAAAAATTCCTAACTAACCTAGGAATGTAGCCCCTCACACCTAGAGTGTGAAGGGTCCTCACTATAATAAAATTGAATGTGGGAAGGAAGGATAAAACCTTATGGGTGTTATTGGTATATTTCTTCTTGAACATAGAGTTCCTCCATCGGGGACTCCGGAAGGGCTTCGTGGAAGTGCTTTAGCCGCTGCCCATTGATAGTGAAGGTTTGCTTAGTTTCTTCATTTTGAACCTGAACAACACAAAATAGAGATACATTAGTAATAGTGTATGATCCAAACCAACGGGAACAAAGCTTACCTGGATGCAACTTCATCCTTGCATTGTAGAGGAGTACCTTCTTCCCAATGTGGAATTGATGATGAAGGATGAGATGGTCGTGGGCAGCCTTGGTTCGATTCTTATAAATCCTAGAGTTCTCATATACATCTCTGCACATTTTTTCCAGCTCCTGAATCTACAACTTCCTTTGATCACCTACACCAAAAAGGTTAGAATTGAATTGTTTAATGGCCCAATAGGCCCAATGCTCAATATTAATTGGGAGGTGACAACTCTTTCCAAACACTATCTGATATGGTGACATGCCAATGGGGGTTTTGAAATTAGTATGGTAAGCCCATAATGAATCATAGAGTCTAAAACTTAAATATTTTCTATTGGGTTGAACTATTTTTTCAAGAATTTATTTTACTTCTCTATTTGACACCTCATCTTGACCATTGGATTGTGGGTGATATATAGTAGACACTCAATGACCGAACCCATACTGACGCAAAAGTGATTGTATTGTTTGGTTGTAGAAATGAGAACCCTAATCACTAATGATAAACCTAGGTAATCCAAACCTAAAAATGATCCAAGTTCTCAAAAATTCCACAACTGTTTTGGAATAATCTGTCCTCGTGGATCATGCCTCTAACCATTTTGACATATAATCGACCACCAGAAGAATTTTCAAGTTGCCAAAGGAATTGGGAAATGGAACCATAAATTCAATGCCCCAAACATAAAAAATGTCATGAAAGAGCAATGGTTTTTGTGGAATTTAATTTATTTTAGAGACATTCCCCATTATTTGACAATGAGGACAAGATTTGAAAAATTCACGGGAATCCCAAAAAAGTGCTGGCCAAAAGAGAACAGAATCAAGGACCTTTCAACCAGTCCATTGGGGACCAAAGTGGCCCCCACAAGCAAGAGTGTGGCAGAATCTAAGGACAGACTGAAACTCGCTATTAGGAACACAAAACCTAAGGACCTGATCACTACATGTGCACCAGAGGTAGGGTCCATCCCAAATGTACCAACATGACTCATGTTTTAGACTAATGGATTGTTTTTTTTTGAAATCAGTAGGAATGAAAGATGCTACCAAATAATTTAAAATTTCAGCATACCAAGTAATAACATCTTGTACTCCATACAATTTCTCATCAGAAAACATGTCATTAATGGGAATACAGGGGGACGAGTCAATGTCTGAGTATGGGAGGATCCTACTGATATGGTCAACCACCAAATTCTCTGCTCCTTTTTTATCTCTAATTTCTAGATTGAATTCTTGAAGGAGGATCATCTAGAAAATGAGACATGGTTTGACTTATGATTTCTTAAGGAGATACTAGAGGGATGCATGGTCTGAGAACACAATGACTTTGGAACCCAAAAGTTATGACCTGAATTTGTCCAAGGAAAACAAAATGGAAAGGAATTATTTTTCAGTTGTGGTGTAGTTTTCTTGGACATGGTCCAAAGTATGTGAGGCATAGGAAATGACATGTAGAGCTCGATTGACCCTTTGTGAAAATACTGCCCCAACTACATAGTTAGAGGCGTCACACATGAGCTCAAATGGTAAATCCCACTAAGGTGGTTGGATTACCAAGGGTTATGTGAGACTCTATTTTAACTTATTAAAAATCTTTCTCACATTCATTATAAAAAAAATTCCTTTTCTTTTAGAGTAACTAGGAGAGGGAGAGTGAAATCTTACTAAAGTCACGAATGAAACAATGGTAATATCCACCATAACCTAGGAAAGACCGCACATCCCATACATTTTTGGGAAATGGTAGGGAATAAATGAAATACACTTTTGATTTATATACATGGATACCATCCCCAGAAATTACATGTCCTAAAACTATACCTTGTCGCACCATGAAATGAAATTTATCATAATTTAATACGAGATTCTTTTCAATACAGTGAAGTAGGACTAAAGAAAGACTACTCAAACATTCATCAAAATAGGATCCATAAATAGTGAAATAATACATGAATACTTCCATGAAATTCTCCAGGAAATCTGAAAAAATACTAACCATGCATCATTAGAAAGTACTCGGAGCATTGCACAGACCAAATGGAATCCTCCTATATGAAAATGTGACAAAGGGGAAAATGAAGGCCATCTTTTCCTGATCCTCAGGGGAAATATGGATATGAAAATATCTAGAATACCCAACAATAAAATAGTAATGGTACTTACCTGCTAGCCTCTCAAGAATTTTTTCAATGAATGGAAATGGGAAATTGTCCTTCCTAGTGTGTTGGTTTAGTTGATGATAGTCTACGCAGACACACCAACTATTCTTAACATGATTTGGAACCAATTCATTGTTTTCATTTTTGATTACTATAAGTACAGTTGTTTTAGTAACTAATTGAATGGGACTGAACCATTGGCTATGAGATATGGGGTAAATGATTCCAGCAACCAATAATTTTTTTACCTCCTTTTTCACAACTTCTAGGAGGTTTGGTTTCAGTCGACGTTGTGCCTGCCTCACTGGTTTATAGCCTCATCATTTAATAAAATATGATGTGTGAAAATTGATGGGATAATACTAGGAATTTCATCAAGTGTCCATCCCAAATCTTGTTTATACTTACTCAAAAGTTCAAGAAGTCATAATTAATGATTAGGAGTGAGTGAACTAGCAATTATGACAGGAAACTTGTTTCCATTCTCAAGATATGAATATTTTAAATCTTGTGGTAGTTCTTTCAATTCCAATTCATGTGGATTTTGGATTGATGGAAGTGTGTGTGAAAGTGATAGGTACCTAATCTCATCTAACTGCTTAATGGTATCATAATCAGATGAGAAATGAGCTTTTACAAGTTTAGCAATATCATCGATGGTCAGTGGATCCTCAGTGTTCAATAAATCATCCATCAACAAACATGCATTACATTTATCTAGAACACTACAAAAATCAATTCACGATTAATTACAAAGAATTTAAATCAAGGATGAAAACTCAGAAAGGGGATCAAGGGAATGATAAGAAGAATTTTTAGGAGAATGGAGTACATCAATTGAATTAACAGAGAGAGAGAGGAATGTTCTTCTAAGGGGTGATTCATGGCATCAAGGATGTTGAAATGGAATATGTCACCAAAAAACTCTATAGATAATGTTCCATTATGGACATTAATTATGGTTTTGTAGGTTTTCAAGAAAGGTCTTCCCAATATAATTGGGGCATTTCTATTCATCCCATCATCTTCCATTTTAAGCACATAAAAATCAGTAGGAAAAATTAAATTTTGAACCCTCACAAGAACATCCTCTAACACACCAAAAGGGTGTGCTGTACTCCGATTTTCTAGCTGAACGACTATCCCAGTTGGATTTAATTATTTAACCTACAATGAAGAGTAAATGGAGTGAGACATCACATTTATATAAGCACCTATATAAAGTATATCATTGGAAAATGAATACTCTCCGATGGTTCATGTAATCGATAGGGTTCTTAGATCATTGCATTTGGTAGGAAGTGACAGTTCTATCAATGATGAGATATTCATCCCAAATATTACCTTATCATCACCTCAAAGTCTCCTTTGGTTCATACACATCCCCTTTTGAAACTTATCGTATATTGGAATTTTCTTCATGACATCAATCAAAGGAATGTTAACCTACACTTTTTTGAATGTTTACAATATTTACTTATGAATTTCAGTTTCCTTTTGTTTTCTAGGTTGGGTGTCCCTTTGGGGAAATGTAAGAGGGATGGGTTAGCTAGGAGACTCATCAATGTACACACTCTTTCCTTTGGAAGGGCTTCTCTCAGGATAATGATTTTCTTCTCTTGGAGCATTTTTAGCAGTTGGGATGGTGGTTTCCTCAGGAGTAGATGAATCTAATGGAGAGTTCATTTGGGTTTTTGTTTTTTTCCCACTCCTAAGTGTGATGGATCTAACATTTATTTTATCCCTAGGGTTAACTACTGGTTGAGAGGGTAGTTTACCTGACCCATGAATTTGAATTTCCCCCACCGAGTTAGCTAGTTAGCCTAATTGGGTTTTTAGGTCTTTTATGGAAGCTTGGGTGGTTTGTTGGAATTGGATATTTTTGGAAACCATTTGTTTCATGACATCTTCTAGGCAAGTCATGGGTTTTGAGGGGGTGGTTGGAAAGGCCTTTGGGGTGGTTGAGGATTTCTGGGTGGTGGTGGTAGATGAATACTCTTCCCTTGTTGGTTCCATGGTTGATGAGGCTGGTTTGAATACCCCCTTTCCTATAATCTTGGTTTTATTTCCACCCATAGTTGTATGGATAGTATGGTTCTTTCCTAAAGGTTTGGTTATAGGGGAGTTCTGGGAAGATTTCCTCACAACTCTCAGAAGTTTCTCTGAATTGGGGGCATTGGTCAGAATAATGGGTGTAAAAAGAGAAGATTCCATAATGGATAGGAGGAGGATATTGAGATTTACCTTGGGAGAGAGTGAGTTTTCGTAAAAGGGTACTTACCTCTTCAAAATTTGTGTGAACCTTCTTCTCAAATTTAGTACTTTGCACCTCATGGACACCTCAAATGGGTACAATGGACCTTGTACCAAATTTTTTAGTGTTTTGTGCTATGTTCTCAATCAGGGTTTCTACAGAGATTGGGGTTTTATCTACTAGTGCACCACCTACAGTAGAATCAATCATGTTATGATCAATTGGAATTAAACCTTCATAAAAATACTGTATTAAAAGTTGATCACTTATTTAGTGGTGTGGAAAACTTGAACATAATATTTTAAATATTTTCCAATATTCATGAAGTGTTTCCCTTTTAGATCGTCTTATACCACATATTTCTTTCCTTACTGTTGCAGTTCGAGAGGCTGGGAAATATTTTTCAAGAAAAATCCATTTCATGTCTGCCTAGGATCCTATTGGGGAATTAACATAATAAAGAAAGTATTCTGTAGTATCTTATAAAGAAAAGGGGAATGATCTAATATTTACTTGTTACTCATCCACATTATCAGATTTTAATGTCGAATAAATAGTGTAAAATTCTTTTAAATGCTTATGTGGATCCTCTCCAGGAAGTCCATGGAATCTTGGTAATAGATGAATTAAACCAGATTTTACTTCAAAATTGGGTTCCTCGCCTTGTAATTGAATGTATATGGGTTGGATATCTACATAAGGTGAGGTTAGTTATTTTAGTGTTCTATTATTTTCATCCATGTTATACAATTTTATTTTATTTTTGATGTTGTTTCCAAAAGAAGAAGATGAAGGATCAAGAAGAGTGTTTTTTTCTTGTGTGTCCTCTTTCAAAGGGTTCTCTTGTGCGTCTCGGGGTCGCTAATGTAAGATCCTCTTCGGTTCAGGTTCAAAAGGTGGTAAATATTTCGGATTAGAATTCTTAATGAAAAAAAACTACACAAGAAATAAATCAGAACACAAAAATACAGGTAAAGGTATAAGATAAAACAAATAAATATTCACAAAAATCACAAAATCTTATAAAAAACACGCACTTAAAAACCAAAGTGCTCCCCGATAACGGTGCCAAAATTTGAACGCGTTTTAATGACACATAAAATTTATTATGATTTTAAGATTTATTTTTAGTCTATAGAATACCCTAGGTCATCTATAAAGGAGTGTTGATAGGTTTTTAGTGTGTATTTTTAATAAGAATTACTAAAATAGGGGGTGGTTTTGAAAACAATTTTAAAAATAAAATGACTTAATTAAAGAGTTTCATAGTTGATAAATAAAATTGGTGTTTTAGAATTATCTTATAAGTAGATCATTTAAAGTTCACTAAAAATCTTGTTGAGTTTTTCATTCTAAAAAATACACATGGTTTAATGGAATCCTTTGGTTTAGGGTTGTCAAGATCTCAACTTTCCTCTTGCCTCTTAAAAGAATGCTCAAAGAACCACCCCTTGAAAAAAAAATTGCGTTGTCAAGTTTTGGGTATAAAACATATAAATTAAAGGCTACCAAATCATACTAAAATATTATGTATGTGTTAGATAAATAAGACTCTTGTCTTGTCCAATCGGAACAATACAATATTCCCACTTGAAATCTCAACCCAATCAGTATTGAGATAAAAAGTGTTCCACTTAATTATAATAAAAGAAATGTATTTAGAGGAGAATCACATACAAGATAAACATAATTGAAATATTTATCACAAAAATTACAGAAAACCAGTAGAAGTTCAAGTGCCGAAATTCCCTCCCAAGTTTGTGTATCTTCCTCAAAATGATCATCCACCATTTAGCTCGCCATCGATAGGAGGAGGAGGCTCAGGTGTAAATCCTTCATAATTGATCCAAATATGAGTATAGGGGACTCCATAACTTATAAGATGATTAAGATAATCCTCTAGGACTCCAAAATTGTTGAGATTGGCTCCTGGTTTGAACCCCCCAAATGAGGTACCCATGGTGCTCTTTTATAGCAAAAATGGGAAGTGGTTTTGGGAACACAGATTGTGTAAAACCACTTGTAAAATTGTTTTTGGCCTACATAAAGTATTAAATGTATTTTAAAAAAAATATATAGTCTTCCCCCCATGTATTGGATATCTCCACTAAAAGTTTTGATTCATTTGGACACCTACAACTCTAGATATGGACTGCACACAACACACAACTTTTGACTCTGTACAGATTTGGTGGCCTGGATAGATCACTTCGGTTGGGCCCTTTAATGGACGAATGTGGCTTGGGTGTATTCTTAGGAGTTGTAGAAAATTGAATTTTGGATCCTACCACAAAATATCAGCCCATTTGGATTTACTTATATTTCATACTATACCAAATAGTGGACATGTGTTCTTGGAACCCATGCAGTTTTGGCCCATTTTCCTTTCGGATCATCTCTAGGGCCTCCAAATCACCTCCTCCTAAAATGGAATCATTAAAAAAAGTAACACTTCCTTTTTTAACAATGATAAAATAAATAAATGATTCAAAAATGTAGTAAAATTTGTTATTTTTTATAATTTTTAATATAGAACAAGTTTAACATAGTGGTGTAAGGGTGAAAATGAAACAGTGAATCGCGGTGTGATCACAACCCCATACCTAAAAATTTTCACTATTGGGAAAAGTTTAATTTTAAGAAATTATGCATTTAGATATTACCAACATCATGAAGATTTAACATTTGAGGAAATTTTAATTCATTAAAGTAATGTGATCAATGCACAAACAACACCACGGAGTTCTTTCTTATGAAAATGAAAAAGATGTCTCAGAAATCATATCATAGTGAAATTCAAAGAGATTCATGATAAAAAATTGAGCAAGGAATTCAGAAGTAAATAATTCCACTAACTCTCCATGTGTGTGTATAAAAACCATTCCATTCTATTCTTTCCACTTTCTATCCAATAAATATAGGCTATTTTAACATTTTTTAGCTTAAATGATTTTGTCCATAGAACCTTCCCTACATCCTTTGCAGTCATATTTCAAGAACCACTCACTTAAGAATTCCCAGAAGTCAAACCATAAGCTCCCGACCTATATACCCCCATATGTTTCACATTTCATCACTCCCCTCATTTTTTTTTTGTTTTTTTTAGAAGTTGCATTTGGAACAAATCTCACACTCATCCCTCAACCCTTATTTGATCTCCCCACGACACTAATTGTAATAGTTATGAAAAGATAAAAGGTTGAGTAGGAGTGGTTTTTGAACTTCCCAAGACACAAACCAATTGTTTTTTGATTTTTTGAGGGTGCACAATAGTCATATATCAGGTACACACACATATATCAATCTGGTACAGTAATGAAATAGATCGAATAAGTAAAGAACATATGGAAATATCATTTTAAGATGAAAAATATTAACCTAAAATATATTTACCTTCTATTAAGTAAGAAATATTCACACTTTTTATTTTGGTGAAAAAATGTGTGGAGATATTAGTGATATAGTTTTCCCAAAAACTACCCACACAAGGGGCATTGATCATCTCAAAGGTTTCAAAGATATATAACTATTTATATCATTGAAATAAATCCAATTCACTAAAAATCACTCCTTGATGTTAAATTCATACAATCATTCATTCCATAATAGCGTCAGGTTTTTATCAAATTTTGAATCAACATGGAATGAAAAATTTCAACATGCATTTTTAGTAAGTTACATGATTTTGTGACCATGAGGGGGGGGGGAGTAAAAATACCATAGAGAAGGTGAAAAAGAGAATAAATAATAAAGATTATGAAAAACCTAACGAAATGAACAAGATGGGGAAAAGTGAAAATACCATGAAGAAGGTGAAAAAGTGAATAAAGAAAAAAGACGATGAAAATTCCTAACTAACCCAGGAATGTACCCCCCTCAAACCTAGAGTGTGAAGTGTCCTCACTGTAATAAAATAGAATGTGGGAAGGAAGGATAAAACCTAGTGGGTGTTATTGTTATATTTCTTATTGAACAAAGAGTTCCTCCATCAGGGATTCCAGAAGGGCTTCATGGAAGTGATTTTGCCGCTTCCCATTGACAGTGAAGGTTTGCTTAGTTTCTTTATTTTTAACCTAAACAACACCAAATAGAGATACATTAGTAATAGTGTATGGTCCAAACCAATGGGAACTAAGCTTACCTGGATGAAACTTAAGCCTTGCATTATAGATTAGAACATTCTTCCCAATGTGGAATTGACGATGAAGGATGAGAGGGTCGTATGAAGCCTTGGTTCGCTCCTTATAAATCATGGAGTTCTCATATGCATCTCTTCACATTTCCTCCAACTCCTAAATCTGAAACTTCCTTTGAGAACATGTACAAGAAAGGTTAGAATTGCATTGTTTAATGGCCCAGTAGGCCTGGTTCTCAATATCAACAGGGAGGTGACAACTCTTTCCAAACACTAGCCGATATGGTGACATGCCAATGGGGTTTTGAAAGCAGTACGGTAAACCCATAATGAATCATCGAGTCTAATACTCCAATATTTTCTATTGGGTTGAACCATTTTTTTAAGAATCTATTTTACATATCTATTTGACACCTATACTTGACCATTGGTCTGTGGGTGATATGCAATAGAGACTGGATGACCGAACCCATACCGACACAAAAGTGATTGCATTGTTCGGTTGCATAAATGAGAAACCTGGTCACTAATGACGAACCTAGTTAATCCAAACCTACAAAATATATGAGTTCTCAAAAATTCCAAAACTTTTTTGGAATAATCTATCCTTGTGGCTCATGCCTCTACCCATTTTGACACATAATCGACCACCAGAAGAATGTACAAGTTGCCAAAGGAATTGGGAAAATGGACCCATAAATTCAATGGCTGAAACATAAAAAATTTCATGAAAGAGAAAATGTTGTTGTGGAATTTTATTTATTTTAGAGACATTATTTGACAACCAGGACATGATTTGAAAAATTCATAGGAATCCCAAAAATGTGTTGGCCAAAAGAGACCAGAATCAAGGACCTTTCGAGCAGTCCATTGAGGACCAAAGTGGCCCCCATAAGAAAGAGTGTGGCAGAATCTAAGGACAGACTGAAACTCGGTTTCAGGAACAAAATGCCTAAGGACCTGATCACTACATGTCCGCCAGAGGTAGGGGTCATCCCAAATGTACCAACGTGACTCATGTTTTAGATGACTGTCTTGGATTTTTTTTGAAATGAGTAGGAATAAAAGATTCTACCAAATAATTTACAATTTCAGCATACCATGGAATAACATCTTGCACTCGGTACAATTGCTCATCAAGAAACATGTCATTAATGGGAATACAAGGGGATGAGTCAATATCCAAGAATGGGAGGATCCTACTGATATATTCATCCACCAAATTCTCTGCTCTTTTTTTATCTCTAATTTCTAGATTGAATTCTTGAAGGAGGAGCATCTTGTGAATGAGATGTAGTTCAGCTTCTGATTTCTTAAGGAGATACTGGAGGGCTGCATGGTCTGAGAACACAATGAATTTAGACCCAAAAAGTTATGACCCAAATTTTTCCAAGGAAAACACAATGGAAAGGAATTTTTTTTCAGTTGTGGTGTAGTTTTCTTGGGTAGGGTCCAAAGTACGTGAGGCATAGGCAATGACATGTGGAGCTCGATCGACCCTTTGTGAAAAGACTTCCATAACTGTATAGTTAGAAGTGTCACACATGAGGTCAAATAGTAAATCCCACTTAGGTGGTTAGATTACCAGGGGTGATGTGAGACTCCATTTTAACTTATTAAAATCTTACTCACATTCATTATAAAAAAATTCCTTTTCTTTTGGAGTAACTGAGAGAGTGGAAGTGCAATATTACTAAAGTCACAAATGAAACAATGGTAAAATCCGGTAAGACCTAGGAAAGACCGCACATCCCGTACATTTTTGAGAAATGGTAGGGAAGAAATGAAATCTACTTTTGATTTATATACATGGATACCATCCCCATAAATTACATGTCCCAAACTATACCTTGTCGCACCATGAAATGGAATTTATCATAATTTAATATGATATTCTTTTCAATATAGCGACGTAGGACTAAAGAAATACTACTCAAACATTCATAAAAAGAGGAGCCATAAAAAGTGAAATCATCCATGAATACTTCCATGAAATTATCTAGGTAATACAAAAAAATACTAACCATGCATCGCTAGAAAGTACGTGAAGCATTGCACAGAACAAATGGAATCCTCCTATATTCAAATGTGCCAAAGGGTCAAGTGAAGGTTGTATTTTCCTAATCCTCAGGGGTAATATGGATTTGAAAATATCCAGAATACCCATCAAGAAAATAGTAATGGGACTTCCCTGCTTGCCTCTCAAGAATTTTTTCAATGAATGACAATGGGAAATGGTCCTTCCTAGTGTATTGGTTTAGTCGACAATAGTTTATGCAGACACACCAACTATTCTACACACGATTTGGAACCAATTCATTATTTTCATTTTTGATTACTGTAAGGATAGTTTTTTTAGGAACTACTTGAATGGGACTGACCCATTGGCTGTCAGAGATGAGTTAAATGATTCTAGAAACCAATAATTTTGTTACCTCCTTTTTCACAACTTCTAGGAGATTTGAGTTCAGTCGATGTTGTTCCTACCTCACTGGTTTAGCCTCATCATTTAATAAAATATGATGTATGAAAATTGATGGGTTAATACCAGGAATGTCAGCAAGTGTCCATCCCAAATATTGTTTATACCCCCTCAAAAGTTCAAGAAGTCTCAATTCATGCTCAGGAGGGAGTGAACTAGCAATGATGATGGGAATTTTTTTTCCATTCTCAAGATATAAATATTTTAAATATTGAGGCAGTTCTTTCAGTTCCAATTCAGGTGGATTTTGGATTGATGGAAGTGTGTGTGAAAGTGATAAGTCACAAATCTCATCTAAATCCTTAATGATATCATCCTTATATGAGTAATGAGATTTTAAAAGATTATAAGTATCATCGATAGTCAGTGGATCCTTAGTGTTCAAGAAATCATCAATCAACAAACATGCATTACATTTATCTAAACCAATACAAAAATCAATGCATGATTCATTAAAAAGAATTTCAATCAAGGATGAAAACTTAGAAATGGGATCAGGGAAATTATAAGAAGAGTTTTCAAGATAAGAGAGTACATCAATTGAATTAACAAAGAGAGAGGAATGTTCTTCTGAGGGGTACTTCATGGCATCAAGGATGTTGAAATGGACTATTTCACCACCAAACTCCATAGATAATGTTACATTATGGACATTAATTATGGTTTTGGATATTTTCAAGAAATGTCTCTACAATATAATTAGGGCATGTCCATTCATCCTATCATCTTTCATTTTAAGCACATAGAAATCAGCAGGAAAAATTAAATTTTGAACCCTCATAAGAACATCCTCTAACACACTGGAAGGGTGTGCTACACTCTGATTTTCTAGTTTAATGACTATCCCAGTTGGATTCAATTCTCCAACCTCCAATGAAGAGTAAATGGAGTGAGGCATCACATTTATAGAAGCACCTAAATAAATCATAGCATTGGAAAATGAATACTACCCTATGGTTCATGGAATTGAGAAGGTTCCAGGATCATTGCATTTGGTAGGAAGTGATGGTTCTATCAATGCTGATACATTCATCCTCAAGCTTACCTTCTCATCACCTTGAAGTCTCCTTTGGTGTGTACACATATTTTTTATAAACTTGGCGTATCTTGGAATTTTCTTCATGACATCAATCAAAGGAATGTTAACCTACACTTTTTTGAATGTTTCCAATATTTCCTTATCAAGTTAAGTTTCCTTTTGTTTTTTAGGTTGGGTTTCCCTTTGGGAAAATGGAATAGGGATGGGTTTTATAGGGGACTCATCAATATACACACTCTTTCCTTTGGAAGGGTTTCTCTCAGGATAATGATTTTCTTCTCTTAGACCATTTTCAGTAGTTGGGATGGTGGTTTCCTCAAGAGTGGATGAATCTAATGGAGGGTTCATTTGGGTTTTAAGTTGTTTCCCACTACTAAGGGTGATAGATCTAACATTTCCCTTATACCTAGGGTTAACTACTGGTTGACAGGGTAGTTTACCCGACCCATGACTTTGAATTTCCCCCAACGAGTTAGCTAGTTTGCCTAATTGGGTTTTTAGGTCTTGTATGTAAGCTTGGGTGGTTTGTTGGAATTGAAGATTGTTGGAAGCCATTTGTTTCGTCACATCTTCTAGGCAAGGATCGGGTTTGGGAGGGGGTGGTTGGAAAGGCCTTTGGGGTTGTTGAGGATTTCTGGGTGGTGGTGGTAGATGGCTACTCTGCCCTTATTGGTTCCATGGTTTATGAGGTTGGTTTGAATAGCCCATTTCCTATAAGATTGGTTTTCTTTCGACCCATAGTTGTATGGATAGTATGGTTCTTGCCTAAAGGTTTGGTTATAGGGGCGTCCTGGGAAGATTTACTCACAACTCTCAGAAGTTTCTCTCAATTGGGGGAATTGGTCAGAATAATGGGTGTCAAAAGAGAATATTCCACAATGGATGAGAGGAGTATATTGAGATTTCCCTTGGGAGAGAGTGAGTTATTGTAAAAGGGTACTTACCTCTTCAAAATTTGTGTCAACCTTCTTCTCAAATTCAGTACTTTACACCTCATAGAAACCTCTAATGGGTACACTAGACCTTGTACTGAATTATTGAGTATTTTGTGCCATTTTCTCAATTAGGGTTTCTGGAGTGATTGGAGTTTTATCTACTAGTTCACCACCTGCAGTAGCATCAATCATGTTATGATCAATTGGAATGAAACCTTCATAAAAATACTGTATTAAAAGTTGATCGCTTATTTGGTGGTGTGGACAACTTGAACATAATATTTTAAATATTTCCCAATATTCATGAAGTGTTTCCACTTGATATTGTCTTATACCACATATTTATTTCCTTATTGTTGTAGTTCGAGAGGCTGGGAAATATTTTTCAAGAAAAAGTTGTTTCATGTCTGCCCAAACTCTTATTGGGGAATTAACACAACAAATCCAGTATTTTGTAGTATCTTCTAAAGAAAAGGGGAATGATCTAAGATTTACTTGTTCCTAATCCACATTATCAGGTTTTAATGTTGAAAAAAAAGTGTGAAATTCTTTTAAATGCTTATGTGGATCCTCTCCAGAAAGTCCATGGAATCTTGGTAATAGATGAATTAAACCATATTTTAGTTCAAAATTGGGTGCCTCGCCTTGTAATTGACTGTATGTGGGTTGGATATCGACATCAGGTGAGGTTATTTATTTTAGTGTTCTATTGTTTTCAGCCATGTTATACAATTTTATTTTAGGTTTGATGTTGATTCCAGAAGAAGAAGATGATGGATCAAGAAGAGTGTTTTTGTCTTGTGTGTCCTCCTTCAAAGGGTTCTCTTGTGCGTCTCGGGGTCACTGATGTAAGATCATCTCTGGTTCGGGTTCTAAAGGTGGTAAATCTCCCAGATTATAATGCTTCATGAAAAATCCTACACAAGAAATAAATTATAACACAAAAATATAGGTAAAGGTATAAGATAAAACAAATAAATATTCACAAAAATTACAAAAATCTTATAAAAAACGCGCACTTAAAAACCAAAGCGCTCCCCGACAACAACACCA
Source organism: Viscum album (assembly GCA_963277665.1). Classification (NCBI taxonomy): domain Eukaryota; kingdom Viridiplantae; phylum Streptophyta; class Magnoliopsida; order Santalales; family Viscaceae; genus Viscum; species Viscum album. The sequence goes on along the minus strand of OY728153.1, from coordinate 1,135,693,443 downwards.
AAATTTGAACGCGTTGTCATGACACGTCAAATTGATTATGATTTTAATATTTATTTATAGTATAGGTAATACCCTAGGTCATCTCTCAAGGAGCGTTGATAGGTTTTGAGTGTGTATTTTTAATAAGAATTACTAAAAGAGGGGGTAGTTTTGAAAATAGTTTTAAAAATAAAATGACTTAATTAAAGAGTTTAATAGTTGATAAATAAAAGTAGCGTTTTAGATTTATCAGATAAGGATATCATTTCAAGTTTACTACACAACTTTTTGAGTTCATCATTCTGAAAATACACATGGTTTAATGGTATCCTTTGGTTGAGGGTTTTCAAGATCTCAACTTCCCTCTTGCCTCTTAAAACTATGCTCAAAGAACCACCCCTTGACACAATAATCACGTTGTCAAGGTTTGGGTATAAAACATAGAAATTAAATTCTACCAAATCATACTTAATTCTTATCTATGTGTGAGATAAATAGGACTATTTTCTTGTACAATCAGAACAATACAAGATTCCCACTTGAAATCTCAACCCAATCGGTGTTGAGATAAAAAGTGTTCCACTTAACTATAACAAAAAAATGTATTCATAGAATAATCACATCAAAGTTAAACATAATTGAAATATTTATCACACAAATTAAAAAAAAACCAGTATAAGTTCAAGTGCCATAAATCCCTCCCAAGTTTTTGTAGCTCCCTCAAAATGATCGTCCACCGTTTAGCTCACCATCGAGAGGTGGAGGTGGCTCGAGTGGAACTCCTTCTTCATCCTTGATCCCCCTATGAGGATTGGGGCCTCCAGAACTTCTAGTATTATCAGTAGACTATTCTAGGACTCCAAAATGGCAGAGATTGGCTCCTGTTTTGAACCTCCCAAATGAGGTACCCATGGTCTCTTTTATAGAAAAAATGAGAAGTGGTTTTGGACACACAAATTGTGTAAAACCAATTGTCCCATTGTTTTCAGCCTCCATAAAGTCTTAAATTTCTTTTGAAAAAACTAGAAAGTTATTCCTCTACATCTTGGATATATCCACCGAAAGTTTGGATTCATTTTGATACTTATAGCTCTATATATGGATAGTACACAACACACAACTTTTGACTCCGTACAGATTTAGTGTCCTGGACAGATCACTTCGGTTGGTCTTTTAATGGACGAATGGGGATTGGGTGTCTTCTTAAGAGTTTTATACAATTAAATTTTGGACCCAACCACAAAATATCACCCCATTTGGATGTACGGAGATTTCATAATATACCAAATAGTGGACATATGTTCATGGAACCCATGCAGTTTTGGCCAATTTTCCTTCTGGATCATCTCTGGGGCATCTAAATCATCTCCTCCTACAATAGAATCATAAAAAAAGTAACATTTACCTTTTTAAAAGTGATAAAAATAAATAAATTATTCAAACATTTAGTTATTTTTTTATTATTTTTATAATTTTTAATAAGTTTAGCACAGTGGTGTAAGGGTGAAAATGAAATAGTGAATCACAGTGCGATCAATGTGGTAAGAAAGGCCACTAGACGAGGAACTGCATCCAGAAGCATGGGGATGATAAAGGTGCATTCATTATTGAGTGTAATATTTCTATTTTTACACATTGGGTATTATATACATCTTGTGGGACTCACATTTGTATTCAAATGTAGGAACCAGGTAGATATAGAAAGATTGCCAGAGGAGAGGTGGATCTTCAAGCTGACAATGGCGTGAGGCTAGCTACATTGGCCATTGGAGATTACCATATCTCATTTCCAACTGGAATGATTTTGGTTTTACGTAAATATTATTATGTTTCTAGTGTTACCAAGAAAATAATTTCTGTATCTTGTTTGTATATGGATAGATTTATTTTCAAATTTGGAAATAAGGGTTGTTTCTTTTATAAGAAAAACATATGTTATGGTATGATGCATTTAAATAATAGTTTGTATGTATTAAATTATGAATACCAAGTGTTGGAAATCGATAAAGAAACAAACTCACATGACTCAAACATCACCCAGTTGTGGCATCACTGTCTCGGTCATGTAAATGATAAGTTCTTAAAAAAGCTCTGCCAAGATGGTTATTTAGATTCTATTGAGCTAAAACCACTTGATAGATGTCATGATTGTTTACAAGGTAAAATAACCAAGCTGATTTTCAGTGGATAGGGTGAAAGGGCCACATAGCTTCTAGGATTGGTGCAAACAGATGTGTGTGGATGTTTCGCGCGGAATCCGGGGATGGCCTCCTTGACGGGAGATTCAAACGTTCCGATCGGTTTCTAACGGGTTTGTTCGTAGAACCGGAAACATCCAATGATTCCACATCCGTTGGGACCTACTTTCCAAAGGCAGGCGCTCATTAGCTTGTGGGCTAATGAGGCTTAGGAATTTGCATTGGTCGAGAGGATGGGAGGTCGGTCTCATCACACCTTTTTGAGGGGAATTATTGTCTACTCCGGGACTCTCTTTATAGATTTAAGTTAAGTTCGTGAATCCTTATTACATTACCAAGTATAAAATGAGCTTTCCTTTAGTTTTAACAATCAATGATTAAATATGCAAGAAATTTAGAGAATCTTTTATATGTATTCGAGGTTCTTCATCAATATAGAATCATCTATATTTGTTTAGAGATTCTTGGTCAATGGTATCCTTCAAAACATTTATATAAAAGTCTCTTGGTCATTTTGATGACCAGGCTGGTTTTAAAGCCACTCAGTGGGGCACTTGAAGTTTATCGTCATTCAGAAGGACAGAGATTATTTCAATGTTGGGATCGAACCCATGAATGGGCTACCTACGTATCCTTTGTTTTGAAAAAAGGAATCAGAATCCACGTAGTTCGAGGAAATGGGATATGATGTTTTATGATTGATGGCTCAAAGATGAATGTCATAATTACTTTTACACTCTAAGCTCACGTGAGTCATGCTCGGTGTGAGAAACAAGAGGTATTGGTAAAATTTAGACAATTGTGCCATAAAAGATGCAATCATAAGAATTTGTTTTGGGGCTTATGTATAGATGACTGCCCAGATAGGTGAAGGTTTAGGATTTACTTTTAGGAAGAAAATCCATGAACAGGGTCCACAAAGTTATATGTGCTTTATGGAGATTTGAATACTCTAATCTTGGGGCTTACTTCTAAGGAGGATGCCCAAATTAGGAGGGGACTTATGATTGGGTTTTATTCCTGAAAAGGAAACCCAAATCAAAGGGAATTTATGACTGGTTAAGAGAAATTTTAAGAGACTTGTGGCTTACTCTTAAGAAAGATGCCCAAGATTTATGACTAGGACTTATTCCTGAGAAGGAAGCCTAGGTTAGGGGACTTGGGGCTTACTCCTGAAAAGGAAGCCCAAGGTTATGACTGAGTCTTATTCCTGAAAAGGAGACCCAGGTTAGGGATTAAGGTTTGGGGCTTACTCCTGAGGAGGATGCCCAAGATTAAAGGACTTTGATTGGGGCTTATTCTTAAGGAAAATGCCCAAGATTTATGACTAGGACTTATTCCTGAGAAGGAAGCCTAGGTTAGGGGACTTGGGGCTTACTCCTGAAAAGGAAGCCCAAGGTTATGACTGAGTCTTTATTCCTGAAAAGGAGACCCAGGTTAGGGATTAAGGTTTGGGGCTTACTCCTGAGGAGGATGCCCAAGATTAAAGGACTTTGATTGGGGCTTATTCTTAAAGAAGATGCCCAAGATTTATGACTAGGACTTATTCCTGAGAAGGAAGCCTAGGTTAGGGGACTTGGGGCTTACTCCTGAAAAGGAAGCCCAAGGTTATGACTGAGTCTTATTCCTGAAAAGGAGACCCAGGTTAGGATTCTCTCATTTTAAAGGATGAGGTTGAATGAATGAACTCTCAATCTTTGATGACATAAAGATGTTTAAATCATTAGGTTTTGAGAGATATTTCACATAATTCCTTTCAGATAAGGATGTCAAATCAAGAAATCATGCCATAAATGGCTTTGAAGAGTATCTTGAAGACTGAATCTTGAATAGGAAGGGTGAAATGGCTTAAGAGGGGTGAAAAAGGGCAAGATGGGCACCCAAAAAGATAGGGGCGCGCAAGTATTGAAGGTCGCGCAAGTCCTGCGGCGGCGCGCAAGTATTGGTCGCGCAAGTATACTTGCGCGACATAAGGGATACTTGCGCGATTTTCAACCAGAGTTGAATTACTTGAGCGACTCTTTATTAAACCCTTTCCCATCCTCTTGAGGTTCTTCCAGAAGGGGGACGCGCAAGTTATATTGAAGGAATTAAGTCGGCGCGCAAGTGTTTGATAAGTTTCAACACTTAAGCCTTCCTTCTTCCCTTTAGATCTTCCATTCTAGGTAAGAAATTACCTTAGAAGTGTTCTGGAAGCTTTGAGAAGAGACTTGGGCGTCGGGAGCTTTGATCCGAGTTTCTGGGAACCGATCTCCTCAATGGGGGGCCCACAGGGTCTATTTATAGGCAACAGAAGACCCCTGGCGGTTACTGGGCGGTTACCATATCTGTCGCGCAAGTATCTTGCACGACCATGAGGGGTCGCGCAAGTGTTAAGGCGGCGCGCAAGTAGACTTGCGCGACCAAGATGGAACTTGCGCGATACATGGGCAATGTTCTCCTTTTTCATCCCTTTGTCGATTTTTTGATGTTTCTTCAAAGGATTAATCACTTTGAGCTCAGATATTCCCTTTTCCGAACTTTAGATTCCGTGACGAAAGGAGCGTCAACAAAAGTCCCCCCTCAGAGTTGGATCCGGAGAGAAAATGAGGATTTGACTCTGAGGAAATCGAATCCCTCTAAAGGAAAAGGGAGGCGCGCAAGTCTTCAGTGCGCAGAGGGAGGCGCGCAAGTCTGCGTCGCGCAGGCCTTAAACCCTCTGGGTGCGGCGCGCAGATAGGCCCTCTGGCCTATAAATATGCTACTTCCGGCCGGAGATGGTATCTGACCCCGAATTTTCTCGAGCCCTCGCCGCGCAAGTCTTTGTCGCCGCGCAAGTCTCCTATTTTCGCTGTTTCCTCGCTGCCGCGCTACTCTCAAGGTAATAAGGCTTGCGCGGCACACACTTGCGCGACAAATACTTGCGCGACATATGTACCACTTGCGCGACATCTCCATACTTGCGCGCCTTAATGCCTTAGCCATTTTTTCAGATTTTCTCACAAATTTTATGAAAAAATAAAACCCATTTAAGAGTTTAATTTATTCAACTCCTGTGCAGATTCAATGGCTCTTAGACCTGGATTCCTTGATGAACTGGCTAGCAAGCGGATAGATGATATGATGAATATCATTGGCCCTGATTACTATACTGTCAAAAACAGCACTCTTCCAGATTTGGCTAAGTATCTGAAGAAATATCATCACGACTTTCCTCACTGCACTTATCTACCTTTGTATGGTCATGGTCATCTGCAAGAAGTCATTATTCCAGAAGTAAAGAATTATCTTCCATTTTCTTGGTTTCAGAATTATACCAATTTTGCTTCAGCAAATATCTCAGGCGGAGGAGTATTTCAAACTGCTGGAACAGTAGAGAAGGCATATGTGATGCATCATAGCCCTTGCACACCAGATCTGAAAAAACATACACCTGAGCTTCAACCACATTGCCATCCTTCAATCTTCCGAGATGCTCAGATGGATCAGTCCAAAGGCTGGAAGAAAAGTTGGGATTTCCGCCCTGGGGGAGGTGTGAAGCCAACTTGGATGTGGGCATACTGGGTGCGACAGACTTGCGCAGAGTTTATTGAGGATCTGAAGAGAGCTGCAATATATGAAGCTGTTTGGGTTGGGCAGACATATATTTACAGACATGATATCTTCGTGCCAGAGATACTCAGTCACTGGAGTCCAGCGACTAATTCTTTCCACTTGACTCATGGAGAAGTAGGTATCAGTTTGTGGGATGTCCACAAGATTTCAGGAGCTCCAATCTTGGGCGATATGTATGATGAATTCATTCCTCCCAAGGTGACTTGGAATGATCCAGAGAAGACTCCTGTTCTGGCTCGAGAATTATTCAAAATCTTTCATAAGCTCAAGAGTTCAGAGACCTCATTAACTCATTTCAGAAAAGATATCCATCCGGAAGAATGGATGAAGGTGTTTCTTACTGAGAAGAAAGGGATGGAGCCAAAGGAAAAAGGATCCAAGAAAAAGAAATCCAAGGATAACCGGCCCAGACGTCCTACCACTTGCCCAAAACCTGAGAAGAGAGGAGCTCCTGGCACATTCTGGCCAACTCTAGAAGCAGGAGAGTTTGAAAAATGGGGCTATGAAGTGAATCAAAGAATTCCAAAGAAAACTCGTCTGGCGGGTTTCTTGGCAATGTGGCTCAGTATTTACCTCTTGCCGGTCAGAGATTCGAAGGGAGGCGTTAGGCCAGGGACCTTCGTTATTGCGGCTAAGTTAGCTGAGGGAAAAATGGTTGGGTTAGCTACCCCCATTTTAGCAAAGATTCACAGGAGTTTACTTCATATCTTCCAGGGTAAATCTCCTTTAAGAATAGTGGGACCATTCCAGGTTTTGTGGGGATGGATTGCCACTCACTTCAGGACTTACAATGTACAGAATGGGTTACAAATTCCTGGAAGCTCCTTCAGACCGTCAGTGCAAGCATTCTCTGGAATTGCTCCATTAGATGTCAATGGTTATGACATAAAAGTAAGACTAAGCATGTATAAGGAATTCAACTTCTTTCCTTATGGAAGTCCGCCATCTGGGCGGTTTGTTGATGATGGGAAAGCCCCTTTGGATTTGAGGGCATACATGATAGCTTGCAGGGATGGCGTATTAGTAGCCAGGGTTGATGGAGAAATCATATGCGAGGCCTATGCTCCATATAGATTTGCACGCCAATTCAAATGTTTACAACAGATTGTTGTATCCCCTCCAGTACACGTCAGGTTAGAGCAACATCCGATGGTTGCTCGACAACTATGGTTGCTGACGTCAAGAGAGAAGACTGGAGCAGTATTTGATCTACCAGTTGAAAAAGCGGCACATTATCTGACTACTTTTTATGCCGAACACTGGATAGCATCATACCCTAAAGGGATATTGAATCACCCTGTATATCAAGTGGGAAAGAGGAAGAGGACTGTAGAGAAAGAAACTCTTCCTCATGAAGGTGCTGCTTCTCCTCCTGAAATAGGTTCAACAGACTCCTCCTCTAGAACTGATTCCTCGGATTATCATGATGGGGATGATGAGGCACAACCGGCAGCAAAGCGGTTTCGTGCCCGATATAATCCTCTGGCCAGAGTCAAAAGACCCACTCCATCAGCTCCTGGTGAGTTATTTGATTGTAATAACTTCAATCACTGATACTTTATAAAGTAATAAGTCTCACTTTCTTATTCTCTATCTGTAGTTGCAGGAGTTGGGAAGAAATTAAAATCAAAAATTGTAGGACCTTCCTCACAGCCTTTATATCTAAGACCAGAGGCTGTTCAGCTATGGCAGAGCTTATACTGTGATATTGAAACCGCCTGGCTGGATTTGTGTGAGGGTCTACAACTTCCTGGGATAGGATATCTTCTAGCCTCAAAAGACCTTCAATACGGAGATAACCCCAATGAAGTGCGGGCTTACATCAGAGAGCTGGAAATGCTCATATATGCCACCGATAATTCAACTCCTATCACCAGGCGGGTGAAGGAAATGATTGATCGTGGCACCACTAAGGGGGCTGGTGGTTCTGGAGATGAGGAGTGGCAAGAGTACGTGGCTCCTGAAGATGTAAGTTTTCTTTCCTTATTTGCAACTTGATTTCAGTTGAAGCTTTGTTTCTTAAGAAAGTTATTTTCTTCATCTTGCAGCTTGCAAAGAAAGGGACCGGGGTTCCTTCGCCACAATATAGCCCTGGTGGTACCGCTGTTGGGGCTGCTGCTGATTCTCCTCGCGAACCAGGCGAGATATCTCCAGGCCAGCAGGCCATGAATGAGGCACTGGACATAGCCTTTCATTCGCCAATCCAAGTGCCAATAAAGGAGACAGCTGAAACTCCAAAAAAGCAAAAGAAGCCAAGGCAACGAAGGAGGAAATCCTTAGCTAAACGTTTCATTAGCAGTGGTAAGTCCTTCGAACAATCATGAGTTTATACCCATAATCATATGGTTACTCATATTTCTGAGGATTACAGGGGCTTCTTCAATTTCCCCCTTGAGGGAAGGGACTGATCCTTCTTCAAAGGCCGTGGAGGGTGCTGTAGAACAACCACAAACTCAAGCTGACTTGGTAGCTCCTGGAGAAGAGCTGCCATCCATTCCCAGTATCCCTCCTACTACTGAAGATGCTGTCCAGGGTCAGGGGTTGCAGGACATAAGTCAGCAAGAAGACATAGCAAATGCTCCCACTGGTGAGACTAACCAAGATTCTGAAGTATCATTGGATGAAATGATGAATCAAGGAATGACTTTTGAAGAATTTTATGATCATGCTAGATTGTCATGTGATTTAGAAGACCTTGGGCGTGAGTGTTACCCTTCGCCCAAATTTTTCTTTTAAAAGAAAAATATTTCTAATCATGATGTAAAATAATATTCAGTTTCTTCCGTAGAAGCTGCTGAACTGCCAATGCCTGAAGAGGGTGTGGACACTGATGTCAACCCTATCATTGCAGAAACATTAGCTCAAGTAGAGCTAAATCCAATAAACTCTCCTGAGACCCATCTTGAAAATCCTGTTGAAACCGGGAAAGATGGGGAGAAGTCTTCTCATGTTGCTGAACCACCATTGGGTAAGGGATAACAATATTTGTGATTGTACTTTATTTGCAAGACAATCCATTCTTTTGTTATTCTTTAAGATTCAACTAAAATCTTTCAATTGATCATGTAGGGCCATCAACTGTAATGGCTAGATCCGGAGATGAGGCTTCAGCCTCTGCCCCAATGGGAATTGAAAGTGAAGAAGCCCAAGTCAGAGGGGAAAGAGCAGAACGAGGCACTTCTTTAAGCATGTTAATTCCAGATTACATACCCCCTTCTGACGAAGATGTTGAATCAGATCCAGAGATGCTCAAAGCGTTCAGCTTTTCACGACGTAAGGTGTGGAACAATATATGGAACATCATATCGGGGGTGCCCTTAGAAGAGCTACCATCGAAAATTTCCCGATTGTCATCCCAATTTGTTATAATGGGACTTGGTGGTTTTGGGTATGAAAAGATCCATGCTACAGTAAAACAGATTATCTTCAGGAGGGAGCAAATGCAGACAAGTCGCGAAGATTTGACCAGAGTGAAATCGTCAGTCAACTTAGGCGAATTTGAGGCTGCGATATCCCAGGCTGAAGCTGATTATGTTGTCAAGATGAAGGATCTGAAACAAAAAATCAAAGAAAAGGTCGTCCAGCAGGTGCAACTCCAGCAACAGTTAGATGCTGTTACTGGGGAACTTGATCAGCTTAATGAATCATTGGATGAAACTCATATAAATTGCATGAAAGCCATTGCAGATGCTAAGAAGGCACTTCAGCAAGCTGAAAAGAGTGAAGCTGGTCAAGTGCACGAGCTTCAAGCAACTGTTGATAAGGCTCAGGATGCTATATATCAAATGAAGACTTTTGTTGACAATCTCCTGTAATTTCTTGAAAAAGAGAAGAGATTCCAATCTGTGGATGTCCTTCTAACTCTTGTGTATCAATGAAAAACACTTTTGTCTTCAATCATTTGTACTTGCATTCTTCCATTACCTGCTTCAAATTTACTTAAGCCAATGGGCTTAGTAAGCATAGTTTGATTTTTACTAGGATTATTACAAATAACCCTACAAACATTGAACCTTTTAACTGCTCAATATTACCTAAATCATACAAAAAAATGTATATTTAGTGAGCTGGAACTTGAATTTTATTCAGAGTTCCTTTGTCTTTTGTGTGGGCAGTTTAAAGTCATGCAAGCCGGACATAAAGAGGCTAATGTTTTAAGGTCGAAATAGCTTTGACCGAAAAATGGATAAAAAATGGATTCAATTCCTTGATAATTTATCTGAAAACAAATTACCATACTCAAGTATGAGAGAAAATATGTAAACTATGACTTAAGAATATTTGAATCTGAGGAATGATATGAAAAAGAGCTAAATAGCATTAGAAGAAGTAGTTTCCAAGAATGAAGTTACTATTATTTAACAAAACCCGTTAGGGGGTTGAAATATGCAGGGCCACCTATGGGCATTGGCTGCATAGTCAAATAAAATAGCATCTTTTGGCTGACAAGTCTGTTATGTGGACTGTTTATGCAAGGCCACCTATGGGCACGTGCTGCATAGTTAGGCAAAAGAACTCTCAGAAATTTACTTTCCTAGTGCTAAAAGCCAGTGAAAGTTTATGGAGATTCAAATTTTCTAAAGCATAGAGTTTGTTGTATGGAAAGAGGTACTTGAATATGGAGAAGATATTTTCAAACAAGAATATCGAAGAACTGGATGAATGTCACTCCTACGAAGGTCTGACCCAAACGTAGGGAAGAAGAATAAACCATAGACTTGAATACTTTCAGATCATGAAAAAGGATATGGGACAAATACGTTAAGGATGGCTATTTTTGCGGATCCCTACATACTGTCGTTTAAGACAAATAAGGACAAAAGAGGCATTCTTCCCAAGAATGAAGTTACTATTATTTAACAAACCCGTTAGGGGGTTGAAAACATGCAGGGCCACCTATGGGCATTGGCTGCATGGTCAAATAAATAGCATCTCTTGGCTGACAAGTCTGTTATGTGGACTGTTTATGCAAGGCCACCTATGGGCACGTGCTGCATAGTCAAATAAAATAGCATCTTTTGGCTGACAAGTCTGTTATGTGGACTGTTTATGCAAGGCCACCTATGGGCACGTGCTGCATAGTCAGGCAAAAGAATTCTCAGAAGTTTGACATTTTTGTGACCATAAGTCATGAAAAAGGGTTATGAAGATCTGAAAATATTTAAGGTTAGGATTATAATACATAAAGATGGGTATTTTCCAATGTATATAGAGATACATAGGTCAATGAAAACCATAATCATGTCGTGGCTGGGTCCTGAATTGAAACTTGGACTTCACTACGTATCTCATAAGAATGAGAATCAAGCCATACGTAGTTCTTGAAATACAGTTTAACGTCGTGCAGGACGAAAGGATGAGTGATCTTAGTTTTTTGGGTCATAGAATTCGGACCATAATAATGAATACACAGTGTGTGTTTTCATGAGGATTTTTCAGCCAAGGGACTGAAAGTGAAATTTGGGGTTAGGCCCAAAAAGACTTGGGACTGGATTCGAGGGACACTCGAATGTTCCTACGTATCCCATAAAGATGGGAATCAAGTCCACGTAGTTCTAGAAACTACCCTTTGTACAAATTTGGTTCGTACATGTGAAGGGTGAAAAAGGGACTTTAGTGCAATGATGGTTTTAACCTAAGATAAAAAGTTTAGGCATTACCATGTATGTACGTAGTCTTTTTAAAAATGAAAACCATGATTGAAAAAGAATCAATGTTAATAATGGTTCCTTCTCAAATGAGGAAATCAAAGAATATTGTAGTTTATTGTCGTACTGGACAAAAGTGTTGTATAGTTTAACGTCATATAACAAGGACGAAAGTAAATCAATGTAAAGATATTGATTCCAAGGGTGGTTTCACAAATCATCATCATATGAGATTGTGGTGAACCAATGTGAAGAGATTGTTTTTGGGCTTGAACCTTTGGGAGGTTGCCTACATACCCAGCCTGGAGGGCAAGGATCAAAGTCTGTGTAGTTCAATTAAAGAATGAATTAATGATCAAGTTGTTCTTGTGGACAATGATCTAAAAAAAAATGTTGTTGGGACTTACACATGGTTAGTGGCCCAAAGGGAGTGTTATGGTTGATGTTCGCTCTAAGCTCACGTGAGTCATACTCGGTGTGAGAAACAAGAGGTAATAACAACCTTAATGATGCACAGTTTAATGTCATGTAGGACATATCAAGGATTTTCTGTACAGTTTAGCGTCATGTAGTTAGGACGATGGGGACAATACAGTTTAACGTCATATTGGACGAAAGGGGGATTGTGCAGTTTTAATGTCATGCTGGACTTTTGATGATTATATAGTTTAACGTCTTTCCGGACGTGAGAGACTTTTATACAGTTTAGCGTCATGTAGTTAGGACGTCACAATTTAACGTCTTGCTGGACATATTTGCAAATAGTTTATGGTCGTATACATGGACCAGGAATGATGCAGTTTTAAGGTCATGCTGGACTGTTTATGGAACTTTTTCACAGTTTAATGTCGTGTGGGACGAAGTTGCAGTTTAAAGTCATACTGGACCATTGCTGTATAGTTTTAGCGTCATATAGCAAGGACGAACTGATGCTGTACAGTTTAAAGTCATGTAGCTAAGACTAAGGTGAATCAATATGAGGATATCAGTTCTGATCTTTTTACAGTTTATCGTCATGCTGGACATTGGAAGTGCCACACAGTTTAATGTCATGTTGCTAGGACACAATATAGTTTAATGTCATCTCGGACAGAATACAGTTTAGTGTCATGTAGGACAATAAGGGACTTAACACAGTTTAACGTCATGCTGGACGATGAAAGTGCCACACAGTTTAATGTCATGTCGCTAGGACAAAATATAGTTTAATGTCATCTCGGACAAAATATAAGAACTTCTATACGATTTATTGTCATGTAGGACAAAATCAGGGACTATGCAGTTTAAAGTCTTGCAGTTAGGACTATTGGTGTTGCACAGTTTAGTGTCATGTTGCTGGGACATAAGTGCGAATAGTTTAAGGTCATATGCACGGACCATACAGTTTATCGTCATGCTGGACGTAGTTGTAGTTTAAGGTCATACTGGACCATTGCTGTATGAACCAATTGTAAGTCTTGGTTCTGGGGACCAACATTTTGTGTTTATACAAAATACTTCTTCAGAAATCTGGCATTAGTTGGAGTCGTGATGTGTTCTCCATCCATTGAAATCAGAGAATACGCTCCATTGGAGTAGACCTTATGTATTGAATAAGGTCCTTCCCATTTTGGTTCAAGCTTGGGAGGCTTCTTTCCTGGTATCATTGGTGTTCTGAGAACCAATACCAATTCTCCCTGAATGAATGAACGAAGACGAACTTTTTTGTTAAAAGCTCGTGCTATTCGATTCTGATAGATTTCCAAGTGGTGCAAAGTGCACAATCTTTTCTCATCTAACTGTTCCAATTCATTCAACCGCTTTTGGGATTGCTCATCTGTTGATAACTGATCACAAATGGCTATTCTGAGTGAGGGCAATTGGACTTCAATTGGCAAGACTGCTTCTGTTCCATATACCAATGAATATGGAGTAGACCGCGTTGCATTGCGAGTGGTAGTCCGATAAGCCCATAAAGCATGATAGAGTTTATCAGGCCATGACCTCTTATCTTTATCCACCATCTTTTGCAGTATATTTGAAAGAGTCTTGTTGAAGGCCTCTATCTGGCCATTAGCCGCTGCATGATATCGAGATGAATGGTTGGACTTAATGTTGTATTCTTGATACAATCTCTTTACCTCAGAAGAGCAGAAGTTGGTGCCGTTGTCTGTCAATATGGTATGAGGGACACCAAATCTAGTAATGATGTTAGACTTGATGAAGCTAACAATGCATTTAGAACTGACTTCTTTGAGAGGTACTGCCTCTGCCCATTTGGAAAAGAAATCAGTAGCAGTAAGAATGTACTTAAACTGCTTGGCCGTAGCTGAAGGGTAAGGTCCCACCACATCCATTCCCCATGTGGAAAATGGCCATGAGTATTTAGCTGTATGAAGCAATTCTGGAGGTTGATGAATGAAATTGGCATATACTTGGCATGAATGACACTTCTTTGTGAAATTAACACAATCTTGTATCATTGAAGGCCAGAAGTATCCAAGTCTTCGAATTTGATCAGACAATCTATGTCCAGACTGATGGGCACCACAGACTCCTGCATGCACTTCTTTTATGACAGCCATTGTCTCTTCACCATCAATACATCTGAAGAGAACTCCATCAAAACCACGTTTGTAGAGAATTTTCTCGAGGTGGTTTGGACCATCATAAAGAGTAAAATTGACCACACGTCACTGAATTTGTTCTCTCTTGGCTCTATCAGGTGGAAGTGTTCCATTTTGAAGGTATTCCCTGATAGGTGACATCCATCCTGTAGTATGACCATATGGTTCAGGAATGGGACTAATTTCATTAATTTCCTCTGTTCTGACTTGAACATAAGGTGAAATTGCACGACGGTGGGCAATACCGATGGTTGTCTCGTCCCGATTTGGATCTGCTAAAGCTGTGGCTATATTAGCCAGTGCATCAGCTTGAACATTTTGTGATCTTGGGACATAAGAAAATGTCGGTTCTGAAGGGAATTCCGACATTAACTCTCTGACGTAATCATACAAAGGGATTAATTCTTCTTTTCTGATGGCATAATCCCCATTGATTTGTTTGATTACCAGGTCTGAATCACCTTTTACCTTTAAGTGATTCACTTGTGCTTGAAGCGCTAACTCCAAGCCTGCAATGAGAGCTTGGTATTCAGCTTCATTATTGGTACCACCTTCCCACAACAAAAAAGAATAAGGTAACACTGCCTTATCTGGAGAAATGAGCACAATTCCTAAACCAACTTTGTTGAATTTAGGATTTTCCATTTTCTTCCCTGTTGGACTTCTAGAAGCACCATCAAAATACATTTCCCATGTTTGAGGATTCTCTTGAATAGAAAAAACTTCCTCATCAGGGAGTTCGATATCTGAATATGTGTCTTCCACTGAAGGGTGTTCAGCCAGGAAATCAGCCAGAGCTTGGCCCTTAATTGCCTTTTGAGACACATATTGAATGTCGAACTGCTGTAGAATAACCGCCCACCTTGCCAGACGTCCTGTAAGCATTGGACGACTAAGGATGAATTTGAGTGGATTATTACGAGATACCAATTGGACCTCGTGATGTTGCAGGTAGTGTCTCAGTTTCTGAACTGCAAAGATTAATGCTAGGCAGCATTTTTCAATACTCGAATACCGGGTTTCTGCTTCAAGCATAGTTCTACTGAGATAGTAGAGACTATTTTCATTCCCAGCATCATTCTTTTGAGCGAGAAAGGCACCCAATGATCGCTCTAAAGCTGTCACATAGAGGATAAGAGGTCTACCCTCAACAGGTGGCATGAGTACTGGTGGACTTAAGAGGTATTTCTTGAGAACATCAAATGCTTCTTGACATTCTTTAGTCCACTGGTAAGTGACTCCTTTCTTCAATAATTTGGTAAAAGGTAAACTTTTGCCTGCCAAATTGGCGATGAAACGCCGAATATAGGCTAAGTGTCCTTGAAGTCCTCTTAATTCTTTCAAATTCTGAGGAGGTGACATACCAAGGATTGATTTGGTCTTCTCAGGATCGACTTCAATACCACGATGGCGTACAACAAAGCCGAGGAATTTTCCTGAGGTTACCCCAAAAGCACATTTTAAGGGGTTCATCTTCAAATTATGTTGTCGAAGCTTGTGGAATATGATTTCCAAATCAGCCAAGTGATCAAAACGTTGTTTGGATTTAACCACCAAATCATCTACATAGCATTCAACAAATTTCCCTAGAAAAGGTTTGAAGATACGATGCATGGCGCGTTGATATGTTGCACCTGCATTCTTTAAACCAAAGGGCATCACCCGGTAACAAAACACACCTTGAGGAGCTCTGAAGGCTGTATATTCCTCATCTTCTGGGGCCATTCGGATCTGATTATATCCAGAATATCCATCCATGAAAGAAAGTACTTCATAGCCAGCCGTCGCATCAATTAAGAGTTCTGTAATTGGAACTGGAAAATCATCTTTGGGACAATACCGATTAAGATCTCTGAAATCGATGCAAACCCTAATTTGTCCGTTCTTTTTCTTTACTGGGACAATATTAGCCAACCACTTGGGATATTGAACTTCTCTGACGAAGTTAGCTTTGATAAGCTTATCCACTTCAGCCTCGATTTTGGAAGCATAGGTTGGGTGTGTTCTTCTCGCGGCTTGCTTGAATCCTCGATGTTCTTTTGGCAAACCCAAATGATGGGTGGCAACATCAGGATCAAGGCCAGGCATCTATGTATAATTCCAAGCAAAGATATCTTTATTTTGCTTTAGAAAAGAAATATACATCTCTTGTTCTTCAAGGGTCATGGCCGCACTAATTAAAGTGGGGCGTGGATCTTTCTCTGTACCCAGATTTACTTCTCTGAGTTCATCCACAGTGGTAGAGATACCCTCTTCAAATGCTGGAGGAGCATCTCTAAGATCTTCTTCTTCCTCTTCATCATGTGTTATATCTTCCGTTTCTACTTGCAAAGTAGATGAAAAAACGAAATTCTCATGATCATAAGAGATGTCAAAATTTTCACATTTTGAAGAAGAAGCTTCCATTTCCGTCCCTATTGATGAACAAGGGTCTTCTTTGGGAAATAAAGAGGAGATGATGGATTGAGAATCGACATCAACATTCACCTCTGGTGTTGCTATAACTTCTTCTGGCCTGATTAGCGAAGTATAGACTTGTTGGATTTCAGCAGACGAAATGAAAACGTCACCACTTATGCTTTCATCATTGCTTGGTAAGTTACCAATTTCTCCCATGTTGTCTGGCTCGATTGCCGTAATTGACATTATGGATCTTTCCATAAGAGTATTTTGATTTGGGCCTATTTTGTCAATTTGACTGATAGGTAACACATAATCTGTACTCACATGTGAAAATGGATTTATTGGAATTTTTTCCAAACCATATGGAGCATTAACTTTGGTAATTTCCTTTATTGTAGATTTTTCTCTTCCCTTCATGTGATAAAATTCCGCCTCAATGTATTGAGACTCACATGTTTTGAACGGGGCCTTATCACCATATAATGTTCCAACTTGACCATCGAAACAGTATTTGAGACATTGATGGTATGATGACGGAATAGCTGCATGCTGATGTAACCAGGGTCTTCCAAGCAAGATATTGAAAGCTGAGTCTTGATCAACAATCATGAAATCTGAATTGGAAACAAGATCTCCAAACTGAGTTCTGAGCGTAACTTCTCCCAGTGGTTCTTGTTCATTTTTATCATATCCTTGCAACATCATGGTAGAAGGAGATAAATCAGATTCTGTGAGGCCCAATCGACGAAGTGTGCGAATGGGCATGAGGTTGACTCCTGAACCATTGTCAATGAAAGCTCTTCGAACATCTATACCATTGACTTTGCCGGATAAGTACAAAGGTTTTATGTGCCCATGCACAACATCATCCTCATCTTTATCAGTAAAAGATATCACTGCATGGCATTCTGCAGGATTATTCTCTATGTGATAAATTTCAGCTGCAGCAATCTCAGCTTCAAACTCTTGAGGACTTGACAAAGCTTCGATGAGTGCTTCCCGAAGATCTCTTGATAGATTCAAAGCATCCAAAATTGATAATTTGGCTGGTACTTGGGCCAAGTGTTTCAATATATCATACTTTTGATCTAGAGGCCTGCGTTTCCCAATAGGAATATGTGGTTTAGCAGGTATCTTGGAAGCAGATGCTTTGGAAGCTGATGCATCTTGTATTGAAGTTGGCAACATCTTTGGTTTTGGAAAATTAGACTGATTAGATCCATTTGCTTGCTGAGATAAAGAAGATGGAACCTTTAATCGGTCTTCCAAAATAATTGTGCCGAAGCTGAGTTGGCCATTAGCAGAAGAACTTGCTTGTTCATTTTGAGCTCGCTGAAGGGCTCTACCACGAGTTTCTGCTGCATATACAGTGCTAGCAGGGGTAGAATTAGAGTAGTGGCTTCGGAAAGATCCACGTCTTCCCCTATATCCTGAACCTCTAGAACTTCCTCGGGTTCCTTTATTTGATACAGGGAATTCAGGCTCATCAAGACTGGAATATGAATCTGTTAATTGAATCATATTAACAGAACCAAAGATCAATTCTTCGTCTGATAAAGACTCTGCCTGGTTGGCCTGTTTAGGCTGTGCCGTTTGGTGGGACGGTGCCCGTGACTTTGAAGTAGATGGCATGAAATCTGCCAGAGTCAAAGACAATTTAGGCTTTGATACATACTCATCTTCTTCTGATTCCTCTTTCTTCTTTGAATTACGCTGTCCTTTTGAGGATTTGTCCTTTGATGGAGGCTTTACTGCAGCTTTTGTAGGAGACACAATTGGTTTCTTCAATTGTGTTTGCAAAATGGAATGAGTCCGATTGATTGTCTTTCTGACCATCCAATCATCATATTTTTTCGCAGTTTTGCTTTTGACTTCCTGCCACTCGCCTCCTTCCTCTGGATCTGTAGCGGTAATACACGCTACATGAGCTGAAGAACCCTTCAATTTGACTTGTCCCAAGTCAACCATCTTTTGTAGGAGGTCTTTAAAGACAAAACACTCCTGGATGGGATGTCCCAACATTTGATGAAAGGGACAATAATTGGGACGGTCTTCATCTCCTTCCTTGTTTGGTCTCTTCGGCACTGGTAATTGAACCAAATTATTTTCCAGAGCTGAAATGAAGTAACCAGGAACTTGCTCACTTCGGAAAGAGTATGTTTTACTCTTCATATCCTCAAATTGTTTTCGTCGTTGATCTTTTTGATCATTTGGACGAAACAGCCTTTGTTGTTGGCGTTCAGGAGGTGGAGCCCTTCGAGAAGATGAAGGTTTTGAAGTAGAAATAGGTACAGGTGCCTGTTTAAGCATAACTGTAGCAGTTTCTGCTTTACCCATTCTTCTTCCTGGAGCTGATGGAATTACACGAGATTTAACCTTAGCCTGCATAAGGGAATCTTCAATCTGTTGAGCGATTGAAGTAAGGTCTCGAAACCCTCCTGTGTATTTCACAGGGATTAATGGCGTGCGTAATTCGTCACGCAAATTTGCCACACAGATTGGCAATAATTCCTCCTGAGGGAGTGATAAACTCAAGGAATACGTTAATCCCTTCCAACGAGCAATGAAATCAGAGACTCTTTCATTCTCCCTTTGCTTGCAGTTTGTAAGATCGAAAACTGTCGTTTTTGGCAAAGTTGAGCTGAACTGAAGAAGGAATTTTTGACGAAGATCCTCCCATCCGATGACTGACCGGGATTTCAAGCTTGTATACCAGACAAAAGCTGGTCCTTGCAAGGTTCGCACGAAGCATCTGAGTTTCACTGCTTCTTGTTGTTCTGGAGTTCCCATCATAGGATCACAACAAGACACGTAATGCGTCAAATGTTGTTCAGGGTCGCCTGATCCATTGAAAGTAGGGAAAATAGGGTTTCCAAAACTGGATGGAGGAGAAATTGAATCTACCCATTCAGGGTAAACTTTCTTTTCAGGTTGAACTTGCGCCCGTTTCCCTTCCATAGTTTCTAACCGAGCTGTTAATGACTCAATAGTAGTTATTAACTTTTGAGAAACGTCAGGTTGAACTTGGTTTTGGGTAGGTGCAATGAATGGAGTTTGGACAGCCGTGGAGGTTGGTGCTGCAACTAATGGTAGTGCTGCCAACCGTTGTTGCGTTTGACCCGTAGGATTAGGCCTCTGTGGGTGTACTGATAAAGGAGGATATTCCTGATCTATCTCAGTAGTTACAACAAATTCCTTCGGCTGTCGGACTTCAGCATTCTTAAGAAGAAGACTACTCTGAAGTAGTTCTGCATTCAACCTTCTTAATTCTTTCATTTCTTCCTCCTGTTGTGCAAGCCTTTGCTCTAATGAGAGCGATTGACCTCCTTCAGAGGAAGGGTGAGAAGTAACCTGATTCTTTCCTTTCCCCTTATTGGATCCTTTTCGGAGAGGGGGAAGTGGGTTACTTGAAGGAATACCCAAATTTTGGGTAAGCCTTTGATTACGTGTGCGCACACCTTCTTCATTTAGGTCTGTGTGCGCAACTTCTTGAGCAGGAACCTCTTCATCTGATCCCTCTGATTGAGCCTCATCTGGTGAATCAGCAGCAACGGCAGTGATGACATTAATGGATGCATATTTCATGAAATCCTTTCTATCAGCATTTCTATGATATTGTCTCCTTTTATGTCCATGATAAGACATGGCATTCCGTTGACTTGACCCTTCAGGAATTTCTTTGTGAACCGTCACTTGGAGAGAATCTCCTGACATCTTGGCTCTTCGTTCCTCTTGAGGCTTATTCCCTAATCGAGAGAATACTGACTTTCTCTGAGGGAGGGATTGAAGATTTGAAAAAGTCCCCAGTCCGGTGGACTGGGGGTGTTCCTGTTGCTTCTGCTCAACTCCTCGAATCCCATTCGTTGATTCTGAGGGTTGGGTTAGAGAAGTCCCCAGTCTGGCAAGCTGGGGTGTCTCTTGACATGCTATGTCTGAGATCTTCTTGAAATCTCTCTTGATCTTGCGGATCTTAGTTCGGAAATTAGCTGGATGCATTAACCTGTATCCACTTTTATCACCTGGTTCAACAGACCGTTGGATGATTTCCGAAACTTCTGTCATTTGATGACGTGTTTGCTCCAGACGAGAGGCTTGCGCAATATTCTCGCCTGCTTGATGTAGGAGCAATTCAACAACCTGTTCTCTATATACTTGATTTTGAGAGGAACTAGTTGAAGCTTGATCTCGAGCAAGATTTTGATTATGAACAAAGCCCATTGACTGTGGCCGGCCATGGGCAATAACATTGCATGAGACCATTTTCGGCGGGCTTTGCTGACCGGAAAGCACTGTGAAATGTAGTGCTCCGTGAATACCCCATCCTCTGATATGAACATTAGATGGAGCATTGGAAATTAACTGACGCAATTTTCTCAGCGCGCCAAGGCATGAACGTTGAAGGGTTCTCTGTTGCTTTTCAGCCTTCGGATACCGAGAGACTGATAGAGATGCCAAATCAATCTGGCGTTGTAACCCTTCTATTATCTTAAGATGGTTTTCATATTCATCGTAAGATAATACCTTCTTCTTTAATTGACAAAGAGTTTTCCATATGTTAAGACGAATATCATGGATTCCATCATCCGTCAACATCTTTGAAATGTCATACTGTGAATCAGCCAAAGGCCAAAACATGACTGGTACTTCACCTTTTGCCAGTTTTTTCCTCATGTTCAGCATTTCCTCTTTATCATTAAATGAAGATTCTTCTACCTGTTTGGACCAGAGTTGGTGTTTCCTTGTTGCTTCATTAGATTCAACAAGATTGGTAGAGGAATCACTATTCATGCTGGAAGATGAATGACCTAGGGAAGGTTCGGAGAATAACCTGAACCCCAAGCTATCTTCTGATGGATAAAGAGTTTCACCTGCCGATAGTAAAACTTCAGACATGACTGGTTTTACGTTTGCAAGTGCCTCGAGATAGGAGGGCTTTCTTGTCACTACATTGCCTTCTGAAGAATTTTCGAGACAATGTGAATCACTACTGCGGAGAGGACTTTCGCAGCGAAGTTCATCACCATGAGGAGGACCTTCATGATGGGTTACAGCAAAAGATGAAATCTCTTGCTCCTTGGTCTTCTGACCACACAGAGGGTTCCTGTGGTTCTCATCTGAAGAAGAAACTTCAAGATTGACCGAATTTTCATGAAGCAAGTCTTCATGAGGAAGTGTCTGTTGAAGACCTTCTGGATTAATGTTCCTGTTATTGGGAACTGAGGGAGTAGAATCTTGAATTCCGACAGATAAATGTCTGAGGGCTTCAAGAACTCCAGCATCGAGCAAGGCCTTGTTACAGATTGGCCTTTGATCTCCTGACTGTGCTGGGCGGATCTTTTTCTTAGATGCCTTCTTACTCGCTTTAGAAATCACTTGATGACGAAAGTGATTGCTCTGAGCAGGTGTATGTGCCTGATCAGGAAAGATGGTCAGGTTAGGCTGACGATCATCGCTCAAATCAGATGTATGTGCCTGACTTGGTTGTCCATATGATATGGGGGAGTAGGCCCCACAACCCTCTTGGACTGGAACAGATGTGTGTGTCTGTTCCGGAGTGAATTGTTGATGTGTCACTCCACTGCTAGGGATAGATTTATGTGTCTGTCCCTGAGATGATGCTGAAGATGTTATGATATCCTGGCAAGCATCCAGAATATGAGCAGGAATTTGCTTCTGCTCTTTCACCATTGATAAAATATGCTTGGTGACTTCAGCCGCCGGAACAGGGATATACGTCCATTCCGGGCTTGGAGTAGGTGTATGTGCCTGCTCCTGTCCTCCTTTTCCTGTCAGTGAATCCTGACAGTACTTAAGTGTGGAGGCAGAGAGTTTAGTCTGCCTCCTGTTTGTCGTCGGGGCTTTCCGACTGACTTCTCCGTGCGCTACCAAACGAGACTGTTGGTAGGCTTGATTAGTATTAGCAGGTGTATGTGCCTGCTGATTACACTTCGCCAAACGTTGTTGACGAGATCCATCATATGTAGTCAGACGAGCCTGCTGACTAACTGCTGATGTATAAGCAGGTGTATGTTCCTGCCTATGGTACTCCGCCGGAATTGCCTGGCGGGATCGGCTTGATGCTGCCAGACGAGTCTGCTGGACAGCGGGATTAAAACGGGCAGGTGTGTGTGCCTGCTCGTTGTTTGCCACCAAGTTAGGTTGGTGGATTTCTCCGGAGATGGCAGGGATGACAACCTGCCTATTATTAACCGGATTCCGTCTCTGGTGATTCATCTTGCCTGCTCGGGTTCGAGGAACCTGAGCTGAATGCCTGGAGCCGGTACCCTCATCATGTTGAGGGTGCACTACCGCACGAGTCTGGCGGCGATTGTTGATGGGAGCCCTTGAGAAGGACTCCTGTCTCTTTGAATTAAGGTCCCGCGGGACCTGCTCATTCACTTCCTCAGAATAAGGGAGTGAATGGAAATTGCGTTCCGGGGATAACGACCCGAAACGGTTGGAGACGGTAGTCAGCACCGCCTGCTTCTTGATTGCTGGTCGCCGTTGTCCGGACGACCAGGTAGAATTGTTAACTTGGAGGGCTTGACGAGCGGCCTCCAGAGTTGGGATAGTACCGTTACGACGGTACTCCTTAACCAGTGCATTTGAAACACAGCGTTGAAGACGCTGAGTTGGTGATGTCATCCTCAGAGCGGATGACGTTCCAGCAGGAGTAGCAGCATTGGTTTTCATGGCAGCAGACCTCACAGTAGAGGTGTTCTCAGCAGCAGTATTCACAGGGGTGAATTTAAGGAAAGCCATTTTTTGTAGGAGATCTTGAAAAAAGAGTGCCTGTTCCATATAACAGACATAATCAAGATGAATCCGGCTACTGCATCTTTTGGATGATCATATGTCAATGATTGCCTTGTTGGCCCAAGGGGCCTAACATCTAAGAAGAACATCACTTTAACTTGGTTAAGGATTCACGTCGGGTTCACCATTTTTTGTTTCGCGCGGAATCCGGGGATGACCTCCTTGACGGGAGATTCAAACGTTCCGATCGGTTTCTAACGGGTTTGTTCGTAGAACCGGAAACATCCAATGATTCCACATCCGTTGGGACCTACTTTCCAAAGGCAGGCGCTCATTAGATTGTGGGCTAATGAGGCTTAGGAATTTGCATTGGTCGAGAGGATGGGAGGTCGGACTCATCACACCTTTTTGAGGGGAATTATTGTCTACTCCGGGACTCTCTTTATAGATTTAAGTTAAGTTCGTGAATCCTTATTACATTACCAAGTATAAAATGAGCTTTCCTTTAGTTTTAACAATCAATGATTAAATATGCAAGAAATTTAGAGAATCTTTTATATGTATTCGAGGTTCTTCATCAATATAGAATCATCTATATTTGTTTAGAGATTCTTGGTCAATGGTATCCTTCAAAACATTTATATAAAAGTCTCTTGGTCATTTTGATGACCAGGCTGGTTTTAAAGCCACTCAGTGGGGCACTTGAAGTTTATCGTCATTCAGAAGGACAGAGATTATTTCAATGTTGGGATCGAACCCATGAATGGGCTACCTACGTATCCTTTGTTTTGAAAAAAGGAATCAGAATCCACGTAGTTCGAGGAAATGGGATATGATGTTTTATGATTGATGGCTCAAAGATGAATGTCATAATTACTTTTACACTCTAAGCTCACGTGAGTCATGCTCGGTGTGAGAAACAAGAGGTATTGGTAAAATTTAGACAATTGTGCCATAAAAGATGCAATCATAAGAATTTGTTTTGGGGCTTATGTATAGATGACTGCCCAGATAGGTGAAGGTTTAGGATTTACTTTTAGGAAGAAAATCCATGAACAGGGTCCACAAAGTTATATGTGCTTTATGGAGATTTGAATACTCTAATCTTGGGGCTTACTTCTAAGGAGGATGCCCAAATTAGGAGGGGACTTATGATTGGGTTTTATTCCTGAAAAGGAAACCCAAATCAAAGGGAATTTATGACTGGTTAAGAGAAATTTTAAGAGACTTGTGGCTTACTCTTAAGAAAGATGCCCAAGATTTATGACTAGGACTTATTCCTGAGAAGGAAGCCTAGGTTAGGGGACTTGGGGCTTACTCCTGAAAAGGAAGCCCAAGGTTATGACTGAGTCTTATTCCTGAAAAGGAGACCCAGGTTAGGGATTAAGGTTTGGGGCTTACTCCTGAGGAGGATGCCCAAGATTAAAGGACTTTGATTGGGGCTTATTCTTAAGGAAAATGCCCAAGATTTATGACTAGGACTTATTCCTGAGAAGGAAGCCTAGGTTAGGGGACTTGGGGCTTACTCCTGAAAAGGAAGCCCAAGGTTATGACTGAGTCTTTATTCCTGAAAAGGAGACCCAGGTTAGGGATTAAGGTTTGGGGCTTACTCCTGAGGAGGATGCCCAAGATTAAAGGACTTTGATTGGGGCTTATTCTTAAAGAAGATGCCCAAGATTTATGACTAGGACTTATTCCTGAGAAGGAAGCCTAGGTTAGGGGACTTGGGGCTTACTCCTGAAAAGGAAGCCCAAGGTTATGACTGAGTCTTATTCCTGAAAAGGAGACCCAGGTTAGGATTCTCTCATTTTAAAGGATGAGGTTGAATGAATGAACTCTCAATCTTTGATGACATAAAGATGTTTAAATCATTAGGTTTTGAGAGATATTTCACATAATTCCTTTCAGATAAGGATGTCAAATCAAGAAATCATGCCATAAATGGCTTTGAAGAGTATCTTGAAGACTGAATCTTGAATAGGAAGGGTGAAATGGCTTAAGAGGGGTGAAAAAGGGCAAGATGGGCACCCAAAAAGATAGGGGCGCGCAAGTATTGAAGGTCGCGCAAGTCCTGCGGCGGCGCGCAAGTATTGGTCGCGCAAGTATACTTGCGCGACATAAGGGATACTTGCGCGATTTTCAACCAGAGTTGAATTACTTGAGCGACTCTTTATTAAACCCTTTCCCATCCTCTTGAGGTTCTTCCAGAAGGGGGACGCGCAAGTTATATTGAAGGAATTAAGTCGGCGCGCAAGTGTTTGATAAGTTTCAACACTTAAGCCTTCCTTCTTCCCTTTAGATCTTCCATTCTAGGTAATAAATTACCTTAGAAGTGTTCTGGAAGCTTTGAGAAGAGACTTGGGCGTCGGGAGCTTTGATCCGAGTTTCTGGGAACCGATCTCCTCAATGGGGGGCCCACAGGGTCTATTTATAGGCAACAGAAGACCCCGGGCGGTTACTGGGCGGTTACCATATCTGTCGCGCAAGTATCTTGCACGACCATGAGGGGTCGCGCAAGTGTTAAGGCGGCGCGCAAGTAGACTTGCGCGACCAAGATGGAACTTGCGCGATACATGGGAAATGTTCTCCTTTTTCATCCCTTTGTCGATTTTTTGATGTTTCTTCAAAGGATTAATCACTTTGAGCTCAGATATTCCCTTTTCCGAACTTTAGATTCCGTGACGAAAGGAGCGTCAACAGTGGACCATTTCCAGTAGAATCTAGAGGTGGATATTATTACATCAATACTTTTACTGATGATTTGAGTAGATATGGATATGTCTACTTAATGAGGTATAAGTCAGAGTCCTTAGAGAAATTTAAGGAATTCAAGAATGAAGTAGAGAATCATCTTCGTAAGAAGATAAAGAAACTTTGATCGGATCAAGGTGGAGAATATATGAACCAAGAGTTCATCGACCTTCTACGGGAGTATGAGATTCTATCTCAACTCATTCCTCCTTATACACCACAATGGAATGGTGTTAGTTAAAGGAGAAAACACACCTTGTTGAACATGGTGAGGTTGATGATGAGTCATGCAGATCTTCCATTATCCTTTTGGGGATATGCATTACAAACTGCAGAATACACATTAAACCGAGTACCAACTAAGGAGGAAAATGGAATTCCCTCCAAGATATGGAATGGAAAGAAACACATTTTTTCGCACACACATGTATGGGGATGTGAGGAATTTATTAAGTCATTATCAGGAAACAAACTAGCACCCCAGGGCACAAAGTGTATCTTTATAGGATATCCCAAGGAAAAAATGATATTACCTATATAACCCTTCACACAATAAAGTCATTGTTGCTAAGAAAGCCATATTTCTTGAGAGGGATCACATCCTCAAAAATGATAGTGGGAGAAAGATTGAATTCGAAGAAGTTTATGCTCAAGATACACATGAGTTGGTACAAGATCAAGTTACACAAGTTCCCATGGAAGAGCTTCCAGAAACATAAGTACTGCGTAGGATCTCAAGAGAGGTAAGGGAACCAAAGAGATTTGGTTTCCTAGTAACTGAGGATGGTGAATCAATATTTTTGGACAATGATGAACCTATCTCCTACAAGGAAGCAGTAGAAATCTCATAAGATGTAAGATGTCTAGAAGCTATGAATTATGAGATGGATTCCATGTATCAGAACCAAGTATGGGTTCTGGTCGATGAGCCAGTTGATGTAAATCCTGTTGGATGAAAATGGGTATTCAAGAGAAAACTGGACATGGAAGGTCAAGTTAGCACTTATAAAGTAAGGCTAGTGTCTAAAGGATCCAGAAAGCATCAAGAAATTGACTATGATGAAACCTTCTCATTAGTTACCATGTTTAAATCCATAATAATCATAATTTCCATAGTAGATTACCATGACTATGAGATTTGGAAGATGGATGTCAAAAAAAATTCCTTAATGGGAACCTTCATGAAGATGTCTATATAACACAACCAGAAGGTTTTGTGACACCAGGTGAATCCAAATGGGTTTTTATGTTGCATAAATCCATTTATGGATTAAAGAAAGCATCCAGGCCATGAAAAATTAGATTTGATGTAGCCATAAAGTAATTTGGTTTCATTAGGAATGAATGTGAGCCATGTGTTTATAAGCAGTTTAATGGGAACATGGTCGTTATCCTAGTATTATATGTTGATGACATATTACTTATTGGAAATGATGTACCAGTATTACAGTCAGTTAAGGACTGGTTGAACAAGTGTTTCTCCATGAAAGACTTAGGTGAAGAAACCTACATTCTAGGGATCAAGATAATTCATGATAGATCCAAGAGGCTTCTTGGACTAAGTCAGGGTATATATATTGACTAGATTCTAAAGAGATTTAGTATGAAACAATCCAAGAAGGGATTGGTTCCAGTGTCACATGGACTACATATTTCTAAGAAAATGTGTCCTCAGATACAACAAGAGAAAGATATAATGAGTAAGATCCCATATTCTTCGGCTGTAGGATCCATCATGCATGACATGTTATGTTACAGGCTTGATGTTTCCTATTCACTGAGCATGGTAGGAAGATATCAAGCATACCCATGATAAAAAAATTGGACTACTATTAAGACTATCCTTAAGTATTTGAGAATAAATAAGGATATGTTCCTAGTGTATGGAGGAGATGAGGATCTTGTCATCAAAGGGTATGGTAATGTTTGTTTTCAGATAGATCAGAACGATTTAAAGTTTCAATCTAGATATGTTTTCTTTCTCAATGGAGGAGCTATGAGCTGGAAGAGTTC
Organism: Viscum album; assembly: GCA_963277665.1. Classification (NCBI taxonomy): domain Eukaryota; kingdom Viridiplantae; phylum Streptophyta; class Magnoliopsida; order Santalales; family Viscaceae; genus Viscum; species Viscum album. Next base: position 1,135,665,495 of record OY728153.1, on the reverse strand, counting down.
AAAGAAACCAGTTGTCACCGATTCTACAATGGAGTCTGAATATATAAAAGATTCTGATGCAGCCAAGGAAGCCGTCTAGATTTGAAACTTTGTCCAGGAGCTTGATGTGGTGCCTAGCAGTAAAGATCCTATCACATTATATTATGATAATACTGCAATGGTGGATCTTGCAAAATAACCAAGGTCACATCAACAGACAAAGCACATACTCTGGAAGTATCACCTCTTGAGATATTCTTATCAAAGGGGTGAAGTTGCAGCGAGCAGAGAGTCTATGGAAGAGAACGTGGTAGAACCTATAACTAAAGGCCTATCTCAGTAGAAGAATGAATATCATGTGAGAGATAGTGGGTTAAAGGTTGTTAGCAGTTGACTCTAGTCCAAGTGGTAGCCTATTAGAGTTGGTGTCCTAGAACCAACTACTTTGTACTTTATTAATTAATAAATACCTTATAATATCTTGATTGTTCTTCTGTGTGACAATGTATGTGATAATGTCCTAAATATAGCTGTTGCACTAAATGGTCATAGCGGATCCCTGCTATGATGAGAACTCAGAAGTGCCATAACACTGTTCTTGAATATATGTTCTATGACCAGATGATGTTATTTTAGGGACAAAAATAATACAGGCCATTATGGGTGAGGACTCATAAAACTTTGAGGCACCTTCTCATGGTGTGAACCCTTGGTAATATCTTGGAGGATATTATGAGAATGAGACCCGCTGGTAGGAAATCCACATTTCATAGTGTCATTGGATGTTCCTATCTGTGGATGTGTGTATTGGCCCTTAGACTTTAAGATTATTATTAATGGGTATTACAACTCGCTTACTTAGATGTATTGACAAAAACTTTGATGACACACTGTTCGCAATGAGGTATGATATGTTGGGTGCATCACGAGTAATACTGCATTAATAGATAATGAGATAAAGGATTTGTCCCTTCTATTCCATAATATAAGTAGACATATTAGGCCCTTTTATGGAATTTATATAGACTAAATAAATCCATGGCTATGGTAAGGAATGGGAAAGTTCAATTCCATGAAGTCAAAGAAAGAATAATCGAGCACATGGGTTGATGGAACTGGCATTCAACCCGCTTGATTCGAGATATCGAGACAAAAGGATTATATTACATGGTAAGAATTCGTAGGAGGTGACATGTCATTGCAACGTTAAATTATTTCTCTATGGGTGTCTTGAAATGTTTCTAGGTGCTAACCTTGGACTTTAGGTAGGCTCCAACTAATGCCACTAAGAAAGAGGACTAGAGGGTTACACACTAAGTATGTTCAAGTATCTCAGTTAAATATTAATTTAACAAGTTAAATAAAAATTATTCATGATTGTGGTTTAATAATTATTCAAGGATGCCTGATCACATTTATTTCGACACTAGTTATTCGAGAGAATATACTGTGAGTGAAATAATATATTTATTAGCGAGTAATGCAGTGATATTTATTTGAGAAATAAATAGCCATTATTCAAGGTCTAATAAATGTGGTGGAGGAAATAAAGAAAAATGAAAAAACAAAAGTACACACCGTGTAGTTTTTATGGAGATTTTTTAGAAATAATATTATTTATTTAATTAAATAATATTAGGTGTAATTTACTGGGTGCATGTCAAGTAATAATAATATTAAACTGTTATTACTAGACATCAGGTCATACTAATAATTAAATGAAATGAATAAATGATTTTGGGTAATTAATTCATTTTATTATTCTAAGTAATTAAAATCCCAATTATATAATTCTCATTATCCTAGCCATTTTTGGGGTGGTGTACAATGGATCTAGAGAAAGCTCTCAAGACAAGAGAGAATTATTTTCTTCCAAGAATGCTATAAAGCTACGAGAGAGATCCTCCTCCACTAGATCAAGGAGAGCGCTTTGCAAGCAGCTCTTAAGGAGATATGAGGCGGACATCGCAAGCGAAAGCTCTTCCACACTAGCACCTGGAGATCCCTTAGGTGAAGTTCAGAGATGCGTGGAGCACGTGTGGATCACTACTAGAGGAATATTACACTTGGATTCTATGACGTAATGATAGATCACATTGGATTGTGACCAAAAACATAAACAGAGAGAGAATTCCATCAAGGTAATTATTATTTTTTAATTAAATTAATTATAACCAACATATGATGATACTCTCTATGGTTCCAGAACTCCCTTACTTTCTTTCATTCTTCATTCTATTCTGAAGATCCGAAGTTTTATTATCTTGAAGGATCTCAGATTGATCGTTGTTAACAGAAAAATTAAAGTTGGGTACACCCACCAACGCACTTCCACTGTGCCCAGAACCTACAAGTTTAACTTTATCCAATCCATAAGTAGTTAATCACAAAACTCCTCTAAATTATGTCTAACCAAATTCAAGACCCAAAATTTAGAAATAAGGTTACTAATATTCCAATATTAACTTCACATTAATCCACAAAAGCATCTCATAATGTCACATACCTAATATGTGAAACCTTGGTCATATATTCTCCTGAAACATGGTAATAACATGAATTACCATGAAGCCTTCATGAAAACATGCATGATTACAAAAATTAACATTATCCTTATTCCTCAAATAAAATCACAGACTATTGAATATATTCCATAAATCCAAAATTCAATAAACTTCATCAAAGATGACATAAATCACTTTGTCATCAAATCACTAACCAATTCCAAAGTCATCAATACTATCTAATTTATTTTATCAACATCAATAATCTATCTTTCTCAACTAAATATTTTTATCCCCACATTAGACATATATTAAGGTTTATCCTTAATTATGCATTTCCTTATAAAATATCCATAAAATTACTTTTTTCAATTATCAGTAACATTTAATATATTATTATAAATACTTTAATAAAACTTATTCAGAACAATTCTTAGATGTTTTATGATTCTTATAATCCATCATTTTATTGATAAATCTCAAATACCAATACATACATACTTCAATCATTCCATTTATTCTTAAACCATTAACCTGTCTTTGTAATTTTATTCCTGAATACCTCATTCATTTCACATTTCATTTATAGTCTCTTCACCATCAACAACAAAACATTTACTCCTACAAAATTCATGATCCTTTTCTTGATCCCCCTTTAGGAAATTGATTTTCATAATTACCATACTTTCCACATTTAAAACATTCATCCATTGATAATACCTTTGGGAGGCCAATATTTCCTTCCATTGTGTTTACTAAAATTTTCATTTCCCTTAAAAATTACTTATTCCATGTTCTTATTTTCCACACCCAAAACATATTTCCCTTCCCATGAGACATTCCTCTGAGTACTTCTTCCCACATTCTCGACATATGGTAAGTTTAATCTTCTTCCCTCCATAATATTAATGTAATTCCATATTTATCTTGTTAGGTTCATTATTAAACTCATCCAAGTTGATATTTTTAATTATATAATAGGATAGATGATTATTCATAATCAAAAGATTTCTCATTCCAATTACCATTCATTTGGTTTCACACGAGAAAAATCATTCCATTGTCTATCACATCTAGTGTTAACACAAATCCTCATAGTTATATCTATTGACTAAAACCAAAAATCATAGTGTGAGACCCATTTCCAAGCATTAGGTGAAAATAGAGTTAATCTCAATGTGCCCTTTTTGGGGTTATTAACTCTTGGTACAACTTTTTCAGATCCATAACCACTTATAGTATCTAGATAGAGATGTTTTCTAGGAAAAATACACTCCCATATTTATCATAACTTAGGAAATTCTCATATACTTAGGATTATATTAAGGGTTATCACTAAATTTTTCTCATCCTAGTGTATAAAGGTTAACTAAACCCTGATCTGATACCAACTGTAGTGGATTATACGTTTCATATATAGATATTACATCTTAATAGATGAATATTCATTATATAACATACCGATCCAAGCCAGAATTATTTAGGTATAGTGCCTTTGGAAACTTGGAAATATAAACAACTAGTTCATAGATGAACTAAATATTATCCCACTATGTTTTTTATATCTAGCACCCTTCTTTGTATTATCATATATAAAACCTTTCTTTATAACTTGGGGAAGAAAACATGATATAGAGAGATCTCATATGCTGATTAAGTGTAAAAAAAGAGAGATCAATAATCACATAAGAATAACATGATCATAAATTATATAAAAGACACCTTAATCATATATTAATCCCATAATATACCACATTACATGAAAAATAAATAATACTATTATTTATCCCATGGAAAGCTTAACATTTTAAAACTATAACCCATACATCGTAGATCATAAACTTGAGTCATGGAATAAATCTTGGCAATTCATATGAAATTAATCATAAAGAAATCAAAGAAAAGAGACCATGGGATCATAACATTGGCCTAAGACATATATTGTGGAATATACATAATTATAGAAAACCTTATGTCAAAGATTCCCACCAAGAAATTTATAACATTTTAGGCTTGGGATAACCCACCAGTGTACCTACTTTTATCTTAGGATAACCTTTCGTATACCCTCTTTGGGGATTGGAATAACCTCTAGTGCACCCTTTGAGCTCATAGAAAATTAATCATTACCAAATTCATTGTAGGGAGATATAAGTACCACACATCACATAATGAAAATCATATATATGTGTACCACAAGATCATAAATCATCATTTTAGAAACCATGAAAATAAATGGTTTTCATAAACATTATGCCATCATAAAAATAAACCATATAGAGAAAAAAATAGGTATGATATTATTATATCATATCCTCATTAAGGTATAATAAACATAAAAGGTTTTTGTCATTTTGAATGGAAATATCCTAAAATATCATGAGGAAAATACCCTTTTCATTTTTAAAAACACTTATTTTTAACAAAAAAATCATTCGCGTATAAAGGAAAACATTTTCATTGAAAATAATATTGTAAAAATATAAAAGAATATTAAAATAAAATATTGGTCATTATTATGGTAAAATATATTCATTTTATATAAGTTAAAAAAACATTACTTCTGTATTTTTGTCAGAAGTCACAAAGTACCTCATTTGGAAAACGACAAAAATATTCCTTTCAAACCATTTTGTAAAAAGTAAAACATGTGTAAAAATGAATTTAAACTATTATAGGTGAATAAAAAGAACATTTTTTATTTTTTTTAGATAACATGTACATGGAATATAAATATCCCCCAATAGATACTTAAATATAAACAATCCTAAATAATGGTGAGATTGTGAACTATACCCTTACCACTTTAGTATTATTTGAATCATAAGACCCATGAAAGAAAGAACCTTAGATATATATTTAAATCCCATAATATTCATGATAATAACAATAACATAAATTTATGTTCAGTATATACACCACATAAAAGGAACAAGTGGTATATAAGGCATGTGTCCCACAGAAATAAAAGTGAGACAAAATTCCCTTTCCTCGAGTTCGCATTTTTTTGAAATCAATTTAACCTCCTGTATAATAAATTTAAATTTATTATAATTTTATAATAGAGTAATTTTAAAAATTATAATATCATATATTACCCATTTATAACATTTTAACACCCCTTTTATTAGTAATTCCTTATTAAAATCATCATTTCCGGGTGTTAACCGTTTCGTTTATCTTGAGTATTTCCATTCAGTAGTTCCAATCCTTGTGCATTTATATTGGTTAAATCATCTCCAAAATATTAATCATGATATAAATATAATATATATTCATTATATAAATGTTAAATTCATCCATAAAAGTTAGAGATATAAAAATGAATTACACCATTCATGGAGACGGTAAGACGTACGTACGTTTGAACAATGTTTTCATTTTTCGAAGGATGAGATAAAAGCAAGTTAAATATTAATTAACATTTATAGGATAATTATTATATTATATATATAATATATATTCATAAAATTCTTCGTCATTACCATCCAAGTAAAATAGAAACAAAAAACAAATCACATCGTTTCGTGGAGGTGGTAGTCCACATATACAGCTAGACGACGTTATCATTTGCTAAAGGATTATATGGTAAGTATGTTGATGTGATATTATAATTAAATAAGTATAATTATATAATAAATATCATATATAAACATTAAACCCATCATAATACCCATCCATAAAATACAGTGATAAAATATGAATTTTTTTGCTACGTGGAGACGATAACCCATACGCACGCACGACCGATACATTCATAACCCATTTGATGAGAAAGATGGTGAATTATAGTTATTTAATAATAATGATAAAATTTTATTATATTTATGAAACTGAATATAACATTTTATAATAAATACCATAGATTTAGAATAGTTAGAATAATAAATAAATTGAAAGAGGTTGGGTAAGATGATTACCTCTTCTTCGAGAGACCTCCTTCAGATCCTTCTTTAAGGAACCTAAGGTAGGTATTTTGAGGATATAAAAACCTATATAAATTGTATAAGGATGTTGAGAATATATATGGGAAGGGTTTGGTCGAGATATATGGATCAAGGTGGTGTAAATTAGTGAGGGAGGAGGTTCCCTTTTATAATTTAGGTGAGGGACACTTTTTGGAATTTCTCAAATGATTAATTTATAATAAATTTATTCTCAATCCAAATGACTCTAAATTGAAATTTATTAGAAGATAAGGTATTATTGGATTGTAAAAACATCAAACAATAGAATTTATGAATGTTTTGGTTTTATTTTAAACCTTATGATTTTGATTAACATTTAGTTAACCAATTTTAATTTTAACTACAATAACAACTTTTTTAATATTAATGGTTGAAAATTTTAATTATAAGGTAAAAATTGGACCATAAATGGTCAATTTATGAAATTTTATACCATATAATAAAAAATAATATTTTTTTAAAATTTTTATTTTTTTTAAATAATTTTATAAAATATTAATTTGATAAAATATATTTTGTGTCAATGTTTAGAACTATTCATTACTTTGAATTTAATAACATAAAGAAAAAAAAATAAAATTCAAAAAAAATATTTTTTTATAAATATAGAATGTCATGTACATCTATAATTTTTTTTATTATATTATTTATCAAAAATTATATTTATTTTAATATTTTTAATATCATTTATTTTATTTTCCCATTAATTGAATAATTACTGCATCAGTGTTATGTAAGCTTTTAAAGTAATTATATCTTCACTAAAAATTTAAATTTAATTACCATGACTAATAAAAAAATCTTATCTCTCAAAATATTATTTATAGTCGAACATATCCTTTGGATAACCCCATATTAAAAATATTATAGTTATTAAAAACAAGAGTGTGACATGTTTGATTTTTCTTGAAATAAAATACTATAAAGGTCATAATCTCATACAAATGGACAAAAAAATTACATATAACCTAATATTAGATAATTATGGAAGAAATGGACTCATAAAATAAAATTAATCCAAGTTTTAGGGTGATTTTATAATCTTTATCATTTTATTTTTAACTTTAATTACTCGATATACCCTTTATTGTGGTAACAAAAATTACTAAAGTTACTATCCATATTGAGAAAAAATAAAATAAACTATTTACTAAATTTAGAAACAATTATTAAAAATATTTAATCCATTTTGAAAATCAAAACACATAAGTGACATAATTTAATTTAAAATTAATCTCACAAAATGCAATGAAAAACAATTTACTTGAAAAATGCGTTTTTAAGCCAAAAAATGCAATTGCATCAAAATAAGGTATAATGATGATTAAAATGCAATTAATTAGATTATATATAACTAAATATAAACTAATTTTGTTTGATATGATATTAAAATAATAAAGGTACCTTTTAATATAAATAAAATGCCAGCTTTATAAAAATCGGTATTTTTCACTATTCACTGAAAATTTAATATTTTCAAACATATTTCAAAAAATAATCCTAAAATAATTTTGAAATGATCAATTCAAAAATTAAATTAATTTTTTTAATTAAATTTTCTAAAATATTCAGAAATTAATTATAATATATACTCACAAGAAAAACATTTTTTTGGAGAAAACGTATTTTTAAAGAATAAAATGACTAAAAATTGAGTGATTATTTACTAAGTATTTATCAATAAATTTATATTGAGTAGTAATTATATATATATTTCATGAATTATTTAATCATATTTATACCCACAAAATTAATAGCTAGGTAATAACTATCTCATTAGATAATAATATTTTAATAGTGTATCACAGTTCGTTTAAACTCAGTGTTGTGTGTAACACAACCATCAAAGAAATCGAATTATTTAAAGAGAAATATTTTCTAAAATACCAGGATGTTAAAATCCCAATCTACATCATTAAATGCCAACAAATTCTGCTATGCATCACTATGATAGGACAACCCATAGTCCGTCATGTGATGGATATATCGAAGTATTCTCTTCACAACTTTCATGTGAATTTCCTTGGGGTAAATTTGAAAATTAATGGATTGAAAAGTAGAAAATAGAATATTTGGATGAGTGAGAGTAAAATAGGTTAAACTTCCAATTAGTTTTTGATATGTGGTTACATCGATCTTATTTCCCTACTCATCTTTTGATAATTTTATTCTTGTCTCTACTAGAGTTTCCATGGGCGTTGAATCCTCCATTTGAAATATTATTAAAACTTTCTTGAAATATTTAGTTTGTGAGATAAATATCCCTTAATATCTTTGAATAAACTGTAAGCCAATGAAAAATGATATTTCACAAATTAGAGACAATTTTTAATTCACACCTCATGAGTTCTGAAAACTATTTTCATTGATTGTCATCTAAGCCTCCAAAAATAATACCGTCAACATAGATACACCATAAATAACTGATCATTATACTTCTTTATATAAATTTTGTGATCAAATCCTCCTCTATAGAATCTGAGATTATTTAAACATTGATCTAACATGGATTATTATGCTCTCAGTGCTTGTTTGAGTCCATACAAATTATTCTTCAGTCAATATACTTTTCCTTCATATTTATAAATGAGAAACCTATCTGGTTGCTCAATGTATACTTCATATTCAAGGAAACCATTCAAGAAGGTATATTTGAAATTCATTTGATATACTTTTTAAACCTTTTGAATCACCATGGATAGGAATAAATAGATGGTTTGAAGTCATGCTACAAGTTCAAACATCTCATCAATGTCAATTCCTTCAATTTGGGAATATCCGTTGCACACACGACATGCTTTGTTATGAATCACCTTGACTTATTTATTAATATTATTTTGGAACACCCATTTGGTTCCGGTGACATTCTTATCACTTCTCCTTGGAACAAATTTTCATGTTTCATTTTTCTCTATTTGGTTGAGCACCACATAAATCCATGACCTAGCTCTCATCATTTTGGATTCTTTAATATATTTTGGTTCCACCAATGATAATAAAGATACCTACTACTAATACATAATTATTCTAGTTTGGAACGGGGTTATCCAGTCTCCAATAATGTTTCTTTTAAGTATTTCAACCCTGCTTGTTTGTCTTCTTAAGTCTATTGGAATTTATTCACTTTCTTCACAGTGTAATTATTCATAAGAATTCAATTTATTCCTTATAACTCCCCTTGAATGTTTTGATTCCTCATCACATTCATATTCACAAGTTGTTTAGTTGTCAAGACTCTTGATTTAACACCTTTAAGATTTATTCTTTGGTGTGTATCCAAGAAATATGCATTCATCTCTCCAATATTCAATTTTTATTCTCTTATCCTTGTTGAGGATAAAATATTTACTTCTAAATTCCTAGAAGTACTTGAGTGTATGTTTCTTTCCATACCAAATTTCATAGATATTTCTTACTTCATTTTCACATAACAAAGTTCTATTAGAGATGTATACTGCTACAAGAACAACTTATTTCAAGTATTTTTCAGAAGAGACTTTTCAATCAACATTGTTCAGGACATGTTATTAATAATGTGATTTATTCTTTCCACTAACTCATTTTTCTAGGGTGTTCTAATAGTAAAAACTGAATTTTGAATTCCATGATTATTTAGATATTCTTCAACTTAATGATTTTTGAATTCGGTCCCATTGTCAATTCATAGTTTTTTAATATTTATTCCAAAAATATTTTCATTTATTTTCTAATATAAAGTGATACATCTATACACATTGATCTTGTGTGTGATAGGAATAATTCATGTCACCTTGTTGAAATCATCAATAAAAAAAACATAATACCTTACTCCATCCATCTCTTTGGGTGATATTGGACCATAAACTTCAATGTGCACAGCTCAAGAAACCTTGATGCCTTCATCTTCCTTGGATTATAAGACTTCTGAATAATCTCCCCCTTTTGACATGAATCACATTTGTGTGTGGCCATATGTGAGATTGGGAATATCACATGCTCTGCTTTTATTTACAATCCTCTCTAGCATGTATAAAATTTACACTCCTACAAGATATAAAATTTCCTTGGTTCTTTTTCCCTAAAGGAAAAGTGAACAATATTTGTATTTGATAGTGCATAAATTTTCATTGAACACCACCACATGTCCATGGTCACATAATTGGCTGGCACTGAGGTGATTATGAATTAGCCCATAAACCAAAATAACATCAGTCTGCCTAAGATATTTTCCTCTAGTCTTGGTGTTTTTGGAGATAATAATCTTAAGAACCTCATTATTCTTGAAATGAATGACACCATCATTATCATGTCTAAAATGAATAATGTGGTCTTTATTTATGATCATATGTGATGTGCATTCACTATCCACTTTCCATGATTTTGACTTCTTTGAATAACCTTTCATTACCCATGTTGGTGATGAATGTTTCCCCCCAACAGTTGGCTCCATGAACTCTTCTTCTTATTACGGAACTTAAAATCTATTTTGAGTCTCTATGCTTTTGGATGAAGATTACAACTTTTACTTTTTCTATTTTGAGTAATTCTTGATGAAATTTGTTTCATTAAAACAAGGTGGGATTCTTCTCATGATCCTCTTCATGATATTCTCATCTTTGAGATCTTCATAAAGGCCTCACATATCTTCAACAATAACATTTAGATGATCAAAAAATTCATCCACCATCTCATTTGAGTTCATTCTAAAATATTAATATTTTTTCCACATAACCTACATCTTTTCCTCTTGGACTTTTTAATCTCCTTAATAAATATTTATAATATTTTCCCACATAATATTGGAGGTTTTACAGAACATTACCTTTGTAAAAATGGGATTGAAAAGATCAATTCCCAAGGAATTTATGGCTTTGGCATCTACATCCAATTCTTAGTGGTCTTTTTTATTCATTTATATGCTTTCAATATTAGCAGTGATTCCATAGATGGTAACTGTATAAACATACATACCCAAGGATCTAAAATGATATTTCATGAAAATTTTATACAATTGAAAATTACTTCCTTTAAATATAGGTATCCATTTATGATTGAGAACCATTTTCATTCTTTTAGGATAGATAAAGAATAAAGTTCCATGTGATACCAATTTTTAGACCCTTAAAGTGGATTATACCTTGATATGGGGGGGGGGGGTGAATTAGGGTATTGTAGATAAAAAAATTATTATTTTTATGAGGACCTTTTTTTTTTCTCATCTTGAGGAACAATTAAATTTCTGTCTATCTTTCCTCTCAATGAGTGGTGAAAATAGTAAATAACACGTGAGATTTTACTTGGTTCACCTGCACTAGGATGGTCTAAGGAGTATGCATGAAGATTATCCTATGCAACAAATCCACTAAATCTCACTATTTTTATGTGTACAATTTTGGAACAGCCTCACTGACCCTCCTGGTTCTCTGCCATGAACAAATAGATAATTCACTACTCTCTTTCAACAAGAAACTCACTACCTCATCTATTGAATCTTTATTATTTCACATGAAAATATTGTAGACAAACACCAAGGATGAAATTTCTCTTTAGCATATAAAGTGTTGACTTCTAGAGAGAATTAGTCTCCTAGAATAACAAATTCTACCTTAAACCTTTTAGATGATATCTAAAAAAACATTCTAGAATGATTTCCCCCATTTCTCTTTCTTTCTTCTGCCACGTATTGCCACATGTCATGTGAATCTTCTCATATTATACCATCATTCTCACATATGATAAAATTTTCATTTTAGGAGACATAAAATACTCTTAAATTCCTCCAAACATCTCAGGATGGAACTGTATGTGTATTTATTATAGAAATAACTCCCTAAGAATATCTCCATCCACCAACAATAACTTCCATAAAATATAGAAAACCATAACTGCACAACACCATGATTGTGGCCTATGGTTTAAATTCTTTCATGACCCATGATCATAAAAAAAACCATATAATGTGATTGAACCTCTATTGATAACCACACACATTCATGCATATGATGGTAGTTAGGGATCTCACAATATCCTCCTGCAATCACACATAGTCTATGTAGCCAAATTCATATATCCATGTTACAATGTAGCTGAATCCATGGAGCCAAAACTGACATTTACATTTTTAAATGTAGCCAATTGTGGAGGATGGTTACATAGTCGTTTTTCCCATATAGCCGATGTTACTACATAGCTGATTCACATAACTGTTATAGACACGTAACTGTTATGGCCACATACCCATTTCATGTAGCCATTCAAGCCATGTAGCTAATTTACATATCCATTTTGGCTATGTATCTAATTATATCACATAGTCGAACTCATCTAGCATGAACCCTTTACAAAATTCCATAATTCTACAAAAAAAAACTCATCATCAACAAATCCACTTGGAAAAAAATCCATTCCAAAAATTCATTTGAGGTTCAAAATTTTTAGATATTATAAAGGCTTGACAGAAGATATTTCTTTTGATTCTAAACCATTTTGTAGTTTATTAAAGGTATTTTCATTTCTAGTTTGAACACCATTGTAAATTGGATGGATGTGGCATAAAGAACTATCAGGGGACTTTTTTATTGAGAAATGTCTATTTGGGTTAAGGATGATACTTTCTATTACTGTAATCACTTTATGATATTAGTGGTACATCTGTATATTGGACTCAACTCAGATATAGTAGGGATGTAGTCACCCACATTGTGGGTGAACCTTATAAAAATTCAGTGTGACTTGTGCTTGTATTTATCTTTTGAATATATGTGAGTGAAAGATTTTAAAATATTAAGATTACCTCAACTTTAACCAGTCATAGAGGCATATTTAAAATTGAAATTTTAAAAAGTAGGTAATACCAATTCGACCCCCTTCTCAATATTATAGCTCATATCACTTGGAAAATTCAATTGATAATACATAAATCAAGGTTACCTCTAAATAATTGAATCTTGACTGAAGATCTGATATTAAATCATAATTCTATCAAAATTACCTACTTTTGATGATAAGAATTATCATGGAAGAAAGAATAAGATGATTTCCTATCTCTTTTCACTTAGCCTATAGGTTATTGATGCAACACTGTTTGTTTTACTCTATTTGTGAAATATGGTCTTATGAAACATGTTGATACTTTTTTTTGGAAGTTTATAGAAAATAAAGGAATCCTATTTGGATGTCCCTATATGAAAATGTGTACATTAAGATCATGGGGCTCAATACTATTAAATAAATTTGGGATAAACTTGAAAATATTTAAGATAAATTTGGAGAGATAGATTTGAATATGTAAGGATGATTGATGTTGAACTATTTATCAAGAGTGAATTATATTATTAGAAATATATGGGGTTTTAGATACACATTGGAAGATTCTACCATTTTCAAGAAGTTATTAAGAAAAATTCCTGATATATTTGATGAAAAAATTTCATCTTTGGAAGATATATATTTGAATGGGTTGTATCTTGATGAGTTTATCAACATTATCATTGCTTATGAAATTATAAGAGCTCATACCTGTAAAAATAAGATCAAGGAGGAGAAGGATATGACATTCAAAGTCATGGAGAAACTTAAAATCAAGGAAGGAGAAGAATAATGAGTTCTCTGATGATTCTAAAGATGATAAAGAACATGATGAGTATAATAATACAATTTATCTCATTTTAAATAAATTTAAAAAAGGAAGAGACAAATATAAAGATAAAATTTCCATATAAATTTTTTAGTTATAGTGGAATTATAAAATTTTCTATTGAATTTCCAAGAAAGAAAAATTGGGATACTGAAGATGATGAATAATAAAATATGGTTCCTAAGAAGAAGTGGAACATAGATTTTGATGGGAAGAATAAGATTTCAAGAAAGAGGAAAAGTTCAATGAACAAAGAAAAAGATGAAATATATTCATAAATTAGTGATTTATAATATTAAGTAACTAATGAGAAGCATAAAAATTTCATGGCTTATGTTAAAATACATGAAGCATTCGAGTAGTGATAAGGAAGATGAATAAATATGAACTAAGAAATTGAGGCTTATTTGAAACAAAAAAATAATATCAAGACAATAATTAGGAAATTAAAGGATTTTTAATAGAAAAAGGAAAGTTAAGATGTGTTACTTAAGAAGGAAGCTAACTGTATATAATAAATTAAGCATCTCATGGTGAAAATTGTAGAAAAAGACAAAATACTGAAAGATTTTGATGAAATTTTTTCTGAAAATGAAGGGATAAATAAGAAACAATTAAGGTGTATTGATAATGAAAATACCTTGAAGGATATGTGATAATATTTCAATAAAGTCATGGAAGTAAAGGTTGAACCATCTCAAGTCTTTAAGTATGTTAGTCTAATGAAGAAGGAAAAACCTGCTCTTGTAAATATCAAAATTATTAAATCTTAATAGTATAGATTCTAAAGTCAAACCTAGGAATGTTTGGTCTGAGAAAAATCATGTAAATATACTCCTATATCAAAGGGATTTGAAGGAAATTTGATAAGGAAAACTTCCCCAAGATATTAGAAAAGAGAAGTTCAAAATTTACTTGGACAAAAATAAGTTTTCCTAAAAAAAATCATATTATCATTGAATCAGGATTTAAATTCTATCACTAGGGTTGTGGAACCTATAAAAATATTACTTATGTATAGTGGTACAACATGTATTTTCCTTAGAGTCAAAGAAGGAAATAATTGGGGGAGGGATACCCTAAGAAAATGAGAACCATTGAAAATTAGAGGAGCTAGTATAAGTTTAATTGAAGCTTAAAAATTTAAATCTAAGGATGTTTTATTTATTTATGGGACCAAAAAAAATATTTTAAGTTTTATTTAACTATATTATGATGATAATGAAAACATTTTCAAGTGAAACAATTGAAACATCAAGAATCTAAAGGAAGAAATAATTATCAAAATGGGAAGAAGAATCAGTGATAATATATTTCATATTGGAAACACAAGTGATTCATGCTATTTTAGTGTAGATGATGAGAATAAATTATGAAATATAAGACATTTTAATTTTTGTAAAAATTGTAAGACCAAGATATCTAAAGAATAATCTATGATATTTCTGACCAAACTAAAAAGGGAAAGGTACATAGTTTGTGAGGCTTTAAAGAAGGGTAAAATGGTGAAAGGAAGTCACAAGAAAGTGGAGATACAATCTGATAAGCCACATGAATTAATTAATTTTGGTTTATGTTGGTCAATGAGTCATCATTAAAAAAATGTGATCTTTATTTCATTACATCTATTAATTATTTCACCAAAATGAAAAATGTGATGTTTATGGAGCATAAATATAAGGTTGTGGAGAAGTTCAAAATTTTCAGAAGGGATGTTGAGAAAGAGTTGAGTGGGTATTTTAAATGATTGAAAAATGACAATCGGAGAGAATAAACTAGAAATGTGTTTGAATCAACATATATAAACATGTAATTAAACATGAGAACAACACACCTTACACACCAAAACAAAATGGAGTTTACTAAGAGAAAGAATAGAAGCCTTTTTGAATTGGAAAGAATAATGTTGGAAGAACTCAAACTCTCAATGTCCTTTTATAGAGAAATCGTTTCAACAACTATACGTATCTAGAATATATGTTAGATAAATCCTAGGTATTCTTATGATATGTGGTTCAAGAAGTATCCATTAGTGAAGTACTAAAAAGTATTTGGAAGTCTATACTTGATAAAGATAAAAATTTAGATTTGGATTTTTTTTTCGAAAGAGCTGAAGAAGATATTTTTTTGGTTTATTTATCCAATGACAGAGACTTAAAATGATGGAAAAAGAGATTAAAAAATCTGGTAGACTGCTATGATGTGAATATTATTGAAAATAAAACCAATTTGGGTGAGGTTTCATGATGAATATTTTGAAAATACTAATGTAGACAACATGCAGAATTCAGAAAAGGTGAGTGAAGAGGAAGGTGGAAATGAATCAAAATATGTTGATATTGATTCATATTAGACTAGTGATGAAGAGAGTGATTATGGAAATTAAAAACAGAAGTATTATAAGCCTCAAAATCATGTTGAATATGAAAATATCATTGGAAATCATGAATCACCTGTCACGACCCATCCCCCGGGGCCCGTGCCGTGACTACCCCAAGCCCGCCTTCCATAGGTCAGGGGCTGGCGAGTAGCACCAAAGGTGTAATTCCCTAAAACTGGGAAGACATCACCTTTATAACCTGTAAACACACACACAAGCAAGCACACAGCTGGATACGAAACACCAAGTAAACTGTATAACAAAAGAGTGTTGAAAGTAAAAAGGGACAGAATACAAGCCCAATTGGAAAGTACAAGTACAACTGTGATACAATACAACTGAAGAAAAGGGAAAGTCAGCTGCTGGGTCATCCTCCGAGGTTCCTACCTGAAGGGTAGGTACGGATCGCCTCCTCATCACTCCTCGTCCGTCCATCTCCTCCGTGTACCGACTCATCGTAAGGTCCACCTCCAGGTACTTTCCAATCCTGGTACTCTCAGCCTCATTCAGCATTGCTCGTCATCTGCATCCAACACAAAAAGGTGTGGGAATAACCTGTGTAGGGGTGAGTATAATGATACTCAGTAGAGTCCCCGAGACCCTCTAGGTCTCACAAAATCCAACAAGGATAAAACACAAAGTATGAAATCAACATATATCCTTACTTAGGTATATGACCATACATATACCTAAGTTATCAAGTGATCTATCTCAATCATGAGGAAAACACAGAGGTCTGACTCAACTCACACTGGGATTTATTCTAGGGGGTAGTATCAAGTAACATTCCGAACACAACATCGAACACCTTGGAAACTAGATAACTCCTCCTCTATTGAGTATAGTGGGCTTTTCATGTCACATAGAGGCACTTCCCACTAACCTTGGACTACCGAGGTACTCCTCCTATCAAGTACCATGGGTATGCTGCGTCACATAGAGGTACTCCCCACTGTGGGTCTGCCACGTCACATAGAGGCGCTCCCCCTCGTAGCCTGCTGAGGTACTCATCCTGTCGAGTACCGTGGGTCTTCCGCATCACCAAGGAGCTCCCCACCATGGGTCTTCCGCATCACCAAGGCGCTCCCCACTGGGCCAGTCAAGTCACTCCAAGTCAAAACGGTCAGCAGTCATAAAGTCTCTGCCAGCCACTAGGTCTCCGGACTATGCTCGCTCGTCCTCCGGGAGGATCTTCTCCACAAGATATTGGTCGATACTCCAACTGTCACAAAGTCCCACGAAGAAGTATCTCAAAGGTCCTCCACGTCATAGGGGTCTCAACATAACAGACGACGCGTCAATCGAACGCCCGGTCTATGAGTTATTAGCCTTTTAGTCCCAGGGGCCTGGTTGGATTCGTGCTCGATCCAACCTGACCATTTCCCATCATAATCCAAAACTCTAGTGGGGCATACTCAAAGGGACCATCTCACTCTAATATTTCCAGCACCGCTTTTGGTTCATTAAACAGACTTCTGGTGCCAAAGTTATGGCCAAAAGAAAGTAACTAGGTCATAATGGGCCCAGGTCTGGTTCGACCCGGTCGGACCGACCCAGTTCAGGTCAACCCGTCCCGAACCGTTGGGTCTGGCCCAACCCACGAGGGCTGGGAGGGTGCCGCGAGGGCGGCTCAGTCGTGGGGTACCGCGAGGGCGCGGACTGGTCGCAGGTACTGCGAGGGCACGTACCGGCCGCGAGGGCACTGACCGACTGTGAGGGCAGCGGACTAGCCGCGAGGGCGTGGACCGGCTGCGAGGGCGGTAAACTGGCCGCGAGGGCGTGGACTGGCCGTGAGGGTGGCGGACCGGCCGCGAGAGAGGTAGACCGGCCGCAGGTACTGCGAGGGTGCGAACCGGCCGCGAGGGTGCGGACCGACCGTGAGGGCACGAACCGGCCGCGAGGGAGCGGACTGGCTGCCAGGGTGGCAGACCGGCCGCTAGGGCGGCGGACCGGCCGAGAGGGTGGCGAACCGGCCGTGAGGGCAGCGAACCATCCGTGAGGGAGCAGATTGTCCGCGAGGGCGCGGACCATCTGCAAGGGCGCGGTCCAGCCGCAGTTCGACGGACCGGCCATGGGGTGGTGGTACGGATGCAGGATGGCAGTCCGGCGGCGACTGATCAGAAGACGACGGTGTGACTTGGCGGATGGCGGTGGCTCGGCATGGCGGACGGCGGCGGAGTGACGGCTCTGCACGGCGGCAGCGTGACGAGGTGGGTTCGGCCCGAGGTGGCATGACGGCTCGGCATGGCAATGACAGAATGAGGGGGTTCGGCCCGGGGTGGCATGGAGGGTCGGTCCGACCATAGGTGGCTCGGCCGGGTACAGGGCCGGTTCGGCCGGGAGGGCAAAGCGCCGCGGGGTGGAGCGGGTCATGGAGGCTGTGGGTGGCGGCGCCGTTGCCTTCGTCACCTTCATCGCCTTCCTCTATTTCAAAGAACACATCAAAGAAGAATGACAGAGGGGTTGGGCCATGTTTGTTTAGCCCGCAACCTCTACGTTTAGAGTGATAGAAAGCGGCTCAAAAAGAACAAAGCATTAACGTGTAAGGAAGATATTTTATAACATCATTTCCCACATCCCTCGTCAATCTCAATTCCCAATCCCGCAAAATAATTAGAAGGGGATAACATGGGAAGTGATAATAAAATAGAAATAAACCCCTACCTCGTTCTCTTGATGATGTTGGTGCAATAAGGTAGTACGGTCATCGATTCACCGTAGATGGGGACGTCCCACGTTAGAAGAAGTCCTGAGGAATAAGGTCGAAGGGGGTCGATGTTCTATGTTGGCGGAGCATTCTTCATTGGTGGAGCATTCTTCGTGGAAGAACACATTCTTCATTGAAGAGCTTTCTCCTAAGATCTCCTTCCTCCCAATTCCACCAAAGATTCCAAGGATAATAGATTAAGTTCTCTATTTAGTTTTTTGGCACAAATTCAAATTAGCCTAATAAATTATCTAGGTTGGTATATTAAAGGTATGTGCGTTGGCACAATTAATGTGGAGGAAGTCAAGAGGCTCCTCGACATTAATGAGGGGGGTTGAGAGGTTTTTCTCCATAATGAGGGGGGTTCAAGAGGTTTAGGCCTCAGGTGGTCCCCACCACCATAACCTCTCAGGGAAGGTTAGGTTCAGGTGGTCCCCATCACCATAACCTCTCATGTGAGGTTAAGGTATGGGGGTCCCCACTAATCAACTTCCACATGGAGGTTTAGTTCCAGTGGACCCCACCTCCCAACACCCACATGGGTGTTTGCAAATAAAAATAAAATGTCACACACTTTTATTTTTATTTTATCCTTACATGAAAAAACCCAAAAACTAACTTTCACCCTCGAACATCTACCGTCGAGGTGAAAGTCTCCTTAATCGAATACCGGTACTGAGACTTCAACGGTGCCCTCAGATTTCAATTCCGAGTACCGGTTCAAAAGTTAGAAAAAACTGCTTGCACGTTTAATGATTGTACCCAAACAAAAGTTCAGAAATTCATTCCGGGCACTCCGAGCCTCGGAATCACGAACCATCAATTTTCGCGGACTCGAAAAATTACCATTTATTTAAAAAAAATTTACATGGAAATTCTGGGTCTTTACATTCTCCCCACCTCAGGATTTACTTCCTCATAAGACACAACTCAAACTAAGGGAACAAGTGGGGGTACTGAGCACACATCTGAGCCTCTCACTCGCATGTTCTCTTCTAGAGGTTCCTGTGCTGCCAGCGAATGCACACCAGAGGTATTGACCATCCACGAAGTCCCCGCTCACGTCGATCCTCAATCTCTACTGGAACCTCCGTAAAAGTCACCCCATCATCGACATCCAGCTCACCATGGTCGATGATGTGAGAAGGGTCGTGCACGTATCTCCTCAGCTGGGATACGTGGAAGACATTGTGCACCCGGTGCAACTGAGGTGGAAGAGATAAGCAGTAATCCACCTCACCAACTCTACTGAGGACCTGAAAGGGTCTGATGAACCTCAGAGATAACTTTCCTCCTTGGACAAATCTCCATAAACCTCATCGAGGTGAGACCCGTAGAAATACGTGGTCTCCATCCTCAAACTCTAGAGGTCTCTGTCTTCTGTCGGCATACGACTTATGCCTACTTTGTGAAGTCTTCATACACTCCTGGATGATCTAAACCTTCTCTGTGGTAGCCCAAACCATCTCTGGTCCCACAAGTGCTGACTCCCCTAGGTCAGTCCAGCACAAGGGTGATCTGCAAGGTCACCCGTACAACGCCTCAAAAGGTTCCATCCCTATGGTGGAGTGATATATGTTGTTGTATGAAAACTCCACCAAAGGTAAGTGATCTTCCCAGCTGTGACCAAAGTCGAGGACACAAGCATGGAGCATGTCCTCAAGGGTCTGAATGGTCTGCTCAGTCTGGCCATCCGTCTGAGGATGGAAGGCGGTGCTCAAACAAAGCTGTGTCCTGAAAGCCTCCTACAACCCCTTCAATATCTGGGAAGTAAAACATGCATCACGATCAGAGACAATAATCAAAGGTACTCGATGTAGCCGCACAATCTTCTGCACATAGAGGCATCCCAAGATCTCTACTAAACCCTGCTCTCTGATCGGTAGGAAGTGGGCCAACTTGGTGAGTCGGTCGAAGATCACCCAAATTGAGTCATGTCCCCTGGATGTACGTGGAAGTTATGTTATGAAGTCCATGGATATCCCATACCACTTCCACTCTGAGACTTCTAAAGGATGAACCAAGCTTGATAGTACCTGATGCTCTACCTTCACTTGCTGACAAGTGAGGCATTGAGAGACAAACTCTGCTACTGCTTTCTTCATTCCTGGCCACCAATGCTATCGTCATAGGTCCTAGTACATCTTCATCACTCCTGGATATACCGCTAGAGGGGATGTGTGGAACTCCCTCAACAATTCATCCTGAAGTGACACTAGTACCATGGTACGTCCTCTGAAGAGGATGACATGCTACCCACCTTCAGAAAATCCATCAGGTTCCTGTCCTATGGATATCTGAGCACGTCGTGCCTCGCAGTCAGTGTCTTCACACTGTGCCTCCATGACTCGCTGAAGAAGTAGGGGAGTGACTGTAAGAGACTGAAGAAAAGATTCTCCATCTCTATCCACAAAGGATATCTGCAAAGAGGCCAGCTGCTCCATTGCCTCACCTAACAGCTGTATACCAGACCTCCTACTGAGTTCATCTGCTACAACATTCCCCTTTACAGGAGTATAGAATATCTCGAAGTCATAGTCCTGGAGGAACTCAAGCCAACGTCGCTGTCTCAAGTTCAGGTCCTTCTGAGAGAAGATATACCTGAGACTCTTGTGATCAAAGTACACAGTAAAACACTCGCCCATTAGATAGTGTCGCCACATCTTCAAGTCAAAGACCACTACTGCTAACTCCAGGTCATGGGTAGCGTAGTTCTGCTCGTTCTGTCTCAACTGTCGAGAACCATATGCGATCAATGCTCACTCCTGCATCAGAACACATCCGAGCCCGGTACCTGATGCATCGCAGTAAACTACGTACCCTATTCCCTCCTCTGGAAGCCTTAAGATGGGGGCACTAGTCAGCCTCATCCAGTGCTCCTGAAAAATCCGCTGGCATTTCTCCATCCACAAGAAGGGTTTCCCCTTCTTCGTCAATTTTGATAGTGGTGATGCAAATCTGGAGAAGTCTGGCACAAACATCCAGTAATATCCAGCCAAACCCAAGAAACTTCATACCTTTATCACACTCCTGGGTGGATCCCAAGAAAGTACTACCTCAATCTTCGTTGGGTCCATTGCAACTACAACCTCCGATATGACATGTCCTAGAAAGTGAACCTCTCAGATCTAGAACTGGAACTTTGAGAGCTTATCATAAAGATGGTGCTCTTAGAGTGTGTCCAGTACTATCTGAAAATGATATGCATGCTTCTCCTCGGTATTAGAGTAGATCATAATGTCGTAGATGAAGACTACTACAAAGCGATCAAGGTATGGACGAAATATCCTATTCATGAGTCCCATGACCACTGCTGGAGCATTGGTCACACCGAATGGCATAACCAAGAACTTGTAATGGCCGTACCGACACCTGAAGGCCATCTTCTGCACATCCTCATCTCGTAATCTGAGCTGGTGATATCCTGATCTGAGGTCTATCTTCGAGAACCACCATGCTCCCTTCAGCTGATCAAAGAGGTCGTCAATCCTCAGGAGTGGGTACTTGTTCTTCACGGTCACCTGGTTCAGGCACCGATAGTCAACACAAATCCTCAAGCTCCCATCCGCATTCTTGGTGAACAAAATCGGGGCTGCCCAAGGAGAAAAACTGGGCCAGATGAACCCCTTCCCCTACAAGTCCTCTAGCTGTACCCGCATCTCACGAAGCTCTATGGGAGCGATCCGATACATTGGTGTAGATATCAATGCCGTACCAGGGTAAAATTCAATGTAAAAGTCTACCTCTTTGTGAGGAGGTATACCCAGAACATCATCAGGGAAAACATCCACGTACTGGTCCACCACTACAGGATAGATCAGACTCTCCACATCAACAGCTCTGAGGGTAAGGCTAGCCAACTGATATGTGATCAGCTGCACCCTCCTCCGGGCATGTCCATCCTATGCTGCAAAGACTCCCTTCTCGCCGATGAAGGTAAACCCGGTCCCATCCCTGTAGAAACACCGTACCTTGCACATAATACAGTTAATCTTAGCATGGATTGTAGATAACTAGTCTATACCCAAGATGACGTTGTAAGGCTTCGACTCCACTACTAGGAGATCCCAGCCGAAGCTATCGCCTCCTAGAGTAATCTCACACTACTAGCACCAGTGTGTAATCGTAGAATCTGCTGTCATAGGAGTCTCTAGCCGTAAGAATCGAGCCAAAAACTCCATCAGAATCTCTGAGCTCCGAACGATGGCAGTGGAAATAAAAGAATGACTAGAACCAGTGTCTATAAGTACTACAGCTAAGTTAGAGTAGACACAGATCGTACCTCGTATCATCTCCGGAGCGCCGTGATCGTAGGCCTCAGCTACCTGGAGCTGATCTCTCCCCTGTCCACCTACTCCCTAAGGTCGGGGTGGACCTCCTGGTGGTGGTGTATGAAACATCTTGAATTGTCGCCCACCGCCAGCTGCACGACTAGCTCCTCTGCCACATCTGCCTGCTCCCTACGAAACTCCTCCATTGAACCTCTATCTCTGCCTGGGCGGTCCTTTGACTCTCTACTGATCATCCGAATAGCGGGCCAGACAGTCACAAGACATGTGACCCTGCCCTCCACATGCATAACATTGTCCGCTCCAGGCATGATTAGCTCCACTTCGGGTGCCCCGCACAACCGATCCTAAGTTATATGGTCGTCCACTTGTAGGTCTGGTCCTCTTGGACCTCTGCAACATCTGTCTACTTCCATCTGCAGAAGACTCCGCTACGTGTCGACTGGTGGAGGGTCTCACTACTGGTGACTTCTCAGCAAGGAAACTCTCCATTAATAGGGCTCTCTCTAACACCCCCACCTACGTCGGGATGTTGAGTAAGATTATTGAATCCATGATCTCTAACCTGAGCCCCTGCTTGAAGGTCTGGGCCCTGAAGAATGGGTCCCGCACCATATCTGTGGAGTAGTGTGAGAGGTCAGTGAACCTCGCTGAGTACTAAGACACAGTCATGTTGCCCTGTTGCAGATGAAGAATCTCTTGTATGCACACTGCGCAAATATTTTCTGGGACAAACTGTGCCCGAAATAGGATCTTGAAGTCTGCTCAGAGAAGAATAAGCTCATCATGAACCTGGAGCATCAATCTCCACCATCTTCCCACTATTTCCTATAGAAGGCTGGCAGCAAGGATCACCATGAAATCAGATCGTGTCCTTACCAATTGAAAAACTCTCACCATAGCCTCCATCCAATCCTTAGCCGCCTATGGGTCCATCACTCCCCTGAACCTGGGTGGCCTATGGCGCTAGAACTTGTGCAACGCGCTCAAGAGGAGTGCACTCTCTAATGCTGGGGCTGGTGGCATCGGTGGCCCAACGGTGAGTGGTACTGCTGGTGCCACCACTGGTGCCTCTACCAGAGAAGGGCTTTGTACCGAGGCCTCATCGCTTGGTGATCTATTAGTGTATACAACTATCAGAAACTCTAGCTAGCTGTCTGCGTGGATGAATCCTGAAAAGAAACAGGTGCGCCATAGTCAAAAAGTTATACCTGGTGAGCTGAAAGTTATACCTAGTTAACTGAATCAAAAGATCACAAAGAAAACACTTTAAAACACACACACAATTAGTGTTTTCATGCACTGAGTCGGAAATCAGAAGTCAGGGTCTTGGTGTATGGATACGTCGGCCACCGCACCAACACTGGACTCCCTGAACTGAAAACCACACTCACTACACTTAACACTATTTCTGTTAAAAATAAAGACCAGAGTCTTATGTTCTATAGTAGAACCGAATCCTCTGATACCAATTTATCACGACCCGACCCCAGGGGACGGGTCGTGACAACACCAGTGCAGACTAAGAGAAGACTGAGATGTAACAACCAAATAGCTCTAACACCACAAGTTGAGCCACAATTAGTTGTCAAAGTTATTTGGAGATGATTTAAGAAGGTTAGAGATAAAGTTTGGGAGTAATGTTTATATGTAATAATAACATATTATAAATGGTTGGGGAAGGGTACTACAAAGCTACAAAGAAACATACAAACACACACATGTAGGAAGTTGTGGAGACTCAAACCTAAGACCTCCCTGACACACCATAGAGCCCTTTTACACAATTCTAGACCCTAGGGGAATATGTAAGAATAACATAGTGTATATGTAAGATATTAAAAAAGCAAAAATTAGAAAATTTTTGGGATACATAAGAATAACCGTGATATTGAACTATAAATGAAAAATCAACTCGAATAATACTTAAAAATAACACAGAGAATATGTAAGAATAAATTGGTGATACATAAGATCAAATATGAAGTTTCATAGCTTCTATAAGATTAATTTTGGGGATACAAAAGTATAATTTTAGAATTTATAGGATACATAAGATCCTTTAATCCATCATATAATATTAAACATGTGTTTTATTAAGTGAGACGTAATATTAAATTGGATGATGCTATGCTGTTCTTCATTGAAGAAATATCATGATGCTATATATTGAACTATGATTCATGATGTTAATGGAGATGAGATTATAAGGGTAAGATTACACTTTGAGTTTGATCTTTTCATTACAGTTACTTTTTCATGTGAGAATGAAGATGTGAAAAAAATACTACAAAATTCATGGATATAAGGACCACGACCCCATTTTCCTGGATCCGTTGCCTTATTTTATTACATTGGAATATAAACAAGGAATTCGTATCTCAAAGGAATGAATATTTTAGTATCATTGGAAAACCAGATACATAGATAATAGTTTCATTACAATTTTAAATGAAGCACAACATATTAACTATATTGGAAACACTAATATACTTCTAGATTATCATCGAAAGTCATTAACAGTATACATCTTTGAATCCTGGGGAAAAATAAAACATAAGAAAGGGGCGATCATAGATACTTAGTTAGGGTAAGTAATAAAATAGAAGAAAAAATATAAAGCATGGTGAATAACTAAAAGTACACCTACCATTAAAAGTAAACTTGAGCCTAAAATGGAAGGAATTAAAAACTAATAATTACATAATAGAAAATAACTATGAATATTTTACTAGTATAATAATCACATGGGCCAACAATTAATAGCCTCATAATGAAGGAATGAATAATACCAAACATCATAATAATATCATCAAGGCCTCAGCCAAGACACCATACATAATGGGTAAAAACCAAGGCTAGTTTATCTCATGAGACCAACCGATGCATCAAGGGGATATAGCGGGCCCCACACATAACTTAATAAGTTCAATGAATTAATTATATGAAATGGGTGAAACATAATCAATATATAAATTCATATTGAAACTAACACATGAAATGTAAATAACTTTACCCAATCAGTAAACATAAACACTAACCATTCAGAGTAATATGATAAATGGTATCAAGATAGAACATCCACCATCAAAATAATAATAAACCATTAAATAAAATATGTTAGATGATTTAATAAAATATTAATTCAAATTAAACATAGTAATAAACAAGATTGTTTAAATATATGAAAATACTCTTATAAAATCATCGAGTAATTCTTGAGAGAAATACTCTTTTACTTTGGAAAGAAGAGTTCTTGTGGAAAAATATTTGTATAAAACCATAAGTGAACTAAGATATTTTTTTCATAATAAAATTATTTATTTTATAAAAATAATGGTGGATTAAAACATATTATAAAGTTCACTTGAAAATAGGTATGAATTTGAGAAGTTCCCTTGAATCGGGCTTGTTTATCAGGAAGAATTTGAGAAAGATTATTTTAAAAAATGTAACTCACCATAAAACAAGGAAGGATTATGATTAGTAAATATATATAGAAAATTAACACATAATTTAATAGTATTACATAAGAATAATTAATAATTTCATTGGGGTAAAGAGAGAAAAGAGTAACCTGAAAGAAAATGGAGGTTTGAGTAGAAAACCCTTACTTTATGTTCGACTGTGTTTTGTACTTAACCTTAATGTCCTGGATAATAAAATTAAATCCATTAATTAATTAATTTTAAAAAAATTATACATGTATTTTATTTATTATAATTTTATTAAGTTCATTTATGGACTTTTTGATAAGTTATAAGATACAAATTTATTACTCAAGAGCATTTATTTCCTTGGTTTTCACGATTGATATACTTGTATATGAGTAATGAAGTTCATGTAAGATGGTTATAATTATCCAAAATTGGGATTAAATGTTATTAATTAACAACATGAATTGTAATTTTTTTTCCATATATGAGGATGAATCATTAGATAACATGTTAATGATAATCGTTTAGCTTAATTTTAGCAGTTTTTCAATCACAATGAACTAGTTTTGTTATTTTTTTTAATATTATGTATATAAAATGGTTATATAACCTTAAATAAGATATAATACATATTTTATAATCTGGTTCAACCATAAAAATGATTTCATGAATAGCCTTGAAGTATAAATTAATGAACTAAAGTTCGTCATCCATGAAGGTTGCAAATCAGCACCTCCTGGATTATGATTTTATTTTTTACAATAAAGAGAGAGAGATAGAGAGTAAGGAGATTTATAATGGGTATTAAATTAACATAATATAATTATAGTATATATATGATACTGGAGTTATCATGATCATTTGTACATAGTAGGTGAGGATAAGTTAAGAGAAGAAAATAAATTGAAATGAAATTAAAAGAAAAAGGAAGAGGGTTTACCTCTTGAATTATCCTCCTTGAGAACCTCATTAGGGCAATGGGTTTTGGTATTTTGGAAATAAAAAGATCTCTTGGAAATGGGGAGATAATAGGGAAGAGGATCTGGGAATATTTTTTACAAGATTCAAGCCTTAGGTGTGTGAAGAGAAGTGGGGGTGGGAGGTGGTTTTTATAGTGGAGAAGAGGAGTTATTTCTCATTATTTTATTATTTTGATCAAGAAAAGCAATAGTATTGATTTTTGTGACTAAATATAGTAATAAGTGAATGTGAGTTCAAAACAATGGTTCTTAAATCATCCAAACATCATCTATGACTCTATAATTCATGTATTTATCACAAATTATCGTATTCTACTATTCACAAAAAATTCAAGTATTTTAAAAAAATCCAAAAAATTCACCCTAACCATTTTTTGACATTTAGAATTCAAAAAATGAACTCTATTTTATGAAAATAATTTTATAAATATGAAAAATTTAATTTTTAATTAAAATCATCATTTACTTGAAAAATAGAGCTTTTAAAATTAAAACTGATTTTATAACACCTTGAAAAATTAACTAAGGGATTATTAAATTATCCTAAAATCATAGGAAAATAGAATATTTATCTATGAATAAATTATATAAAAGTGAATTTTCTTTTAAATCAATCTATCAATTATAAAATTAAATAGTTATTATTTACAAAAAATACCAACACTTAATTATTAGTTTTTTAAAATTCACTTACTTATATCATGATATAATTATATCATACTTTCATTTATAAGGTGCCTAAATTTTATTTATACATTCATGGGTGTGTTTACTATTCATTAGGATGATTTACTATTTATAAGGGTCATATTACTATTCCTAAGGTCAAGTTACTATTCACTAAAAATGTAAGTTGATCCTATCAGATTTTAAATATCTTACTAATCGCAACCATGTATGTCCATTTTTGAATATTAAAATCACAAAAGTGGAAAAATTATGTTTAACAGTTAGGTTATAATAACTAAGTGTTGTTTAGTAGAGACTCAGTGTTTCATGCATTATATATTAAATTTATTTGTAAATCCTAGGGGTGTTACATTCTTCCCCCCTTACAAAAATTTCATCCTCAAAATTTTCAGAATGTTACCTTATAAAAATATTTGGGTAGGTCTTCATCATAAGTTCCTCAGGATCCCACATCACATCTTCAATTTTATGATTTTTCTAAAGTACCTTTACCAGTTGAGCCGTATGATTCCTCAACAGTTATTCTTTAGTGTCCAAGATTTGGATAAGCTCTTCATAGTAAGATAAGTCAGGTTCCAATTATATTCCTTAAGAAGTGAGTACATGTGTTGGGTTTGGCATGTAATTCCTTAAAAAAGAGATGTGGAACACATTGTGTACCTTAGAAAGTCTAGGCGACATTTCCAAATGATAATCCATAGCTCCAATTCTCTCCAAAATTTCAAAAGGACCAATGTACTTGGGGCTCAGTTTTCCTTCCCAAATCATATAACACCCTTCCATGGAGATAATTTTAAGAAAAAATGATCTCCCACTTGAAATTATAAATCCTTTATTTGATTATCGACATATCTCTTTTTCCTACTTTGAGTTTATTTGATATGTGCTTGAATAGTCTTTACCTTTATTGTTGTTTCCTCCATAAGCTCTGGGCCTACAAGATTTATTTCACCAACTTCATCCCAACATGTTAGTGTATGAAATCACTTTCCATAAAATGCTTCATATGGTGCCATTTGAGTACTATAATGGAAACTATTGTTGTAGGAAAAGTCTAATAAAGGAAAATACTGATCTCACATACCTTGAAAGACGAGGGAGCATGATATCAACATGTCTTTTAATGTCTGAATGATCCTTTTAGACTGATCGTCAGTTATATGGTGATAAAAAATACTCAAATGAATCTCAGTATCCAAAGATTTGTGAATAATTTTCTAGATTTTTGATGTAAATCATAGATCACGATCATACACAATTGAGAGAGGTTCTCCATGAATTCTTACAACTTCATTAATATAAATCCATTGAAGGTTCTCTAGTGGAAAATCCTCCCTTATAGCGAGGAAATGTGCATATTTGGTAAGTTGATCAATAATTACCCATATTGAATCATTCTTTCTTGGAGTTTTGGGTAATCTAATGATAAAATCGATAATTATTTTATCCCATTTCCATGTAGTAATAATAATAGGTTGCATGAATCTCCTAGGATGTTATATTTTAGCCTTCACCTGTTGACAGACTAAACATCTTGATACATAATTAGCAATTTCAAACTTCATATTATCACACCAGAAATTTTCCTTCAAATATATATACATCTTAGTGATACCATGGTTTATAGAGAAATTTGAGCTATGGTAATCATCTAATAACACTCTTTTTAGCTTAGGTATAGAGGGAATACATAGAATGCTCCAAAATTTTAGAACTCCATCCTCGCACACAAAGTCTGGAAACTTCCCATCATTCACAACATTAATTTTCATTTGATGATTCTCATTATCACATTGATAAATTTTAATTCTTTCCAATAAATATGGTTGGGAAACCAGTTGAAAAATTAATGATGTTTCACCTTCTTTGATAATTTACATATCCATATTTACTATATCCATAAACACAAGATCCCTTTAAATCCTAATTTTGTTTAGAACTTCATGATCCTTCCTTCTCAATGCATCTACCACCTTTTCTTCCTTCCATGGGTGGTAGTTTATGGAACAATAATAATCCTTGAGTAGCTCGCACCATCACCTTTTCCACATGTTGAGTTCTTTCTGTGAGAAGATATATTTCAAGCTCTTATGATCTGTATATATCTCACATATTTCAACATAAAGATAATGTCTCCATACCTACAGGAAAAAGATTATAGCTTATAACTCAAGATCATGAGTTGTATAGTTTTGTTCATGAGTTTTTAACTACCTTGATGCATAGGCAATAACTCCATCATTATGCATAAGGACACAACCAAGTCCTTTCTTTGATGCATCACTATAAATAAAAGATTTAAAATTTCTCAATGGTAGATTCAGGATCATATAATTCACTAATATCTTCTTCAATTCTTCAAAACATTCTTCACATTCTTTAGTCCATACAAACTTAACCCCTTTACAAGTAAGATTGGTTAACGAGTTAGATAATCAGGAGAAGTTCTGAACAAAACACTAATAATAACTTGCTAAACCAATAAAACTACGTAGCTCAGTTATGTTATTTGGAGTAGACCATTCCTAAACTATGTTTATCTTTGCAGGATCAACTAGAATTCCATCCTTAGAGACAATATGTTCAAGAAGGGTAACTGTTTGAATCCAGAATTCACACTTTCTAAACTTCCCTTATAACTCATTTCTTATAAGAGTATTCATAATAATCTGTAAGTGATTATCATGATATTAATAGATTTTGGAATATACTAATATATAATAAATAAATATCACAACAAAATCATCAATATATTCCTTGAAAACCCTATTCATTAGATCCATGAAAATAGAGGGTGCATTAGTCAGTCCAAAAGGCATTAATATAAACTCGTAATGCCCATACTTGGTTTGAAATTCTGTCTTTAGAATATCTTCCTTCCTCACATGCAATTTATGATATCCCAATCAAAGGTCAATTTTCTAAAAATATTTGGCTCTGTGAAGTTGATCAAATAAATCATCAATATGAGACAAACGGCATTTTTTCTTTATCATAATAGCATTGATTTCTCCATAGTCAATGCACAACCTCATGGATCCATCTTTCTTCTTAACAAAGAGAATAGGGGATCCCCACGGAGAAACACTAGGGTGAATAAATCCTTTATTACTCAATTCATATAATTGTTTCTTTAGTTCTACTAATTCCACCATGACCATTCTATAGGAAGTCTTTGATATAGGTCTCAAACTAGGAATTAAATCAATAGAGAACTAAAATTATTAATCTAGAGGATATCCAGGTAAATCCTATATAAATACATCAATGTATTATTTTACAATAGGCACATCCTCAATTTGAAGATTTATTTCCTTATCCATAGTTATTGTGTTATATTCCTCCCCCAAAATTGAATTCAAATGAGATACTGGGGGTGGATCTAGATGGGAATCAGATGGTGATGTTTCTGCTCTAAAGATAAGGGATTATACTCATTCCTCACAAATATTAATTTCCTTCTTCATGCAATATATTTTCACATCATATTTTGAAATCAAATCCATACCAAGGATTATATAAAAGTATACCATAGGTATGATGATAAAATTAGTAGATAAAGAACATTTATATTCCATAATGGGAACCTCTTGACACATATTTGTTGTAATGAGACTTCCCTTAGGGGTTTTGAATAACAACTCCCTTGTTAATGAGAATTGGAAATATCTAATTTTTAATGCAAAATGGTAATATATAAAGGAATGTGATGATCTAGAATCAAATAAGTCTTTATCTAAATTTTAGTAGATTATTAATGTACCTACAACCACATCATTAGAAACTTCAACCTCCACTATTGTGACCACATAATCTTAGCCTTTATCCCTTGGCATTATTTGGGGAAAGTTTACTTGGAACTTAGGACAATCATTTTCATAATGTCTCATATCTTTGAAATTATAGCATTGAATATTGGCAGCTTCATTTTTTCCCTTGCAATCATGGGCTTAGTGGAATTTTCCTCCACACTTGTAACAAAAACCTATACCATTCAGGCAAGTACCAGGGTGTTTCTTCCAAAAATTATCACAGGATGGAAAATAGATTCTTCCCTTATTCCCATTTTCCTTATTTCATTTTCTAAAGTGTCCAACATCCCTCTTCTTCTCTTTCATTCCATTAAAGTCAAAAGACTTAGAGAATTATTTTTTTTTCTTGATAGAACATGATACTATATCTTCATATGATGAGAAATTTTTGGATATAATTTCCCTTCGGAGGAATGGTTTTAAACCATAAAATAATCGATCAATTTTGATCCTTGTATTATGAATGTAGTCCAAAACATTCCTGAATAATCTTGTAAAGTTGGCTTCATACTTGGAAACATTCTCATCATCCTTCTACCTTAGTTTCAAGAATTTAATTTCTATATTCGCTCATTGTTCACAAGAAAAATATTTTTATAGTAAAATTTCCTTAAAATCCCTCCATTCCATATTTTCAATCTCTTCCTCCACCTTTTTGTTTTGAATGAACGACCAACTTTAATCAACATCTCTCGATAGTTGATAAACTACCATGACAACCTTCTCTCTTTTGTTACTCCCCAAAGTAATAAATATATTCTCTAAAGAAATTATCCATTTACATACTGAAAATGGGGTTTTATGCCCATTGAATGATGGAGGTTGTTGTCACATAAAGCGACCCAACATTGCTCCTCCATATTGTGGATCAGGATGCTCCGTATGGGTAAGGTTATTGTTCATAACCAGAGTGAGTTGTCCCAGTATAATTATAAGTTACTCAGCACCAGTTTTATCTTCAGATCCAATATCATTATCTTACATAGGAGGTAAATTCCTACATGGTATATACACGTTCATGTGGTTTCAATTTCTTCCACTAAGCACCATTTCTAAATAATGAGATACACTAGATTAAGTTATGAATCATAATGTATAATCTCAGTACTAGAAAAATACGTAACATGAATTGAAATTATATGCATATTTATTATCATAATCATAAACATGGTTTCTTTGGGAAAATATTTAATTTTAAATCCTTCATAATGGTTTGTAAAGAAAATGTGAATTATCCTAAGCATATTCCCGGGAGTGTCAATCTAAGTGTATTGTAAGGCCTGTTTTCATGCATCAGGTTACCCCAATTCAGGCTCGAAACACCTTGTTGGAATTGTTACTTCTAGGTACATCTGTGCCAAAACCACTTCCACTTGTAGTATCCATATAGGGATGCATTTCTAGGAATACCCACTTAATCTATTCCTTACCAAAATTCCAGGATTTTCTTTTATTCTTATCCTCAATATCTATCTTAGGGATATGTTCCCTAATCTATGTTTTCTTAATCTAATTTCCAATGTTTCTACTAAACTTACTATGATACCAACTGTAAGGACCCCAACCCCAGTTTCTCAGATTTGGTACCTTATTTTATTACATTGGAATATAAACAAGGAATTTGTATCATGAAGTAATGAATAGTTTAGTAGTAGTGGAAAACCAGATACATACATAATAGATTCATTACAACTTAAAATGAAGTAAAATATATTAACTATATTAGAAACACCAATATACATCTATATTATCCTCAAAAGTCATTTATAATATACATATTCACATCCTAGGGAAAAATAAAACATAATAAATTGCTGAGCATAGATGCTCAGTAAGGGTAAGTAATACAACAAAAGAAAATATATATATCATGGTGAATAACTAAAAGTACACATGCCATTAAAAGTAAACTTGAGCATAAAATGGAAGGAGTTAAATAATAATAATTCTATAATAGAACATAACCATAGATATTATAGTATTCCAATAATCACATGGACCAAAGATTACTAACTTCATAATGATAGAATGTATAATGCCAGACATCATAATCACATCGTCAAGGCCTCGACCAAGACACCATACATAATGGGTAAAAACCTAGGCTAGTTTGTCTCATGAGACCTACTGATGCATCGAGGGGCTATAGAGAGCCCCAAACATCAATTAATAAGTCTAATTCATTACTCATATGAAATGGGTGAAACATAATCAAAATATACATTCATATTGAAACTAACATATGAAATGTAAATAACTTTCCCTAATCAGTAAACATAAATACTAACCATTCAGAGTAATATGGTGAATGGTATCAAGATAGAACATACACATTAAAAATAATAATAAACCATTAAATAAAATATGGTAGTTGATTTAATAAAATATTAATCAAAATTAAACATAATAATCAAAAAGAGTGTTGAAATAAATGAAAATACTTTTATAAAATCATTGATAAATTCTTGAGATAAATACTCTTTTACTTTGGAAAGAATAGTTCTTTTGAAAAAATATTTGTATAAAACCAGAAGTGAACTAAGATATTTTTTTTCATAATAAAACAAGTAATTTTATAAAAATAATGGTTTATTAATACATATTATAGAGTGCACTTGAAAATAGGCATGAATTTGAGAAGTTCCCTTGAATTAGGCTTGTTTATGAGGAATATTTTAAGAAAGATCCTTTCAAAAAATATAGCTTCACATAAAATAAGGAAGGAATATTATTGGTACATATATATTTAACATTAAAACATAATTTATGAGGATTATATAATAATAATTAAGAATTTTATTGGAGTAAATAGAGAAAAGAGTAACCCGAAAGAAAATGGAGGTTTGGGTAGAAAACCCTTACCTTATGTCCAAATGTGTTCTGAACTTGACCTTAAAATACTAGATAATAAAATAAAATATATTAATTAATTAATTCATAACCTTATATACATGTATTTGATTTATTATAATTTTATTAAGTTTATTTATGTCCTTTTTGATGAGTTATAAGATACAATTTTATTGCTTGGGAGGGTTCGTTTCCTTGGTTTTCACGATTGGTATACTTGTATATGAGTAATGAAGATCATGTAAGATTGTTATAATTCCCCATAATTGGGATTACATGTTATTAATAAACAAACATAAGTGTAATTGTTATTATTTATTATTTTTTCCATATATGAGGATGAATCATTAGATAACATGTTAATGATAATCATTTATCTTAATTTTAGCGGTTTTTCAATCACAATGAACTAGTTTTGTTCTTTTATTAAATATTATGTATATATAATGGTTATAGAACCATAAATAAGATATAATAATTATTTTATAATATGTTTCAACTATAAAAATGGTTTCATGACCAGCCTTAAAGGATAAATTAAAGAACGAAAGTTCATCATCCACGAAAGTTGCAAATCGACACCTCCCTGATGA
This sequence comes from Viscum album, assembly GCA_963277665.1. NCBI lineage: Eukaryota > Viridiplantae > Streptophyta > Magnoliopsida > Santalales > Viscaceae > Viscum > Viscum album. The sequence continues at coordinate 1,135,629,691 of OY728153.1, read as the reverse complement.
TGATTTCGTTTTTTTAAAATAAAGAGTGAGAGTGAGAGTTAGGAGATTGATAATGGGTATTCAGTTAACATGATATAATTCCAGTATATATATGATACTGGAGTTATCATGATCATTTGGACATATTAGGTGCAAATAGGATAAGAAAAGAAAATAAATTGAAATGAAATTAAAAGAAAAAGGAAGAGGGTTTACCTCTTGAATTATCCTCCTTGAGAACCTACTTAGGGGAAGGGGTTTTGGTCTTTTAGAAAAAAGAAGAGATCCTAGATGTGTGGATAGACTAGGGAAGAGGATTTGGGAATAATTTTTACAATCTTCAAGGGTTAGGTGTGTGAGGATAAGTGGGGGTGCAAGGTGGTTTTTATAGTGGAGGAGAGGGGTTATTTCTCATTATTTTATTATTTTTCTCAAGAAAAGAAATAATATTGATTTTTGTGACTAAATATAGTAAAAATTTCATGTGAGTTCGAACCAATGGTGCTTACATCATCCAAACATCATCCATGTTTCTATAATTTATGTATTTATCTTAAATTATAGTATTTTACTATTCAATTCATGTATTTTATAAAAATACAAAAAATTAACCATAACCATTTTTAGACATGTATAATTAAAAAATTAACTCAATTTTATGAAAATAATTTTCAAAATATGGGAAATTTAGTTTTAATTAAAATCATCATTTACTTGAAAAATACAGTTTTTAAAATTAAAAATGATTTTATAACACCCTGAAAAATTAACTAAGGTCTTATTAAATTATCCTAAAATAATAGGACAAAAAAATATTGATTTATGAATACATTATATGAAAATAAATTTTCCTTTAAATCAATTTATTAATTATAAAATTAAATATTTATTATTCATAGAAATACCAACACTTAATTATTAATTTTTAAAAATTCACTTACTTATATCATGATATAATTATGTCATACTTTCATTTATAAGGTGAATAAGTTTATTTATACTTTAATGGGTGTGTTTACTATTTATTAGGTTGATTTACGATTCATAAGGGTTATATTACTATTCCTAAGGTCAATTTACTTTTCACCAAAAATG